>JBAIAC010000004.1:54745000-55945000 GCA_037349315.1 Chelydra serpentina | reverse complement strand
CTCGTTCACTTTGTCAATTTAAAACCAGACATATAAAGATTAAATACAGCAAATAATTACTTTAACATGCCTTCTGAACTGTTCTGCAATGTTCACATTATGACTTTTCTTAATACTTACAGAAAACAAACAAACAACCACCAATCATATTTGCTAGGGCCAGAATTCAACACACACTCTACCTCTTTTTCAGTTTGCAGAAAGGAGTAGAAAGAATCTAAGCAGATAAACTTAATTCTCTGTTCCAGGGAAGAACCGCAGATTGAACTTTTAGATTTTTTTTTTTCAGAGGAGATGAACCAGAAGGGTCCCCATCCATACTGACTGTAAAACACCCTAAGGGCTACAATTTAAGTCTGCTATGAGATGGGAACATCATCCTGCCCTGGGTCAAATTCATTGCACAAAACTTCAAGAATGCATAGTAGAGAAGACTTGTTTGATACTTTCACCTACAATAATTGATATGTTCCAAATCCTGTGATTTCTTTTTAGAAGCTAGTAACATAGATAGTACTTTGTTGGACACCCACAAGCCTTTTAGTATATTCTTATATGCAGACCAGACACCAAAGTGAGCAGGGTTGGGTGTAGGCCTCTAATTTACTTCACATCTGAAAACCATAGCTGCTTAAGCCAAACTGCAGATTCTGGAGGTTTGTTTGCCTCTCCCACCCACCAAATGTCAGGTAATATACATCAGATCAAATGATCATATCAAGAAAACATCCAGAGTACTGGCTTTTTTGTCCAGACAAAGACGGCAAGCTTGGGCATATAATACTATTTCCAAGTATTATTTGCTGAGGTTCCTTCTACCCATGTGCAATGACTCTGTGTTCTGTCAATATGCCTTTGCACTCCCTATTTGTGATATGCAAAACCCTGAGTGAAGGCTTTTTGTCCCAATGAAAAACTCATAGCTTGTGTAACACCCTGCTTTGTAGGCCCCACGGTACTAAATGCATGCAACACCACGGCACTGCCTGGAAGCTGGGAAGTAAAATAACCAAGATTAATCAGACTGCCCTTCTAATTTGCTTTGTTCTTGGCCATTTCCACTGATTTGCAAGCACTCCACCTAGTCAGATTGGTATGTTGTCTGAATCAAGTCAAAATCTTGTAGCATACCCTGAAAGATTACTTGCTGCTTTTTCAACCACTATATTAGATACAGGCTTGTACTGTATGGAAGCATAAGCCTCTTCAAATTGTCATTTTGTAGTCTACTGCTGTATAGGTCTGATATACAATTGGGTGAAAAGCCAAAAATTGGACCTTAGCACAGAACAATGAACCCTAGCAAACTTGGTCCTCCCAGCTGAGTGTGTCTTCCAAGGATTCTAGAATCAGAGAAAATGCCATGAAGTGCAAACCAGAAAGCACAGAAAGTTGGTTTCTTGTTAATTCCCAGCCCCGGAACAATGTTTTTACCCTACGTATTTCTCTTTGTGTGTCCTGAAGGAAGATAGTCTTTATGAGCCAGCCATCCAGAACAGAGATAATGTGCTACCTTTTCTTCTATGACCTGATATCACTACTGTCAGAAGTGTTCAGGAGGCCAAAAGGCTTGAAGGGAAAGGTCATCTGTTATTTGCATCTAAGGATCACTGATCCAGTGCACAGACAAGGAAACCCTCTAGTCAAGAATAGAGGAACCCCTAATATTTGCTGTCACTTTGACATAATATTAGTGCATTATTATAGTGCCCTTAATTTGACACTTGGACAGAAGTTTCAGATGTTCCATGGGAGGCAGACTCTTAATCCATTTTGGATTTCTGTAATCCATTCAATGTTGGCTGTGGAGATACAGAAATAACTCTATCTGAACTACTTCTGATTGCAGACCCTTTTATTTTGCAGCTGAATGTGTGTGGGAAAGATTACATTCTAAAATGTATATATATGAGCATTTTGTTCATGAAACAGCCATGAGCTCAGTTCTAAGAGCAGTTACCCATTACTCCTGTGTATTCTGAGGCAGACAGTATTGATTGCTATTATAATTAGTGGAGCTAGAGTCGTCCAAGCAAAGCCCACACATTTTCTTAGTAGATTTATCAAACTAAAGGAACTTCATCACTCCTTCTACTCTGCAAAGAGCCCAAGAAGGCTAAGTGCCTCCTGATGCTCTGCATTAGGCTCAATATTCAGTACTATAAGTAAAACCCCCAACAATTAAACTGAATAGCAAAAAAATTAAGGAAAGGAAGTATGATCTAATAGCTAAAGCACAGGACTAGATGTCAGGAGGATCTAAATTCTACTCCCAGCTCTGCCAAACATTGTCTAGTAAATATTCACAATCCTGAACATCAGAATGGTCATGAATCTTCTTCTTGACAATTAACAGCTGATTTTTTTTTTTTTAAGTATTTAATAGTACACTAGACTCATTCATTTAAGGAAATGGCAATCTTTTCCTTTGGAGGCATTTTCCCCTGAAGATATGGAGTCATCACTAAATTCTGGATTATCTTTCTTACTCCAGAAGGGTAAGGGGGGGAGGGGAGGAGAAGAGAATCACTTTTTCACATATGAAAGATGAGGCTAGCACTTCTCTACCTCAAGGGAACTGTAGAGCTAAACCAAATATTTGCAATTTACTTTAACAGTTCAAAAAGTCATTATTTAGTAAACAATATTCAAAAACAAAATTCCAGTAATAAATGTATTCTGCCTTTTTAAATTACCTAGCAGGAAGTCCACTTTCAGTCAGTGTAGGACTGAAATGATGAACTCAACTTAAAGGCCCAGGAACTAAGATTCAGATGTTAGATACAATTATAGACCTTATCTTACAACAGTGTAACTCTTAAAAGCACTGTACATCTCCAAAGCTTTCAAAACAGATTTCTAGTGCTTTCAAATGGAAATAGATTCTTTTGAGCCTATTCTGCATCAAACTGTTTAGAAAGCTGCTCCCTGTTTTAAAGTTTAGATGCAGCATTTAAGACATTTCAAGTTGTCCTTTCTTCCTAGATTTAGATTAAGTGGTAAGAATTTTACATTATATGGGTTTTTCTTGTAATATGAATAATACATTGTAAGGCACCCCAAATTCTTTCAGAAGGAGACGACTGTTCTTTACTATCTTCCAAGAATAACTGGCATGGATATACCAGATCCTTTGTGGTGAAGAGAAACCCACACGTTAAGGAACATCCATAAATTAAGGAGCATATGCTAACTGGCAGATTTCCCCTTCTAATTCTGAGTCAGAGGTGTCATCTTTTTTGTCAGAGATGGGAAGATACTGCCAAGAGAATCTCTCCTCCTGTGTGCCACATGAAGCCACCTGTTCACAGACAGAACAATCCTGTACCCCACGTCTGTAGAGTATTATTGCATACTTGTTTTCCTCGTTTTGTTCTGTGTTCTTAGATCTTAAATATTTTCTAAGAAAATATACAACAAATAAAACCCTAAAAATAAGGTTTGATCGAACTTTCTACATCTGATTGCTTGATCAGAGGTAGGAATCAAATTCGTAGCAAAAGGAAGGGGAGGAGTCAGTCTGAACCAGGTGCCATGAAAATGCTTGTTCTTTCCATTCTAGGCTTCTTGCCTGCCTAGCTGTAAAAAAATCAAAATGGATCTGATACTGCAAACACTTACCCACATGCTTAACTTTAAGCATATGACTAATCTAACTGGCTTCAGCAGGAATACTCGTATGCTTAAAGTTAAGCGTGCATGTGTTTGCAAGATTGGGGCCTAACTTATCAGTCGACACTGATGGCAAATAAATCAGACCAGTATGGACGTTATATGATATGAGAGACGATACCTGGAAGCAGAAAACCTAACCACTTTAGAAGGGGCTAAATGACAAAGGAAAAAAAAATATATAACCGGGACAGTTTGCACATTAACAAGTCAAAATGTTTGTTTTCTCTCGCAGGTTCATGAAGGTTAGCTGTTGTGGATTTTATTCTAAGTGACAATCCAATCTCTATTCTGAAGGCTCCAGCACTGTTGCAAAAGATAGACATACATTTTACCATAACAATGTATCAAATATATTCCACTCTATTTGGGTCACTGATTTGATTTTTAGAAGAATTATTACAGTTGCAGATGACCTTTAAATAAAATGGTACTTAAAAGGGAATATTTTAGAGAGCTTTATTAAACTACATACAGAATGCATAAATGAAAGTATTTAAAAAAACTGTAAAGCATGTAAGGATATTCTATAATGAACATTATAACTACAACAGAAACTACACCATCCTCTAAATAAATTATGGAACAGCTGATTATGTATTAAAATAGTAGAACATACATACAAAAAGTAAACTAGTGGTCTCTCTCCATTTCTCAAAGATTTAATATCAAACAACAGTAGTGAAGGCTCATGTTGCAATAACTTCATTTTTACATACTCGATGTAGTTACATCATCAAGCACATTAGTACTACCTTATTTTTGTGGTAAGTTATCATTATGAATATATACAAAATACATATTATGATGTGTTATCCTTGATTTTTATAGCTATTTGACTGTACCTGCTAATTGACATAATTTGGTATTTTGCAAAGAGTCTCCTACTAAGTGTAACTACTCGAAGTGAGTTAGAATGAGGCAAACGGTTGATTCTAGGCTACTGATGGATTTCTGTTCATTCAAAATATGCTTATTCTCCTCATGCTCAGTCTTCCTCAAAATTTAAGCAATAAATAAATAAATGAATGAATGAATAAAACCATTAAATTTAAGTCTCTCTGTGCTGGCACCTTGCCATCACAAAAACTGTGTCTTTCTGAAGCTATTTGAAGGGCATTGTGCAGAGTGCAGGGACAAAAACCAAATAAAAAAAAGCACACTGAGAACACGTTATGTTTATCATGGTGGGTGAACTCCAATTTAAGAAAGCACAAGAACTTTCTTAACTCCATCTCTATTCAGCAAAGCACTCAAACATGTGCTGAAGTGTTTTGCTAAACAGGGAGGGTGTGCTGAATCAAGGCCTTAGTGACTAGTTTGGTACAGTTTCCTACAGAACAGAAAATGGGTCACTCACTAAAGCGTTAAAGCGAAGTTATTTTGTAGTCTAAAAATTTAGACATGAAAAATATTCATAATGTTGAGTTGTTACATTTTCATCACAGAAACCTCAGTGGAATCGACAAACTGAATTCTACACATGAAAAATACAAAGGATGATTCCATTTTCTAAACAGGAAATTTTTCAAGGAAAATATTTTTATGAAGGTTCTTGTACTTGTTAAATCAAGTATTTAACTTTGGCATACATTTCTTATGGCAAGTTAGCAAAGGTATCAATTTTAGATACAGATATAAAATACTGATAGCCAAGTCACTATGACTGCAAGGTATAGTTGACATCAAGACCTTAATTACAAATCTAGGGAAAGTTACTACTTTAAAGACATACAGAACTCTTTCAGAATCTAATGCTCTAGAAGAAATTATTCTCTGATAGTTCAAAATTCTTCAATTTATAAACTAGATGCACTCTTGCAAACTAAGACCCAGATTTTAAACCTTACTATGATACTGAGAAAGAATAGGCATTTCCCTGTGGTCATATTTCAAATTATATTTGTATGCACTATTGAAGTGAGCAAAGATTTAAATTGCATTTTTTAATCAATCAAATCTACAGTTTTACTAATTGAAGTAGGGAGAACATATATTTAATAATCCTTGCATACAATCCACATTAAATTGAGATATATGCATATATAATGAAGATCAGAAAGTGGCCCTTTGTTTAAAAAGCAGCTGCGTGACCCAAGATGATGTCTCTTAATTAATATTCTACCCACCTTTGGGCCAAAACATCTGTTAGGATGGGATCATGGAGAGGATCTGCACAGATACTGGTCTGGTGAAAAATAGGAGATGGTGGAGAAGCATCATTCTCCCTTTTTCTGAAGCCAGCAGAAGACTCTCTGCATGTTTGGGGGCATGAAAAAGAGAATCATCGAGGTTTTGCCTGTACAAGATAATGCTAACAGAGTAAACATTATATTGCAAAGAACCCTCTTTTATGATGTGAATTCTCTACATGTGTGTTTTGAGCCAATTACAGGTGAGGATTCCTATCAGGAAGAAATGGTGCCATAAGGGACAGCAGGCCTTCTTCTAATCCCCCACTCCTGACAGATGTTTGGTGCTTGGGTGCGCTGTGCTACTCTCTTTGTCTAACAGCCTGGAGATCACACCCCCAGCCCAATCTACCAAGGACCAACTTTGCCGCAGGAGGTGACTAGCACAAGTTCCAAGTCATAACCTAGGATTTCCCAGTCCTACAGCAAATTTCCCACACACAGGGGATAATTTAACCCATTTTAGATATATTATGAAGTATTAAATGCAAGCTCTATGCATTTTTAAAAATAGAAAATAAAGCCAATTAAATAAAGTCATAAAGACCATAAAATGCTGAGTATAACACTATTTTCACATAAAATCTCTTTAAATTAATGTTAATTGTCACTATTTAGACCCAGTCATTTCTGCCTAAGCAAAACACTCTTTAATACAAAAGTGGGGTTGGTGTGAGTGGCAGGGTGAAGCAAAAATACTTTGTTTTGAAGATTTTAAAACAAAGCATTTACTATCATAAAGAAATAAGGGCAAACTCAAAGGTTAAGGTATTAATGCAATGGTGTAAATATTTTACATATGACTAAATGTTAAATTGCATTTCACAGAGAAGTTGAGTTTCTTATTTTTTTTAAATAGTGTACCTGACAGAATAAGACATTCCCCTCCTACAACACTTTAGTTGTGAAATAATTTTCTCATAAAATATTGCCATAATATTGCCATAAAAACATTAGAGAAATACACCAGACTGGGGTTCCCCCCAGAGAATATGTAAATTATTCAGATTTTTCACTTCAGAAAATGCTTGCAGTGAATACCCAACTATTAATTCAAAAAAACTCAGAAGTTAGTATGTTTGGTAATAGAGGATTACTCAGACATTAAATAGATCAATCAGCAACCACAACTCCAAACATATTGCTTCCCCTCCAAATTATTATACGAACACTTGACAAGATAGCCAACTCAAAACAAGGTATATTAAAAAAATATATTAGTGCAGTAGGGTGAACAGTTGAGTAAGTGAACTCTGATTATAGAAAACTTCAAATGCAGTTTTAATTTATTGATTTGGAGGCACTTCTACCAAACTTTTTGTTCAAATGGATTAAAAAAAAAAATAAAAAAATATCAAGATGAGGCAATCCTCCCATCCACATCTAGACATATGTTTTGGGGTAAAAGAAAATATATTTAAATATCATTTAGTTTTAATCATTATTGCTAAAGATGATCTGCGTGTAGTTTGTTGCTTCTTTAAAATTATCTCTCATGAAAACAATGTTTTATGCATAAGCAAGGAAAAATTAAGTGGACCAGTCTCAAATTCTTGTTACAAAGATGTCTTACTAAATGACTTGCAGAATGAAAGTGAAATGCTTATTTAAATCTGATAACATTTTAATGTAGGCTTTTGTATGTTAAGGCTGGATTTAGTTTAAAATCAACAAAAGCCAGGAAATGCAGTTATGAAGGATTCCAAAATGTTAAACTGCCTTGCCTAAGATATCATAGAGTTTTCAAACAATGGGTGATTTTACATGTGTTGTAATAACTAGGCACAAGTTAAATAATGTTCATGAAGTAGATATGCAGCTATCCATTTCAACTGGCTTAGAAAAGCAAGAGAAGAAGATAAAGAAAGCATAGAATTGACACAGTAATCTGCAAAAGCTCTTCTAGAGAGTTATGATCTATCATATGAGCATGTGTTGTCAGCTCTCAAAACTATTATTTAGTCAACATGTTTGTATAGTTTTGTGTACACACCTAGAGGAGGAATAATAAAAATGATCACAAAAAGTTACACATATGCAGGTTTGTAAAAAAGTAAATCTTGTGCATTTTTATCCCTTTTCACCTTCAATTACTATTAGATAATTAAGACTAATTAAAAAGTTAAATATAAATTGTAATGTTTAAATGCCCACATCAATTCTTTTTAAGGGCCCCATATTGCAGTCCTTATTCAGGCAAAACTCCCAATGCAGTCAACAGGAGTGTTGCCTACGTAAGGATTGCAGCAGTCAAACTTAAGTGTGAGAAAAAACACACCTTACATCCCTCTAGACAGTCACTATACTCTCTTTGGGGCTGTAAATTATATAGACCAAGTTTCAGTATGGAAAATTTCTAGAACAAAATCAAGAGTTGAAAAGTGGATTTTATAATGAAAATTGACAATTTTATTTACAGTAGCACTCCTGTGTGATATTTGAGTTTGTAAGTTAATAAGCCTTCTGAGTAAGTGTGTTGGTACACATTTTAATTCCTCATTTTGAGGCAACTCCCCCAAAATATTACTATATTTCAAAACTATCCATTTAAGGCAATCAAGTATTTTGAACAAATATTAAAAAACAAAGGATTGCAACTACTAAGGCCATGATCCTGCAAATTTTCACTAATTGCAGTCTTTAGCACTATTTGTGTGTCTAAGAGTTTGCAGCATTAGGCCCTACATTTACAATAATCCTTTGGATTTATAGTTAAAATCTAGACAGTATACTTTCCTTCAAAATATTACATTAGAAATACCCTCAACCTTAGTCAGACTGAGGAATACCTCATCAAATTTTCACCTTTTAAATTTGTAACAAGGGAATTTTAGATAAATTTGCCTACCAATATAATTCTGATTGTCATTAACAAGATTGTAATAGCTTTTGCACAGAAAAATATGAGCACAAACAAAATTATTAAAATGAATGCAAAGTCCTTATATTCTTAGATAACTGGAAACTCAAATTATTCATAACTAGATAGCACCCACTGAATCAAGAACAGAGGTTCTGAACAGCTTCTAAAGTTTAAAAACTTTGCATGTTATGCAAATTATCCCAAACAGGAGTATTAACAACAATCCCAATAAAATAGTAACTTTTGGGGGTTTGTTTTATTCTAATAGAGATTAAAAAAATTCACTACCTATTTACAATAAAATAAAGGCAAGATGTAAGGTTTATCAAAATATAAAGTTATGCTCTAGTCCAAATTTATTTACATTTTATATTTTGTGTGTACTCAAAGTTTTGGTTTTCAGATGTTAATTTTATGTAGAAGGCTTTCAGTACCTACAAAATTGTCATACTATATGGAATAATTTCCATACATTCTTTAAGAAAAAAATATTTCCTAAAATACTGTTACAATAAACGGTGTATTATTGCTGACCACTTGCAATCCTTCAACCAGATTTGAAATTAGCTACTGAAGTAAGGATAGATACATTTTACACATCTATGGATTTGCTGGAGCTTTTTTCAGGTACAGTCAGCAATTGTATGGGCTTATTGCAGCTTTTAAAAGAAAAGTTTATATCTTACATTTTGGTACAATTATTTTCTGCAAAGAAATATACTATTTAAAAAGGCGGTAAGATTTGATTAAGGCTAAAAGCTCTATACCAGCTGAATACTCAAACTGCTAATGTCACACACAATATGTTCATAACATTAGTTTTTGCCACAATGCATTTTATGACAGAGATAAAGTCTTAAAATTTCTAGTGCTCTGTTTAGTGTTTAAATATAAATTTGTTTGATCTTACTTTTAAAATTTCAGTTGTTTATTTGAATGGTTAGCTGAGATTATTCATATACAAGTAGAGAGGTCTTGATTACTTCGAGTGGATTTCTCAGTTTCAACCAAATTACCACTTAGTGCAAAGCAGGACTTGCAAGATGAGTAGTGTATATTCTGTGTTTATTATTCTTAAATTATTCATTGTTTTACAGTATAATACTTAAATATTTATTGATAGGCTCCAAGATAAATTAAATTTCTGATAACTTTATATAGGTGGGGTTTGAAAACCAAGTTTGTAAATTCTATACTGCTTTAATTGAGAAGTGGCTAGTTATTAATAACTTTAAAAATTAATTGTACAGTACATTTAAATGCACTCAGTTCTCCATTCTTCTCTTTCACACACACTATTGACAACAGAATAAAATTACTTAAAAATAACTATTGTATCATCCATTACTATTATTATTTTGCATTAGCAATAGTAATTCCTAATACAAGAATATGAGAACAACACTAGATGGAGAATTTATGTAACTCCAATAAGCAAGGCTGTTGCAAGCTCAGCTTTTTGTACATATTTTGGCCACTTAACACACAGACTGTCTTCAGAGGGAAATGGAGACTAAATAAAAAAACAGTCTTAAAACTTAACAGAGCGAATGTGAAGAAGAATAACTTCAACAAACAGAAAATCTTTAACCCAGTATAACAGTCTATGTATAAACCAAAGAAGTCCTATTACTACATGCATTTTTAAAAATAAAGAGCATCTGAAATATGTGAAATGTTAATATGATATATACCATTCTCATGCTCCATCAGCTTTCCAGAGAGAATTTTTCAATCACAGAAGTAAGTTGTTCTCCAGAATCAGCTCTCTATTGAAAGGTCAAAACCTGCAATAAAAATGTCATGTATTATAACATATTTCCGACACCCACAGTTTCATGGTTGATCCCCAAACATAGATGTAGGTCATCTAGTTGACCCTCACTTTGTCTATGTTAAGGAAAACCCTAATTTTAAAAACACTTAAAAAAAACAACCAAACTGACTTGATTAAGAACACCTGTGATATGCTTCTTTATTATCAGTAGCCTCCTGAAACAAATCAGATTAGTATGTTTCTGCTTTCATTCTCCCTACAATGTATTCTTGTGGGAAGTAAGGGGGAGAAAGAGTGGGAGGGGAGAAAAAGAATTAAACAGTTAACTATAAACATTTAACAATTAACGTGTGCGCTGTGATACTTCCTGAAATCCGCTACTGACTTTTATCCAGAAGTGTTTAGCATGTAGTGCTTTCTTTAAAACAGTTTTAGCACACTTTTTTCAAGACACCAGCAGTACAATCAACATTTTTAACAAGGAGGAATTGTATAAACACAATAAGTTACTCTATAACATCTAACGGAATTGTATAGTATTGCAGTCACACACATTTTAAAGGGGGGAAAAAAAATCTGACCATGGAATTTATTGGATAAAAACAAGGCAAAAACCTGATAAAGATGGTCCCTTCAAATATTTACAGGAAGAAACGGTGAATTAATATAGCCAAATACTCAGATTTATTTAGCTTTTGTATTATAGGTGCTATGACAAGATACATCCTGACTATGTCTAATAAACAAGCAGCAGATGATTAGATCTGGTCACCTGTTTACAAATATTTTCAATATATTTGCTCTTTACTCAACTGTAGTTTCAAGTTTTATTAAAGACAATGGTAGTATCTTGAATAAGGTTAACTTATTTTTATTGTAAAAATGCATTTTTCTTTACCTTTATTCCTCTTCCCCAATACATCTTCTCTACTCCCACCCTTTTAAGAACAAATAATTTGGAAAAAATATCCAGTCAATAAAATATTTCTTTTGTTGATTTTTTTTCTAAAAAAAAATTATAGTAATATAATCTTTTAGTATGTTAAATGTTTGTATGTTAAAAGTTTGAAGCTAAACATATTCCTATTATCACAAAAGAAATTAAAAATATGATCAAGATATTTTTCTAAGTCCAAATCTTAACCCAATTGTACATTTCTTACTAAACAAATTAGTGGATTTTTGACTCAATTATCAAAGTTATTAATAATCTATATTTACAGTGGGTACACTCACCAGCCTTTAGAAACTAAATAGCTGAATATATATATTTTTGGCACTTTTAGTAGTGGTTTCCTTTAGACATTAATAAAGACCACTGAGAGTCATTGCTATTTTTTTCAGTTTCAGGTAAAATGGAGATTATATCTTGATTTTGAATAAGTCTTCTTTGGAAATGCTTTAGTATTTAGTAAAAGCTATATACTTGTATTTATACACCATTTGTGTGTATACACAATAATAAATGGGGACATACTTGTACTCTAGATATTCTGAACTGCTAAAATTTTAAAAACTGTTCAGAATTAAAGAAAGATTTTGAAGTCTATTACTTTCCACAAATAGAAACTAGCTTTTAAAGGTACAACTACAGTGAACTCCAATTAGACACAAATATTAGTCAATTAAAAAATAGTCAAACTTACAACATAACTAAATTAGAAGTGAAGTTACATTATCCACCTCCAATCTTCATCCAAGACTGACGGAAATTGTCATAAAAAATAAATGAAGCTGAGAACTAAATTATTTCTCAGAATTATGGACTCATTAAATCTCTAAGGTATAGACCTACCCAAATGTTTCTTTTAGCAGAATTAGACTTAAAAAAACCCCAACATAATAAAGGGTTAAACAAATCAATACAGGCATTGATTTAAGTTATATTAAACAAAGACAGAAGGTTTAAACTAAGCTAATTCTTACCATCTCAGAAATATCGTGTACCACACAAAATTATGAAAATATTTTCATGATAATATAGAGTTAAAAAGAAAAGAAGTTCAAGTTTGATAGGTACTAAGACAGTGACTACTCAGCAAGTCTATAGAGCAAGTGCCAACAATTCACAAAATAAATAAAACCGCAAACTGACTTTTTCATTTAGGTTTAAATTTAGACAACTTTCATATCCCTGTTATTTGTCTCACCTTTCCCTCAATATTTGTAGATACTTTACTTTCTATCTTAAAAATGTATTACTAGCGGAGTCAAAAATTAAATAACTTACTTCTAAACCAAAGTAGTGTGTAAAGCGTCACAGAAATGTAATATACTACGTATAAAATATAAAGTGATTTTGTACAGTTTGGTCCAAACAAAAAATTAATATTGTTAATAGAAAAGGTAGTATTTTCTTTCCTGACCACTGGTTCTAGCACAAGATTATTAGCTACTTAGAACTTGCAAATATATGCATAGAGAATATATTCAAAATATATTTATATACTTTAAAAATAAGCGATTTTCTGTTTTTAAAAATTTTACTATCAAATATTCATTTCAATTTGGACACAAAAGCCTGAATTTTATTCCCTATAGCTTCCACAGATAGCCAAAATAAGTCTAAGATGCTTTACCTTTGACAATTTGTGATGAAATGAGTAATGAATGTAATTACTGAAATGATTAGGAATTGGCTTTGGAAAAAACCCCAGTATCTAAGAAAGCAAATACCTCTAGCATATACAGATACTATAATTTTAAGTTTCCCAGTTCATTTAAATATAGTTTACTATTTCCTATCTCAAATATTAAAAAATAGTATGTTGTTACAAAAACAGACCGTTACATTACTATTCTGTACATAAAAATACGAAGTGTGTGTATATATATACACAAAACACTCCAGAATTTTTTTTGATACACCTGTTAGAACAGCCTTATGACATCCAAATGGGTAACATAAATTTTCCCTGAGGAGTGTACCTATAGGCAGGTAGCATGTATGCAGTTCAAGCAATATGTAACTACAAATTCTAATGTATCCTGATACAGAAAGTAACAATTAAAGTAAGGAAATTAAAACTATTAAGTTAAGAAATAAGTTTTCCTTTATAGCGCTGTATTTCACATGGAATTTCACAAGTCTCGATTCTATTAAGCTTAAAAAAAAATAGAGGACAGATGGGATATTCTAACTTTAATATCTAGCTAACTAAAATATTCTATCTTAAAATGTTGCTACAATACATTTCCAATACAATACAACACAATAACAGTAAAAGCTACCCACGTAATTACAAATTACTAGGAACTAGTCCTTTTTATTTATTAAAAAAAGTTTCTTCAATCTTCAGTAGATTTACACTTGCAAAAAACAAACAAAAACCAAAACCAAAAACACCCTGTACCTCTTGGGAAGTTTCAGTGCAACTTTAGCTTTTAACAGGACAACTGTAGCCTATTTGAAAAGTTTTTCTGAGAGCCAAAATAACTGAACAGGCTTAATAGAAACAAATTTATGAAGAGGATACTGATTATGTTTCATGACAAAATTATAAGCAATAATCTGATCACAAGTACATAACTATAACTTTCATTTATGAATCTAGTGTAAATACATGTTTATTCGAGCTACAAATATATTTAGAGGAAATATCAAATTAATCTTTTCTAAGGCCAAGTAAACCCTCAGTTAATGTTTGACATTTTAACTAAGGTGAAAAATGCAAGCAGTCCTATGAGGTTCAATTTAAACTAAGTGAATTTCTCAAATACATCAAATGAGTAAATCAAGTATCAGGAAACCTATATAAATTACATAAATGTGCACCATATAATGATATCAAATTGCTTACTGCTTTCTTTTTAGCCACACCCACTTTTATATCATTATAAAAAATGGAAATGGTAAAGTTCTGAAATAAAAATGAAGCTAAAAAGAAATCATTGTTTGATGTAGTTAAATACCTAATAAGTACAAATATTTTAATTATAGAAGACTATAACAAAGCATATGTATGCTATGTACTTGAATGTCAGAGAATGAAATAAAGCATACGCACCTGTACAATACTTACCTGTTCTGTTTTGTAAATTAACTATGAGTCAGGACAGTTATTTCCTTGAAAGTGAAAGTCAGTGTTTATAATTTTACTTACATTGCTGAATAGTGTAAATCTGTTCAAATACTAATATTTTAAAAAGTATACACTCAGCTACAAAGAAACAGCTTTGTGCACATTCCCGCACAAAGTATTAAAAATGTTTCTTAAAACAGTTAAGTAGTAATCATGTACCTCCAAAGAAATAAATGCTAAAATGTAATAAGGTATTACTAGCATCACAATTTAACAGGTTAAATTTAAATTTCCAGCTATGAGGATTTAATGATAAACTAGAGACAAACTAAGAGTGAGTAGCTGAATAAATAGACTGAATAGTCTGATTTGTATACTGGATTTAAAAACCGAGAAAACCCCAGGGTTCACAATAAGAATGTGTTCTTAAACTATTGTATTTCTGCCTTACACAGAAAATACCTTGAATCCAGCTAACATGCTAAGTTTTGTATTTCACTTTAAGGCTACAAGCCTTCAGCCATGTACATAGAAATCCTTTGTACAGCACTTCTGCACCCCAACTCTTCTGTAGTCCCTCCTCCTGCGTTACTCTGTTAACTCATTATTTTCGGTGCAGAGGGTGCCAAGTAAAACGCACACACTCTTGGCGTTAACCAGAGTGGATAGATGCGCGCGGGGGGGCAGAGCGAGAGAAGCGGAGAAATCCTATGACCCAGTCCAACCTTCAAGCCCCAGTAATGCGTTCATGCAGCCAATCAGGGGGATCGTATACTCGGTCCAGTATTTTCTGAAGTGGCACATAAATGAGGGCCCGATCCTGAATTCACTGCGCACCCAACACTCCCAGGGATTCAATGGGAGTTCTGGGTGCTCAAGGAAAGCAGACTGGCGCCCTGAGATCTAGCAGGATTCGGGGAAATATTCATACGTCTTCCTGCATCTGAGAAAGGTTCTGGCGGCCGAAAGCGAATAGGGAAGTAGGCAGGGGAATAAAAGTAGCGCTAGAAACTGTATCTGGGAAGGAGTCAGATGGTCTGCCTGTTTCTGAGCTTGCCGTGCTGTACGTTAGCTTATCTGCCCCCTGTACATTATTATCCCCCACTCACTCCCACCAAGTAACTGCTGCAACAAAAAGATGTCTTTCTTGTGTGTGCGCAACTATGAAGCGCGAGCGCCCACGCCAAATCCAGCCCTGAGAGGGTTAAACAGCGTCGTGGAGGAAAAGGCACGGAGTGTCACATATTATGTGTATGCAGCGGGGTAATCGCTCATCACATACACTGCGAGAGTGAGCCCATTACATATCACCATAAGCACAAATACTCATAACCTAGGGGAGACCGAGAACTGCTGCCCACCGAGAACGGACATAGAAACAGCCACCAAAAAATAGCTAAGCCAATGACAAATAGCGACCCGGGTGACAGAGACGGAGAATTTAGTAGGCGGAGAAGAGATGGTGAATGGCCACTTCTAATCACAGCATTAGGCTACGCTGCCTATGGGGACGATATTTACTCGTTTTGGGGGGATGGAGGAGGAGGAGAAGGCGAAAAGCACCTACAAATACTGGGACAATTCAAACGGCCTCAAATTACGTTTTCCCTTTGAGCTCGGGAAGGAAACTCGCGTGTTAATGTTAAAAACAATTAGCCAGGAGTAATGTACGATTCAACGCGCGGTGGTCCTTCATTATGAGCCAAAGGGACGGAGATGATAAGTGCGACAGCGTGCGGCGGCACAACCGTCACCCAGGTCTCGGCTAAAGGCGGCTTCGAGATCGTGACACGGGAAATTACGATCTTAAAAAGTGCGAGGCTGGGAGAGCTCCGAGGCAGAGGAGTCAACCTGCCTTCATCGAAAGGATCCGGGGGGGGGGGGGGGGAAGGGGCTATTCGGGGGGCCCTAATCCGGGTTACAAACCCTGCGGGGGGGGGGGGAGGCACGAGGGAGGCCGAGAGAGGGGAGCCCTGCTGGCTGCTGCAGAACAGGGGAACCAGCAATCGCGGGATCCCGAGCACTCTCCGGTCTGCCCCGCAATGCCCACGGGGAACCCAGCCTGTCATGTCACGTCACGGCCGAGGGGCGCCCACAGGGGGCTGGGAAGGCGCCCTCCGCTCGGGGTGCTCCGGGTCCCCAGCCTGCCTCTAACTTCCCGGCCCACCTCTGCTTGGGGCTGAGCCGCTCCCGAAGGCGGGCGGGCGGGCACGAGCGCTACCGCAGGCAGGGTCTCTGCCCGGGGGATGCTCCCTTCAGCCGCCCTGGGGCGGGGGCTACCTAAGAGAGGTGGACGCTCCGGGCCCCGATCCTCCCAGGCTGGAGACTGACAGTGACAGAGACACTGAGGAGCCGCCGCCACCGCCGCCCTGCTCACCCCACGGCTGCCTCCGGGGCCGGGATCCCCACCGCTCGCTCCCCGACAGGGTTTCGGGGGGGAATATTTTCCCGGAGGCGGGACACGGGTCGATCCCGTTAACCGGACAACACCCTCCCCACGCCGCCGCTCCCTCCGGCTCTTACCGCCTGTGCGGGCGCCTCCTCGGGCCGCGGGTATTTTTGGCGGCGGTCTGCGCGCAGCCCAGCGGCCCCACCAGCTCCGGCTCCCCCGCGGCAGCGATGCGATCAGGCATCACTCGAAAATGGCGCCGAAAGCGCAGGGCTCTTCATTCAAATTTGTTAGAGCCAGCCCCGCTGCCCTAGGGCATGCCGGGAATGGGGGGGGCGGAGCAATGGGGAGAGCCGCTCGCGCTGAGGCAGCGCTACGGACACGGCGCTGCTGTCAATAGCACCCCTCCCCCTCCCCGCTGGCGCGCGCTCCACCCCCTCCCCGCTAGCGCGCGCTCCCGCACTAGCAACCCAACCGCCACTCACGGGGGGGGGGAGGGAAAAGAGGGGGGAATGTCACCCAGAGTCCCAGACCCTGGGGAGAGAGACAGTCATTCACCATCAGCCCCATGGACTTGTCAAGGTAAAACGGGGGGGAGGGGAGGTCGAGGGGGGGGAGGGAGAGTCAGAGAGAGGAAAGGGGGGGGGCGGGAGGAGAGCAACATCGAGAAACTTAAGCGCACCCGATACTAACCCAGTCCATCCTCAAGCCCATTGCCAGTGCAGCGCTCGCGTTACAGCCCGACCCCCCCCCCCGCCTCCGAGCCAGGCCACGCAGAAGTTTGAGGCGCTCACAGTAACTCGCCCCCATGGCACAGCTGTATCCCGTGGGGCCCGATTCTGCCTTGGCCACAGCAGCTCCCAGAAGTCAGTTTACATCAGCGCTGTATTTGGCCCACGTCTGCCCTCAGACACAGCTAGGCAGCTCTCCCTGAAGTGGACTGCGGCTGTGTGGGCCCGTCTGAGGCCACCCTTGGGCCCCGAGTGTATAACTAGCCCCTGGACAGACTGCCTACCTTTAGTGTAAGCAAATTAAGATTTCCTTTGAAAGTGTTAGCTTTGGCATTTAACAAGGCTTAGCAATGTATATAGACTCTTTCATCATCATCAAGCCACTTCATAAACATTGACTAATCACGGTAACCCACCTGCTAGTTTGATGTATCACTATCCCCATTTTACAGATGGGGAAACTGAGATGGAGGCTGTGACTTACTCAGGGCTGTGGAGGAGTAAGGATGAGAAGTCAGGCGTGCTTGACTTTTAGTCCCTTGTTCAAACTACTAGACTACACTTGGCTTTTAACTGTTTAAGGACCCTCTCCTGTGAGGGCCCCCTGTGCTTGCACAAAACCCATCCATTGCACCAGTGCAGAGTAGCTTGCAGGATCAGGGGCTGGGCCTAAAATTATAACCTTAATGTAAAATTACTGTAAGATATTTCATGTAACTTCTTTTCTTTTGAAAAAAGATTAAATAAACAAGGCCCTGATCCTGCAAACACTTCTTTACATACCTAACTTTGTGGCAGATTTTCAAAGGCACAAATCGGAGTTAGGTGCCGTACTCCTACTGATTTTTATAATATTTGAAAATCTTTCCCTTCATGTATTTGAGTTAGTCCATTAAGCTCAGCAAAACTATTCACAGGTATAAAGGTTTGTAAGCTGAGGACCTAATATTTCTACTGATTTTACTGCACACTTCTAGAGCTGTATGGTCAAAATTATGCAGTTCTGGAACTTCATAGTGAAACGGCAGTGCAAAAATAACACATAAATAATCACATAACTAACATTACCATTACGTAGAGAGACCTGAAGAAGAGCTCTGTGTAAGCTTGAAAGCTGGACTCTTTCACCAACAGAAGTTAGCCCAATAAAAGATATTACCTCACCTACATTGTCTCTCTGATATCCTGGGACCAATATGACTACAACAACATTGCATACATTGATATTCTGTGTTTAATTTATTACCTTGTCCTTCAAATTTAGTGGACATGTTATATATTGCAAAAGTGATTTTTAAATTTTGATATCCTTTCCCTCAAATTATCTTTGAAACAAGTTCGCAATAAGCACTAGCCACCTGAAAAACTTTAACTTGTAAAGTTTAGCTATTTTAAATTGTGTTCAAAAATAAATAATCACTTTATAACAGTAAAGATACATATATATTTTCACCCTTAATTTACTAAAAGATTAGTGAAAATCAAACTTTCAAAAAAAATGACCTTTGAACTGATAAAGTATCAAAAATTTCAGTTTCAATGAAAGCTGTGAAAGAAAATCTATAGTACTGTCTATACCATTTGTATGTGTTTAGTTTATACACACTGATTCATACTCAAAACATTCTAGACATCGTTTTCCTATGAATAACCATTTTTAAACTATAATGCAAAAACAGTATATAAGGAAAAGGTGTACCATGGAGATCTGACAGCTTACACAACAGGTTGTAATTGCTCTGGTCTGTAGTGTGAATTATGGTGTTGTTGATCAAAACTTCATAGTTAAGGTTTCACCAAGATTGTAGCTAAAGTGAGATTTTGTATCTAATGTCTAATCATTGCCCTCAGATTTAGACTCCATAGTTAACACACTTAGGCCCCTATCCTGTAAAGATTTTAGGCACATAGCTATCGTTATGCACTGTCAGTAGTCCCGTTGACTTTAATAATCATATACTTTCTGTATACGTTTTTGCAAGGTCAGGGCCGGCCATAGACTAACATCCTACTTGAATTTTCTAGATTATTTCATATAAAGGCAGAAGCTTCCATTTGAAACTTTAAAAAAATAAACACTTCCTGAAATTTAGCTCTCTTTGGCTTTTTTTGGCTCTCTCTAACAAGCATTTAGATCTCCAAGACACTTAGAAATACAATCATTCACTAGTATCTCACTATATCTCAAATCTAAACTAACTAGTGAAACTTACATTAAAACAAGTTATTCTCATTATTACTTATAATTGAACAGATCTGCACAAATAGAAACCAGTGGAAGATGTCTTGAGTTCTTAATTACAGTACTTCCATTGATCTCAATGGGGTATTGAGTCAAATATTGTACAATTACAATGAGTTAAATATCAAAATTGTTAACTACTTAATTGCTGATTACAGCATATAAGAAAGGAAAGGGATGACCATATTATGAAGATCTGTGCAATTTACAGATAGTGATGTCCATTCTGGTGTCACAAATGTGAGGCATTTGGGAGAGTATCACCACTTTCCCCCCGCTCAATTTGACCAGTGAAGCTAAAGGTCAGAGGGAAGGACAGAGCCTAGGGGGATCTCTGAGCTGCCAAGGGACAGCCAATCCCCAAAGCCTCATCTTGACCAGGCCTTAGACACTTGTCTATTGTTCCTGCACCTTAATAATCCAGTGAGTGTATCCAAATTCCACTGAGGGGTGCCAAGCCTGAGGAGCCCAGCAGAACATGTATGATCAGATTTGAACACCTGCACAATCTATTGTGAGTGGCATCTCATTTTGATATCCCAAATGGGTAGAACTTGGGTTGTGGGTGGAGCTTGGGGGATTCTCTCCCACCCAATTTGAGCCCTGCCTTGCCCAGCTTGCCTCTCTCTATCTCATCTACTCCTGAGGGCAAAAAATTCTGTGCCAAAAAATTAAAAATTGTTCACACAATATTTAAAAATTCTTCAAAATTCTGCAAGTTTTATTTGTCAATAAATAAATGCAGAGGCTCCAGCATGACAGTGGGGAGCACAGGCCATTGGCTACACGAAGGTGGGAGATCACCTTGCATCCCTCCCCCCATCCCTGGGGCACGGACTCACTGATCAGGCTGCACCCAACCCTGACACAGCACAAGGCCTGGGCCCGGCCCCACTGCGCCAAGCATACCAGGTATGGGGCAGGCATACTCAACCAGTCAGGATCCAAGTGTGGAGGGGTTCAGTGTGGAGGAATCCAAGTGTGGGGTGAGAGGATTCTGTGTGGGACAATCTGGGTGCAGGCAGCTCAGTGGGGGGTCTAGGTGTGTGTGTGAGTCTGGATGCACAGAGGCTCGTTGGGGGGGGGGGGCGGTTTCCAGATGCAGAGGCAATGGGACTCTGCAGAGGCTCCCAGGTGAAGGTGGTTGGGGCTCAGTGGAGGGGTCTAGGTGTGGGGGTCTCAGGATGGGGGTCTGGGTGCTGGGGGAGTGGGGCTTGGTGTGGTGAGGGTCTGGGTGCAGCTAGTTGGGGGTCAGTGGTGTGGGGGTCTGGATGTGGGGGCTCAAGGTGCTGCAGGGGGTGGATCATCGGGGTGGGGGTTTGAGTGCAGGGAGCTCAGTGGGGGGTGGTCTGGGTGCAGGGATGGAGGTCTGGAGGCAGGGGATATGGGTGCAGGGGGGCTCCAGATGCAGGGGCTGAGGTTCAGTGAGGTGGGGTTAGGATATGGAGGGCTAGGGGGGTTCTGGATGTATCAGGTGAGGCTTGGCAGGGGTGTCTGGGTATGGGAGGTTCGGATGCATGGGGGTTGGGTGGATGGGGGCAGGAAGCAGGGGAGGATGCTGAGCTTCCTGCAGCTGGGGGAGTTTTCTGGGGGTGGGTCTGACACAGCCCCAGCCACTCCTTGCAGCAGAAGAGGAAGTCCCATCCTCTCCTGCCTCCAGCCGAGCCAGGACTAGCAGCTGATCCTGGCTCAGGGTAGAAACCACTGGCTGGGGTGTCCCTGGCCCTGCAGTGATTTACCTCTCCGCCGGCTACTTTGGGTGCCTGAAATGATGTACCTGCGCTGCTAGGAGGGGTACGTGACTGCTTTTGCGGCTTCCCTTTGCTTCCCTGTCAGAAAGTCATTTTTCTGCAGGGAAGCAAAGAAATCTGCGGGGGGGGGATATGAATTCTGCAAATGCGCAGTGATGCAGAATTCCCCCAGGAGTACTCAAACTCTGTTCCATACTAAACTTCCAGTCTCCATGAAAATTCCTCTATGCCTCTCTCCAGATTTACTTTTCTACCCTCCTTCAGGTCTGATAATACCAATGGGGTATTGAGTCAAATATTGTACAATTACAATGAGTTAAATATCAAAATGGTTAACTACTTAATTGCTGATTACAGCATATAAGAAAGGAAAGGGATGACCATACTATGAAGATCTGTGCTATTTACAGATAGTGATGTCCATTCTGGTGTCACAAATGTGAGGCATTTGGGAAAGTATCACCCAATCTGTGATTGGGAAGTTTCAGGCTGACCAATTTAGTAGCTTTAACTTGTTGCATGTTCTCCTAGTCCTCTTACCACCCATCCTCTACTTCCTACCATAGCCATCCAGTCTTCAGCTTACCTTGGCAAATTTAGGACCCATAACTCTTCACATTTGCAGCATCACTTGTGATAGTGATAGAGGCTGTAGTGTAGACAAGATTTTGGTATACCACATCTACCATTGTTTACTGGTAGTGTTGGTGAATTAAAGGTCCTAAATTCACCAGTGTAGACATAATCAGTGGAACTTCTCATGATAATACACAGTAGACCAAGTAAAAAGTGTTTGCAGGACTGAGAAATACATTGTTTTGTAGACCTTCTTACAAATATTTTGTTTAAAAAATTGTAACACATTTTTACCACTCCCCACCTATGAACTCTGAATAGCCAACCCTTAATTTCACTTTTTAGTCTTTCTACTGTCATGATTCTCTTAAGATAAGTACAAGCCTTATGGGTAAGAAAGACTTGATATACTATATTTCATTCTAAACCCCTGACATTAAGCCTGAAATAGCTACCAGGCCCCCAAAGAGTAATGAAGCACATCCTCCTTTGCTGGGGCTAAGTAAAGAAGTGAGATGTTACTGAGCTTTGATTCCACAGTAGCATATCGATTAAACCTGTCCAAATGTTGCTAGTTTTTAAATATCAACACACTTGCTGTTTTAATGTTTCTGTTGTTAATTTAGCACTCCTGAAAGGTGTCAGTTTGGTAATTGTTGAAACTGAAGCCCTATATTTATCCATAGATTAGTTTCAGGGGTTCACAGCAAACCTCTCTACAGTGCCTTGCCAATGAGCTTCAACCCTGAACTGAAGGGAAAACATTTAATGGTGAGAAAGTAGTTTACTCTCCATGACTATTCAGTTCTTTCACTGGATGTTTTATTTTATCAGTGATAGAACTTAGATGTATAGCAGTGGTCCAGCCCCCGTGCCGACCTTTTCCCCTCAGGCCCCAGTCCTGCGTTGCCTCTTCCCCTCAGAACACTGCCCCCCACTCGTTCCTCTCTGCCCCATCTCCCCATCGCTCACCCTTATGGCTGGTAAATAGTGGGAGGGCATGGCCCTCCTACTTTTAAAAGTGATGGGGCCATGACCTCCTGGCCCTCCCCTGTTCTGGCACCCCTGCAGTGGTCTCCAAACTATAGGGCATGCCCCCAAACATTTGGGGGGTGCGTGGTGGGGCCCAGGCCAGCCACCACAGGGAGCAGGGAGGGAGTGCTCCACCCCCTGCCCAGCTCTGGCCCAGCCACAGCTCCACTCCACCCCCAGCCCCAGTTCTGGCCCCAGCCTAGCTCTGCCCTGATTCCTTCTCCATCCCCACTCCAGCTCTGCCTCTAGCCCCAGCTCCCCCCCATCCCCAGTTCTGCCCCCAGCTCGGCCTTCAGCCTAAGCTCCTCTGCTGAGCCAACTGTGCGGTAACGGAGGGGGAGCACAGACTCATTCCATTACTGGTAAGGGGGGGTACGACAGGAAAAGTTTGGGCACAACAGATGTACAGACTGGTAATCACCAGGACCATTCTTCTTTCCTCTTTTGAAAGTAGATATTGTAATTGTTTTTCTCAGTCTTTTGTTACCTCTTCAGTTTTCCATGGCTTTGCAAAAATAACTGTCACTGATACAATAACTTCTGTAGATAAGTCCCTTAATACCAACTTTAGGCCCTGATCCTGCAGACATTTATGCATGTGCTTAACTTTCCCAATGAGTAGTCTCGTCAATAGAATGACTCACATGAATAAAGTTGAACATAAGTGCAATTGTTCGAAGCACTGGAGCCTTGAATTCTATATGGGTGAATCCCTGCATCTGAATGGAATGCCACTGAAATGAATGCAGTATTGGGCACCTATAACGTAAACTCTTTGTCTAGCATTTACTTATTCGTTTTTTTGCTACCTAATCTGTTTCCTCCAAGCCTGGCTTAATTGAGGTTGTTTAATTGCTTCTCCAATTTCTCATTTCTGGTATGCAGCCTGTTGGACCTCACAGCATGCATCAACTTTTATTAAGCCTCACAATATCTCTGTGAAGTGCAAAGTATTATTTTATTATACCTATTTTACTGATGGGTAAAACAAAGCATAGAAAGATTAAGTGAATTGCCCAAGGTCATAAGAAAGAGGCAGAGTAGGAATAATAGAATGTGAGAGTTAATCCTTCACTCTCCCCATTAATCTTCTTTGTAAAATATTGAGATTTAAATGTAGGTCTTTTGTATTTTTGCATTTATTATAAGAATATTATCTTTATTTATTTATGCTTTTTATGTATTTATTTTGCAAATTAATATAAAGCCTATTTTTTCAGTTTTCTGGATATGTTTCAGAATATTTCATCCATTTGTTTGCATTGCTCCAGAACAGCATGCCTCCAGCAGTAAACCTGGTACTACTCTACAGTTTTAAATTGGTTAGGAAAGGTGTGAAAATGATGACCAGAGGCTGAAAAATAAGGAGCAGTATGATACATTTCAGGATTTTTTTGGAGTATAATTTAATGATTACATAACATTTTTTCCCCTTGTCTTGTTGGTAGAGAACAGTTTTAAACAGTGGTATGCAAAATGTGGTCCGTAGGCTCCAGGTGATGGACAGAGATAACAAGTAACCTGTGGCATGCTGACAGTGTTCCAGATGATTTTTGGTATACTTATGAGATGGTGTCTCTGTGTCTTCTCTTTCTCTATGGTAGCAGTATCATAGAGTGAGGAGTAATGGAGAGCACCGCCTTCTTGGCTGCTTTCATGATTTCCACAGCTCCTTCTATCTCTGTGGTCCTGTTACCATAGAGATAGTAATATTGGAAAGATTAACCCTCTCCCAGCTAATTACACAATCTGTTTTGGAAGTGCAAGTGCAAGTAGGCATAGAGGACTGTGAGTCCCCTTAATAGTTAAGGCTGCAACCCTGTGTCAATAATTACTTTAGTATTAATGGTATCACTCACTGAATTAATTATCTTTTGCCAGAGGTAATTGCTGTGTTACAATATACTCATTGTATTAAAAATAAGTTTTTATTTTTATATTTAAACCAAAGAGAGACCAGGTAGTAATCCAACCTTTATGATCAGAGCATAAAGAAATAACCAGGAACTCATTTATTTTTTAATGTGGATTTCACAGTTTGTTTCTTTTTTCTTTCTCAGTCACTTTTTCTCTGGGTTTCATGAGACCAGATTCAGCAAAACTCTTAAATATGTGCATAATTTTAAGCACATAAGTAATCACATCCTGCTTCAGCAAAGCACTTAAACCTGTGGTCAAGTCACATTGGCTTCAGTGGGACTTAAGCATAGGGGTGGAATTACTTATGTGCTTAAAGTTAAGCAGATGCTTAAAGGTGGGATTTTCAAAAGCTCTCAGAATTGACCTCTCTCTCTTTCACTTCAATGGGAGCAGAGTTAGGTCAGTACTGAGTGCTTTTGAAAATTCTGCCTCAAATGCTTTGCTGAATTAGGGCCTTTGTTTCTTTTTTTGTTCCATCCCTTTTTCTCTCTTTAACTCACTTTCACTTCTCTGACACTTCTCACACACCCTGTTTCCTACTAACCTTTCCTCTTTCGCTCAGCTTCCTATTAACCTTTCCTCACTGACTATCCCCTGCATTTCTTCCCTTTATGAGAGTTTTGTGGCTGTCACTACACTTTTTTCAGTTGGTGCCTTTTTCATTGGTTGCCTAAATCTAACTGCCATAGAACCTTTTGATTTCAACTCTGTCTCTTCTGCTAAAGAAACACAAGCCAAAAATGTTCAGCTACAGCAGAATAGTGAGGAAAAGAATATCAATGCATGTGTAACCTGTAAGAGGGTGAAGCAGGACATAAAAGATATAAAAAGTTATTTCTCATAACAGAGAATTAAATGCTAATTGTAGGCAGTGACAGGAATTTCTGGTGGTTGTTTAATATTCATTGTCTTCTTAAAAAGTTAGTGCACATTGAAAATATTTCATTGAATGAATGTGTATCACTGAACCTTTTTTAGGTCTAGGGAGAGGCTAAGTGGGAGTGGAAGAGAATCAGGAAGTTACAGAGAAAGGGGTGAAGTGCAGTGCATTATATAGGCCTGTTGCCTGTTAACTGCAGTCTTGGTGAATATCAAAAAAAGTTAATCTGAACTGCATTTCTATTATTTTGCGCTTTCATGAAGGGAGATATAATTAGGGCCCTGTATATTCTGCGGCACAGAAGGACCAAATTCTGTGGAAACAACCTGTAGGCTCTGGATTAATGTATTCTATCAGTATATTACACCTTTCATTCTAATCCCCGTCATACCACAGACACACACATGGGTGGCTCATCATTGAAAACACTAATTGATGTAAAATTGATTGATAATGATTTTTTTGCTAGGGTTTTCAGATGGCCCAGCTCCAATCCTAGGCATTGACTCCCATGATATTTTCTTAGCAGCTTGGTTTAGAACCACCTTCTTTTCATCCCTGTCAGAGAAGGAGGGCTTGTGGCTGGCTTCAGTGTCTCATCTACCTGGCTCCCTAGGCCTCGACTGCTGTGCTGTTGTCCACGCTGTCAAGCTCACCAAGCTATACTTTTGGCTCTCCATTCACTGAACTGCAAACTGGACTTCAGCTCAGACACACTCTGCTGCCTAGCTCCATGGAACAGTGTAGGAAGCATGCACTATAATCCACTTAATCTCCTCTTTTAGGGAAAGATGGAGAGCAAGAGGTAACTGCAAGCAGCAGGGCAACGAGACAGACAACAAAATTTTGGGTGGCTGTCTGCAGCAATATACCAAATTCAGTGCCATTTTGGGAAAATGCCAAATTCTGTGGCTGCAGAATCATAGAATCCAAGGGGCGCTGACTGCAAGGAATAGGGCACATCACACCTCTCAGAGCTATTGTTTCAGGTTCTTCGCAGATTCAGGCAGGAAACATTAAATCAGTTTACATTCATTTGATGTTTTGGAAGCTGTCTCTACAACCATAAGGATTAGAAATAAGGCCAAGATTTCACCCACAGTTTTTTAAAATGAAAGTTTAGATTCTGCAGCACAGTTCTGCGGAAAGGGGTGAATTCCTCAGCCATGGAATCACAGAATACCCAGGGCTCCGCATATAACATGTTACTGAATTAAAAAATACTCCTCACTATCAAGGCGATTGGTCTCAAATTTGGCACATGCTCCCTGAAATGCAGATTTTAATTTTATTTATTTGCCTTCCTGCACCAACTGAAAAACCTATCTACCTGCTAAAACTAGAGTTTCAAGTCTTTATGTCCCATATAGGAGCCAAACTGCCTTAAACCCAGGACACTGGATTTGTTGGGATTATGAAAGTGGGCACACATTTTATCTGCTTCACTGCTTACTCACAGGAGAGATGGCAGGGGATAGAAAACGTTGATAACTTTGGACTCTGATCTCTGTAGAACACAGGATTCTTGTCAGTTTAATTTTTTTCTCTGCTCACAAGAATAGAGCCAGCAGAAGAACAGATAGATAGTATGGTATCTGTGATTCCAACAGAATTGTGTTTATATTACGAATGTATTTATATTTACTTCTAGTTTATGAGCTGGTTTCTTAAGTCTTGTAGCCTTTGTTTTTGAGAACTAGTTCGATAGTTACTTCTGTATCTGTGTGCATGTTTAAAAAGGGAAGACACCTTTCCCTCTGCAAGTTTCTAGGAGTGTGTCAAATTTGAAGGCTAGACTCATGATGGCTTTTGACAGTGTCCCTTGTCTAGCGTCACCATTTAAATGTTATTTCATGGTGTCCATTACAAACCTGTTTTTAAAGAGTTTGTAGTTTATATATAAAAACATGATCACTGTTGACGTTTCCCTGAATGGACTCAACCTAGAAGTGTTCTTTAAAAAAAAATCTGAATGTAAGTTCTGTGTGAACAGGGAATGAGAGATGTTTATTTGTTTAAAATGACTTTTTGCACTTCCTGTATCTTAAACATCTTTGATTTAAAAGCTTAATTTTAGCAAATAATCAACAATACTTTGTTTTCATAAGAATCGTTGTTTAAAAAGGCCAACAAATTTAACTTTAAAAAGTGACTAGTGCTAAACTGATTTTCATGACAGTTTTTATTACATATTTTCTAAGGCCCTGATCTTGGAAGCTGCTTGACACAGTCAGACCCCTGCACCAGTATGCAGCCCATTGACTTCTTTGGGACTCCGGACTGGCTCAGGGATCCGCCTGCATAGTTCGGCTTCCAGGCTCAGAACCTAAATAGGTATTTGCACAATAAAAGAAACTGGAGTTGTTAATGATTTAAAAATGTGTTAAAATATGTCTAAATATATATTTGTACCATATAACAGTAAAAGCTCCCTGGATGTTAATGAATATTATGTCAGTTAATGTACATGTCCTTAAGATTTTTTTCAAACCAATGTTTAAAAAAAAGAATTACATAAAAAACAAATACTAAAACTGACATGCAAATGAAAAAAAATCATAAATACTACACTTAGGCTGTGAGAAGACACAAGAGCACATTAATAATTATTTTTTTTAATTTCCCTACCTATTTTTGCAGGTGTGTGAAGGAGCTTTCATTATTGTCATTTCCACATAAGCCCAGATCCTGCAGTTGACTCTGTGTGGGTGGGACCCTATTGAAGTCAATGAGGCTCCACACTGGCACTGGGTTCTACCTGTGAGAAGTCAGTTGCATGATTGGGGCCCTAGTGTGACTCCTCAGGGTGCATTCCGGAGCCTGCTTACCGAGATAATGTAAGTCCTGTTTTTCCCCCCAGATTTGTTTTCTTTTATGTGCCAAAGGGTATAAAATAAGAATATTAAAACATTAACATATTTTGCTTAGAGTAGTTTTAACATTGTGCTAAAAATAGTTGTGACTTTGGGGTTAATTTAATTTATACATACCTTTCTCATTATGTTTTTGTGGCAGTACTTTAGGCAAATTATATATTTTTTTGTCAAAACATGTCCTCCTTAATGGCACTAAGATTTTGTGGATATTGAGTCACAAGATCAGAAAATTCTAAGTACACTGAAATTGTTGAATTTTCCAGTAGTTATTGATATGTCAATACTAAAAAAGGACTATGGGTAAAAATGTGAATTGTGAAATTTGAGTTATGTATCCAAAAAATCCTCATTTAGGTTATTGTTAGAAAACATACAGCATATCTAGCAGGGATCTCATTATTCTCTGGATAATTTATCATCTAAATGTGGGATACAGTAGTATTGCTTCTAGATATGGAAATGTGAATTTGTTTCTCTGTTCACTTTTCATAAATATTAAATCTATTTCTCCTTCTAGACACACACTCTCTATCTCTCTCAATCTTTCTGAAATTTAGAGAAAATTCTGTAAAAACTGATTACACTAGTATTTGTGTAGCTACAGTATCAAAATTTACTAATGTAATTATTTTCTGTTGGTTTGCATACAGGACTGTTAATAAATGTGCACTTGCACTATGTATCTTTGTGAAAGTTTCTTTAAGTAAACTAAACTAGTCTGGAATTCTGAGTGAATTCCATCAGACATGCTGATTAAACTGTAAACTCCTTGGAGCAGGAATTGTATCTTTTATTGTGAAAATAAGAAAGAAAAACTTGTAGCACCTTAGAGACTAACAAATTTATTTCAGCATAAGCTTTCGTGGGTTAGTACCCACTTCATCCCTGAAATAAATTTGTTAGTCTCTAAGGTGCTACAAGTTTTTCTTTCTTATTTTCATTTTGCTGACACAGACTAACACGGCTA
Source organism: Chelydra serpentina (assembly GCA_037349315.1). NCBI lineage: Eukaryota > Metazoa > Chordata > Testudines > Chelydridae > Chelydra > Chelydra serpentina. The sequence goes on along the minus strand of JBAIAC010000004.1, from coordinate 55,915,110 downwards.
CTACACTTAAACCTATCTTTTATTGTGTGCATCACACTCTTAGTGCTTAAATAATAATACTTACAATGTCATGTGCCACTGTGTTCACATAGCGTGATTACAAATAACTTTACCTGGATTGCGGAGGAAGTGCTCTCCCTGCAATTGTGGGTACAATCACTACCAAGACTCCTGCTTTTATGTTTAAATGAGCAGAAACTCTGTGTGGGCGTTCTCCCTGTGTAACTGTGGTGATATTGTAACACTGCACATCTATGCTGATATTCTTTATTTCCCTTCTGCTATTCAGACAGCCAGCAGAATGTTTTGAAAGAGGTCCCATTCAATCAGCGAAGGGATAGAAAGTGACAGAGTATTGGAATCAGAAGTGTAATGGAGTATACTGGCCCTTTAAGCTTAGAGGAAGGCCAGAAAACCCTATTCCAGGAACACTGGAATAAACAAAGTCTCAGGAAATGGCAGAAGCTGGGAGAGAGGAAGTGGTTCTGGGGAATTAGTAGTTGGATGGGGGCGAGAAACTGAGGACACTGTCCCTTTAAGGGCCCAGGAGCAGGAGCTCTGTAGTGTAGGATGGGGCAGGGTCCCCTCTTTCCCAGCCAATTGCGAGGAGCTCTCTGAAAGAGAACTGTATATATGCTGCCTTCTCCGTAGGAACTGGGTAAATGCTGACAGGAGAAGAAAGCCAAATGCAGAAGGCTGAGCTTCCACTAGGGTGGGCCAGGAGTGGCAGCTTTGTGAAGAGCAGACTGGGGAAGCAGAAGAGCTCTGTGTGTGGTAGAAGAGCCTGAGCTAAGTGTGAAATTTTGGGTTGTGGTAATGGATTTTATTTTGAGGACCTTGAAGACTGTTTTGAACTGTGTCTATTATTTAACCAACCCCAGATAGGAGTGAGGTGTTAGCTGTGAGAAAGACTGTGGGGAAGTCTTAAGGGGCCATGAAGAGGGAAACCAGTAGCAGGCCATGGCAGAGCTTCTGCTGGCTACAAGGAGGCGATCAGGAGTTGGTTGCCCTGGTACAAGAAGGTTCTGTATTATTTGTGAATGATGGCAGAGAAGGGGGGCGGGGGGAAGGTTTAAAGAAAGCGTTTGTGAACGCAACGTGAGTTCTCCCCCTGCAAAGAACAGAGAAGCAGGGAATAGGTATGTGACAGGAGCAGTAATAGGGAAGTGAAAATGAGTTGAAGAAAGAGCCAGAGAAAAAGGAAGAAATCAAGAGAACCAGAAGAAAGTAAAAGTAGAAATACTCATAAAATAATGTACCATCTGTTTTTCTATCTACCAGAAAGGATAAATTAGCTCCTACTTACTAGTAGCTGGCACTACAGTACAGTGCCACGATAGTCACATGTTGCAGTTGGGCACTGATGTGCTGTATCATTGGGTGCTCCTTAAGGTGGCAGACACAGTTGTTACTAGCAGGATGCACAAAGTTACACACTCCACCCACTTTGGGCAGTGCTTTGTTAGATGCACAAAGGATAGTCATATACAGAGTTCGGAAAATCAACTTGCCCTGGGCAAATGGCAGGCTTACCTGAGCAAGTGAGGGCATCTACACCACTAATTTCTGCAGAATCAAAATTTTAATTTAAAAATAAATTAAGTTTATGGCCCTTATTGTTACAAAGATAACTTTTCCAACATGAACCAAATGTGAACAGTAGTGTCACCTTCCTGAGTCTGCAGACAGTTTTAGTGCCTCTGCTTCTGCTTGTACATTTGTCAAACAGCAGCCATATTAGTGAAAGTCTAATCAGTTTCACATTCCTATTCAGAAACCTGTAGGTAGGGTAACCAGATAGCGAGTGTAAAAAATCGGGACAGGGAGTGGGGGGTAATTGGTGCCTATATAAGAAAAAGCCCCCCAAAATCGGGACTGTCCCTATAAAATCAGGACATCTGGTCACCCTACCTGTAGGCAATGGTGAAACTGCCAGAAATGTCAGTTTGCTGCTGCTGTCTTAGAACATTGTGAGCAGCAGCAGAAGCAGACACTGAAGTTATTTACAGGGGAAAAGGACCTGAAAATTGAGACTGGGAATGGGGAGAGTAGCAGAGATCTCTTTCCTCAACCTTTCACAGCAACCAGATGACTTGGGGAGGGATAGAGTAGTGGAGACCTAAATACCCTCGTAGCAGCCAGAATGTTCTAGTGGGTGAGAGAGGAGATAGAATGTTTTTTAGCCTTTTCAGCAGTTATGTGGGGATTGAACCTTCAAATTTATAAGATGCATACTAACTAGCTACTAGTATAAAAGATAAAGAGTCTCCAAACATAGTCCAGAACAGCATTCTAGTAGAAATCTCAGTACCCTCCTTTTTCCTAGCAGCTGATGGCAGAGGAGCTGGCATTCTTACCAGGACATTGCCCCTAAATCTCAGGGGTGGAGTCCCAAAACTCTTATCTTTCATATCTACCTCTTGACTAGTAGGTTTAGTTTTCTGACCGTCAGGTGTCTGGTAAGTTTTTCTAGCTCTGACCACCCAGGAATCAAGAGATAAAACATCTCAGCTCCACTTGCTGAAAATTTTTATCAGGCTTGTAAATGTATATTAGAGTTCATGTTGCCACCCAATAGATTTTAAATAAATTATATATTTTTTAAAACTTTTAATGTTGTCATTATTAACATAGATGAATTGTCTATACAAGTGCTAACAGATCTTAATAATAACCTGCACCTGTTCCCTTTAAAAGACCAATTTGTGTTTGGTCAACCTCTTATCATTATCTGTATATTTATTTTGTTCAAATTCCACAAATGGTAAGCATGCATTAAAAACTATTTGATGCAGATGTAAGGCTGTCTGTATTTTTTTCTGTGGGAAGGATTTCCCATACTTTATTTCTACATGCCATTAATGTTGGGAAATTTTCCTTTTCCAAAACAAGGTATCACACATCTATGTGTTAGTAGTAATTTGAGTTATTTGTGTTATCAAATATATTAAGGAATGATTAATATATTATGGAAGTTATTATAAGAGATATTAATTGTTGTTTATCTTTACAAAAATCTATTGTCTTGGAATCTTAGATTAGAGTCTAGCACATTATATGGAGTTTAAACAAATTCCTGAAAACAAAGTTTGATAAAATGTAAACAATGGCAATTTTAAAGAAGGTTAAAAAATTTGGGAAATTAGCACATTCCCTTTCTCTCTAAACATTCTTGTTTTATATTTCTTATTTGTGTATTTTTATGCACATAAGGGGAAAATGAACATTTGTACATGTTTTCATATTGAAAAATATTGATTTTGTGTTGAAAAATCTGTTGTTATCTGCTCTTTTGCAGTTTTCCAAGCTGTGCACTTCATATTTTTCTTCAGCTTTTTCAATATAACTTCTTTCATTTTTTCTCTTACAGTAATAGGTTTCCTACCTCTATTCTTTAGCAACAGAAATCCTTGTGGTTTTTTTTTTTTTTTTTTTTTTTGTCATTTCCATATTCCTCCTACATGCTAACCTTTCCTATTTAGGATCTAATTCAGCAAAACATTTAAGAATGTGCTTAATTTTAAGCACATGCTTAAGTCCCATTGACATCAAAGTTGATCATGTATGTTCAGCATGTTATGTCCTTTCCTGAAATTGAGCCTTAGTAGGGATAATCCTTTATTTATTTATTTTTAGTAAATATTTATCATTTTTCCATTCTTCCATCAAAAAAATCTTCTAGTCCAGCATATTTCCTGGAACTAAAAGGTGTATCCTCATTGTTCTCCTCATATAGCTATATTTATATATGTCAGATGTTGGCAGATAGGCATTTAGCTATTCAAAACTTTTGGGTTATTTTTTTCAAACATGCTTTTTTTGAAAATAAGATATTATTTTGTTTCTTAAGTTAGAGTTGAGCTCTTCTTGCCTAGGATGACATATTATTTTTTCTCATGTCCTCTCTTTACATATTATACAGCTTACCTTAAAAGTATGTGATAATTTGTTTTCTTTGTGATAAAGTATGTTGTATTTTGTGATCTGGTTGCCTTATTAAATCCATCCTTTAGAAAATCCACACAAGTAGAATAGTCGTCTTACATGGATCTCGTTGTAGGATTGGGGGCTTGTGTTATATATCAGTTTATCTTTTTTCTTTTTACTTTGTTTGTAAACTTATATGGATGATTAAAGTCAGATCCCAATTACGTGACTTCTTTATAATTTCAATTAAATGGTTAATTGATATGTGTCCTTTAAGATCTGACATTACAATAAATAACATTGAAAGAACATAAGTAATAATAAAACACAGCAGTACATTTTCCATTTTCTGCTCACAGTCTGTAAACTTTTGTGGGCAACTGTATTCTGCCATTCCTTAGCCGGGTAGATTTTCCCTGGAATAACTTAAAGCTATAAATTATCCAGTATTAGTCTCTAAAAATTGAATCTACTGTTATTGCTTGTCAGATGTCATGTTAATCTTAAATACTCTAGAGGCTCATGCTTTCTGAATAGTATCAAGTTAGAATGCTTGATCAAAGGTACTGTATACTACACTCTGTGAGCCTAAATAGAACAATACAGTCATAAATTCAGTAAATTATATAATCATGCCAGTATTGCACCAAAATTAGTATTATCTATAAAATGGCAGTTACTGTGTCACTTTTTAAAAGATCTTTAAAGGTGGATTTTGTGATCATAAAGGCCAGTAAGTGAGAATTCCCATCACTTGAAACAGGTTGTTTTTATTGTCTAAGGTTTGTTAGAGAAAAGGGTATACCATATAATTATATTCAAGTTTTTGTCTTAACTCTTAGCTATTTTTATTTAATATAAAAAAAGTTGTTATTATGTAATGAGCTGCCTATAAAGTATTTAAAGACATACATCATTCAGGATTGACTACTGTGGCTTCAAAAAGTGGCTGATGAAGTACAGAAGTGGACTTGTATTTCTTGTACCAATATTCTGTTATAAAAGTAAAGTATCAGAGATGTTAATATAGGGTCAGTCCTGCAAAGATCACTCAATGTTTTGTTCTGTTGGCAGATCCTTTTATAGGATTGGGATTCCATCCTACTTTCTAAGGTTATTATAGTGTAAAGCCTTGTTCACATTTCCATTACCGAGCCTTATTTTCAAAGCTTTAAAATTTTGTAATATGAATTTGTCCAGGAATAAGAGAATATTAACATTAAAAATAATAATTAAGTGGTCTTTGAGTAACGTGTTAAAAAAAAAGAAAAAGGACTCTGTAAGGATGCTTCCTTTTCACAACAAAATACAGTATGAAAAATCTCAGGTCTGATCACAAGTCCCATCTGGACTATACATAACCAAATATAACTGTAGAAGGATATAATTATAGTTAACTTACCTTTCAATACTGGAAAAACAACTGTGTGCAAATTTCATCCACAAACTGTAAGAAAAGAATGAAAAAGGATAAAATATTAAGATAGTAAAAATAACTTAATCTGTGACCCTTATAGTTTACATGCTTGGTTCAATTACAAATGGTATATTATTTTTAATGGATTTGATGATAAGTAACAGATTAAATATTCAGGGTAAACTACATACTCTTTTTAATTGATGCAACAAACAGATCTTTCTGTGGAAACTACGAATAGAACGATGTTATTTTTCCTTATAAGCCAAAGTGCTTAAACTTGCTTATTTTTAAACCTAGAAACACAGGCCCAGATTCTTTTCTTCTGTTTCATCCACTGCACTGTTCAGGAATCTGGTTCTAACTGGCCAGCTCAGAATTTTTCTGGTGTGGCCCAGGAGCCCCCAGGTGATGTAAAATGGAGTATCTAATTCCTATGCTAACTACCCCCAACACACACTGACATAGGGGTGCAAATGGATGGGGTAGAGCACACCATCATTATGCCAGTTCACAATTGGCTTGTTGTTCTATAAAGTTAGCGTAAGGTAGAGCAACCCCTGAGCTGTGTTAATATATGCTGAAGGGCCAGAGCTGGTGCAGATGCACCGTAAGAACCAAGAAGGTATAATTTGCTGTTTGACAGTCCACTTCCCCAGCACTGAGCAGATTCAGTGGACAGGAGAATCTGGGCAGCAATCCGTAAAGATGCACAGTCAAAGCTGGTAGTCCTAAAAATTGACCTGACCATTCTCTTGTATTATATTGAAAGACTTGACCATAGGAATACAGGTATGTATGTTTCCCCCGTCTAATAGTTCATATCATATGAGAAATGAAACCAAAGTAGACATGACTTACAGTGATTCTCATTAGACAGAGTTTGCATATGATTTCTTATAAATAGTGCATGTTGTTTTACTCTTCTTGTTGCATTAGAAAGTTGTACACTTGCTTTTTTTCTCTCCTGTTTTTATAAGGCTGTAATTCTTAAGGTTATGTAAAGTCTTCAGTGTAAAACCATTGTCCAGGTAGTCCAATATTTAGGTTTTGAATATATCTTTTAAAATACATTGGACCTGACAGGATTGTCCTGTTTTAATTTGATATGTAAACCAGGCTGATTGCACATACTTTTGTCTCAATCACTAAGGACCATTGTGTATGTATGACTCAATGTGGAACACACTAGTCTGCCTTCAGGGGTGGGGCAGAGTTCTTCTGTCGACCTGGAGGTGTGTACACTGCGGCTTAGGTCGTTTTAATTAACTTTTCACATCCTTGAGTAATGTAGCTAGGTTGACCTAAGTTTTAGGTATAGACCAGGCCTCTCAGGGATGGTGCCTCAGGAGGCATAGTACCTCCCAGATTTCCTTGGCTGACATAAGGTAGCTCTGCGAGTGCCGTAGAGTGCCATCCAATGCTAGATGGTGGGACTATTGCCTTGTTTCCTTTCCATCCCCCTTTGGGTGATTTACACTGCCAGGGGTGCTAGTATCTTCAGCCCCTTTTATCCCAAGTGCAATCTGATTTCTGTATAAGACAGGCCATAGAACTTCCCCAAAATAATGAATAGAACATGTCTTTTAGAAAAACAGCCAATCTTGATGAAAAAATTGCCAGTGATGGAGAATCTGCCACAACACTTGGTAAATTGTTTCAATGGTTAATTACCCTCCCTTTTAAAAAAATTATGCTTTATTTCCAGTCTGAGTTTGTCTAGCTTCAACTTCCGCCACTGGATCATATTATACCTTTCTTTAATAGACCTGAAGAGCCCATTATCAAATATTTGTTCCCCTTGTAGGTTCTTACAGATTGTAATGAGATTACCCCTTAATCGTCTTTGATTAAGCTAAATAGATTGAGCTCCTTGAGTTTATTGCTATAAGGCATGTTTTTTAATCTTTTAATCATTCTCGTGCTTCTTCTCTGAACCCTCTCCAGTTTATCAACATCCTTCTTGAATTGTGGACACCAGAACTAGACACACTATTCCAGCAGTGTTCTCACCAGTGCCAAATACAGAGGTAAAATAAACTCTCTTTTAATGTTACAGAATACAGAAACCCAACAATGACAAGCTTAGGTTTGTCTTGCTGTAAATATATTTAATATTATGCAGCAAATAATCCATCATTTCAGACTTACTGTTTTATTACTATTTAGTGCCTTGCCGCTGACAAGGATAAACTTGTTTTGGCTCACTGAACACTCCTGTGCACTTCAGCATAGTAAACACAAGTAATGTACAATAATACAAACTGCTCTGTAGTACAAACTGCATAGAATTAGATGCAAATAAGTGCAGTACATTTTCTCTGCTCAGAATAAAATAGCTGCAAATATGCTATTTCTCAAATTATTTTGTTTTAAATCAAACATTGTCATGTTGATCAGCAAATACCTACTGAACTGCAAGTAATTCATTATATTTAGATTAAAAATTATTCAGTTAGTGATATGACCTTGTGAGGCTTACTTTTCCATAGTACAGCTATGGAAGCATCATGGCAGAACAATTACCCCTTCACTTTCATTTTGTGGAATACCCAAGGTATTCATTCATTGCTTTATTGTTGAGAATAAATGTAGATAATTAAACACTTGCAATTTAGAAGAGAAATTATTATAACACACTCAAGGGATAATAACTAGTTTAACTTACTTTTTCTTAAGCTCTACGTTTATTCCTCCCTCAGACATCCAGGACAGGCTCTTCCTCCTTTTTTTTTTTGCCTCAGGAGAAAACATCTTTCCAACCACCAAAATATATATACCAAGATCAACATTTAGTTAAGGACTAAAATACAATTTAGAATACTCAAATACTAGTGACACACATGCACGCTGAGTTTGTGCTTAAAACTCAAAGGCTTTATATACTCAAAAATATCCACTCGTGCAATATCTCATTTATTTAAATTAAACATTTTAATTTCACTTTTAAAAATAAAATGTCAGCAGTCTGCTTGTCCTAATTTGAGATGATCAGGCTCAAAAATCTTTTAGAAAATATGACTGAGTTTTGTGAAACATAAGTGTCTTAGAAACAAATTTTAGGGTTTTTTTTTACTACAGTTTTAGAACTCCAAAACAGCCACATGGATTTCTTAATTTTTTTTCACAGGAAATTAAATTCTAGGCTAATGTCTTGTACAAATTTCAGCCTAAGGGAAATATTCACAACAAAGTTAAAAGAATATTTTAAAAGTAATGGGGAAGGGGAGTATTGTATTTAGGTGTGAGAGGTTGTATTGTAGAAAGAATAAAACAATCTTAATTATAATGGCACAAACACAACCACTAAAATCATGAAACCTCTGTTCTGAAACAGCATTTAGCGTGATATTAGGTTTTGGGATATAGCTCTCATTCCTGTACTCAAGAATTACTGTCTGTAGTTTATTTGTTAGCATTTTCCTTGCAGTGATTGTTAGGTGCTCTGGCACATTTGCCACTGTCTCTATTTTCTTTGTTTCACCTCTGTTCTTTTCTGATTTTTTTTAATCATCTTGTTTTTCTGCTTTCCCCTTTTCTCTGAGCTTTAGCTACCCTCTTCCTTGAAGCCTCTCTTTCGCATACTTGACTACTTGGAGGGTTACATGTCTGCCTCTCCTTCCAGGTTGAGAGGCATAATTTCTGATTTGGAAGGTGGAAGATCTTTTTCTTTTATGTTGATATCAGTATTTTCTGTGAGAACTACTCTTTTAAAGAGATAGAGCAGAATGTGGGACTCTAATGAATTTTATGTCCATTGAATCACTAAGAGACTGGGGGACATGGATCAGCATTCACATTACACTCCCGGTCAGTACGCCCTGCAAGCCGGGGAAGCTAATGATCCAACCAGCCGACCAAATTTGGTGATGAATCCTGGTCACATGCCACCAGAGGTGCATTGCGCATATGCTAAGAAGATTAATAGACTTCGTTCTTCTGCACAGAAGTATAATGCATGGCTTGCCTAACCAGCTTGTAATTTAGAGGCTTTTATAGAATTATAAAACCTAATGCGAAGAGAATACAAAATCCATGAAAAATGTTATAGTGCTTTAGATGTAACAAAATATGTGATATAGGATTAGTCTTCATTCTAGAAATGATAGTAAAAGAACTTTTTGATCAGATTTTCTGAAGAGGATATTTTATATCTTGTTATCCAACCCCAACGGTCTTTAGACAATTTTAATTATTTGGTGGTGAGCTATCACTGGGACAGGCATCTTAAAAATCTAAGAAAGAATTTGCACAAGTAAAGTACGGAACTTTTCTGTTATACATACACATTTTGGATATGAAAAATGTTGCCATTAAGGATGGCCTTCTCATGTCTAAAGTAACAGAATGTAATATTGACTGCTTAGAAAATGGAAGGTATGGCTGAGAATTTCATTTATGCTGGCTGCAAATTATTAACACTGTAATAATAGCAGGCCAGCATATGGTACTGGTACCCATTAAAAAAGAAGTTGCTTTGACATTCTGACTGACTGACTAAGAAAACAGCATTACTCTTGAGAAATGGGAAGCAGCGGAGCCTTAGAATCTCTCTTTAAATCAGTGACTAGTGTGGCAATTTCTTGTATTAGTGGCAATTTTTGGTTAAAATTAGTCACAGTCGATCCATTCCACCCTGGTTAACAACACATATGGAAATTATCTAAAGAGGGAGAATATAGGGTTGAAAGACTGCATTAAAAATCTTTTGTTAAGACTATATGGACAATATCCTCAACAAGTGTAAATTGACATAGTTCCAGTGAAGTCACCAGCTAAAGATTTGGCCCTATTTTTTCCCCCTTATTTATACAGGACAAGATTCTATCACCCGTACTGATGCTGAGTAGTGCCTTACTTGATGAGTAGTCCCATTGACATTTCAGTAGAATTACACACTAAGATACTAGTCAACATGAATAGGGTAGCAGAATCTCTCCTCTAATTTGTACAGAATAGTAAGCAAGTGGAGAAAAATAATTAAATGAATTAATGTATGTAAAGAAGCCTTGGTTTAAAGGTAGTATAATATCACTGAGTAATGACCATATTAAAAATATAATTTATGGTTTTGACCAATAATAAAAACTCTTTAATCTGAAAAATTAAAAAAGCATTTGCAGATTAAAAATAATGTGCATTTTACATTTACTTAAGTACAGCTATCTTATCTGACTTCATTTGACCACTTTATTGTGAATGGTTTTATTTGCAATAAAAATAATTAAATAGGGAGTCTGAATGTCTGTCTCCTTCATAAATGAAGAGGAAGAGAAGAGGGGGCGGGGAGTATAGCTGGAAAATATTTAACAAACCAGGAATGATTCATCATCAACTGATGGATGAATGTAAACATGGGGGGAAATTTGCAAAAGACAAAAATTAGTTAAATGAATATTACATAGGTAAATTGAGATGACTGTGAGAATACACTGTCCCTAAAAGCTAGAACAACCTATGGGAAATAATCAAGAAACAATAGAGGTTTCTGTTCATAAACAGTTTTGTTTTAGGGCCTGATCCTGAGAAATGCTGAGCAGCCACAATTCCCATTGAATGATCTTTGATTGCATTACAGACATGGTTGGACAAGGCATTACTACAATATAACTGTAAAATAATACATTTCTATGTAAGGAAGATCAGTTGAAGGCAAAGTAATTTGTAAAAACAAATATACACAAGCACTGAAATTCACATAGGTGGCATATAAAGAAATAACACTTTCACAGGTTAAAATGAAGGGTTCATAAACCATGAGGGATTTAGGATATAGGCATGTAATATGCTACTTAATCTGAGATTAGGAAAAAAGTATTACTTATGGATCTGATACTAAGTGTGTGAAAATTTAAAAATAATTAAAAGAGGTATTTTAATTACATACAAGAAACTTAACAAGTTTTTTCAAGTAGGATACAAGAGGATAGTTTCTTATGGTATTTCAAAAACTGAAAGAAGCAATGAGGCTCAATGAAATCCTGGATCTGATATTGACTAACCAAGAGAAAATGGTAACAGCTCTGAAAAAAAGGAGGGAATTTTGGAGGTTATGATCAAAAGCTTACAATATTTCTGGTGCAAGTGATGAGATACAGAAATGAGTAACCATATTAGGAAATGAGGTAGAAGGAAGATGGGAGAGTTTTTTAAAAAAAGTGGAAACCATGGTTTTACAATAACACTGCAACAAAATATGAAGATTTTTTTTAAGACATGGCTGAAAGGATGGTTGGCGAAAGAAGTGAAATTAATTAAATAAAATAAAATTATGAGAAATGGAAAAGAACAGAGATTGAAATAATTAAATTTAATCTTACCATTGTATAAATGCAGATATAAAATAAAGGGGGAAAAACCCCAAGAAGCCAAACCAGGAACAAAATGATGCTGGCTGGGGAAGCCCAGTGATATAAGAAAAGGTTTTAAAAAAAATATTCAAAATATAGACATATTTTTTTAAAAAGGAACTGCAAGAAAGCAGAAAGAAGCAAGTAAGAAAGTTCCTCAAATAACTCAGCACTTTAGTTTTTCCTTTGTTTTCAGTAGGGTATACTGACTAAAAGAAAATCTGAGCTTTTTGTCCAGGAAACAGGGAATTTATTAGAGAATATAGCTGAAGAGGCCATCAACAAAAGGGTAATCAGAGAAAAATATAGAAAAGCATCTGAAAAATTAAGGTTCAGATTCCCTGATCCTGTTCTAACCATTTTAGAACGCCATGCGCCATGCATGCACCATAAAGTGGCCAGAATCTGACTCTAACTAGCCAGTTGAGAATTCTGCTACAGAGCAGTTGCCCCCCACAGCCCTGGCATAAGGGGTATGTTGAGGACATGACACAGTGTTTCTGCACTCCAGCAATTTTCAGCTGCATATGGTTCCTTGGGACCATAGCCAACTGGCATAAATTAAAGCAGCCCAGAGGCCGCACATTGCATATTTGACCATGGTCTGATATTAAAGTGCTAGTGGCAAAACATCAATATAAAAATGACCTCATCCTGCATACTACTACTATAGTTTTTCCATAAATTTTAAAACAGGGACAAGCCATAATATGTTCCTGTGTTACTAATAAAACCTGTGTAACCATTTTACAGTGTTCCAATGGGTAGTGAGATTGCTACCACGTTACAGGTAATAGATTGGCCTAGCAAGGTCACTGGTTGTCTTCATCGGCCCTTTTCTTTCCCCAGGTTATAGAAAGTGCTGTTTAGGATATGTGATAAGGGGGGGAATCGATTATAATTACATTAACAGCCTAGTATAAGATCTAAGATTAACTGATTAAACTTGAAGACAGCAAAATCAGATGGGTGACAAACTTGCAGGAGGACAGGAAAGGTAAAATGACCTAAGGTTTTGGAGTGTATGCAATGGAATGAAGATCACTTTAAAAAATGTAGTCACACATTTAGGGAGAGGACCTGAACAACATAAATACAAATCTATGGCCTGATCCTGCAAAGTGTTTAGCTCCTCTTGGTGACTGCTGAAGACCTCAAGTCCCATTAACATCAGCACCTGGCAAAATCAATCCCCTAGATAGCTATCTAGAGAGAAGCGAGGTCAAGAAAGATATTGGAGTAATAACACATAGCAAACTAAATTTATCATAGTGTGTGAGGGGAGAAGCCATTCCATACTATGTATAGGAAAACATAAAACTAGGGAGTCAATGAGTTAACGGTGTTACTGTGCATCATTTTGGTATAACTGGATCTAGAATAGTGCATATACCTTTGGCTCCAACAGTGAGTGATATACAGATAGTTTTTTAAAAAAAGAAAAAATGCAACATCAAAAAAATGTTAAAATAGCACCCCTGAAAAGTTGCTAAATCTATCTCGTCTACGAAAGAGATGATTTAGGATTAACATGATTATTCTTCAAATTCAGGATAAATATATATAAATGAAGTAAAGAAATTATTCACAACTTTAGAAAATTATAGATCAAGGAGAAGTGGCCTGAAGTCAAGGAAGGAAAAGTCAAGGCCAGATATTAGGAGACAGTTCTCAATAGTAAAAACAACTGCATAGTTGGAAGTGGTAAAGCCACCATCATGGCAGATATTCAAGAATAAGGTAGATAAGACATTAAGGAGAATATGATGTAGGTGTGAGTAGTTCTGCAAAAATGCCAGGGCTCTGACTGGATGAGCTAAATAGCCTTTTCTGGGCTGTATCTTGCCATCTACCATATGTGCAACTCAATGGGGGAACAAAACAGTACTACAGTATGGAGCTATGATGATCTGACTTTGATTAGTTCTGGCATCAGAAGATGTATGTCACTGCAAACAATAGCTATTATAAAATGCATCAGAAAATGTAGGATTATATCAGTAGTACAAGAAATTAGAATTTTATACATATAATTAAGAGAAAAAAGAAGTAAGCTTGTCAATGACTGTAATATTACTTATTTAGCCAAAAAGTATTAAAATAAATACATTTTATTTGGTGGGTATTTAAGTGGGTATTCATGATAAAATTCTGATTTTATGACCTCTCATAAACACAGATTCAGAAAATAAGACAGTCAGCTAAAGAGTATGTAAGTTTTTTGCTTCTCTCTCAGAATACTGGTCTGATTAATCTAAACCTGCTTGAAAATGTTTGTACTCTGTAGTTCCTGTTTTCAGGAAAACCAGTCAGATTTAGAACGACAGGGGAAGAGAGCCTGAAAAAAATGGGAGGAGCTATGGAAGATCATGTAAATACTTAAAACTAGTTGCTAGTATAAGAAGCAGAACTTTGCATTAGAAAATCCTTCATCTAGAAAACTCTAAAACGACATCCCCAGCTAATCAGATTGCTGAAGATTTCAGTCTGGAAATTGTATTGCTGCATCTTCTAACCATCTACTAAGGAATATATCTTCTCTTGTATATAGGAATAAAGGAAAGTTAAACTGCTGGAGGCAGTAGGCAGCCATTAGTGGAAAAGTTTCATTTCAGAGAAAAGGAGAACTATGTGCCTGACCCAGTGCCCACTGAAGTCTGTAGAAAGATTCCTGTTGACTTAATAGGCATTGGATCAGGCCCTTTATAAGTTAATAAGAAAGACAGGTCTCTCTTGTTAACCAGTCTTCTGACAGTGCAGCTTGTATTTTAAGAAACAAAACACAGTATGAAGGAGAAGATTGCACTCAGATACCATGGTCTTTATAGATCAATAGATTAGATTAGCTAGAAGAACTACTAACATATAGGAATACATTATTAAACTAACCTGTGCACACCCTGTATTTATGAATATTAAAAAGCAAAACCTAACTACAGAAACCACATTTTAGAAAACATTTCCATATGTAATTGTGGGTATGGCTTGCTGGTCTATGCAAATGATGTACGGCAAAGAAGCAAAAAATCTAAGCTAGATGTGGTCATAAACCCATGCGCAGCAAGGTGGGTAAAATGCAGAGCCTGGAGACTTAGGCAAGGTTCATGTTTGCCATCCTGATTTATGTTTTAGTGGACTGAGCAATGGAGGCCTCAAATGACCAGATACTTAAGATAAATGAATGTCAAAGCCACATTTGCTTATGTTTATTTGAGGTTTTTAAGATTTTTGCAGTAAATAATTTGGAGATTCTTGAGAGAAACTATCTTTGGGTAAGAGCATGTAAGAATAAAGGAGACTTCTGTGAAGACAGGAATCTGGAAGTAAAATGTCAAGAAACACTGCCACTGCAACATTTGGTACAATATTTTGACTTCCTTTGTTCATAGTTTTTGTATATAGTGTGGAATGCTGCAGCCCTTACTCTGATAAAACTATTAAAAAGGATGCTCAATTTGGTACATAGTTATTAGTTTGTAGTTAAATAAAATATAATTATCTGACAAGACTCTGGAGTGCGGTCTGATCTTTTCTTACATTTTGTTGTATATCTTTACTCATTCTAATATATAAACCTTTATTGATAGAAAGTTCCAAACCCATGTTAAATTAGCAAAAAGCAAGTGAGAAGCATGTTGCACACTAAAGATCAATGCACACTCCAGATCAGTGGTGGGCAACCTGCGGGCCATGAGCCACACGCAGCCCGTCAGGGTAATCCACTCGCAGGCCACTAGACAGTTTGTTTACATTTGCACGGCAACCCACAGCTCCTATTGGCTGCGGTTCACCGTACCCGGCCAATGGGAGCTGCGGGAAGCGGTGGACAGCACGTCCCTGCGGCCCATGCCACTTTCCGCAGCTCCCATTGGCCAGGAACGGCAAACTGTGGCCACTGGGGGCAGCTGTGCAAGTGTAAACAAACTATCTGGCAGTCTGCCAGCAGATTATCATAACCGGCTGCAGGTTGCCCACCACTACTCCAGATTGATAGATTGAAAAAGTCTGTGATCCCTAAACAAAACTACAACAGGTCTATGGTTATTTTTACTGTTTGTGGTTAAAGATTAACAGCCTATGTGTTGTTTTGTTTCATGGTAAATAAAGGCAGTTAGTAATACAAACAAAACCTAAATACAGTAAAAGTATCTGTGCATCTGGTCCTATGATAAATTAATCATCAAATAAAATTGGTTAGTGGTACTAAAAAAAAGTGTAGTTCATATTTTTGTTCTAAACTTCAAGATTTTTCATTTTGTGGCACACAAACAATATTCAAAAATATGTGTAGTGCATGTTATCAGCATTCATGTCCTTGATGTGTTTTAACCAGAATCACTCTTATACTTGAGCTGAAGCCTAAAGTATGTGACAGAAGAATATAAGAGCAGGGATACTGAAGAAATGAGAATAATTTGCATAAATTGTCTATTCAAAGTATTGATTAGTACATGTCTTTTTTTTTTATTCATTGTATGTAATAAAATTCATTTTGAAGTTAGAGAACGTGAGAGAGTTGTCCAATGATTTACTACTGTGTAGAGCAGTGTGGCCTAATGGATAGGGTACTAAAGTGGGACCTGGGGGATCTATATTTATTCCCAGCTCTGTCAGTAGCCTGCTGGGTTACTTCACCTCTCTGTTCCTCAATTTCCCCATCTGTAAAGTGGGGGTAATGATACGTTCCTCATTTGCAAAGCACCTTGAGATTCACTGAGGAAAAGTGCTGTATGAGAGTCAGTTATTATTATTCCTGTGAGAAACAGTAACAACATAAACCTGTTAGCTACTTCAAGTTTTATACATTAAGGACAAAGTCAATCATTAAAGTGGGTGTTTTAATTAAAAATAAATCTTTTAAGGTATTTGTTCTTGTGCTTTTCCTATTCAAGATAATTAAGTCTCAATCAGACTGCGAAGAGCTACAAAAGGATCTCATAAAACTGGGTGACTGGGCAACAAAATGTCAGATGAAATTCACTGTTGATAAATGCAAAGTAATGCACATTGGAAAACATAATCCCAACTATACATATAAAATGATGGGGTCTAAATTAGTTGTTACCACTCAAGAAAGAGATCTTGGAGTCATTGTGGATAGTTCTCTGAAAACATTCAGTCAATGTGCAGCGGGAGTCAAAAAAGCAATAATTAAGAAAGAGATAGATAATAAAACAGAAAATCTCATATTGTCCCTATATAAATCCCTGGTATGCCCATATCTTGAATACTCTGTGCAGATGTGGTCTCCCCATCTCTAAAAATATATACTGGAATAGGAAAATGTTCAGAAAAGGGCAACAAAAATGATTAGGGGTATGGAACGGCTTCCATATAATGAGAGATTAATAAAACTGGGACTTTTCAGCTTGGAAAAGACATGACTAAGGAGGGATATGATAGAGGTCTATAAAATCATGATTGGTGTGGAGAAAGTATATAAGGAAGTGTTATTTACTCCTTCTCATAACACAAGAACTAGGGGTCACCAAATGAAATTAATGGGCAGCAGGTTTAAAACAAACAAAAGGAAGTATTTTTTCACACAACACACATTCAGCCTGTGGAACTCCTTGCCATAGGATGTTGTGAAGGCCAAGACTATAACAGGGTTCAAAAAAGAACTAGATAAGTTCATGGAGGACAGGCCCATCAATGGCTATTAGCCAGGATGGGCAGGGATGGTGTGCCTAGCCTCTGTTTGCCAGAAGCTGGGAATGGGTGACGGGATGGATCATTTGATGATTACCTGTTCTGTTCATTCCCTTTGGGGCACCTGGCATTGGCCACTGTCGGAAGACAGGATACTGGAATAGATGGACCTTTGATCTGACCGAGTATGACCATTCTTATGTTCTTATGATGGCAGAGGCTGCGAATATTCAAATATGGACTTTCCCTTGTGCCCATTACTTCCACCTCTTGCTAGAAAGGTTTCTAAAAGGTTTGTGGGCTTTTTTTGAGGCAGATATTTCAGAAATGTTAGCAATATGAGGAAGAATCAAAGGCCTTTTAATTACTGTCACGGTCAGAGAAGGAGACTAATATTATAAATCAATTAGTAGTTGCACTTCACCTCAGGGAAGCTTTCTAACCTGCCAACTTGATGTGTAAAAACCCAAGGACCAACTCAAATCTTGGTATCCATTTTGACAATGCAATGTGTAATCTAAGTTTGCTTTTTAATTAGAGAAAGGTCTCAACAAGATAAATAAACTAACATAGAAAAAAGTGTTTCTGGGAATGGCCTACTGAAGATTTAAAACGGTCTATTACCAAAATCTGTATTGAGAAAAATTTATTCAATTTGATATATTTTATTTTGAAAGTCTATTTGATCAGTAATTGAATGCACATTATAACCAGTATCTCGTTATTCTGCAGTGTTATTAATTAGCCTTATACATATTAGTGTGGTTTATATAGTTAGTGTAGTTAATGTAGTGTGGTTAGTGTAGTTTGTTTTTTTTATGCCCATTGGCAAATATATATAAATATATATATATAGAGAGAGAGTTATGGCTTAAATCACTGGGATTTAAGACCTGTCCCTCATGTGATGCCTCAGTACCCACTAACAACAGGCCTGCTTTGTCTTGGAGAAGGACATGCCATAGACCAATGTTCTGTTTGTCACTCTTTCTCCAAGCATACCTATAGATTGAGGGAGGTGAAGCTGAAACTTTTCCTCCTAGAGAAGATGATGCAAGCCTCCTCAGACTCTGAGAGGAGAGCTACAACCAGGCCCCAATCTTTCTCAGTCAGTGCCCTGATGAGCCAGGCTTCCACTTGAGCTCCCAGGCCATATCCACTCAGAGGCCCCATTTGTCTGCCACTACATCAATGTGGAAATCTGACAGGGAAGAAGGGACCAAAGGAGCAATGCTCCAAAGATGAGCATGCCAGAGAATCGTCTTTCACACATCCACCATTCCAGGTGGGGAGGGATTCTAGGAAGAGTCATGAAGTGTAGTAGAAAGGGGTCTGGGCTTCATAGAGATCACCCTACCTGTTACCCACCCCCATATGCACTCCAGCACAGTACTTCTGCCTACACAGCCATGGTCTTACTGGACCCTCGGCTGTACAGACATACTCCAGGAAGCCTACTTCATCTGTTGTCTCTAGGGCTAGATTGCTGTTCCCAGAGAGGCAAATCAGTTGAGCCAGTTGGTTCACCCACAATTTCTTGAGAGGCAGAGTGAATAGGAACATCAGCTACCTGGAGAAGAGCATTTGATTCCTGCTGCATTATCCTCATACTCCCCTGATGAAACTGAATCCACCCACATTGGCTTCAGTTGATGAGGTTAAGGTATTGGGAGACCTGATTAAATGCATGGTGGAAACCTTAGACATATCCCTGAAAGTGGTTCAGCAACACAGCTCTTGGACATTCTGCATCCTTCTACAACAGGGAGACTCATCATGCCCATTAATGGAGGTCTACTGGAGCCTGCAAGAACCACCTGGCATACACCGCATCTATCCTGTCAAAAAGCAGACAGGAGGTACTAGGTCCCTGCTAAAGATTTGAGTATTTCTGTTTGTATTCAGCACCAGGTTCTCTTGTAGTGGCAGCAGTACAGCAGAGGTCAAAGCAGCAGGGGCCTCCTAAATCCATACTGAGAGAAAAGCACTGAAAAAATTGGACCTCTTCAGTTGCAAGGTGTATTAATCAGCAATCCTCCAGATGAGGGTGGCTAACTATCAGGCATGCCTTCCAAAAATATGTTTTTTAAACGGAGACAGATTTTTTCAATTCATAGACAAACTTCCCAAGGAGCACCTTGGCAGATGGACAACTGCCTGCCTGCACTTCTCTATAGGCTGCCCTGGATATGTCTGACACCACGGTCACTGCAAGAATCATGAGGAGATCGCCATGGCTTCAGTCCTCAAGGATCCCAGGGAAGTCTAAGCAACAATCAAGGATGTCCCATTTGAAGGTAATTAATTTTTCAACAATGGGACAGGTGAATCCCCCCACTTCCTAAAGAATTCAAGGGCCACTACACATTTTGGGGCTGTACATCCCAAGCCTAAGGAGGAAGCAGTTACACCAATGGTCATCCTTTAGAAAGTGCTTCTCCACCCAGTTTTACAGTGAGCCACAGAGAACCTCAGTGTCACCAAGGAAGAGACAGAGATTCCCCAGTAGATGACCCTCTGCCTTCTCTGGTGCCCAAGAGTCCGTGGCTTCCAGAAGGCAGCGGGTTTGCCATCAATGTTGAGTGCCTGATAGGACCAGTGGAAGATCTTTTTAGTTTACACACACACACTCACACTCACTCACTCACTCACACCCTTTGGCAACTGGCTTTTTTTATTTTTGAGAAGGTTGGGCTGGGATTACTTTGGACTGGTGGATCCTAGAGATTGTAAGGAAGGGGTATCCAATTCAGTTTCAATCCCTTCCTCCCCCACTTCTCTTTCCCCATTCCTATCCAGGGACCCTTCTCATTAGAGACTGTTAAAACAAGAAGCAGCCTCCCTTCTACAACTGAAATCAGTGAAAGAGGTGCCCTTGGAGCTATGGGACAGAGGCTTTTATTTGCATTATTTTCTTACCCCAAAGAAGAAAGGGGGTTGGCAGCCCATCCTTGACCTTCAATGTCCTTTCAAATTCAGGATGGTGACACTGCCCTCCAGAATCCTCTCATTAGATTCTCAGGACTGGTTCATGGCTCTCAACCTGCAAAATGCCTACTTCCATATATTAGTCCTCCTAACTGACAGGAAATATCTCAGATTCCTGGCAGAAACATCCCTTTCCTAGGGTCTTTTGATTAGGGCCCTTTGATCTTTCTATGGTCCTTAGGGTGTTCACCAAGGGTCTTGTCATAAATATAAAGGGAAGGGGGAGAGGGTCTGATGCAGATAAAATCCTCTTACCAGTAAAGGGTTAAGAAATGCAGGTAACCAGACCGACACCTGACCTGGCCGGCATCTGACCAATAAGGGAACAAGATACTTTCAAATCTTGGGAGGGGGAAAGCTTTGTGTGTGGCTCTTTGTCAGACTCAGAGTCAGGGCCGGCTCCAGGCACCAGCTTGCCAAGCTGGTGCTTGGGGCGGCAGGTGAGAAGGGGGCGGCAGTCCGAGTACCGCGGCGGCAATTCGGCGGCAGGTCCGCTCTTCCCGCCACTGAATTGCCGCCGCGGGACTCGGACTGCCGCCCCAGTCTCACCTGCCGCGGCGGCAAAGGGGCGGCAGGTCCGCCGCTGTCCCCTTGCTGCTCCGGAATGGGACTGCCTGCGTCGGGGGCGGAGCCCCACCCCCGACGCAGGCAGACGTGGCGGGGCCCTGCCCCCAACGCAGGCAGACGTGGCGGGGCCCTGCCCCCGACGCAGGCAGACGTGGCGGGGCCCCGCTACATCTGCCTGCGTCGGGGGTGGGGCGCCGCCACTCCTGCTTGGGGCGGCAGAATTGTAAGAGCCGCCCCTGCTCAGAGTGATCTTGGAGTCAGAAGGAACCAGCCATCTTTTCATCAAATCCTCACTTTTCTAAAGTAAATTTAGTCAGCATAGCGAGTAGATTTCTGTTTATTTTGCTTGGTGTGTGTTCCCTGTGTTAGAGGGAGGGGTTATTCCTGTTTTTTCTGTAACTTTAAGGTTTTGTCCAGAGGGGGAATCCCTCTGAGTTTGGAAATTGAGTACCCTGTAAGATAGTTACCATCCTGATTTTACAGAGATGATTTTACCTTCTTTGTTTTAATAAAAGCCTTCTTTTAAGAAGTTGACTGTTTTCTATGGTGTTAAAAACCCCGGGGGTGGGTTTTTCTTAGATCACTGTGTAACCAATTGGTTAGGAGATTATTCTCAAGCTTCCCAGGAAAGGGGGGTACGGGCTTGAGAGGGTATTTTGGGGGGGAGAGGAAGCTTCAAGTGGTTTCCTTTCCTGGATTCTTGTTTAAAACACTTGATGGTGGCAGTGAGAGAAGCATTTCTCAGGGTGCAGGGAATTTTGTACCTTGGGGGTTTTAACCTAAGCTGGTAGAGTTAAGCTTAGGAGCTCTTCATGCGGGTCCCCACATCTTTACCCTAGAGTTTAGAGTGGGGAGGGAACCCTGACAGGTCTAGAACAGGGGTCTCAAATTCAAATAACCAGGAGGGCCACATGAGGACTAGTACATTGGCCCGAGAGCCGCATCACTGACACCACCCCCCCGCTGCCCCCGGCCCTGTCGCCACTCCACCCCTTCCATGAGGCCCCACCCTTTCCCCGCCTCTTTCTACCCCTTCCCCGCCCCCATTCCAACCCCTTCCCCAAATCCCCGCTGATGCCCTGCCTCTTCTCCGCCTCTTCCCTTGAGCACGTGGCTCCTCGCTCCTCCCCCCTCACTCCAGGAAAGCGCTAAGCACTGCCAAACAGCTGTTTGGTGGCGGGAAGTGCCTGGAGGTGAGCAGAGGAGCGGGGATGCGGTGCGCTGGGGGGGATGAGGAGCGGGGGGAAGGGAGCTTGGCGGGCTGCAGGAAATAACTCCGGGCGGGGGAAGGGTGGGGACACGGTTGAGCTTGGCGAGCTGCGGGAAATAACCCTGCGGGCTGCATGCAGCCCACGGGCTGCGTGTTTGAGACCCCTGGTCTAGAAGTAGTGGCAGCTCTCCTAAGGAGACAAGGGATCCAGGTCTGTCCTTACTTTAATGACTGGCTGATCTTAGGAGATTCACCCCAACAGCTTATTGACTCAATTCCAGTAATTCTAAAGTACTTTGCCTCACTAGATCTCAAAGTGAACAGACAGAAATCCATACTGACTCCGACTCAGCGCACAGGGTTCATAGGAGCACTGTTAGATTTCATACTAGCTAAAGCTTACCTCCCACTATAACAAGCCTCATCAATCAACTTCAAGCACATCAGTGAAAACATGTTTCAGATTTCTCGGATACATGGCCTCATGCACTTAATATCACACAGCATGCCAGCCTTCACCTAGGTTCTCTGGAAAGGTGTTTGAAATCACTGTATCTACCCAGCAGACACTGCACGGACATAGTCACAGGCCCACAAGAAGTCCTCTTCTCATTACACTGGTGGTACGACATTCTTTAGGTATGCAGTAGAGGACTCTTCTCCACACCTCTTCCTACGAAAACTCTGGTGACAGACTGCACCGCTCAGAGATATGTGGGGGCTAGCCTACATTGCCTTCAAATTCAGGGCTTATGGTCCACTCAGAAAGCCTGTTTTCCACAGAAACATTCT
Source organism: Chelydra serpentina (assembly GCA_037349315.1). Lineage (NCBI taxonomy): Eukaryota > Metazoa > Chordata > Testudines > Chelydridae > Chelydra > Chelydra serpentina. Next base: position 55,892,207 of record JBAIAC010000004.1, on the reverse strand, counting down.
AGAGCTCAGGGCCATCTACCTCAAATGCAAGGCATTCCTGCCTCTTCGTCAGGGTCCCACAGTCCAAATGCTAACAGATGACACCAAAAGCTATGCATTATGTCAACAGTCAAGGGGGAGCAAGATCATCCCCACACTGTCAGGAAACTGTACAACTATGGAATTGATGCATTCTGAACCAAATCACACTGGTGTGTCTGCATGTTTTTGCCCTTCAGAACATCATGATAGATCAAGTCAGCAGGCAATTCTCTGACAACCATAAGTGGTCTCAAAGGCTCAGTCCTACAGAGGATCTTTTGAAACATGGGGATTCCCAAAAGTAGACCTAGTTCCAGCAGACCAGAACAACTGTCAGATATTCTGTGTGACAGATATGACAATTTCCAGCAATGTCCTTGAAAAACTTTGTTGAATTAATTTTAGGTATCTTTGGGGTCCATTGTACTAAGTGCAAAGTTTGTGTATTATTATGAGCCAGGATTGTATGTAACCTCTCTAGGGGGAAATATGATGTAAGGCCTGGATAATCAAAGGACTATATTGAACAAAGTGCCAGAAAAGAATGGACTTGTGGGACAATACACGTGAAGTGAATTTCCTGGGAAATACCAAAGGAGAAGTTAATGCAAATTCCTTACCTCTGATTATGCAAAAGTCCAACATTTTGAAGCTATGCCCTGAGGAGATGGCCATTGTCTGCTGATCACCTGTTATGTGAGGCCAACATCAAAAGCCCAAGTTGTATAAAGGAAAGACAGAACTATTTATGATTGTTCTGGTTCTGAACCTGAGACATTTATGAACTTGTTACCTTGGAAAAAAGCCCTTTGTGAGTTTTGAAGGACTGACATCTACCAGAGCTTGAGGTTAGAGTTGGGGTGACTCTGGTTAGCTTTTTAGCAAGTTCTTTTCTTGTTTTTAATATATTTTTTCTGTAATGCTCTGTAATACAAAAAACTGCATGGCAACTTGTGACTGCTAGCAATTAGTCTCTGCATCCATGCAGAAAGGGTATCTGATCCCTCTATATATGGATCTAGGGGGAACAATGCCCCTAAATACAGGGGCCCGAGGAATGGGAACACGGAACGGGGGCTGCTCTCAACCCCCACACCCTGGGCAGGTGGGGGGCCTGCGGCTCCCGGCCTGCTCCAGTTTCTGGCTTGGGCAGAAGGGGTGGGGTGGGGAGCTCTGGCCCCCCCACTTTGGGGCAGGCTCTGCCGCCCTTGATCTCAGAGCCATTAGCAATTATCTTTGAAAACTCATGGAGAATGGGTGAGGTCCTAGAGGACTGGAGAAGTACATAGTACCTATCTTTAAAAAGAGGAACAAAGAGGACCTGAGGTATATATACAATCGGCCTAACTTTGATACTTGGAAAAACACTGGAACAAATTATTAAACAATCAGTTTGTAAGTACCTAGACGATAATAGGGTGATAAGTAATGTACAACATGGAATTGTCAAGAACAAATCATGTCAAACGAACCTAATATCCTTTGACAGGATTATTGGCCTAGTGAAAATGGAGGGACACAGTAGATGTGATATATCTTGCGTTTAGTAAAGCTTTTGACAGTCCCACATGACATCTCATAAGCAAGTTAGAGGAATGTGGTCTAGATCAGTGGTTCTTAACCAGGCGTACACATAACCCTGGGGTTATGCAGAAGTCTTCCACAGGACATATCAACTCATCTAGATATTTGCCTAGTTGTACAACAGTCTACATAAAATGCACTAGTGAAGTTAGTACAAACTAAAAAATTATACAGACAGTGACTTGTTTATACTGCTCTATATATTATACACTGAAATGTAAGTACAATATTTATATTCCAATTGATTTATTTTATAATTATATGGTAAACATGAGAAAGTAAGCAATTTTTCAGTAATAGTGTGCTGTGACACTGTTGTAATTTTATGTCTGATTTTGTAAGCAAGTAGTTTTTAAGTGAGGTCGTATGCAAGACAAATCAGACTCCTGAAAGGGGTACAGTAATCTGGAAAGGTTGAGAGCTAGTGGTCTAGCTGAAATTACTATAAAGTGGGGTTTACAACTGGTGGAAAGACTGTACTCAAAGAGTAGTTATTAGTGATTCCCTTTCAAACTGGGATGATATATCTAGTGGAGTTGCACAGGGATCTGTTCTGTGTCCAGTACTATTCAATATTTTCATTATTTAGATAATGGAGTGGAAAGTATGCTTGCAAAGTTGTGGATGACACCAAGATGGGAGGAGTTGGAAACACTTTGGAGGACAAGATTAGAATTCAAAAGGATCTTGATACATTGTAGAATTTGTCTGAAATTAATAAGATTAAATTCAATAAAGACAAGTGGAAAGTACTACACTTAGGAAGGAAAATCAAATGCAAAACTATAAAATGGGGAATAACTGGCCAAGCAGTAGTACTGTAGAAAAGGATCACATTGTGGTCCTTTATAGTGGTTCACATTGAATGTGAGTCAACAATGTGATACAGATGCAAAAAAAATGCTAGTATTCTGGGGTGTATTAACAGCCGTGTTATATGTAAGATTTAAGAGGTAATTATTCTGCATTACGTAGCACTGATGAGGCCTCAGCTGGAGTACTGTGTCCAGTTCTGAGTGCCACACTTTAAGAAAGATGTGGACAAACTGGAGAGAGTCCAGAGAAGAGCAACAAAAATGATAAAAGATTTAGAAAACCAGATCTATCTGAGGAACAGTTAAAAAATTGGGCATGTTTAGTCTTGCGAAAAGAAGACTGAGGGAGGACCTGGTAACAGTCTTCCAATATGCTAAGGGCTTTTATAAAGAGGACTGTGATCAACAGTTCTCCATGTCCACTGAAAGTAGGACGAAGCAATTGCTTTAATCTTAAGCAGCGGAGATTTAGGCTACATCCACACTACCCGCCCAATTTGGCGGGTAGCGATCGATGTTCTGGGATCGATTTATCGTGTCTCGTCTAGACACGATAAATCAGTCCCAGAAGCACTCCCCGTCGACACCGGAACTCCAGCTCTGCGCAAGGAGTAAGCGGAGTCGACGGGGGAGCCTGCCGGCTGCCGTGGGGACCGCGGTAAGTACTTTTAAAAATCGATCTAAGATATTCGACTTCAGCTACGTTATTCACGTAGCTGAAGTTGCGTATCTTAGATTGACACACCTCCCCCCAGTGTGGACCAGGCATTCGATTAGCTATTGGGAAAAACTTTCTAACTATAAGGATAGTTTAGCATTGGAATAGGCTTCCAAGGCAGGCTGCAGAACCCCCATCACTGGAGGTTTTAAAGAGCAAGTTAGAAAATTGGGCTAAATCAGATTATTTTGAATGAGATCGTCATGAACTGGGGGATGCTCACCATCAACCAGATTGCCTTGTGTAACAACAGGAAATTAAAGCTTTTCTGCTCTAAGCATAGAAAATAGAGGTATTCTCATATGACTGGTCCATCACATCATAGAGATGTTTCTTCATTTGCCATGTATGCTTCCAACTCCAGGTGACCTACTGATCTGTCTTTCTTTAATCAAGGAATTAATTTATGTCCAGAATCTACATCAACTATCTCTGTGTGCAGATTTCAGCAGCTGAGGCTCTCAAACTTGCTAGATGCAGACAGTGTAGCAATTCACCCTCACATCTCAAGATGCTTCAAGGCCATTGCAAAGTTTCAACCATCAATTAAATATCTTATGGCTTGTTGGAACTTAAATTTGCTTCTCACTGATGGAGCTTCCATTTGAACCGCTGTCTAAAGTTGCTGGGTTTTTTTCCCTTTCAGTGAAAGTCACATTTTCAGAGAGAATCTGAACTCCAGAAACAGTTTCAATTGGAACAGTTTCTTTATTTTCTTAATAAGATAGTCTTCTTCATAGCCCTAGGGTTTCTCCCTAAAATAATCTTATCTTTTCATATTATTCACTATTCATTTATTATCCCATTATTCACCTAAGTCTTTCTCATCCTAAGGACATTGAAGTTTTACTTTCTGGATATGAGAAGGGCCATAAAATATAATCTAGAGATGATGGAAGCCTTTTGAAAATAAGATATTTTATTTCTGGTATATACTGGTTTAAAAAAAAAAGGCAACAGAGTATATAAAGCAACCATATCCAAATTGGTTAGAACAGCTTATTATTAAAGAAAAGCATATAAGGATAAGAACATAAGAATGGCCATACTAGGTCAGACCTGTGGTCCATCTAGTCCAATATCCTGTCTTCCAACAGTAGCCAATACCAGATGCTTTGAAGAGAATGAATATAACATAGCAGTTTATTGAGTGATCCATACCTGGTTGTCCACTTGCAGCTTCTGGCAGTTAGAGACTTAGGACACACTTAGAGTGTGGGGTTGCATCTCTGACCATTTTGGCTAATAGCCATTGATGGACCTATCTCCATGAATTTATCTAATTCTTTTCTGAACCCAGTTATAATTTTGGCCTTCACAACATCCCCTGACAATGAGTTCCACGAGTTGACTGTGCATTGTGTGAAGTAGTATTTCCTTTCGTTTCATTTAAGCCTGCTGCCTATTAATTTCATTGGGTGACCCCTGGTTTTTGTGTTATGTGAAGGGGTAAATAACATTTTCTTATTAACTTTCTCCACACCATTTAGGATTTTATAGTCCTCTATCATATCCCTCTTTAGTTGTCTCTTTTCCAAGATGAACAGTCCCAGTTTTTTTAATCTCTCCTCATCTGGAAGCTGTTCCATCCTCTAATAATTTTTGTTGCTCTTCTCAGTACCTTTTCCAATTCTAATACATACATTTTGAGATGGGGCGACCAGAATTGCATGCAGTATTCAAGGTGTGGGCATACCATGGATTTATATAGTGGTATTATGGTATTTTCTGTCTTATCTATCCCTTTCCTAATGGTTCCTAACATTCTGTTAGCTTTTTTGACTGCCACTGTACATTAAGCAGATGTTTTCAGAGAACTATCCACAATGATTGCAAGATCTCTTTCTTCAGTGGTAACAGCTAATTTAAGCCACATCATTCTTTATCTGTAGTTGGGGTTATGTTTTCCAGTGTGCATTATTTGCATATATCAACAGTGAATTTCATCTGCCATTTTGTTGACAAGTCACTCGGTTTTGTGAGATCCCTTTGTAACTCTTCGCAGTCTGCTTTGGACTTAACTACCTTGAATAATTTTCTCTTGTTTACAAATTTTGCCATTTCACTGTTTACTCCTTTTTCCAGATCATTTATGAATATTTTGAACAGAACTGGTCAGAGTTCAGCACTCTGGGGGACACCACTATTTACCCCTCTCCATTGTGAAAACTGATAATGTATTTTTACCCTTTGTTTTCTATCTTTTAACCAGTTACTGATCCATGAGAGGACCTTCCCTCTTATCCCATGACTGATTACTTTGCTTAAGAGCCTTTGGTGAGGGACCTTGTCAAAGGCTTCCTGAAAGTCCAAGTACACTATATCCACTGGATCACCCTTGTCCACATGGTTGTTGACCCCCTCAAAAGCAGGGCCGGCCCTAACTTTTTTGCTGCCCCAAGCAAAAAAAAAAAAGCCCCAAGTGCCGCCCCCCCCCACACCGGCTAAAACACCACCCCCCCATGCCGCCGCCCCGCTGAAACGTCCAGGGGGCCGGCGGGGAGGGCGCCATGCCCGCAGTCCCGCTGCCCCGGCCGGGGCGCCGGTGGGGAGCGCGGCACGTCCGCCGCCCTGCTGCCCTGGCCGGTGGGGAGCGTGGCACGCCTGCCGCCCCACTCCCCCGGCCGGGGCGCCGGCGGGGAGCGCGACACGTCCGCCGCCCCGCTGCCCCGGCCGAGGCGCCGGTGGGGAGCGCGGCACGCCCGCGGCCCAGCTGCCCTAGCTGGGGCGCCGGCGGGAGCGCGGCACGTCCGCCGCCCCGCAGCCCTGCTTCCCCAGCCGGGGCGACAGTGGGGAGCACGGCACGCCCGCTGCCCCAGCCAGCGGGGAGCATGGCACGCCTGCCACCCCGCTCCCCCGGCCAGCGGGGAGCGCAGCACGCCTGCCGCCCCGCTCCCCCGGCTGGGGCGCCGGCGGGGAGCGTGGCACGCCCACGGCCCCGCTCCCCCAGCCAGAGCACCGGTGGGGAGGGCAGCACGCCCGCTGCCTCGGCCGGGGCACCGGCGGGGAGGGTGGCATGTGCGCCGCCCTGCTTCCCCGGCGGGGGCGCCAGCCGAAGATTTTTTTTTTATAAATAAAAAAAAAACCATGAGTGCCGCCCCCCTCCAGGTGCCGCCCCAAGCACGTGCTTGGTAGGCTGGTGCCTGGAGCCGGCCCTGCTCAAAAGATCAGTGGGAAGAGAGAAGTAGAGTGTCTGTGACAAAATTTGAAGAGCAATGATCTGGGCATTGATCCATTCATTTACAAAAAATTACAAGGTGGATGTTGTTTCCTTGTTTGATTGGGCCTTTAGTCACCAAGTTCAGCAATCTGCTATGAAATCTTATTTCCTTCCTTATCTTTCCCTCTCTTCATCCCATTTTGCTTGCTAATTCCCAACAGCCTCTCCCTCTAGACTGATAGATTTTTATGTATGAATAAAAGGACAATTTTGCTATTACCCGCTAATTTGTCTTCTCATAACAGAATTTATCAGTACATATGATCCTTCCTTTCAGTTAAAATGTTTGCCATTTTGTAATTTGTTTGTTATAATTATCTTTTAACAATAATGATACCTAGCACTTATAGAGCACTTTTCATCCATAGCTGTCTCAAAGCTCTTTTAGACATTTTGGGTGAGATTTTTCGCTGCTCCTCTAAGAGACACAGCACAATACTCACAACTCAGGTGGGTCTGAGGTGGCTTTAAGCCACTTTTGTGCCCTCTCAATCCTGGGCTGCTCCACAGCCCCAGGCATAATGCAGACAGCCTCAGAGGCCTAAATTATGACAGTCTCCCTGAGCAGCCCTCTAAGCCAGAGTGCTGCCCAGTACCTCTGCAATGTTGAATCTCAACCCCTGACAAATCCTCCCACCTCCAGGCATGTCTTCCTGTTCCAGGGCTTTAGAGGGGGTCCTCAGAAGGCAGCCTTATGACTGTCTTCCTCAGTTCCTGTGCCAGGGGTATCCTATCTTGGCCAAATAAAAGGCTTTTAGAGCCTCTATACACTTTTCTGACCCTTTTACCCAGCATAAAGGGCCAGAGCATGGGGTGTCACCCATTGTAACTTTGAAAATTTCTTTCTGGAGAGGTGACACACTATGAGCTACCTCCTCAGGGGGTTCTTTGACTCCAGATCTTTCCAGATGTCCTAGATCTGTGATCTTTAATGGCCATGGTTAACAATCTGCTTCCCGACCAATGAGTTTTATGTCAAATACACAGTTAAACAAAATGTTCCTAATTATTTTAAATTTGGTGGTGTTTTAGACTTTCTATGGCCCTTGTCACTGTAGTATCTGAACGTCTTTCAATATTTATGAATTTAGCCTCACAATACCTTTGTGAGGTACAAAAGTGTTAATCAACCTCATTTTATAATTTGGGAAATTGAGGTACAGAGTGGCTAAGTGTCTTGCCAAAAGCCACACATGGAAGTCTGGGAAAGAGCCAGGAATATGATCCCAATCTCAGCTCCCAACCCTGTGTCTTGGCCACAAGACCACCCTTCCTCTATCTTGATGTTGATGTAACATCACCAGTATAGTTCAGTTTGAAGTGTCAGAGAGAGCTGTAGCCAGCAATCTGCAACTTCTGAGGATCTAAGGGAGTGGGGGTTTACATTCCTAATGCATCAGTTAACCCTGCTTATTTGCGGCTATTCAGCAAATCATATTAAAGCTGCTTGATTCTTGAATTTTGTATTTGCAGGTCACCTTTGTCTACAGCGCTGATACATATAATAATGTAATGTTTTATGGCTCTCATAAGCATGAAACGTACAAACTCTATGTCTAAGGTAAGTTAATTAACATTCTTTTTGGGATCCCTCCCTAAAAAATATTGCACACATTCAGAGAAATACTCAGTATCTAACTGAAGGCTCAATTCTATCTTTAAGGCACAGTCTTGAGTAAGGGGTGCTGCAGAGCATAGCAACTTCTCCGGGGAAGCTCGGGGAGAAAATCTCTCCGCGAGCTCCCCAGTGCACAGGCAGACTTTTAACATAGTGGAGTATGCTCCCTTCTCTGCAGCTGGATGGGGGGACATAGCCCCACCTCCTCCTTCCTCTTCTGGGGCTGGTTCACGCCCCTGAATTCAGAGACTACGGTTCTGTCTGCACCTTCTGAGGAGGGACTCTTATGGGCCACCCTTCACAGCCCTTTAGCCCTCCTGCAGACATGCAAGGCTGGGCTCAATCTAGCCTGTATTACTATATTACTAGGAACTATATACACTTACAGTATTTTTATGAGCTTCCCCCTCCTTTCCATATTCCCTTATTGGCACTTGAGTCATTGTTCTAATGCTTGTAAGTGACAAAAACCTGTAGCAGATACAAAACGCAAATAATTGTATTAATTATTTAGCATTTTTCTTTTTGGCTCTTCAGCAGTATTTGTCCTACAGATCAGCATTACAAAACTGAGACGAAGTAAAGTCCAAACTGACAGGTAGGCCTTACTCATGCAAATAGTCCCAATGACTTTAATGGGACTTCTTGTGTGAGAAGGGTTTACAGGATGAGACCCTATAACAATTCATAGATTTTACATGGAAAGGTTGCCAAAAATTCGTATTTAGTCTATAGTACATGAAGCTTGTAACAGACAATCAAACAGTATCATATAATGGATTTTTGGGGTGAAATTAGTGATTTTAGTAAGCAAAGGTTGTTCACATGTGTGTAACATTCATTCAGTAATAGGCAAATTAAAAGTTAAAACACATGTAAAATGGTAGTTTTAAAAACTGAATATTGAATATTCTGGATTTTGCCAGTTTGTCTTAAAAGCATAGTGTTTTGTTAAAGTGTTCTGCATTTATATTTCTTTTTTAGAATCTTTCATGTAAGGTTAAAAATGTATATTATTCACCTGATAGACTTTTTGAATTTTCCTAATTTGCATTTCTCTTTTATACCTGCCATGTTGGAATGGCTACTTTGTGATCTGAATTATATGCATATTTGTAGCCTGTGTTAAGTGCATGTTTATACTTTTTTTTTAAAGTGCATTATTTAATACCTTGCCATTGCTAATATCATGTACAATATTACATGTACAGTGATATTCCATACTGTACAGTAATATCATATACAGTATTAAGAACTACTATACATATATAATAGAAAACCTTATTAAAAGTAATTATACATGTGTAGTAGTTATCTTTAAAAATTAATATCTTGCCAGCTTTACTTGCTTTTATTCTCAAAATACTAAGTATATGACTCAGTTATGGAGCATTAATGCAGGACTTGAAAATTATACTAGATATTTACTGGTACTAGTCAGAGGACTAAATCCACAAACCAGAAATAGACACAAAAAAGGGGGACAGGGAAGAATGGATGAAAGATGGGGCTACCTGCCATAACCAGGTACTAGAAATGAGAGGGTGTACAGAGATTTCTATAAAGATGTTGCATATAGTTGCCAGTCAATACGAATCATAAGTTTCATCCCTTTCTAGCTTCTGGAAGGGAAAAGGGAGGATTCTATCCCTTCTCCACTTTTTGAGAGCATTGTGGCTTCTATGAGAGGGTGGTTGAATCTGTGCTACTTTACTTCTCCCTCAGCCTCTATTTCTTTTATCTGTTCTCGATCCCCTATTCCCCTACCCCATGAATAACTCTAGTACCTCATTCTGATGTTAATAGTTTTGCGAGACAGGCACACCAATATGATATTGACATTACTGACAGTTTCACAGTTAGCCATAAGACTCTGAGCTACAGAAGTTCATCTCTGCAGAGAACTTGTTAATTTCACTTTGCTACTACTTGACAAAGTACTGAGCAGCAGCAGAGGCACTGGAACTGTCTGCCTGCAGACCCAGGAGGACAACACTGCATCAGTTAACCCTCCAAATGTGAACTATGGTAATATTCACAACCTAGAGAACAGAAGTGTACTTTATTTTTAAATGAAAGCTGCGGATATTAATGGCTTAAGCTCCTATGCTCACCAAATAAATTTTTTTTACTCTCATTTGGAAAGTGGATGAATAGATTTCCCAAGTACTGCATTAATAACACATAATAGACTAAATGTATTCTTTCAGTAAACAAAAGTCAGATATAGAAATAACCCGATTTAGCTTTTGTTTTAAAATTTAGAGGTATATTCTGCTCTGTTTCAAATACAAAAATCTGATTGATGAGAAAAATATAACCCACAATATTTGCTATCTAATAGCTAAAATTAAAGGAGAACTAGAGTTTTTTAAGGGGCTAAATGTGTTTTTATGTGTCAGATGCCCCAAATAGTAAGGAGTGGAGGGGCATTTAACAAATAATTAAATATAACAAATATTTTCTCCCCTATTTCAGGTACTTTGAAATTGCACGGACTCACTGCCAACCACTGTAAAGTCACGGCTACCACTGAACCCTGCTAGAGCCTGGAGTTGATGCATAAGGGCTCAAGTATATGACATTCATTATATGTCATGGGTTTGTAATTTTTTTTTGCAAAACCATACTGTTAAATAATAATAATTCCTGCCACTTACTGGCACAACTCTTGACCAGAATCACAGTAGTTGTGACATTGCAGCAGATCAGCGGTCTATTGACACAAATTTTAGACATCTAAAAAGGAGAATGGAAGGGGAGGTTAATTTGAAATTAGTCATGTGCTGAATGTCCCACTTATGCTTATTTAGCTGAGGTAATCACAAGAAAAAAGTAACTTTAAAAAAATAAAGTTTGTATTTTTTTTTTAAAACCAGAGTACTATCTTGTATGAACTCTGAACATTTTGTATTTTAACATAAAAATAAATTAATAATTACACACTGCACATATGGAAATACAGGTTTGAGCCTCATAATGAATTAATACAATTTAGCTTTCTTTAATGTGTACGCTACATGGCGGATTCTAAATTCCAGTGTATTTTTTACATTTAAAACAAATGAGACTATTTATGAGAGTAAGGATATATATGTGTAATACAGAAAGTATGCATATTTTATTTACTGAACACTAGTGCCTTCACACAACCTATTTTTTGTTGACATTTGTTTATTTTCTCTGGGAGAATGACAGATCTGCAGCACAACATAATACCAATCCAAAGGCCAGAGTTTCAGAGCAGACTGGATTTCAGGTAAATAGAAACTGATCCCATAGTGACAGTGATGGCCCCACACTTCCTGCTTCAGCTTTTGAAAGACCTCCCCACCAGCTAAGTCATTAAACCACTTCTTGTTTCCAGACACTGACAACTTTGGAATTTATTTTACACTGCTACCATTCAGACTGCTTACAAGGACAGAATGAACTGTTCTAGGCCCAGATTCTCTGATGCACCAAAGTTTTGGTAAATGTAGCAGAGTTGGGGACCCATCCAGTAGCTGGTTATAGCTCTCTGATCTCAGCCCAGCCCTGTCTCTGGTACAAGTTAGAGCACCATAGGGGCAGCTCTAATTTACCCAAGCTGACATTGATCCCTAAATGACTGTCCACCAGCTGAAGATAGCTGGAGTGCAGTGATCTTTAGGCATAGTTCCTAGGATGGTGTTGCAAAAGTAACCTATGATGGCTCTTTGCCTGCTGGGACTTACCCACATCAAGGGAATCCTCAGCAAGGGAGAAAAAGGGCAGTTTTCTTCTTTTTGTCCTAATTCTCACCTGCTTTTTGTATCAAATCAGAAATGATGAAATGCTTGGAAAAGTGAACATTAGATTTCTTATGAAGGTATATTAACAAGAAAACAACAATAATTTACCTAATTAAGTATATGCTGAAAAATGTACAAAGTTATCTACTTGGTTAATGAAAGTTAATGTAGTGTCATTGATACCATGTTACTATTATTAATATACCATAATCTGAAAAGGTGTATGTACTCCAATGTTGTGCAATAAAACATTTGGAAAACAACAAGGCTTATAAAAATGTAACCTTATTAAAATATTTAAAATTTGAAATCCTAAATGTGAAATGCTTGCTTTCTTGTGTAGAGGAAATAGAGCAAAGATACAATATAACAGAGAAAGCTAGCAGGACAAAGGAGATACTATTGACTCATTCCAGACTGCCAATTTAGCAGCTCGAACTTAGCTTCCTTTTTACTTTTGTAACAGTAGGGAACTCAAAGCTTTTCTGTCTATTTTTTGCACAAATAGAAACACCCAAACTTCAAAAAGTAATACACTACTTTCAAGAAACCAAAACCATCAACAAGTTAAAAACTGTATGTACCACTAAACTGAAGTCCATGATTACAGTTTCCACTGGGTAAATGTTTATTATTTAGTTGTATTTTTAGGTTACTGCACTAGAGAAAAAAAGTTTTTTTCACCAAATATCACTGTCTGTAAAACACTTTTTGTTGTTTTTAGTGAGATATGGATTTATTGACTTTGCAGTGGGTAAGTACTACTTCAGTATTTTGACAGATTTAATAAATGAAAAATTGCCTTTGAGGTCTCAAGTATACATTGCAATATTTTGGTAATCTTATAATGTTAAAATGATAAAATAGGAAAAAATAAGATTGGATGCGAGGATTAATTTTTGGACTCTGTATTCAAACATACTTTTCTATTATTTTTAAATGTTTTATTTTGTGCAGAGATTAACTTTTGAACTAAGGTTTGCCATTTATTGTCCTCTGTCACCAACCTACTATGACTGGCCAGTAAATGTCATTGTTCCTGTCATTTGTATAGTAAGTAATACAGTATCAAAAGTATACTCCTAGGAATTTCACAACACTAGGATGGTTTCTGTGTGTTCTACCTTGTTCATATAAAATATTTGAGACAGCAGTTTCGCTGTTCTGTGTCCAGAAATAAAACTTAAATCTCTTATGATAAATTGCTTCCTGAACATACAGTATTTGTTTAAAATGTCCAGTGTAAATTAATCATCATTATGTAAAGCACCCAAACATGGTATTAACTGTGATACTAAGGTAAACATGTCAAATGTTAGAAATCTAGTTTTACAACAGAGCTACTTTACAGTAAGCAATACTTTTAAATCTAGAGGCAAAACCATGGATTTTGTACTTGTTTATTACTAAATCCTGAACTGTATTAGTACACCTTCTGGAGCCTTTAGAATGCACCACCTGTGATTCACATTTCCTTTAACATATTACCAAAAGACAGACATGTTGGGAGCTATCAGAATATATCTCAGTTATTAAGATCTGTGCAAAGCCTGAGTGACCAGGGTTTTGGTTTTTTTCTTGTTATAACAGAGGTAGGCTAAACAAACAGAACTAGCATGTAATGAAAAGCTCCACTTATCACAGATTTTGCTATTTTGAAACGACAGAAATTAGATCATTTTAAAATCATGATCCAGACTCAGAAAACGCAGAAAAACAGGGCCTCATTAGAACCCATCCCCCATTTCTCCAAATACTGAAAAGCTTCTGTGTGACTCTCAAAAGTTTGCTTATCGATTTCAGAGCAGAGCCCCACCCTTATTGAAAAACAAACAAACCAACCTCCAGTATTGTACAGGAATGACCCCAAACAGCGGGACGTTTAGTGGTTTGGACTATACTGTAGCACACTAGAATTCTTTCCTTATTATGGTGATGGCTGCTATTTAATAAACGATGCAGGTTTTATGGGTAACAAGTCCCTTCATGGCTGTATTGTCCGACCTATTAACTATTCCTTCTGCCAAGCTGTTGCCGCTCAGTTTCTGGGTGTTGGGAGCCATGTAATGGAGACAGATGGAAGGTGGAAGTGATATAGGATGAGAGAAATTGGCCCATGAGTTCCAGAGGCTACTGCCAGGCTACAGGCTCTGTCCCTTGTCTTGCTTGTGCAAGACTAGCTCTGGTGTCTGTCCCCTCCGTAGCTAAACAAAACCGCTTGTAACTCCTGAATATTATTGCACAATGGGAGGAGGCTCCTTCTCAACAGGGCTGGTCAGTGTCTCCTCCCTCTTTCGCCCGCCCTCCTGCTGGCTCTCTGGAAGGAAGTGGGGATCACTGGGCACTTTCCCCTTGGGGTGCTATGGAAGCCAGAGCCCTCATCGTCCCTACTGCAGAGCGGCTTCCTCCAGGATCCAGGGGAGGGAAAAAGGTGGGAGGGAGCCAGCGGAAGGGCCCGCCGCCTGCTGTTGTCAGGGTGGCGGTGACTTCATTCTTTTCTTAATATAGAGTCGGTTGTCAGGCTCTGGACTGAGCCGGGCTGGAGGGACTGGCTGTCAATCACATGACGTCACAATACGCTTGTGTGAGCACTGTAAACACTAGGTTCTGGTCATTATAGCTCTATGTGTGAGGGCGTGCGCGCCGGGGCTGCTTGTCTCCCTCTGTGTGCGTGGGACCCTCACAAGCACACTACTTCCTTCCCCTCCGCTTTCTGTGAGAGCAATGTCATTGCCTCCATGATCTCTCACCGTGTAGAGCTCAAAAGGTAACATAATTGGAGGGGGGATGATGTAATTCTCTGCCTGGCCAGTAGCTGCCTACGCTTGCACCGCTCCCCTAGTTACTGGAGAGGGGGTATATCAGCACAGTATTAGCTGCCTCCAACATGCCGTGCAGACTGGGGGAGGCTGATCCCCCAAGCAAGCACTAATGCACTCCCTTTTAATCCGGAGTGATTGTGAAAAGGTGGAAGATCCTCTCTGTCTCCAGCTCCGGCAGCAGATTGGGTAGAGGCGAGCCCAGTACGGCGTGTGTGCAGTAAACACGCCGATGAGCTCTGGCGGTAAACAAATCTCCTACTAGCCTTTCTAACACAGACAGCAACTTGCTTCAGGCAGCTCCCCCTAACACACGCACGCACGCACATTTCCCTTCTAACAAAAGCCTGTTTAATATTGGTTAGTGCGTCAGCTTTTGTTCTGTAAGTGGCAGTAACTATCCCTATTTTTATAACCTATTGTAATATGTGACAGTTGATATCGCGAATAACCCAGCTCCTCACCACACACACACCCCTACAGTATGAGACCCACGTACACTCGCATGCCCCTCCAGTTCAGTGACAACAGACCACTATGGCTTAGCTCCCGCTCTGAAATCCCAGTCCCTCTATTTCCTCTGTATCCCTCTGCCTTTGCAATGTAGCAGATACAAGAGCAGGAATCCTCCCTTCCCCCCCAAAAGGAAATATCTGAATTGCACTTACTGATCTGTCAGAGGAGGAAAAACACCCTTCTCACTGTAAAGCAAAATAGCCAGTTGCAGGACGCTGCCAGTATTATGAGAAGGCGAAGAAAAATCTTCCAATAGCGAGATTACCCCTAGATTCGGCTTTTTAACCAGAAAAAAATAATAAAAATAACAACCCCCCTGTTGCCTTTTTTGTGCAGCTTCAGCAAAGCTGCGAGGAAGTTGGTCCTTTTGTTCCACTATTTATAGATTGCGTCAACATTGCGAAAAGGAGAAGGCGGAGCAGTGGCACTTACTCCTCCGAGAGAGAGGGAGAAAACCCCGAGCACACACGCGACCTTAAGTACACAACACTACGACCTCCTCCACTCCTCCACTCCTCCTCCTCCTCCTCCACCACCACCCCACTGAGCAGCGCCAGAGATCAGATTCAATCACGTGTCTGAGGAGAGCACCAGCCTGCCCAGTGCCTGCTTAGTGCTGCCTTGCCATGCACAGCAGCAGCAGAGAGAAGCTACTCTCCCCGCTCGCAGGGACTCTGGAGCTCGCATCCAGGTTATGCTTTATATGTGCAGAGGAATGGATTTCCCTGCGTGTCACTCACTAAGCTATTACAAGTGCATGCCACAGTGCCCACTGCTGCCACATCTATGTTCTCCATTGACGCTCATGTTTATATATTTGAATACACTCGTCTGTTTGACTACAAAAGAGTCCTAAAGTGAATTTGTTACAACCCTACCCTTGCAAATTCGCAGGTGATTAGCACGCAGGAAAGGGGAAGCCGCATTGCTAAGACCCATAGAATACCCCCTCTCCTCTCCGCAGGTGCACCGAGAATATGTGACAGTTCCCTTTTCATTCCTACCATATAAGAGGGGAGGAGAGTATGTCAGGGGAGGTTCCTGGAGGGTTAATGACAATGTGTTTGCTGAGAGAATATTTAAACCTTCCATTTAAAGCTGATCTTGAAGTTATAAGACTCCTTCGCCATCCAAGAAATGAAACTGCACTTTTCTGGCCTAAGGCCAGCGTCTCTGAACTGAATGTAAGCAAGGAATATTGCAAGAGGGCCTTCCAGTGAAACGAAATCAAATTGGCTTAGTCGTAAGTGTTGTTTACATTCTCAGTTTCCAATCGCTCTGCCCCCTCTTTCTGCTACACATTTAATTTTTCCACATTTGGACTAAACTAGTTTAGTAAAGCAGACCAGTGAGCAGAGTGACCGACTCAAGATAAATTGACACGGTTGAAGTCACATGGGACGTAGGATCTTTCCGTGAGCTTAACTATGTTGTTAACAAGCTGAAAGAATATGTGCTTTTAGGGAGTTTCTTGTCACCTGTCTCTTAGGGGCCATTGGATGGGACGGTTCCAGTGGTACCCTCTGCGTGCGGGTCTGCGCGTAAACGATGGAAAGGGAGGCCGGGCATCGGACTTGTTTGAACCTGCTAAGCGCTCTCTACCTTGGGTCAGCAAGAAGTTGGTGCTGCCTCTTGTTACCTCTACGAAACATTAATGAAACTTCTGCAGGATTGAGAACCTTCTATGTTTAGAAGGAGAAATCCTTTCTGCTAGCACCAAGGCCATCTATATATATACTGATGCACATTAGAAAGGAATTGAAGGAGAGAAGTGAGGCTAAACGATTTTGTGCTAATGAACCGAGTGATGTGTTTGTTCTAAAAAAAATGGCAATGGACATGCAGGGAGATATACTGCGTTTGAACAGAAACTGTGGACCGGGTGAGATTTCGAGGTTTTTTCTTTCTTGTCGTGCGGTACCTGGCCGGATGATTTCCTACTGTTTATGTTACATTACAACGGATTCTTTTCCTATTATTATTTTCTTGACAAAAATACAATAGTCACTTTGAAACCCCCACCTCCCTCCCGCGTACACACTCATCTTAATGCAAAGTGGCGGAAGGGCTCTGATACTGTGGCTCACTTTTATGATAATAGAAAACTCCGAACGACAGTGAAATAAATACATATATAGTTATTTTCTTATCTCGTATCCTGATCCTGGTTTATCTTCTTTACAACTTTGCGATTGGGAATAAGATCTCCCGCTCCCTTCATCGCTGCTGCTGTTTCGGCAACATCCGACAGTTTACTCATCCGCGCTGAACTCTTCCTTAGCACTCTGAGTATTTTTTTCTGCCGTGCTATAGTAAACAACAAAATAATTTAAATAAAACAGTCTGAAAATAGACAATGTTCGGAGTCACTCAGAAGACTGAGTTCCTTCAGTGCGTAGAGTGAAAGCCGTTTCAGAAGGTGCAGGTTTTTAATAGCTCTTTGAATAACGTGTACGATTAATTCTGTGAACACTTAATGATGGTAATAAAGAGTCAAACTAATGAGTAAACGAT
Organism: Chelydra serpentina; assembly: GCA_037349315.1. Taxonomy (NCBI): domain Eukaryota; kingdom Metazoa; phylum Chordata; order Testudines; family Chelydridae; genus Chelydra; species Chelydra serpentina. The sequence continues at coordinate 55,874,609 of JBAIAC010000004.1, read as the reverse complement.
GAATAAACATTCTTGGTAAGAGTCCAGCATTGAATAGACAGTAGTTAGGATATCACTTAATGGTTTTCTTAAAATTCATGAAAAAAGAATTGTGAGTCATTGGAACAACTTCTTCAAATACGTTTTTAGGACAAATGAAATGGATTATTGTGATGGGAATGGACCGAGGATAAAAGCAGAAGGTTAAACGATTGAATAGCAAAAAGCAAGTATGTAGACTCCAAACATTGGCTTACAAACTTAATGTAATTGCCCAGATGCAGGTTAAACTTCAGTAAAAAGCACTGTGTTTAGAAATGTTACAACAGCGCTTTAGAAGTCTCTCTAAAAAAAAAAAGCGTAATTGTTCGAATTTAGATAACTAGGAAACTCGTTGTGACCTACATTGCTGTTCTGAGTCAGCACTGAACAGCCAGCTTGCAAACTTGTACACACTCCAATTCTTACCGTCAGCAACGGATCTTTTGGGTGGAGCTCTTTTCCACAGTTTCTGTAAGCACTTTATTTGGTGGTTGCTAGCCCCATGTTTACAAATAAACAAAGTTAGATGGAGAGGCAAGGTGGGTGAGGTAATATCTTGTATTGGTAATATCCTGGGACCCAGCAGGGCTACAACTCTGCATACAAAGTTACATGGAATCCGATTCTCGTCTCATATCTAGCGTTGTCAAAACTGCCTCCCAATTTGCGGTTTTCAGTACAGTCAGAATAGATGCAATTTAAGATTATTTTAATAGCTAATTTGTTAGTAAAAAGCTTATTTAAGCAAATGTAAGTTTCTCCAGGTTTAGCAAGGAGGTAAGTAGAAGAATGACACTTCATTTTCAGAAGGGCTTCGGATTACTTAGTTGATCCGATAATAGATGTTACATAGGTAAGAGCTATTGCATGATACATACCGTTTTTCTTTGTTAATACCGTAGGGAGTGTGTAAAGTTCGCAATCAAAAGTTCTTACCATATTGTTTCCCGTATACCTTGTTTAATACACTTTAATACAAGCTGTGCAAGGGCTATATACCAAATGACGAGGTCGTTAATTAAGGTTTATAGTTTATTCATGTTTGAAGTGAAGTTGGACATAGTTGAAGAGGCTGCATGTTAAACACACAGTTGAACACTGAAGAAGCGAGAAGACACATTTTAGCAGTTTGATCCGTGATCAGTACATATTAACACTGCACTCCCTCTCGTGCCGAGCGAGTGTCTAGGGAAATCAGTCAGACTCCGCGTCCATTTATATTCAAAATGACAAAAAGAGTTCAGATGAAATACCCTAGGAAACTCCGCCTTTTGGAAATAAACCCTTTCTGTGTTTTTATTTATTATTTTTTAATCATGTCGTTAGCACGAGCAGTCAAACAGAAACGCCAACATTCATAGTCTTACATTTATGGATTCTAAACAGAGATTTACTATGACTGATCATCAATTTGTAGTGTTCCTTTCTTTACATCTTTTTGCAAGCTCTTATATTTTTCTTGGCAAACAAAAAAACAAAACAAAAAAAACCCCCAAACACATTCAGTAAAGTATCAGATTTCAGAATCAGTCAAGGAGATCAAATCCAATTTCCTTCTATTGAGATTCGGGACCTTTCTTTTCTTAAAAAAAATTACTTTTAGAACAACGATGTTTATTTGATTCGGTACTGTTTACTAATAGCTTTTAATGGCGCATTGTTTCCTGAAGTGGTTACATTTCAGTCTCGCGTCTTAGTAATGAAATCAGCGAGGCTTCTATATAACGATTGAAATCCACCTCCTACTCACCTATAACTGAAACGAGAACAGAAAACGTCAGTTCTAATTTCGGAGGGGGAAAGGGAGGGGAGGAACAAATAGATTTTTTTTACAGTGAAATGGCATGTATCCAAGCAGTGTTTCTTAGCTCACTATAGCCTAAAGTAGGAAAATTCGCCACTATTAAACCTTCATATCTGGTTCCTGCTAGTTTAGTGACACTCACTAACCAAAGCAAATGCAATCGCTGTAAACTCTTAAAAGGAAAAAAAAAATATTCCCTGACGCGGAGAGAGATAGTTAGAAACCTCAATTAAAAACCTCTCCTTTTCTTTCTGTCAAATACAGCTGAGAAAGTTTTGTGAGTACGGTTCGTTCTTGGAATAGGGTCAGATATATTTAAAGGGGTGAGGGTGGGTAATAGGTGTTTTCGTTATGTCTGCCAGCATAATCCGACACCCCAGTGGCTGTATCTAAACCGAAATAGATACTACTAGAAGATCTGAATCAATCCCTGAGAGTTTTATTTAATAAGGATTAGAGTTTTTCGGGAGTCCTGAAGTTTCCTCTGTTATTTCAATCCCTTAAAGCTCCACGAAGCGGGGACCCGGGAAATAAAGCCTCTCACCTACTTCTCGAGTCCAAAGCGTCGAAAGGGTTAAGGAGTCCCGAACGGGGCTCGCACAAGGGCAGTTGGAAAAACCGAATCGCTTCCAAGACATCCGTTTAGTCAGTACGAAAAAAAAGGCTTGCAAAACGTGGTTTGGGGAAACCTGCAGAGGAAATGGACACAGTCTGCGCTTCGGGGCTCAGTCCTCACGGTGAAGCTGAAGGAATCAGCAGCTTCCAGTTAACACAATTCAACCCCAGATGAGTCTGTCCGTGGACTTCTCCTGTTCCTAGGGCTGCATAATTTCATGTGTATTTTTTACCACCACACAAATCAAGCACGCCCGGCCAGGTTTTTAAGGAGTGGATGATTTATATGCATCAAATCGGATCTCTGAAAGCTTTTGTTTCACTCGTGGGCTTGATAATATTTCTGTTATCAGCAATGTGCATCTGTAAATGTTAAGAATCTAAAGTTAGTCCTTTATTGTGACATTGTAGGAATGAAAATGTAGACTATAATGAAGTAAACCTTTTATTACGTTTCAGGGTAACAAATGAGGTAAAATAAAGTTTCGGAGAAGGTAAGTGCAAGGAACTAGACTGTCCTGGAGCAAAATCGCTTTTAAAAAAACAGAGAGAAAAAGACCCATGCACATGCAATTACAAAATGTGATCTGTATGATTTGCTTAAGTAAATTAGCGGGTGTTTGAAAATGTGCGTGTCACTATATATTGAATTAAGCATATATTGCTCTAAATAATGAAATAAAATAATCTGATTTGGTCAGCATCTCCCTTATTGTTGGTGGGGTATCTATAAGCCTCAGTCCGTTTCTTATTTTGGAACATTCCCCACAACACTCAACCAGGGATGTGATTTTTTTTGTTGAAATCTATTGTTTTAATAATGGATCGTGGGGGGGGGGGGGGGGGGAGGAACCATTCGCTGAAGCAATGGCTCTCAGCCTTTTCAGACTACCTTTCAGGAGTCTGATTTGTTTTATGTACCCCCAAGTTTCACCTCACTTATAAACTACTTACTTACAAAATCAGACATAAACACATACAAATGTGTCACAGCACACTATTACAGACAAATTGCATACTTTCTCACTTTTACCATATAATTATCAAATAAATCAATTGGAAAATAAATATTGTACTTACATTTCAGTGTATAGTAGTATATAAAGCAGTATAAAAAAGTAATTGCATTACATTTTAGTTTCTACTGACTTCACTAGTGCATTTTTCATAGCATGTTGTAAAACTAGGCAAATATTTAGATGAGTTGATGTACCCCCTGGGAAGACCTCTTTGTACCCCCGGGGGTATGCGCATTAAAAAACTAGTAATACAATTTGTTTAATGCTTATTTCCGGAAGGAAATATTGTTTGTCTCCTCCTTTGGTTGTACCTGTCAAAATATTTTACTACTGGGAACAACTAAATATCTGTTTGATGGACAACTTGTTTGAAAGAAGGTAAATATTAAAATCATCCTACTGATGTCAGATTTCTTAGCATTCTATTTCCTGAGGTACTTTTACTTTGAAATGTCACGGAAGTTTTGGTTGTATTTTTTCCCCCTGAGAATCGTAGGGTAATCGGTTTCCTGTTCCTATCATATTAAATCTTGCTTAGATTTGCATGTAGAATTCACGTGGCTCTTTATGCTGACTCATTTTTACAGGTAGGTTTATGTTATGTTTCTACAATGGCATAATTATATTAAGATTCTCTTTGTTAAGTACTAAAAAATTAAATTGTTTATCAATACAAAGGTCAGTACAAGTACCACTTTGCAGAATGACTGCGGTTTCCAGTGCCCTTTGCACTGTGTAACGGATTAGATGTTCATTTTGGTTTATGACAGTTATCTCACTAAATAAAAGAGAGTCACTAACTGAGTCTCTGATTAGGATTTACGGGCTCAAAGCCACATTCTTCTAATGGATTTTGGGGTGCACGGGGAATGCATATTATGGCCCCATATGGTAAACATGTCCTCTTCCCAAATGTTCAGAATACTGGTTGTCTTCCTGTACTCTTATTTTTTCCCTGGCACATAAACAGTTACTCAACATTTAATATAAGGTACAGAATTACCTCACATTTTAACAGAAGTCTAACACTACAATTTAAAAAAAGTTCAAAGGATCAGAAAAAGGGCATCATTGTTAAAAAAAGCGTCTCTACTTTTGTTTTAAAGAATACATAGCAATTTTGAAATAGATGTAGAGACCGACACCCTTGTTATACAGAGATGACTCTGTATAAACAGGATATCAAATACTTGACTATTTGACTTCCTAGTCACGTAAACAGCATAACTCCAGCAAGACTGTATAGTGAAGATGAAGTATTTTTACACTAAAAATATTTCAGCAAATGACACAGACTCGAGAACTTTGGGCAAATAGTGTGTTCAAAGCTGTTTCCTATTTAGATTTTGGGCTTCCAGAAAATGGGCAATTATTGTCAAAAATGCTAAAACTTCACATGTAGAGAATATCATTATCTTTCTGGGTCATTGGACATTCAAAAAGACAGAAATTATGATGAAACCAACCCGGAAATTAACTTGTAAATCGCTGACAAATAAGTGAAACTTTCAAGATCTAGCAGCTAATTGAAATAATTGAGTTAGTTTTTCCTCTTAAAACCAAAATGTGTGTTTTTGACATTTCAAACTTTCATTTTTGATAGCTCATTCATCGAGAGCCAGAGATCTGTCATTTAAATATCTCTTTCCCTTAAAGCATGAATTAATATCGACGGTGCAACTGAGTTTATTTTAATCGTCTGTAGGTAGCTTTGTCTATACACAGAAAACTGGTTTGCAGTGCACCCAAAGTACATTTCTTCAATTCATACCTGGGATACCCAGCTGAGATAGAAAGTCATAGGATGTATTTGTCCTACAACATTTTTGGGGCCCATTACGTGGGTTTTTGGTTATTTAGTTGGTTTTTTTGAATGAGGAATACGTTAGAGGAGTTCTAAAAATGAAGCGCCTATCCGAAACTCATATTTTGCACTGAATACGTCTCTGCCTATATCTTAATTGTTATGGTATATGAAGTGTAGAATGACCATAACTGAAAGTCTCGTAACATTTACATTGCCAGCCCTGTTCTTCGAACAGCCCAGCCCTACAGATAGCATTATCACTTTTGCAAAGTGGCAAATACGTCTCTCTAAATAATTAATGTCAGCTTAGTTTTTGCACCCACGGCTTATCTCTATCCCGCAGACACCCTAACCAGTGAAACCAGTGGGCGTGCAGCACGCAGCGGCTGCTTTGAGACCTTCCTTTCCTCTTTTCCTTCTCTTCAGAATGTTGCAGTTAAAATGTTGATATTTTGGTGATTCTTAAATTTAACAGCTGCAGCTGTTGGTGGTCAGTGTTTACAGTAATACACCCGCTCAAGAAGGTCTTTTATGTCCTGCCTTCGTACGAAAAGTATGAAGAAAATAGAAAAGTAATTTGGTGTTTAGCCATTTTATCAGACGTTACATCTTGAACACTATTTGCGCTAATATTTCACTTTTTTGAGGGGCGGGGAGGTAAGCTGGAATTTCCCTATGATTATAAAACTATAACTAATATCTCTAGATTGAAAAATGATGATAAATAATCTGGGGATAAAAATCAGCAGACCCTGCAATTTTGTACTTTATTTATTTGTTTGTTTGTTTACATTTTTAATTGAAAGGGCATCTGATTTCTAATGTAAGTGTCACATTGGCTGTGCGCTTTTCAGTTGCAGGATTACTTAATTAACCCTTCCGGTTGCAGCTTCATTGCAATTAAAAGTTGCTGAAATATGTCACTATATTTTAGGTTTGTTTGGCTAACATTGTGAGGGGAGGGATGGATTCTTTGCCACAGCAAATCCTACGTATGCATTTGAAAAAACCGATCTGACTGCGGAAGACATAAAGAAGAGTTGTGTTTTGTGGCTATATTGCACTGAGGCAATCAGTAAGATCTGAAAGGTGGGCAAGCGTTTGTGTGAAGCAGCCTCAGAAGTGCTGACAACCTATCACAGAAAAGCCACACAGGAGAGACCCGAGTTTGACACACTTCTGCGTCTGGAAATCTGAAGCGATCTGAGCAGTCGTGAGGAAGACAAGACCAAGAGAGAATAGTTTTGAAGTGACAGCTGGAGAGAACCACGCTGTTCAGAAGGTCTAAACTCCTTATTTCTCTCACTCCTTAGGAGCGCTCATTATACGCCCGCCCGGTAACCGGGATATGCAGAGGGCACATGCAAGCACTTATTCTCTCGCAGCCTTGCATCTGAGATCTACTCAATAATACAATGAACATTTTAGGAAAAGTACTGCTCTTACAGCGTCCTTCAGCTTGTGACAGGAAGGGGGATCTGGCGATAGTGTGTGAGTGTTGGGATGTCGCTGCCTTAACAATGTTCCCTATAAGCTGCCACGGGACTCTTTGTCGCTTCTAATGTTCCCTTGGTCTCTACTCTAGACGCCTGTATGGGCCAGTAAACTGATGAAAAAAATCAAGGCATGTCACTTCCTGTATTTTATGAGGGTTTGGGCCTTTCACAACAACCAGGAAACACTACAGAGCACCAAGATCTGGAGAGGTTCCTACAATCTAAAAGTCAGATTCTGTTCTCCATGACACCAATGTAAGGGCTTGATTCAAAGTGCACTGGGGTCAGAGGTGGTTTTTCTAATGACTTCAAAGGTTTTGGATCAGACCCTTAATTCTGAGGACTTTCAGTGAAGTCTGTGGATGTCTGGACTTACAGATGTCACTGAAATGAAATGAAAATAATATATGACATTCACTTAGCAGCTGATGTAAAAGGTGGAGGAACCATTCTGAATACTAACAAGAAAGCTCTCTCCTTCCCTTTTAAACATTATGGTGAATGGTTTAATTTTCTGGCACAGGAATGAATAGAAAGGAACAGGCCTTACCATCAGTCCCCCTGCTTTATGCTCCAAAGATTTATGGGTAAAAGTGCTCTGTCCCATACAGTATATCACTCCAAACAACGCATTCTCCCCGTGACACGAATATATATACTTCAAAGATTTGTGTGATTTATTTTAAAAGCACTGTTCCATGGATTAGGTCTAACATTTTGGTTGTGCCAGGTATTGCCCAAACCGACTAGATCTGACTCTTGGTTATTTTGGCTGCCTTATGTCTCTGATGGAGTTGTGTAAATGCAAATAAACATGATCTTCAGCTCCATCCCTACCCTGTTTTCAGAAATCCAGACTGAAATATAGTTTTCATGTAGCAACAGGAAGCTCTTTACATGTAACAAAGCTGACTGGAAAGAGTGTAGAAAACCTCCAGCAGAGAATCTTTCCTGGAAGTAAACTCTAGAGTGGAGTTTGTTTTCCCTTTAGGATCAACACGACATTGAAATTTACAAACATCCCGCAGTGGCTCATTAATTAGAAATAGATCTTTATCTCTCATAGCTAAGATATAATACTATATAATATTATAATACTGTTGAGCTGCAGTATTTAAGATCAAGGTTGTTTATATACCACAGAGATATTTTTATTTGAACAGATAATCAATTTTTGCTTGAAGCATGATGTGAAATGTTGAGTGTTTTAAAGAACCCGGAGATAAAATGATAGCATCAACCATTCTGGTTATTCTTCAACTGCTCTGGATAAACTGTGTGGTTTCCTCCCTGGTTGCTTGTTTAACCCATTCCTCTGTTATAGAATGTCAAACCACTGCTCCCATAATCTCTTAGCTAAAGACTATTTTTGGCAGCAGATTGGGTCTTGGAACCCTCTTCAGCAGTTGGCATTATATGGAGGTTGAAACCACTCATCTCACCAGGTTGTGAGCTGAGCCAGATCAAAATACAAGTCTGCAGGGGTGAAACCCTTTCACTAGTACCTTACATGAGCAATTTCCTTTACAGTTCAATGAAAACCTGTTGTACAGATACCATTGGCCTAATTTTGCCATGGCATAGTCACCACAATTCCTTTTGTGCATGTGATACCTGGATTCCATTTGTTGCATGTGATTCCACTATAAACTGGAAATTGAAGGACATGAGATATACATAGGAAAAACAAAGCATATCTTAAAAGTTTTTGAATATTTAACCTGATATGTGGTTTTTAACTTTATAGACTTGTATGCTGATCTGAGTCAGATCACAGTCTGGTGAGCTGAGTGGTTTCAGCCTCCACACAAACATTGCAAACTGCTCAGCTCTACTCAGAACCTATGAAAATCAGGCCACTAGAGTGCAATTTTGTGACAATGGTTCTAGCAGCACAGTTCAATCTCTTATAGTTTTGTTTTTAATTTGATAATTGGAGTTATAAAGCAGATCAATATTCATCTATTTAAACCAAAAGTAAAGCTTACTCAGAAATGATCACTAACTCAGAAAAATGTTTTCTTTCCATTAGCACATTTTTCTTAGAGACACTGAATTTCATTTAGCCTCAGTCATATGAATTAAATGGATCAAATTCAGCAATGACATACACTCCTATACAATCCCATGGACAAAATTCATTCATGATGAAATTGTTTTGAGTTTAGCAGAGTTACACTAGGGATGGACTTGGCTCAGTAGGATCACCTGGGATGGAACTCAGCAGTGAATCAGAGTTAATATTTCCACATTTCATTTAAAGACTAATTTGTATTGGTTCTCTGGCACAGAAATGCCATGTTACCATAAATTAATTGACGAACTGGCAGGAGTTCAGAGAAGAGCAACCAAAATGATGAGTGGGTTGAAGGGACTGATTTATGAAGAAACTTTAAGGGAATCTATATAGGTTGGGTAAATAAAGATGAAGAGTTTGTGTCTCTGAAGAGGCAATGAACCTGAAAACAGTCTTCAGATATTTGTAAGGTATAAACACCAAGGGGGAAAGAGGAATTATTTGGTGTGATACATAGACATATAATTAGGAGTAAAGAAATGGAAGTAATAAAAAGACAGGTTAGACTGAATATTAGGAAAAACTTCTTTACACAAATGTCTTAATCTGTGATATAGTCTCCCTAGAAAAGTGATGGACACCTCATTACTTGGGTCTTTTAAAACCAAACTGACCAACACTCTAGAAAATGACAGGTTTCAGTGTAGTAGCCGTGTTAGTCTGTGTCAGCCAAAAGAAAATAAGAAAGAAATACTTGTGGCATCTTAGAGACTCTAAGGTGCCACAAGTATTTCTTTCTTATTTTCTTTTTACTCTAGAAAATGTAGCTGAATAACAGCTAAGTATTATTACTTAACAGTGCTATATAGAAGAGTTCTGTACTGACAGAGAGTTGGTCTAGAAGGACGAATAAGAGGTTTTCATCTCTAAAGTCTAAGATACCTTGTTTCTATGGCAGAGTATAATATAACTGCTGAGTTTTTCACCAGCATGTGCATACCTATGTGTGTGTGTATAGCTTTTCTGCAGTATAATTAACTGACCTTCACTCTCAGTTAAAGCTTACAATTCCAAGGCCTTCTCCCACTCCCTCCCTCGTATTAATGTACTGTTTCTCTGCTTACCTGAAAACCGTTTTTCTGAAGGTTTTAGCTATCTCCAGTGCCTTTAGGATTAATTTCAGCCTGTAAGGTGACAAGTGGTCTTCAGAGAGATTTTTTGTGCGCACTTATTTTCCACTGAAGTCAGATCACTCCAGAGGAACTGGTAATAAAGGGCCCAATCTTTCATGGTGCTGAATAGAGCTGGGTGAAATTTTTCAACTGAAACTTTTTTCCAGAAAAAAATGCAGATTTGATGACACCAAAATGGTTTGCAAATTTGTGTCTGTGTCACTAAATTGTTTATGTCAAAACCAGCCCCCTCCCTCAAGAAATATTCTGAAAAAGTAAAATATTTAATTTCAGCATTTTTAAATGGAACATTTTAATTTTTTTGGTTTTAATGACTTTTAGTTTTGAAATTTTCTTCAATTTTATTTAAAAATATTAAAAAACAAAACACTCACAATTAAAACATTTTCTTTGACCTGAAATTATTTTTTTAAAAACTTTTTGATTTGCTGAAAATTTAGAAAATTTACAGTTTTTGGGTCAACACAAAATGACAGCAGAAATTTTTTTTTGTAATTGCCAGCTATCTGAAAAATCCATTATTCACCCAGCTGTAGTACTGAGTGCCTTCTGTTGGGTTCCCCTAACTGCCTTCAGTGACAGTTGAGTGCACTCAGAATTCCTGCTGAAGTAATTTGGAAGCAGGTGTCACTCAGTAGTTTGCAGGATTTGGTATGGTAGGTTGGTGGAGCTATTTAGCACAAACAATGTAGGGTCAGTCAGTCATACTCCTTTTCTCAGGAAGAACTTTGTATCCCAGCCACAGAGCAACAGTCCACAAAACATCAGAAATGCAAGAAAAGTGTTCCTAGCTTAGGATTTCTCACCTAGATCCAAGTTGTGAGTTTAGAGGCCAGACTTCTTCAGGTGGTCTTGTTTCCTGTTCCTGGAGCTACTGTTTCTTCTTCGAGTGCTTGTTCATGTCATTCCAATAAGGGGTGTGCGTGCACACGTGCATGGTAGCCGGAAGATTTTTCCCATAGCAGCCTCTGTCGGGTCAGCCTGGGCGCCTCCTGGAGTTGCACCTTCATAGCGCTCAATATAGAGTCCTGCCTACCCGCCACCCCCTCAGTTCCTTCTTACCATCAGTGATGGTTAGCTGGAAGGTCCCATAGCCTTTGCTTAGCAAGTGCCTTTATCTCCGTTTTTTGTATATAGTTCTCTGTAGTTAGTGTATAGTAGTTAGAGTTAGTTGGACGTTCCCCCCCCTTCCGACTCCCCGGAACCAGGATATGCCGTGGTCCCCGGGTTTCAAAACTTGTGAGGTCTGCGCTAAGCGCATGCCAAAGAGTGACCCCCATGCTTCTTGTTTAAGGTGCCTAGGGGAAGGTCACCAAAAGGACCGGTGTAGGATCTGCAGCGAGTTCCATCCCAGAACTATTAAACAAAGTGAACAGAGGCTTAAGGTTTTCCTAATGGAGGGAGCTCTTCACCCCCACTCAGATCCCAGGTTGGGGGACCCTGCACCCAGCACGTCCTAGTTGGCACGGAGTGCCCCGGCACCGTCATCCCCGGAACTGGTGCCGAGAAAAGACTCCTCCCGAGACTCTCGGCACCGGCACAGCTCCTCCTGCAGCCAATCGGCTTGGTACTGGTCTCAGTCTCTGGTGTGTCAGAAGAAGAAGAAGCTGGAGAGGGAGCATTCTCCCCCAGCTAAGTCTAAGGAGCCAATGGCTGTGAGACTTCAGTTGGGCCAGAGCACCAGGTCCCCAGGCAGGGCCGTGTTGACTCCTGCCCAGGCGTGGCAGTTGAGTCCGGGCCCACCATGATCGCTGGACCCTACTGGCCAGCAACTGCTGCTCCCCTCGACACTGGAGGCTTTTGAGATGGCTCAAGACTTGCTGCATCTCACGGTGCTGTTCTCGCCCTCTAGTACAGAGTTGGCTCTGGCCCCATCTGCACCACCGCAACCCCAGGTGCAATCAAGAAGGAAGCCAGCATTGATGTCCTGGCGCTCCCCTTCTGCATGGCACCTTCCAGCATTGACACCTCCAGAAAGAGAACCCAGCTCCTGACACTCGGTGCCCGGAAGCACAGCTCCTCCATGGTCTTCGTATTCAGAGACCTCGGAGTCGGAGTCAGACTCCTACCGCTCCGATAAGAGCAATTGCAGGAGGTCCAGGTCGTGGCAGGAGAGACAGGCTTACACGGCACCATAGCCACCGCAGTGGCAGAACCCCTCTCAGCTGCCCTTCTGGACCCCATGGGCTTTTCAGCAGAGCCAGGAAAGGAGACAAGGGTCCCGCTCAGCGACGACTTCGATGGATTTGGCCGCCTTTATCCCATCGGCTGAGCAACCAGCCACTGAACCACCACCACTACCGACGTCGACACCAGTGGCTGCGGCACCGGCACCGACTTCGAGACCAGCTTCAGCACCAGCTGTGGCTTTGGCGCCGACATCAGCAATGGCTTCGACAGCAGCTCTGATAGTGACCCCGGCACTGACAGTGGCACCGACAGCAGGTCTGGCACCAACAGTGCCAGCAGCGGCACCGCCGATGCTGATGCAGGCACCAAGTTTGGTGCCGACAGCCCCAGCACCCAGCACGGCACCGTTCATGTCTGCTCCTGCACAGGACCCCCGAGAGTCACGGGATCCCTTGGGTGCCGATGGCAGGGAGCAGTTGCTGTTATTTGGAGCTTCCTCGTCGTCGTCACTGGACGAGGCACTGGCTGGTACCAGGTGGTCTTGTTTCCTGTTCCTGGAGTTACTGCTTTTATGGCATTTCCCTGCAGTACACTAGTGGGCGCTTGAGTTGGGATACACCAATACCAGTAACGCAAACCAATCACCCATGTAGGCAGCTAAAAAAAGTCTGTTGTTCTTCTATGAAATTAGTGGAGCTAGTAATAATCTGAACGTTCAGTGGCAGGAGAACATGGGATGTAATCCCTTCCATGGGTCACTCTGTTGAGCTCAAATCACACTGAATCATCTTGCCTTTAAGAATTCTTTTCTTTGGTTCTTTGTGGGTCACCAGGGGTCCTTTCATGCTCAGGTGACATTTCTGTCACCTCTGTTGTGAGCTGGAGGTGAGACAAAAAGCTCAGGGGAGAACCGCCTCAAATTGTGCATTACCAGATATGGTGGAGTTTAGATCCATGGTTCCTGGGATGGTTCCTTCAAAAGTCAGTCAGCTGGACCCAGTTGCAACCTAGCACTACAGAGTATAACAATCTTTGGGCAATAGCCACAATCATCTCTGAGGTGTGGCCATTCACTTATACCATCAGTGGTGATGGGGTAACCAGATATCTCCTTAGATACAACCAATTTACAATGTCCTGTCAGATCACGGTACATCAGAGATCACAGGCTTTTCCTGCAAACACATCTGATTGGCGCCTATGTCTACTAGCTCTTGAACTTCAGTCTCTATTAGTATTGGAATCTCACACCTCTCAGGTACAACAGAGAAATCCTGTGGCCCTGAGCAACAGATCACCACATGGTCACTCTTAATGAACAGACAAGAGCAGTAATCACGGTCCAGCTGCTCACAAAAACAAAACAAAAAGGAGGGAGCTTCTTGCCCTTGGAGTGATACTAGTCCCATATTTAGTAGTTATCCCCTTGCTCACCATCAGGACATGCTCTGGGGGCATAAGTCTTAACCTTAGTTTATTCCCAGATGAACCACACAGTCCTGCAGTCCAGACTGGCCCCCACTAATTTCTCCTCTAGGCATATCATCACATTTGAGGTATTTGCCTGGTGGTGGCAAATCCACTCCTTGGGTCCTGCCAGCAGCACTATATAGAATTGTTCCAGGACAACTAACTACACTGTCTTCTCACTGTAACATGTTTCTAGCTTTAGCCATCAGTTGAAGAGATCCCAGAATCAGTGATCAAGAGTGAGAGCTGGGGAAAACTCTTCTGTTCAGAATTGCCTGTGATTTTCTTCCTTCATAAGTCCTGGTCCATCCAAAATGGCTGCTTTGTGTAATTCATAATAACTTTCAGAGGTATGATCCATCACCCAGCATCATCATACTGCTTGAGGCTTCCTAGTCAGGCATAGGGCCAGCCTGAGTACCCAATGGTCATGGGACCACCAACATGCAATCAGCAGACATTCAGAGATCTCTATATGCACCTCTATGTCATCCTTAGTTGCCATTTTAGTTAGGAATCCTCCTTCCATAGAGGTAGGAGGAGATGTGGCATTATCCTCATTCAATCTTATTCATTCCATTACCTGCAACAAGAATCTTTGCTGGGCTTCTTGATGATGTTGGTGGTCATGCTACAAAAATTGCTACTGCTGAAGCAGTTACTGCTGCTAGAGCTGCTGTTGCTTCACCAACCACTTTAGGCTTTCTTTTTTCATGTTATAATGGATCAGTCATTACTTCAGTATCTCTGCACAGTAGACAGACAGGTCTGTTTTTACAGAGAGAGCTTTATACCTTAGCCACAGAGCAATAGTTAAAACATCAGAAATGCAACAAAAACTGTTCTCCAGATCAGGGTTTCTAACTAGAGCTGAGCAAATTGACTTTATGGTTTAGTGGCTGAAATGAAAAAAAAAAATAAAAAAAAAAATTTGGTTAGTTTTGAACAGATTTTTTTTTTCATTTGCCAAAACAAAAAACTGAAAAAAATTATTTTGGGTTGAACAAAATGTTTTGAATGTCATTTTGACTTTTGTAAAAAAAATTCCTCATTTGTACTCAGCCAAAACTATTCATTTAATTTGAACTGAATTGTACCTGGCCTTACCCATCTCTTGGTGTTTTCCTGGGTTCTTTTATTAAAGCTCTGATTCCTTGTACATTTTTTACCTGGGTTACATTATGTTGTGTCACATATGTTTTTGAAGGTTGGATATGTCTGCATGTTTATGATGCAATATTTATTTTTATGATTGGTGCATTGTGCCTAAAAATAACATAATTTATCTTTTCATAGCCCTGGTGAAAGTTGATGAGTTGACTGCATTGGAAACTCAGGTCTTCTCTTCATCCATGTTGCAGGATTGCAGGCTTTTCAACATTATCCCATTCATTGGCTATGAAAAACTGGAAAAACTATGTACAGGTAATTTAATCTTTTGCTCATTCAGTCTTGTGCTTTCTGCTAGGACAGTCAACTGTGGTGCCAATTGCTGTGTCTATGATGTGAACATCTAGTTTACCAGGACAGTGTTTGAGGCTAACAGCTCATTTGATGTTGGCCATCAAACAGCCCTGAAAGAGTAATGACTTCTGATCACTGCTCAGATATTATGGTGATAGGTACTATAGAAAACCCAAAGATAGACTGATAAACTATGGCTGGGCACTATTCACAGTGAACAATTTATCCAATGAATATAGTTCTTTTTCTGTTAATGAATTATCTGTGAACAGTATGTGATTTTTATTAATTTATTTATTCATAATTGTTCAAGAAATAATTTATGCAAGTGTATCTCAGCCTGATGTTTGTTCACTTCTGCTATATCTGCTATTGGTTACTTGTGGTGTATGGCTGGTCACCTCAGTCACATGGTACTGTTTCTGCTCCTTGATAAGATGACTGAAACTTTATAAACAGGGGATGAGCAGTTCTGACATGAGTAGCAAATAATTGACATTTGTTCATGAATACCCATGTTTGCATGTGAAAACCAATTTTGGACAAAAATAGTAATTCCCAAATATTTGTGTGAACAAAAAACGGTTCACATGAGTGTTTGTGGAAAGCAAATAAAAGGGCATAGTCTAATTGAAAATTGATTCAGAATTTACAAAAATATTCCCCCCCACCATTTGCTCTATTCTGGATATTATGGACCTTGTCTGGATTTGAACCAGACACGCTAGAGGTACAATATCCTGTATCACTGAAGTCAATTAATTTTGTCATTTATTTTATTGGGAGCAAGATGGAGTCCTATACTAGTATATTGTACTATCCTGTACTAGTTACCTGAACCATCCATTAATCCTTAAAATCATTTATCTAAACAATCACACCAATATCTAAAATCATTCTTTCTGAAGGGAAACAAAAAGCAAAGCCCATGTAACATGAATATTTCAGTTGCTCTATTCCTGGAACCTAGGAAGCAGAATTTTTACCATAGCCTTCCTTCTGAGTTTCATGAATCTGCATTCATTGCTGAGCTGGCTGTAAGTAGGCTTTCCATATCTGTGGTTGTGCTTACAGCAGAGCTATATATATGTCATGACAGATCAGGGACTTTCCACCATCTCAAAAAATAGTCTTTCTATAAAATAAATTAAAATACAAGTACAGTTGTCATATTTTGAAGGTTGGAAATGGAACATAGAATGAAAATAATATTATTCACATCATAAACTATTTATTTTACAGTTACATTAGTTTACTTAAAATGAGGCTGAGTTTCGTGATGGTAGAGGAAATGAATGTATTTGGGCAGTCTCTATAGAGGAGGCAAGAGCAGATGTGGGGGGAGATAGTGGAAGTTTGTCTCTCCCTGGATAGAGGGCATCTGGGTGTTGCCTTTCAATTTGGAAATCACAGGAAGGTTGGTCTAAAGGAGAGAACGAATACCTGGGGACAGATCCTCTGGACCAGTAAAACTCCATTGTGTGGCTCAGGATAGTACCTGTTTGGCTACAGCCCCTCACTTTTAGTCAGATCCCTCCCCACTTTGGAGATCTTTGAGCTCTGATGTGGTCATCCTGAGTATCTGGCTCGATTCATTACCTAGATGACAGCAATATCTTGGAGGAACAATGGTCTGGCACAGAGGCTACTGCCAGCCCCTCAAACATATAGGTTGGTTCAATTTTTGATGACAAGCATGTGAATATCCGCAAATAGGATTGGACCACAAAAGGTTCCAGAACTGTTTGCTTGTCAGTATGTATATTTGTATCCAGCAGTGCTAACGTACTGACAAATTACTCACACTTTACTCTCTGGGATAGGGATGTGAAACCCTACCCCAAGGCTCGGGTCACCGTGATGGTGAAGGGGGAGATGTGGGCCATGATGGTAGGCCTGGCACTGAGGCTAGCTTATCCTTTTATCTTAGGCCGTGACTGGAGGGGATTCGCAGAGGTCCTGCGTGCTGTGAACCTGGGGTCCCAACAGCTTGAAGTAGCCTTTGAGGGAGAGCTGTTTGAGGAAGCAGACGAGGCACCTACGAACCCTGACCCAAATGGCCAAGTAACCAGAGATTCTGACCACGACCCCTCAGATGAAGAGGTCACCCTAGGGGACCCGCTTGGGAAGGGACCGAGTTTGGGGGGCAGACTTCAGCCTGGACCAAAGGAAGGATCCCATGCTCAGTTGGGCCTTTGAACAGCTGGCTTGCATCAACTGGACTGTGAGGGAGCCCCATCGGACAACAGTGTACCCCCACTTCGAATTGACCAGTGACCACCTTTACTGGATCGACCATGATCCTTGGACATATGACACTCGAGCTCAGCTCGTGGTACCCTGATGCCACTGATGTGCAGTCTTGCGACTCGCCCATGACATTTCAGTGTCCGGCCACCTCCGTCATGAGAAAACACTCGTGCAAGTTCTGGCCCGAGGAGCAGGTTAAACAATAATAATGTATAGTGTGGTTCATCTCCACGTGTCCCAAAGTGCTTTACAAAATAGTGCTTAATTCTGCTCTCAATGAAAGCAGCATGAGCAGGATCTTGCCTTACAAATTTAATGCACCACAGAATGCAGCCGCCTCTGTTGTGGAGGTCAGTGGACAGGTGCCCAGCACATTACACAGAAGTGTGTGTGTGTGTGTGTGTGTGTGTGTGTGTGTGTGTGTGTGTGAAGTTTGGTCAAGTCATCAGATCAAACTCTTGCTCTTACACAAAGCACCATGGAATATTCAATGTTCAGGCAAAGCAGATAGGACCTTCATTTTGAAGATCTTATCTAAAAGACCTCTGATTGCAAATGTAAATGTACATTTACTTGAAAAGGTACCCTCAAACAATACCTCATACTTAAATGCACTTGCAATCAAAGTGGTGTACAAGACCATCCTTTTACTAAATAAAGGGATTTCAGCCTTCCCAGTCTACTCAGGCTTAGTACTGTGCATTGGCATGCTAGAGAGCTGAGTTCAGTCTCTGGGCTGGCAGGGGATGAGTGCAGTGTGGAAATAGAATGTTTAGCTTCTGAGAGCAGGAAAGAAGTGTTATTCTTAAGAATGGTGCTGATGAGCTCCGAAGCCAGTTTCATACTGCTTTCCTCAGCCACAAGGAAAAAAAGTTCAACTTGAGATCCGAGAAATGGTGGAATGAAAATGAGGATTTTCCCGGTTCCAAGAGGGCAGAAGAAAAGCCATATAGGTCTATATAACTCACTTGCTTCTCTCCAAATGTCAGGTTTACTTTCTTACATTTTGGACAGTGCAACAATTTAAAAAAATCACAAAGAAGGGCATTTTGACAAGTTATATTACTACAGATGGGTGGAAGTGTTGCAAGTGACTTCAGTAGGAGCAAGTCTGAGCCCATAATGGAAGTGTCCATTGCAATGCTTGATAGCGTACAACACAGAAGTACTTCTTTAGACCAGTTACCCATCTTTTATTGTCATGATCTGCTAACAAATATCTGTCACCATTTCCATATACTAGTTTCTTCTGTGAGGTGGCCTTTATATTTTTCCACTTGTGGGAGTCTACTAAGAAGTACAATCCCTAGGAGAATAGACTGAGGCATTTTAATTAAGCAACTACTGTAGAACTGTCTTCCAAATCATACAGCAGATCTGGATGCCAAATCAAGAAAGTGGTGCTGAGTAAAGGTGCGAACAGAATTCCAGGTACCAGCCCTGCAGATTCTATGATGGAAACATTGTGGAGGCAAGCCATCAATACCACCTTAGCTGTGTCAGCTGCATGAAGAACTCCTTTTGAGCTCCACTAATCCTTATGGAAAGTGGACCAAAGGTTTCCACAATTGGAATGCCCTGCCCAAGTATGACCTTGAATCTGAGAAGAGCTTGACACCAACAGGGTGAGGTTTAGATAGAGGTCTTCCTGGTGCTGACATAATCGCTAGTACTGAGAGAGATGCACTGGTAGCATAGTAGGTCCCTGCTGAGAAACTGCTTGACACTGAGTGTACCTTCGCACCAAGAGACCCAGACAACAAAGTTAGTTTCTCTCACACCAGAGCAGCCATGGGACTAGTAACAGAGTATTCCATTGATTTGGTTCTGGATGATGGTACAAGACCTGAAAATGAAGGCTTCTACTTTCCAGTTTGAGGGGACATAAAGGCTGAATTTAGCAGGGAAACTGTGCCCTGACCTGAATTGGATCCAGTGATCTAGTTCATAATGTCTCTAACATCAGGAAAGCCTGGATCAAGGCCTGCCTGCCTGCCCTTTCAGGCCTGATATATGAAAGCACAGCAAGCCAAACAACAGTTGGGGGGAAGGAATTTCCCAAGGCACATTAGACAACAGCTGAGCTGGAGTTGGTCTGGGAATCTAAAACTAAATAAAAACTTTAAAAACTAGTATTAATGAATTAGGAAAGTCTGACAAAGTGGGTCTTCGTCCACGAAAGCTTATGCTCTAATATATCTGTTAGTCTATAAGTTGCCACAAGACTCTTTGTTGCTCTTGCAGATCCAGACTGACACAGCTACCCCTCTGATATTAGGAAACTCTTGTAAATTCACCCTCTCCCAAGTTTCTTGGCTTGAAGGGAAGGTCTCTCCACCTGCATCTTGCTGCAGAATGGAAATGTGGACTCTAACATAGACAGTTGGAGTCCACACAGCTTCTTATAACCTTGGTTCCAAATGTTCCATGCCATGAGGAGGGCACTCATGTTGTCCCAAGAGGCACTTCTTTCTAGTAGGTTCCAAAGCTCAGGGGAACAAGAGGACCTAATTCTACAAGTGTGAATATGCTGAGGCCATCTCAAAGAAGAAATTAAATATACATTTCAAAGTAGTTTTGGTTATTGCAAACAGGGTTGTTGAAACAATGACAAAAAATGAGTTCATTCAGTACAAATAGCTGTGAAATGTACCGAGAATGTAACTGTTGTCTCAACAATATTATGCTGTTGCAGTTTCTGTCACAGTGATTCCCCGCCCCCCCCCATCTATTCTGTAAAGGTCAAAGTGTAAAACTATGTTTTTAAGTGTACTTCTGACATAATTCTGCAGAAAAGTGATTAAAGAAGATGAAAGTGACCTTTACTCACATGGCGCAAGACAAATGAAACTTGTATTCTTTCTCCTTCAGCAATTTTCTTTGATGCGTATGTCTCATAGACTTTATAGGTGATAAAAAAGTGACATAAGATTAGTGCACATAAAATGTGTATGCAATTTTGCACCCACATTTGCATGTGCAATTGCTATGACTGCATGTGCAAATTCAGAGATTACACATGCAAATGACTAATTAATTGCCCCATTTGTAAGTACAGTGGCAGTAGCAGCAATAGTGTAGACATGCCGTAAAATACATGTTTTTAGCATATTCAAGTGGTCACCTACTTTTTTAAAATGTGGTTTTATAAATGGGTATTTTACCTGTCACAAAAATAGATTTAAAAAAATCCTATAAGGCAGTGTAGTCTTGAGGAATGAGCACAACACTGGTAATCAGGAATGCTAATTCTGGTTCTGCCACAGACTTGTAACCTTTCAGTTTCAACATCTGTAAAATGGGAATAATTGTATTTACTCACCAATTTCCAGGGGTGTTGTGAAGACTGATTAATTAGTTAGTTAATGTTGATTCAGTGCTTTGAACATATAAAACAAATATAAAATGCTAATTATTTACCCATCTTTATAAAGGAGTTTGAGATCCTTAGATGAAAAACTCTGCTATATCAGTGAAAAGTATTATTATTGTTCTTATTATAAAGTAGTTGGAGCAATCAGAAAATATTGTGGTCCCAAAAATTGTTAGTTATCATGAGATTTTTTTATAAAGGAAACATATCAAATTAGAAAGCAGAAGCAACATTTTATTTGTACACTGCTAAGTTTTCTTTATTAAACCCTCTTATATATAGCCAGGTCACATGCTAACTCATGCTAGTGTTTCAGTTTTGTTTTTCTAAAAAAAATTTGCATCAATATGTGATTTATTCTGGAATCTTTTTTTAAAAATATATAAATAGTGACAAAGCAAGTAGTTTGATACATTTTATAGATCCAACTTAGAGGTCTACATACACACACTTCTGTGTGGTAAGGAGGCTTGCATATTTTTGAACTCTAAGTTGGTCTAATAAAAGATATCAGACTACAGTACTTGCTTTGTCTGCTCTGTTTTGCTGGTCCAGAATGACTACAAGGTTCATTTTCAATTTTTATCATAAAAACCGGGAAAGAGTTGATTTCGTGTTAATAGCCTTGAAAGAGGCTTGTACAACAGTACAGAATGTTGCCAGTTTGAAATAGATACACATTACAAAATATGAAGATGTGAAGTTATACCATCTTGGGAATTTTGTTTTTATAAGTAAGACTGGTTTTAAAATAAAACCTTTAAGTAATCATGCCATACGTTTGATGGTGGAAATTAGTATGAATGTTTCTGGCAAGTGAATGATGTGATGTGGTTATATGTTTCTGTTTTCATTGCTTGCTCAATATTGGCCTCTAATATACACAGATTACCATTAAATGGAAGGAATTTACAGTCTTGGCCTCCTTGTTTCACTCTGTGTTGCAGAACCTTTTTCTCACTTTATGTTAAACATCCTGTTGACTGCATTTATCCCTACAGAAAGGAAATATCTGTGGATTGAGACAGTGCTGTTGACGTACATTGGAAACCTGTGTCAGCTTTCACTATTTAATTGGATGAAATGAGTATTATTTAGCACTTACCACGATATTCACATGGGTGAAATCCTGGCCTGATGGAATCCAATGGCAAAATTCCTGTTGACTACAGTGGGGTTAAGATTTCACCCATGGTTACTAACCACCTGGTAATGGAGCAGATTGGCAGCTCAAGAAAACACCATAATAATACCAGTAAAGAAAATGTATTCAAATAAAAAAAGAGCCAGTACTATAAACTGTCAAAGGAATAGGTTTTCAACACAAATAAAATCCAAGTTGTATAAAAGCCATATATATGATATGTTTATTGTTATTAGTTTTTAGGCCTCAGAGGCTTAGCTGGCCCACTTCTGCAGTACAGCAAGACAGTTACAGCTGCATTATACATTTGTGTTCTGTTCTGTGGACTATTGTATTCATCCCTTACTTACCTCATCTTTGTGGGCAAGGATCTGCTTGATCTTACTCATGGAACTGCAGCTGTATTTGTAGAATTCTGTGATCCTCTGGTACTCCCCTCCCTGTACAATAATATGGTTTCAATGTACCAGCATTTTCTCTGGTAAGGAACTGCAAAATGCATATTTATTCCTGATGGCAATGTAATGTTCAGAGTTTTTCTCATTCTTGAGTTTAGTTCAAGAAGAAAACATGCTTCTTGACTGATGCTCATATTAGCCAGCTGCAGCTTATAGTAATAATAATATAATTAATAGCACAAGGTTAAAACAGTGTACTCAGAATTTATCTAGAGTGGAGGGAGGCAGAGAAATGCAATCCAGTATCTTCAGTTTATATAGCTCTCTCATCTCTAAGGATTCCACAGTACTTTACAAACTATATTATAGGCAGGGCTGGACTGAATGAGTAATGGAAGGGTGGTCAGAACTTGGTTTTATGTCTCTTCTGAAAATCAGAATACAAGGAGCTGGAACAATGGTTAAGGCCTTGATTCAGTTAAGCACAAGTTTAAATTACAGGAGTAATCTCATCTCAGTTCAGGAGGGCACTTTGGCATGTGCTTAACTTGAAATACATGCTTAAGTCCCATTGAAGATACTTTTGTCTGAAAGTCCTGAATCAAGAAAGTATCACTATTGAAGAAAGCCTGTTAGGATGTGCTTAACTTTAAGCACAGATGTGATGATTTGGGGAGAGCTGTTTATTTACAGTTTATGAACTTAATTTGATACTGGAGACTCTCCATATGTATCTGTATCAGTCTGCAGATTTCATTTTGGAGGTGGGGCTTGTCTGCCTTCTCTATTGTCTTTTTATTTCCATGTTGGACTGAAATTCCAAGAGGTGGTGATAATGGTGGATTGTTAAACCTTGCTAGTTTTCTATTCAAAAGCAAACATACTTTGACAAAGATGGTGGCCAGACCAAGAAAACCAGTCTGCCTAGTAGGCTGGTAACTAAGCAACAGATCACCTTATGGGGGGACTTTGATCACCTGATGAAGCTGATCAAGAGGTCACCTGACAAAAATGGAGATTGAAAAAAGGGTCTCCCACTGGCTATTTTAGAGGAGGGAGAGAGAAAAGATCTGAAGCAGCAGCAAAAAGTTGGTTACAGGAGTGAGAAAACACTCCCTGCTCATGAGGAGAAGCCATGTGCAAGAGGGAAGAGGAAGAGGAAAGATCCTGGACTTCTTAAAATACTCTGACCTAAGCCCAAAGAACACTGAAGAGTGGCGAGGAAACTGAGGCTAGGAAAGGCGTACGGGTATTTTGTTGTTTTGTCTAGATCTGTATATTTCTTAAGCTGTCTAAAGTAAAGAGCAATTGTTTTAGAATCCCTTTTACAAAGCCTCCATGTTTTGTACTTCCATTACAATGTGACCCTGGAGAGGTAGACTGTAAACCAGAGTGGTCACAAGGTTGATGCTCTGGGAAAGGGTGTGCTTAAACTACTGAGGTATCTTGGGCAGGGGTGGGAGGGAGTCAGCACTGATCCTGGTCAGGGCCGGCTTTAGCCCGATTCGGGCCCCGTGTCTAAGAGGGCCCCGCAACATCCATCTCAGCTCAATTGCCGCCGCTGTGTTCGGCGGTGTTTTGGCAGAGGGGCCCCGTCGACACTGTTCGCATGGGGCCCCACACTTCCTAAAGCTGGCCCTGGTCCTAGTGGCCTAAGGTAGCCAGACCATGAGGTCCCACTTCTGTGAAGGGGTAGCAGACAGAAACACAGAATCTCTTCCCAGGAAGTGTGCTAGAGAGGCTGGAGTCAGAGACAGTGACTGGAGTCTGCTGAAACCCAGGGGAAATGTAAAGCATATGGGTCCAGCACATTGAGATCCAAACACAGCAGCTTGGTGAGTATCCAGCAGGGGGAGCTTTACCAGGGTTGTGACAGTGTTGTAAGTGATTTCCTGAATAGGAGTTGAAGTGATGAAATGCAGATTTGAGGGAATTTTTACACTAAGGCCTGAGTTCCAAAGTTAATTGAAGTCAGTGGGAATCTTTCCATGACTTCAGTGGTCTTTGGATCAGGTCCATAGTGCAGATTTCATTAGCTACCATTTTTCACCTGTTACTGTCATATATAGGATTCTACTTAATAAATGCCATCCTGAAATTAATTTTGGGTATGTACACAGTAACCACACTGTTACTTCCTAATCTGTACCTATGATGTTCTTATTCTTTTCTTTATATTTATAAATTCAAAATAATTGCAGTATAATTAGCAGTGAATTAGGCACTATCTTGCAAATCCCTAGAATTCACATAAATTTTCAGGCATCATATAAGGTTTCCCCCCCAAACCTCAGGAGGCTTAATTAGATTCTGCAGTCAGTTCATTCTTACTGAAGTCAATTGGAGTCTTGCATGTGGAAAGTCTGCAGGATCAAAAATTATGCCCAATGGGTGCATAGTCCTACAGAAGAAAAAGTCAGCTCCTTAGGGTAGCATTTCTGCCTCCTGTCAATCAACATCTATTTATCTATCTGCATAGATAAAAATCATATTGTCTAGTGCAGTGGTTCTCAAACTTTTGTACTAGTCACCCTTTTCAAATAGCAAGCTTCTGTGTGTGACCCCCCCCTTATAAATTAAAAACACTTTTTTATATATTTAACACCATTATAAATGCTGGATCAAAAGCGGGGTTTGGAGTGGAGGCTGAAAGCTCGTGACCCCACATGTAATAACCTCATGACCCCCTGAGGGGTCTTGACCCCCAGTTTGAGAACCCCTGGTCTAGTGTGAAATACATTGCACAGTATAAAACTGGCTTCTGAATTTATTTTACCAAATATACCAGAGGATACGTTTAGCATCATTATATTGTGCTGTATTGCAGTTTTTGGAGGGTGTTTTCAGCACTTATTGTTTCTGCACCTGATCTGTAACAGTCCCTTAATGCTCTCTGACATGATGTGGATGAGGAGCAGCATTATAAAACTTATGGCCAACATTTTTAAATGTGAATGCCTGGCATCAGCAACAAAGCTATCACATTTTAGGATTTTTCTTTCTAAATTCTCATTAACTAGTACATCTATACATTTATTTTAGGAGGTGTTTAAACCTCAAAAAACCTGAAAATCAAAAACATTAGTGCCTGCTTCTGCTCCCATTAAAGTCAATGGGACCTTTGCAAATTACTTTAATGGTAAGATAGGTCCTCTAATTGTGAAAGTGGCAAAGATGATACTCATGAAAACCACAAGTAATTTTCTGTTTGGTCATATCCTATTGTATTTGCAAATGCACAAGCAGACTACAGCGTGGTTTATTCTTGAGTTACACCATTGTATTTTGGGCCTAATTCTGCAGTAGGCTACCACTGTACTATAGCCAATAGTAGTTTTGCTGGATAACAGAATGCAGGCCTGAGGCATTCTTTATCATACACAACTCATAAATATGGCAAGTTGTTAGTTCAAGGCCAATTTTTAAAAAGGCTTTAAAAGTAATGTAGCTCTTGGTTTTGATTTTACACCTCTCTGAGTGGTATGAGTAATGGAAGAGTTTGGTGAAGCAGTTTGCTCTCCATTTCTCTTGTGTTTCATGTGATCAGTTTTGACAGGTTTCCTGGAAATACACATCATAACTGCAGCAGATACTGTACATGTTTTCATTTAAGGATCACTGAATGGTACTAGAAATTTGCCACCAAACTATTGTAATCCCATACGTCATTTTCATATTGCATTAGTGAAAGTGAATGACAATCCACCACAAGAAAAAATTACTCATAGAATTAAGCCTTTTTTATGTTCATTTTAGAAGCATGCCAGTCCAAAGAGGTTGAGATTTGTAAACAATTCATAAGCTGTAAAAAACAACAAATAAAACATTCTCACCCATTTGTTGCCTGAATCTACCTAAGTCTGTTAAAAAATATTGGTCATTAACTGTCAGTTATGCTGGTGTGTGTCTAGCATGAATTCTTTTGTCTTCAACTTTTTAGTACGTGTGCAATATTTAAAAACATCTATTTATTCATACAGCAGGGACATCGCCTTTTCCTGACTTCTACTCATCTTTGGTTATGGATGATAGTGGGCATGGACTTGAACTCATTCTTTGGCCTCTCCACTGAGACTGTCAAAGAGGGTACTATCACCTGCTTAGAAACTAGAGATGGCACCATGCTACAAAGTAGAGCTAGTCAAAAATTTTCCAACGCAATATTTAGTTGGAAAATGCTGATTCAACAGAACCAAAACATTCCATGGGAATGTGTCAGTTCAATTGAAACTTTTCACAGAAACCAAGCAGGGAGGCAGGCTGGCTGGCCAGTCTGGTTTCCTGTCAACCCACTTCCCTGCCAGCAAGATGATGGATGGATGGGCTGTCAGGCTTCCTGGTTGCCCTCCTGGTGGGCTACTGGGCTCCCAGGCTCTCTCCAGGATCACCAGTTTCCCACCTGGTGGACTACCATGGAGCCAGATTCTGGGCATCCTGGGGAGTTGGGGAGCTGGCTACTGGGGTGTTGAGTAGCAGGTGCTCTAAGGAATTGAGGAGCTACCTGAGAAGCAAGCTAAAAGAAAATCCATCCCAGTTCTTCTAAAAGAGAATTTTTTCACAACTTTTCTCCTGGGAAAATTTGTTGTCCTTTCATCACAATGTAGAAATATTGTTTTCAAAAAAATTCATAGGTAGGAATTGCCTTTTCTGGCTAATGATACTATGAAAATCATATCCAGATTACTAACCCACAGAGTTCAGGTTCAGCTCTGAAATTTCTCAGTGTTTGAGTGTGGCTCTTCTGCACAGTGGCCTGTGGAGTTGGCTAAACATGCAGTAGAGAGTGTACTGAGCCTTCTAAAGGAGGGAGGGATAGCTCAGTGGTTTAAGCATTGGCCTGCTAAACCCAGGGTTATGAGTTCAATCCTTGAGGGGACCGTTTAGGCATCTGAGGCAAAAATCTGTCAGGGGACAGTACTTGGTCCTGCTAGTGAAGACAGGGGACTGGACTCCATGGCCTTTCATGGTCCTTCCAGTTCTATGAGATATGCTGTACAACAATAATATAATATATGCCTATGTTTTCCCCTTGCATGCTGGAGAGCTCTGGGAGGCATTGTCCTGTAATGTTCCTGGAGATGTGTGTTTCTACACTGTCCCCAACGCAGACCTGCCCCTTACAACCATGTTCTATCCAAATATATAAGCAAAAATTTAATAAATAGTAGTTTACTTGCTATCTATCATTCCTTAACTCCTCCCCCTAAAATTTTATCAAGACTTTCTGCAAGTTGAACAAATGCTTCATTTATGTGGAAATGTATTGGCTTCCGCTTTCTTCAGACCACTGCATAACGCTAACAGAATCAGTTTAAAAGCTTATTTTATTTCACACTATTCAGCTGGCAACAGGAGTAAAGATTTGTCTCTGTACTATATAGGGAAGGTTGGCAGAGATACAGCAGTAGTGATAACATTAGAGTTGGAACCATCATTGAGAGTTTCCTGAGTTTTTAGTATTTAAATAATAAAATATAATATTGTAGTAAGGGGGCCAGATGTTCAGCTGGTGCAAATCAGCCTAGCTCTGTTGAAGTAAATGGAGCTATTCTGATTGATACCACCTGAGGATGTGGCCCATAGAAGTTTTTGTTCTCAACTCCAATTTTATAGTAACAAACTTGTTTGTTTTTCAGCAGGAGAATAAATCTCTATGTAATCTGAGGCCACATTTAATTAATAACAATGATGTCAATGGTATTATCCCAGAGATGAATTTGGCAATCTCTGTAAATCATGTAAAAATGAAATATTTCTAAATTCTGCAATATGCAGGAAAACTAATAAAAATTGTAGGGTCTATAAATTTTAAAAATATTATAGTGTACCACACATCATAATAATTCTCACATCTCAGCAGCCAATGCTTTTAAAGGTTATATTTAAAAACATATTGGCAGCAATAATAAGAACGGGCATGGAAATATACAATAAAATATCACATAATTATTCCGTACAACAAATATTAGGTAAAAAGAAGAGAAAATAAAACAACTTGAATGAGTTTTGAGCTCTTCATCCTTGTGCAGAGGGCCATTTATGTCCCCAAAGAGACAAATGGTGCATAGGCTTTCTGCTGATCTTCACATGGGTGAATTTCATTCTACATGTTTAGCGCTAGTACGTAGACTAGTCTCTGTGTTTAAGCGCCAGCAGCAGCCTAAGCTCAAAACTATAACTGACCTCCAAAAGAAGCATGATTGAGAACAGAGGCAGTGCAGTTACTTTGGGGCAGGGACTGTCTTTTTGTTGTGTTAGTACGGCACCTAACACAATGGGGTTCTGATTCCTGATTGTGGCCCATCAGAACCAATGCAATAGAAATAAATAATACCTAGTTAAAGAAGTGCTTACTTGAGCTGAAGTGGAAGGGGCCTGTGCTTTTTGCAGAAGGAAAAAGCTGGCCAGAACATTTCTGTCAAAACAATTTTTCATCAGAAAGAAGGAATGTTTTTTCACAGACATTTTTGCAATCTCCCCCTAGTGCCCTCGACTAGCTCTATGAGATAATGACTCAAGTTCTATCCCAGTTTATTACTGGGAAGTTCTGGATGGCCACTGTATGTGCGGCATGCTGGTGACTGAAATTTCTGTCGCAATGTATGGCCATAGTCTCAGTTTGGGCGGGACAACCTTCAGTTTCTGATCTGTGTTTCCAGGCCCTCCTTTCTGTCCTAGGTAGAAGGAAGTAAAATATATCAATATTGGCTGCAGTACTGGGGCTCACCACTAGGGGTCTACAGATCCTGAAGCTGTTGCACTTGTAGTGGCTGCCTCTCCTTGTTTCTTCCTGTCGCTGCCTGCTTGGGCTGTCTTTGTGAAGTAGAGCAGGCAGGCAGAGAGCAGGAGTGGAGAGGGAAACAAGCAGCCCTAGGGAGAGAAGGAAGCAGCCTCTGTGCTGGCCATATCACTTGCGCATATGTCATAAATATAAAGGGAAGGGGGAGAGGGTCTGATGCAGATAAAATCCTCTTACCAGTAAAGGGTTAAGAAATGCAGGTAACCAGACTGACACCTGACCTGGCCGGCATCTGACCGATAAGGGGACAAGATACTTTCAAATCTTGGGAGGGGGAAAGCTTTGTGTGTGGCTTTTTGTCAGACACGGAGTGATCTTGGAGTAAAAAGGAATCAGTCATCTTTTCATCAAATCCTCACTTTTCTAAAGTAAGTCTAGTCAGCATAGCGAGTAGATTTCTGTTCATTTTGCTTGGCGTGTGTTCCCTGTGTTAAAGGGAGGGGTTATTCCTTTTTCTGTAACTTTAAGGGTTTGTCCAGAGGGGGGAATCCCTCTGAGTTTGGAAATTGAGTATCCTGTAAAATAGTTACCATCCTGATTTTACAGAGCTGATTTTACCTTCTTTGTTTTAATAAAATCCTTCTTTTAAGAAGCTGACTGTTTTCTATGGTTTTTAAAAACCCAGGGGGTGGGTTTTTAGATCACTGTGTAACCAATTGGTTAGGAGATTATTCTCAAGCTTCCCAGGACAGGGGGGTACGGGCTTGAGAGGATATTTTGGGGGGGAAAATAAACTTCAAGTGGTTTCCTTTCCTGGATTCCTGTTTAGAGCACTTGATGGTGGCAGTGGGAGAAGCATTTCTCAGGGTGCAGGGAATTTTGTACCTTGGGGGTTTTAACCTAAGCTGGTAAAAATAAGCTTAGGGGCTCTTCATGCGGGTCCCCACGTCTTTACCCTAGAGTTTAGAGTGGAGAGGGAACCCTGACAGCATACATCTGCTGGCCCCAGGGCCGGTGCAACCACTAGGCAAACTAGGCGATCGCCTAGGGCACCAAGTGGTTGGGGGCGCCGAGCCCCAGCCATGGAGGAGCCGGCGCGGTGCAGCGGGGGCAGCAGCCCTGCAAAGGCTGCAGCGCTGCTAGCGGGGAGCAGCCACGCCCCCCGCCCTTTCTGCCCAGGCTGTGGCCCGGTGCGTTCCCCCCCAGGCTCCTGCAGGCTGCAGCAAATGCATGCGGGCGGTGGCCCTCGTGCGCCTCCCCAGCTCCCCCCTCGCCACGCTCGGGCTCTGCGGCTCCCCGGGAGGGGCAACAGTGGAGGGTCACACTCCTGGGAGCTGCAGAGCCCGAGCGGCGAGGGGAGAGACAGGGGGCGCATGGGGGCCGCTGTCCACATGCATCCACAGCAGGAGCCCCGGGGGAGGGGAGGGGCGCCGGGCTGCAGCCTGGGCAGGCGTGTCCCCGGCTCCCCCCTTACCACGCTCAGGTTCTGTGGCTCCCGGGAGCATGAGCCGCTGCTGCTGCTCCTCCTGCTGCCTCAGCACTTTGCGGGGGAGGGGCTGTGTGCGCGGCAGCCCAGCAGCGTGTTTTGCCTCCACGTGGAGGTAGCAGCTCCAGCAGCATGGGCATGGTAAGGGGAGTCGGGGGGGGCAGTCAGGGAGCAGGGGGTGTTGGATGGGTCGGGAGTTCTGAGGGGGCTGTCACGGGGCGGAGGTGTGGAGAGGGGTTGGGGCAGTCAAGGAACAGGGAGCAGGCTGGTTGGATGGGTCAGGAGTTCTGGGGGGGCAGTCGGGATGGGGAGTGGTTGGATGAGGCATGGGAGTCCAGAGGGTCTGTCTGGGGGTGGGGGTGTGGATAAGGGTTGGGGCAGTCAGGGGACAGGTAGAGGGTAGGGTCTTAGGGGGGGCAGTTAGGGTGGGGGGGGGTCTCAGGAGGGGGCAGTCAGGGGACAAGGAACAGGGAGGCTTAGGTAGGGGGTGGGGTTCTGGGGGGTAGTTAGGGGCAGGGGTCCCAGGAGGGGGCAGTCAGGGGACAAGGAGCAGGGGGGTTGGGGGTTCTGAGGAGGGCAGTCAGGGGGTGAGAAGTGGGAGCGTGTGGATGGGGGCAGGGAGGGGTAACCTGGTCTGGGGAACAGCCCCTGGAAAGGCTGGCCCCTGGGGTCTATAAAGGCTCGTTGGGATTTGCCCCTCTATGAACCGATGTGCGGGGGGGGTGGCGCAAGGTGGACTTTTCGCCTAGGACGCAAAATATCCTTGCACCGGCCCTGGCTGGCCCTAACTGTTGGCAGCAACAGTTGTCAACTCTAGCAATTCTTTTCATGAGTCTCAGGATTTCAGGTTGGGCTGGAGCTTCAGTCTCCTCTTGTGAATTTCAGCCCTGCCTGAGGGAAAACCTTGCTGACTGGCTGCCTGTCCCACTTGCTCACCTCCTGTCAGAAACTGAAAATGGGATGGTTGAACCAGCAGTGGTTAGCCTTAGTGGTTGGAGCAGTGGCGGTCAAGCCTAGTGTAGGGACCAGAGCCAGAGATCAGAGCAGGAATCTAGAACCAAGAGCGGGGTGGTAACAAGGCTGAAACAGGAGCAGGCACAGGCTGGGACTGGAACAGAAGCAGGAATGGGAGCAGAAGCAGGCAAAAGTCGTGGCTAGTGAAGGAGTAGGTGCAGTCTGTCAGAACTGCCAAGCAATGGAGAACACTCCTGATGAGATAACCATATTGAGCAGACTGGAGTGGTTGCTCTCATTGAAGCCTATATCCCTGGCCTTGGGGTCACCTGGTTAGACCTTATCCTGTGGGTTGACTGAATCCTGGTTGATTGACATGGAGTCCTTAGGTAATTAGACTCAGACATGACTCATTACATTACTTCCTCCCCCTTCAAAAGATACTTACCAGGTGTCTTTGGACCAGGTTTATTGACGTGTGACCAATAGAATTCTCCAAGTAGGTCAGGTCCATGTGTGTTTTCATGGATGATGAATGGTGAATGATCAGCTGGACCATAACCCTCCCAATCATCAAGGTACATGAGCTCTCCGCTGAGAATTTTGGAGTTGAGCTGCTTCATCAGGTATTCCTCATGCCCCTGGACCATGAGAGGTGGAAATATCAGTTGTACTTGGCGGTGTGCTTTTTCAGCAAGGAGATGTGGAATTCTGGGTGCATTTTCATCACCCAAGGCAGTTGGAGTTTGAAAACTACAGGGCTGTGTGGAAGCGAGTACCCTCGAGGGCCATCTGGCAGGGCGAGGGTATGCGTGCACCTGTTATCTACCAGGGCACAGTACTAAGGTTCGCGTGGATGTTCGGAGGGAACCCCCCTGGAGCGGATGGGAACCACACAGACACCGAGGCAATAAGGCTAGAAATTTCAGCTTTATTGCCAATGACACTTATAACCTAGGTTTACAATACACAATTAATGCAAAAAACAAGATTATTCCTATTAAAAACAGCAACAGTCCTTGGAGTTGTTCTAAGTCCCAATAATTACTTGGGATGAGCCACGGACTAGTAGAATTAGAGGAATAATACATAGGATACTTTTACAACAATGAATTACAATTGAAGGGGAAGGGGTGAAGCAAAATATTAAAACAATAAGGTATTAAAGAATACTTACAATTACAAACCCGTATACAAACATTACGGCCGGCACACGCTGAGTTGGGAAAGGTTTCGGGTTGATCAGGCCCGAATTGCGAATTCGTGACTTGTATGCGTCTTCGGTTCCTTCCCTCCCGTCCCTCGGGGGGACGAGACAGATATACCTAAGATGACGCGTCCTTGGGGCCAGAATGACGCGTTTTTTGGGGCAGTTTTTGTACCAAATAAGGTAAAAAAAAAAAAGAGACCTGTTTTTTTCTCCCTTGACTATTTCCCCATATCTGGTGGAGAGACAGGGGAGAACGGGGGAGGGGCTGCCCCCCCAGCAGTTGCAAATTCTGAGAGTTGTTTTGTTCATTTGGGCGGTTGAGCAAGATCACTTCCCTGGGGGGTGGGATGGTGGCGAGTGCAATTCTAACTGCCACAGATAGCAAACCTGTTTAGAGGCAAGCAGGGCCCCTGGATATGTATTCTCGAGGGCAGGGCAGAGATAGTAACCCGAGGGGAGCAATTCTTTTAACAGGCTGATCTGATGGATGAAGTGGAATGGGTCAAGATATTGGTAATCCAGCTTCCTTGAAGGCTGCGTAGAGTCAAGGTGTTGTATTGAGAGCCATACTTTAACTCCAACTGTGATTTGAGAGGTTGCCTGCCGACAAAAGTCAGCGTAATGCTTGTAATCTCTTTTGGCTGACTCTAGGTGGGTTTTCAATTCTTCATGGATGCGGTGAAGGTGTTTTAATAGGTCAGAGGTTGCAGATACATAGGAGGCTTGTGGCATGGATGGGTGAAACCAAGGGTGGCAACTGTAGTTGGCATGAAAAGAACTCTGGTGGGTTGATCAGTGGTCAGAATTATTGTATGTGAATTTGGCTAAGGGAAGGAGGGCAGCCCAGTGATACTGATGACAGGTAATAAAGCAATAGAGTATGCTTCAGAATTTGGTTCATTCGTTCAATCTATCCATCAGTCTGGGGGTGATAAACTGAGGAAGCACATAGTTCAACATCCAGGAGCTTAAACTCCTCCTGCCAGAAGTGCAAAATGAACTGATCCTCAGCCAAATGTAATAGTAGATGGTAGGCCATGGAGTTTGAAGATAGAGTTGAGAAACAGTTGGTTGTTACCTCCACGGTAGGAATTTTAAGGCATGACGTGGAAATGAGACATTTTAGTAAGTAGGTTGATAGCACTGCTAGGTGACCCTGAGAATCAGGAAGGTCAGCAATAAAGTCCATGGAGATGAATGACTAAGGCTGAGATAGAGTTGGCAGTGGTATCAGAGCACCAAAGGGTTTGGTGTGGGGGGGTCTTCGTTTGAGCACAGACATCACAGGAGTTGATGTAGGACTCAATGGACAAATGTCATTTTGGCGACCAACAATATTGAGAGACCAGCTTCAATGTTTTCCAGTGTTCAGAATGACCAGCCAGGGGCTAGTCATGGCATAGTCAGAGTATTGCTAGACATGGTTCATGAACAGGGACATAGGTCCAGTTCTTAACCATGAGAATCCCATTCTGGACAGAGAATTTTGAGTCAGGATTTAAGTCCGTACTAGTTGACATAAGGTTTACTGCAAATGGATGATGGGATAGGAGCGGCTTCATGAGAGAAAGCAAGTCATTGTTCACATTACATTGTGAAATGGCAGAATTTCGGGACTGTGGCAGGTTTGAGAGCCATATCTTTCTTGTGCAGGTATCATCCTTGCAGGACAGCATATTGGATTTGCCATTCCTGGTACCTGGGCAATAAATCAGGGTGAAAGCCAACAAAGTAGTGCAGCAAAAACCTGTGCTAATGGTATTCCTGCACTTTTGTGTGCTTTTGACCTCCCACACACTGTATGTGCAAGATCACGCTGCATGGAGGAAACCATTTAATATAGAAATGTGCTGGGGGGTGGGTCATGCTGGTTGTGGGTTGGTGGGGGTGTGGGATACCTGCACTGAAAAAATCAGGACTACACCACTGGTGAAATCAAACCTGGAGATAAAAAGAGACTGATGGTGGTTGAGAGCCATTGCAGTTTGCAGGTACTTCAGTTTCTTGAGGTCTATATATACCTGGATGGGACACATGCACCTTTCAGGTGATGATACCATTGTTCAAAAGCAGCCTTGATGGCCAGTAGTTCTTTGGCACAGCTTTCATAGTTTTGTTCCACAGGCATCAGTTTCAGGAATAAAATGTACAAGGGTGGAGCACATTTTGGGACCCCTGTTGCTGTGACAATACTGCTCTGATCACATAATCAGTGGGTCTGGTTCAAGAATGATGGGTTTGCCAGGTCCAGATGTACCAAGTGTGACAAAGTTCCTCCTCTACCTCGGTGGGTCCTGCGCTTATTGGTGGATTTTGCTTTCCTCAGAGATCTTCCCCTCTAGTAGAATCCACAGTCCAGGTTAACTCCTCCTGTGTCTGATCAGGAGTTGGGAGTTTTGTGGGGAACCCAGGCCCTCCCTCTGCTCCGGGTTCCAGCCCAGGGCCCTGTGGATTGCAGCTGTTTAGAGTGCCTCCTGGAACAACTGCACGACAACTACAACTCCCTGGCTACTTCCCCATGGACTCCTTCCAACACCTTCTTTATCCTCACCACAGGATCTTCCAGCAGTACGCCCTCTTACTCTCAGCTCCTAGTGCCTCTTGCTCCCAGCTCCTCACACGCAACCTCCTTCCACAGCTCCTGACATGCGCACCTCACTGACTCACTGGGAGGCTTTTGACTAGTTTCAGCCAGCCCCTGATTGGCTGCAGGTGTCTCAATTAACCTCCCTGCCTTCTGGAAAGTTCTTAATTGGCCCCAGGTGTCTTGATTAACCTGGAGCAACTGCCATAAGGTATCAAGGATTTGTTTAGCCTGGGGCTAACATACTGGTTCCTTACCACTTTCCTATAGCCCTCTGGCCTTGCCTCGTCACACAAGATGGGTGCCAATGTATATGCTTCCTGTAACAGGTGAAAGGGGGATTGGGCTTCCTGTGTCTAAGGGCTGGTCCACACTGGGGCGGGGGTTCGATCTAGGAAACGCAACTTCAGCTACGAGAATAGCGTAGCTGAAGTCGACATTTCCTAGATGGAACTAAGTATACTTACTGCGGGTCCACGGGGTGCAGGCAGGCTCCCCTGTCGACAGTGCTTCCTCCTCTCGGCGAGCAGGAGTTCCGCAGTTGACGGGGGAGCACTTCTGGGATCGATTTATCGCGTCCAGATGAGACGCGATAAATCGATCCCAGAAGATCGATCTCTACCTACCGAATCGGGTGGGTAGTGTGGACCTGCCCTAAGTAAATGTGGGGCTCTTCTGGAGCAGTTGGGTAATTGGGGTCACCAACTTTGAAAAGTACTTGATGAATCTTCAGCAAAAACTGGGAAACCTCAGGAAGCACTGGACATCGTGGACGTTCCTTGGGGCTTCCCAGTCTACAACTGTGCATACTCTAGAGGGATCCATACCTATTCCATCAGGAGCAATGATGTAGATTAAGAAGTCCGCAGAAGGGTGGTTGAACTCACTCTCCTTGGGTTTTCTGTACAGGCCATTTTTATTTATTTATTTTTTTTAAAGAAAAGAACTGGAAGGACCTTGCAAAGTCATTGAGTCCAGTCCCCTGCCTTCACTAGCAGGACCAAGTACTGTCCCATGACATATTTTTGTCCTAGATCCCTAAGTGGTCCCCTCAAGAATTGAACTCACAATCCTGGGTTTAGCAGGCCAGTGCTCAAACCACTGAGCTATCCCTTCCCCCATTTTCTCTGAGGCACACAAGTATCAGAAGGAAAAGGTTTGATTTTTTTCTTAGAAGATGAAAATGTCATCTAGGTAGATCACCACATACTAAAATACCCTGAAAATGTCATTGACAAAGTGCTGGCATGTGTCTGGGGCTGTAGCAGAGTGTTGCGGGGCTCCCTTGGCTTCTGCCTCTGCTAAGTTCACAAAGTCACTCTGGGTTTAGTAACCACTGGTGCACTTTATTCTCAGGCTTATTCCCACCATCGTTTCACCATGTACAAGTAACCCTTCACCATCTGCAGGCAGGAGGGAGGGAGGGGATAGCTACCTCTGATTCCATTCCCTGCCTTTTTCCTTTTCTCCTGCTCCCCCCTGGCTTCCCTCACCGGATGCTTTTATGCAGCCCCAGGCTAATTAGGTAGCAGCTGTCTCCGCCTCCCCAGTTAGGGCCAGCCCACTCTAAATTGTTCCCCTAATGAGGAGCGGGCATGACAGAGGGCTGAATCTGCAACTGTTTGCCCAGCACCCTGTCACAGGGGCATTAGAGAGATTGAAAGGCATAACCAGGTATTTATAATGGCCATAATGGGTACATTGCCCTTCCAGATATGGACTAAGTTGTAAATGCCATGAAAAATGAGCTTGGAAAATACCTTGGCAGAACCAATCCTTTCCAACAGCTTGTTGAACAAAGGCAAAAGAGACTTGTTCTTGACGATGATTTTGTTCACACAAAGGTGCAAAGAGACATCCTTTCCCCCCCACAAACAAAATTGGGGCCCCATTGGGAGACATGGATGGACGGATGAAATTCTTTGCAAGATTCTCATCAAGGTATTCTTGCATGGCCCTGAGTTCTGTTTCTGATAAGACAGGGGTGGGCAAACCTTTTGGCCCAAGGGCCATATCTGGGAATAGAAATTGTATGGTGGGCCATGAATGCTCCCAAAATTGGGGTTGGGTGTGGGAGGGGGTGAGGGCTCTGGTTGGGGGTGCGGGCTCTGGAGCGGGACCAGAAATGAGTTCAGGGTGCAGGAGGGGGCTTCAGGCTTGGGCGGGGAAGTGGGGTGTGGGGGGGTGTGGGGATGAGGCATTTAGGGTGTCAGAGGGTGCTTTGGGCTGGGACCAAGGGGTTCGGAGGGCAGGTGGGGGATCAGGGCTGGGGCAGGAGGTTGGGTGTAGGAAGGGATACAGGCTCCGGCTGGGGGTGCAGGCTCTGGGCTGGGGCTTGGGATGAGGGGTTAGGGGTGCAGGAGGGTGCTCCGGGCTGGGATAGAGGGGTTCAGAGGGCGGGATGGGGATCAGGGTTGGGGCAGGGGGTTGGGGTGTAGGGAGAAGCTCAGGGGTGCAGCCTCTGGGTGGCACTTACCTCAAGTGGCTCCTGGAAGCAGCGGCATGGCCCTTCTCCAGCTCCTACGCGGAGGCACAGCCAGGTGGCTCTGCACACTGCCCTTTCCGCAGGCACCGCCCCTGCAGCTCCCATTGGAGCGCCAGAGGGGGCCATTGGAACGGGGCCATGGGCGCGCGTAGGAGCCAGAGGAGGGCCATGCGGCTGCTTCCGGAAGCCACATGGAGCAGCCCCCAACCCTGCTTCTTGGCTGCAGTGCCGGAGTGGGACAAGACCCAGACCCCGCTCCCCAGTGGGAGCTCGAGGGCCATCTTAAAACAGCTGGTGGGCCAGATGCGGCCCACGGGCCGTACTTTGCCCATCCCTGTGATAAAGAGTAAATCCATTCCAATGGAATTTTAGTCCCTGGCTGGAGATAGATGGGGCAATCGTAGGGTCTATGAGGGGGTAAAATAACAGCATTCTTTTTATCAAATATATCAGCAAACTCTTTATATTTTTCAGGGATTAATGAGCCGTTAGCTCTTTGAATCTGCTGGACATGGAAGACAGTGGGATTCTCAGCACTGGTTCTTGTTTCTTTGGTCCTTGACTCAGCTAGACACAATTGTCATTAGTAGCTCAGCTGGAATCATACCTTGAACGTCTTCCATGAGATGTGTGGATCATGCGTTGGGAGCCAGGGAATACTGAGCACTATTGGAAAGTGTGGCAACTAAATTAAGTTAAACTGCCTTTAATTTAATGTCTAGGTGATTTCAGATTTCAACCTGGAGGGACATGGTTTTATGGGCAACTGGACCAGAGGACAGCATGCTGCTGTCAATCATTTCCATTATATCTGGGGTGGGCTTCCTTTGCATTGGAAGTTGAGTCTCAGTGAATCCAGAATCCATGAAATTTCTAGAGGCACCAGAATCTGCTTGCAAAAACTGGGTGCAATTCACCTCAGGTGTTGTCGGGACCCAGAAATGGAACAAGACCTGCAGGTGTGGAGGATGATAGTTTGAGGCTGCTAGGATACATGTGGGCAGAAGAGGGGGTCTGGTTGGAGGACCTGACTCTGAGATTGTCCAGCCAAAACCCCTCTAATAGGGCTGGATGTGATTGTTTCCCTGGGTCCGCCAAAGGTCTGGATTTCAGTGGGCGCTCAGTGGCAATGTGGCCCTGCCCACCCACAGTACAGGCAAAGACCATTCTGCTGCTAATATCTCTTCTCCTGCTCCATGAGACCTCCTTGTGTTGCATCAGAGACTCTGGCTCTGGGGCAGCTTGAGGGGATGGCTGAAACAAAAGAGGATGAGACTGGAATTGTGGGTAAGACAATCTGCTCTCATTCTGATCCAACCTTCAGTGAGGAATCCAACAGACATAGGAATAGCAGTATCCTTGTTTGAGAAAAGGAGAGTTGATTGAGTTGGATAGAGCTGAGTGTCACCCACATGCTGCTGATGCAGCAGCCCATGTTTAACAAATCTTCCATGGTGGCTTCTCATACATACTGGATGTAGGAGGTGACAAGACCCCCACCTCCAGCACCCTGCCTCTGAATGCTCTTGGGGAGCAAGAGAAATTATTCAGAGCCATCATCTGGAATCTAAGCCTCCACAACTACTCTACAAGGCATCACAAAGAAGTCTACAAGGCATTTAAAGACAGAGGAGATGGATGTCCTAAAAATATCTCAGACAGAGACCAAGACTTTGTGGTCAATTGTATCAAAGGCTGCCAAGAGGTATAATAAAATCAGCAGAGATACCTTTTCAGCATCTATCATCAGGAGCAGATCATCAGCAGATGATATCAGAACTATGTCTATGCCATAAACAGATCAAAAACCTGATGGAAAAGGATCAAGAAAATGTATAGATTCCAGATGTGACTGGATCTGCTTCATCACCACCTTCTTGGCAACCTCCCCTAAAAAGGGAAGGGTGATAATTCACAAAATGGCTAATGGCAAGAGATTTTTCTTGAGCAGGGGCCTAATCACTGTCTCTTTAAAGGCAGCTGGAATCTTGTCCTCCTGAAGGGCAGCAGTAAAAAAATCTTTCCGTGGAAGGCCCATGCAATACAGGCAAGGTTCCTCTGCATGGATAAAACTCTACCAAAGAAGGGAGGACATGTGGCACCTCCATCTGACAGTAACTCCAGATGGACTGCTCTGGGTAGTTTAATTTAAACAGCATATTAATTACTGTAATTTTATATTTATAAAATGCACCCTTGTTAACATGTCTGAGTACATGTACCGAAATAATAAACACACAGGTCCAGATTCTCAGCTGGTGTATATCAGCTTAGCTCCACTGATTTCCAATCAGACAATGGATGCTACTTTATACAAAATACTGTAACGCTAACTGCAAAATATTGCAGTACATATTGGACAGATATATGGTATTTTTTGGTTACATGCAAGCAGCGATTGCAGTACAGATAGAATGTGATAAAGATGACAAATATCTGGCCTGATACTGCGTTCCCTGAATATCCCAGGTTTCTACTGGCTTCAGCACATTGACTTCAGCAGGTGATTTGGGTGCCCAAATAATGCCGCATAGGGTATATTATATTCTCTTTCCTGGTCTCATATGTGTTGACTAGAATGGTATAAAAGTTGGTGGTTTCCCTTTCCAGGAGATGGTCTGACTGTTTTTTTCTTTGGTTTTGAGATCACCAAGTTGTCAAACAAATTCAAAATCTCAACACAAAACACAGCTAAAATTGCCAAGTATCACCTGGTATCATATTGAAACAATACAATACTGCTAATTCTGCATGATCAGATGTAAAGCCAGAAACCAGTCCAGCTTTGTTCAAAAGGTCTGTGAACTGTAGCAAACATCTTGAGGAAGATGGTCTGAATTTCAAGTTTGTTATTGGAACCAAGCAACTTTGTGTAGTTCTGAGTTTCACTGAGAACACTATGCACAGTTGACAAGGGGCCTGATCCTGTGAGGTGCTGAGGGCACTCGGGACCTTCCAGGTGGTGCTTAGCACCTAACAGGATTGGGTACATGTTGGGTGAAACTCC
Organism: Chelydra serpentina; assembly: GCA_037349315.1. NCBI lineage: Eukaryota > Metazoa > Chordata > Testudines > Chelydridae > Chelydra > Chelydra serpentina. The sequence continues at coordinate 55,833,943 of JBAIAC010000004.1, read as the reverse complement.
AGGCTGGAAAGCGAATATCCATCTTTTATATAAGCCCTGATTCAGCAAGGCACTTAAGCATGTGCTTTTTGAATTGGACTGCCATAGCTAACCAGATGGTGGGCAAAAAACTTGTAAGCAGAAACATATACACGGCCATAGGTGTGATTTAAACACTGACCATATTTACCAGAAGTATGGATAAGGAAATGCTTTTTAGAGCCAGATCCACCCACAAGCCTGTATCTGCCATGTGGCGGGGTTCGCACTCCGTCGCCCCTCCGAGGTGCAGGGGGGCTAGGAGGTACCCTGCCTGTCTAGTTCCCAGTCTGATTTTTATGCCACTCCTGGCAGCCCGTCCAGCGGGACTCAATGGCCAGAGTCCCCCTTAGTCGCTTCCCCTGAAGGGATAGCACGGCCTAGGGGCCTGGGTTACTTCAGTGTGCCTTCCCAGTCAGATAAGGCAGTCTTGAGTTCTGAGCTTGGGGCCCGTCCCCCCAAGGGCGACGGTCCTCGGTAGGGGACCTGGGCCCCAACCCAGGACCTTAACAGTGGGTAACACAGCCCGCCAGGGTCAGCGGGGAATCCCACCGAAACACGCTGCCCTCACTGGGGTGGGAGGTACCACTCCCGCACCCCCCCGGGTCACTTCCTACCGGCTCTTTTGATGCAGTAGTCCATGTGCTTTCTGAGCCCCCAGGCTCCTCAGTTCCCTGAACTTCCTGGGGTTCCAGTAGCGGCTGGCCTCCAGTCCCGGTCCTGGGCTCTTTAGCTCTCCCTGGTAAGGGCGGCCCTAGCTCCTGGGCTGGAGCCTCTGCTGGGCATCCTTCCTCCTCAGCAGCCAGCCCTGACTGAGCAGCTCTGCAGGCTTTTATACCTGGCCCCCTGCTGGAGCATGCCCAGCAGGGCCTCAGGGGCGTGGCTTCCTCTGCCAGCAGAGAAGGGTTAACTCTCTCATGGCCAGTGCGGGGCCAGTCTTCCCCGTCACATGCCAAAACAAACAGAACATGGTATAAGTTGTGCTACCCTTACAGTGTATGGAAATATACAAGTTTTCATGTAGTTTACTTTTATCTAACAAAGTCCAATACTGAGTCAATGGAAATCACACCTCTAAGTATGCAATCTGTATATGGAGACCAGTGACAAACATGATGCTTCCTGGCATGCTTTAGAGCAGGCCTACACAACATGCGGCACGGGGGCCGCATGCGGCCAGCGTGGGCTCACTGTGCGGCCCGCGGGGGGGTGAGTAGGTGGGCTCACTGTGTGGCCCAAAATCTGGGACTGTGTCCGTTGGTCCTTTTTGCTGTTGTCTCTGGGCGGGGGTTGTCCCAATGCTACAAAGAGGATGTTCCCAAAGGAAGGTGCTTGCTTCTAACCCCTGAGGCCGTCAGTATGTCTGCTCTTCTCTAGTCAGCCCACTTGACAAGTTTGATTGTGCTTGGTCTGGTTCCCATCCCCTCTCCAAGGATTGCAGCTGTCTGGAGGTGCCTGCCTTCCACACCTTCCTCATTCACACCTCATTCATTCAACATTCATTCAAGGGCAATTGAATACAAAGTGGGGGGAAGATCTTATTCTACTTCTAGGAAAAAGAAATTTTTCTTTTACCTTAATTATGCTACCTTAGGGGCCCACTATAACATATTACCAAGGTTCAATACAAAGTCATATAAAAGTTATACAAAAATGCATAATGCAGAGATTTATCTACAACTGCATTGATTGACTATTGTGTGCGGTAATATAGTGACCCCTAGGGGGGTGAAGAGGGGTTTGATGGTGGGGCTGAGCGGGGAGGGGGCGGGTCCTATTTTACTGCTGTGATCTGGTCACCCTATGCGCTTTGTTTCTTTCCCCCTCTACAAGCTTCCACACCCCAGCACTGGGGAAGGAGAGGTTGTTTCCACGGGGCGGGTGGCACATGTTTCCGTGGGGACGGGGGGTTTCGGCCCTCAGCTGTTTTCTTTGGAGTAATATGGCCCTCGCCGCTTTACGAGTTGTGCAGGCCTGCTTTAGAGAGAACATAAGAACGGCCATACTGGATCAGACCAAAGGTCCATCTAGCGCAGTATCCTGTCTTCCGACAGGGGCCAATGCCAAGTGGCCCAGAGGGGAGGAACAGAACAGGTAATCATCAAGTGATCTATCCTTTGTTGCCCATTCCCAACTTCTGGCAAACAGAGGCTAGAGACACCATCTCTGCCCATCCTGGCTAATAGCCATTGATGAACCTATCCTCCATGAATTTATCTAGTTCTTTTTTGAACCCTGTTATAGTCTTGGCCTTCACAACATCCTATGGCAAAGAGTTCCACAGGTTGACTGTGCGTTGTGTGAAGAAATACTTCCTTTTGTTTGTTTTAAACCTGCTGCCTATTTAATTTGGTGACCAGCTAGTTCTTGTGATATGAGAACACCACACCAGTCATGATTTTATATCATATCATATTCCCCCTTAGTCGTTTCTTTTCCAAACTGAAAAGTCCCAGTTTTATTAATCTCTCCTCCTATGGAAACTGTTCCATACTCCTAATCATTTTTGTTGCCCTTTTCTGAACCTTTTCCAATTCTAATAGACCTTTTTTGAGATGGGGGCGACCACATCTGCACGCAATATTCAAGATGTGGGCATTCCATGGATTTATATAGAGGCAGTACGATATTTTCTGTCTTTATTAACTATCCCTTTAATGATAATTCCCAATGTTCTGTATGCTTTTTTTGACTGCTGCTGCACATTGAACGGATGTTTTCAGAGAACTATCCACAATGACTCCAAGATCTCTTTCTTGAGTGGTAACAACTAATTTAGATCCCATAATTTTATATGTATAGTTGGGATTATGTTTTCCAATGTGCATTACTTTGCATTTATCAACATTGAATTTTATCTGCCATTTTGTTGCTCAGTCACCCAGTTTTGTGAGATCTCTTTATAGTTCTTCGCAATCTGCTTTGGACTTAACTATCTTGAATAGTTTTGTATCATCTGCAAATCTTGCCACCTCACTGTTTACCCGTTTTTCCAGATCGTTTATGACTATGTTGAATAGGACAGGACCCAGTAGAGACCCCTGTGGGACACCACTATTTACCTCTCTCCATTCTGAAAACTGACCATTTATTCCTACCCTTTGTTTCCTATCTTTTAACCAGTTGCCAGTCCATGAGAGGACCTTCCCTCTTATCCCATGACATCTTCTTTTTGCGTAAGAGACTTTGGTGAGGGCCTTTGTCAAAGGCTTTCTGAAAATCTAAGTACACTGTATCCACTGGATCCCCCTTGTCTACATGCTTGTTGACCCCCTCTAAGAATTCTAGTAGATTGGTGAGGCATGATTTCCCTTTACAAAAACCATGTTGACTCTTCCCCCAACAAATTGTGTTAATCTGTGTCCGACAAGTCTGTTCTTTGCTATAGTTTCAACCAATTTGACCAGTCATTTGGTACAGAAGCTGATTTAAATGATAGGTTACAAACTACAGTTAGTAGTTCTGCAACATAGTTAGTTGTAGACCTCTCACTACCAGTACTTGCTACATCCTTGGAAAAGGCATAGCTTGCACTCCCCCGCTGCATGCTGGCACACAGAGGGGCAGGACCATGGACACACATCCACTTGGGTGTTGAGCCCTCATGGTAGTAGCACTAGCAGGGAGTCCAAGCAGCTTGGCTGCTTTCTGTGTAGGTGCATAGGGTAAAAAGGGTTGTTTCTCTCTCTCTCTCTCTGGTGTGTTGAAAAATATATATATAAAATTACAAACTATCACTTTAAATCTTCAGAGGTTTCCTGGTCATGCTTGCAGACTAGCGGGTTTTGAGAGAAGCATGTGATCTTGGTTCTGACTCCTTAACAGTCTGCAAAAGAACCAGGCAGGAGTAAGGTAGGCTGAGTTGTGCCTCTCTGCCTTAGGAAGCAGCCTGCTGTGTCCCTTGCTATATTTGGTGATTGTGTGAGATTTCTGGATTCTAAGAAATAAAGTAATGTTACACTGCAACCTTTCAGAAACAGAGTGTGTTTTGTTTCTAGCTCCATGTATATGCTGTGATCATAACACTTCAATCTGGCACTCTCATGCTGGAGCAGCTATAGTTTGGCCCCTAATATTGCTCATCTCTAGCCTCATGGCATTTTTGGAACACTGTCTGTGTTAATAGGCTGGTAGTTATAGGGGGGTGGTAAATCAGATTAGATAACAATATGATATATACAGCAATTTCTTTATGCTGTAAAATGCAGTTTCTGAATGTTTATTGTCAGCAGTACTTTACCTGCTGGGGCACAGGAGATTTGCTGTCTTTTACCCGCAAGAGAATATTTTTGGTTAGCTGTAGTTGACCCTGTAAAATCTCTGCAGTTCATTCATGCTTCTCCCGCCAGCAGGTGTCATTCTGGAAAAAGGAAAATATTGTAAATCCCAGAACTGAAGCATTTGGCTGGACAAAGAAGAATGAAATGTTTGCTTAAAATATAGCTAGGGTAGGTTAGCCTGTATTAAATAAACTGCATCTCAGGGTGGAATCATTTCTAAGAATCATTGTATAGTCTGTGGAATAATTCCACACAGTTGAGAGGGTGTAGATCAAAGAAGCAAACCAAACTCCTTGTTAAAGCTGTCTCCCTCATGTGTGGTGGTTTTTTAAAAAAAAACTATTCTACCTTCACCACTTTCACTCACACTCACACCTATTCTATTTAGAATTATAAAAGTGGTGAGCTCCGTCAATCTTTATTAAAGGTGTAGTGCTTTAGTTCTCTTAAATAATATATAGGGCTTGTCTACATGGGGACATCCAGGTTAGTTAAACCAAATTAACAGTGTGAATTTGAAATAGATTAGTTAAACTGTATGAAATCCCTATGTGGATGCTGTTCTGAATTAAAGTGGCCTTAATTTGGTTTACTTTTTTAATTCACTTTGAAAGTGAATTAAACTAAACTGAATTAGGGCACTTTAATTCTGAATTAGGATGTTCACACAGGCCTTTAATGAAGTTTAACTAATCCACTTCAGATACATGCCTTTAGTTAATTTGGATTAATTTTTGTGGATGTCCCCAGGTAGATAAGCCCATGGAGTCAGTGGGACAAATTCTGATCTCAGTTACACCACTGTAAATCTAAAGTAGTTTCACTGAAGAAACTGAAATCAACAGGATTACATGGGATTTACTCCAATGTTACTGAAAACAGGATTTAGCCTTATGTTCTCAATAATGGACTGCGTAGCAAAAACAGGAGTGTTCAAAATCATATAATCCTTCTAATAGTTATTATGGCGCATACATACATATCTATATATATCTATATCTATATGTGTGTGTATGTATGTATATATGTATTTAAAATATTTAGCCCCTCAAAGTGCATGTGATTAGTTTCAGCCTCTATAATATCTAAAAGTTGTTTTGCTTTATGTTAATCATGGCAAAAAATATTACTGCTGGGTTACAAGAAAATGATACATTTACTACAATAATAGGGGACTCACTTTCTCAGGCAAATCTCTCACTGAAGTCAAATGGAAATTTGCGCGTGAGTGGGCACAGCAGGACAGGGACCTAAATTTGGCTGCAAGGAGACCAGAAATTCATTAAAACTAAAATGTACTTGACATTTTAAACTTGCAATGGTACTATGTACAGCCATCTTCTTCACTTCTCTTTTAATAAGTTAATATGAAAGTAGTATCCCTCATCCTCATGAACTGCACATCATCATCCATGCATACTGAATGAGGTCAGGCCCTACGGAAAGAATAGCATGTAATTGAAAACTGTACGCTAATGCAGAGGGAGGCAGAGTCATGGTTGTTTGTGGAGCCTCAACTTTGGCATTTCATGACTTTTGAATGCGTAACTTTGTAACCATAATGGTCTCTTAACATATTGTAAGGAATATGTGTACTGTATATGGTTGTACTTCAGGTGATTGTGTATGTCCATTACATTGTGTGTGTGTGTGTGTGTGACTTGTGCTCTGGTGCTGGAGAGTCTTCCCTAGCTGTACTTGTAGGGGCAGCCACGCTGTGCCACGGTGTTCTTTTTATGCCAAGCTGAGCGTATAAAGGGGTGGAACCAATTGCCTATCCTTCAGTTCCTTTTTATTGTCCATGATCAGTGGTAGAAGCATGTTGTCTGTTCATTCCTTCAGTGACCATTCTGTTCCTGCCCCGCACTAGCCCAGGCAATGTCAGGCCTGTGGGATTGGCAGCGGAAGTCCCACCTTCCCAGCAGAACTGGGCATGCTCCAAATGCTCTGACAGTATAAAAGGGAGAATCCTAGCTCATTCTGGGCTGGCAGCTGTGGAAGGAGGACCTGTCTGGGAAGCTCCTGCAGAGGACCAGCCACAGCCCCTGACTACGCTGGGAACCAGATCCTCCCCAAGCCCCCAGGAACCTCGACGACTGGAATGAGTCAGAGGAGGTGGCTGGCAGCCTGAAGGTTTGTGGGAGACCCCGACACAGAGGCAGGTAGGAAGTGATCCAGGGAGGGTGATGGAGTGGTATCTCCCACCCGGGAAAACTCAGTGTCTTTCGGTAGGACTCCCCCACTGAGTCGGTGGCAAGGTGCTACGCCACTGTTAGGGCCCTGCGTCGGGGCCCAGTAGAGTCGGGTGGGCCCAGGCCCCCCTACCGGGGCCACCACACCCCTTGGTGGGCGCCCCTCCTCCCATTGGACTCTGGCCACTAGGCCACACTGCCCTGTACTGCAGGGTTGCCCTATGGACTCTGGCCACTAGGCCACACTGCCCTGTACTGCAGGGGCTGCCTTATGGACTTTGGCCACTAGGCCAGACTGCCCTGTACCGAGGGGCTGCTTTATGGACTGTGACCATTAGGCCGGGCGGGGGCAAAAACCCTCACAGGCAGAAAAAATTTATTCCAACTGCAGGGTTACAAAACTATGCATAATAAATCATCAGGCCCTTTTGGCCCATTATGATTATTCTAATTGGGATGAGTTGGCCAAATTCATGAACAAACTGCCAGAGGACTCCAAGGGTGAGTTCTAGTCTCTTCTGGTGGAAGGTCAGCAGGTTGCAATGTCTGCTCTATAGGTTTCCTTGGATGCAGCAGATACAGCTGCCAGGGTCATGGCAACAGTAGTAACCATGCTCTGCTCATCATGGATCCAGATGTTGGGGATTCTTGTAGAAGTACCACAGACCACTGCAGATATTCCCTTTGAGGGTTGTTCCTTATTTCCCTCTGACAGGTGAAGCTCTGCATACACTGAAATATTCCAGGGGTGTGCTAAAAAACCTGGGTCTGTGTAAACAGCCCCGAAAAGAACAAAGTTTCACCCTCAGTGGGTGCTAAGCACAGTGGAATCAGGATATACCCTACAGTTCCTGTCTCCCCCCCTGCACACCTTTCTTGTGCCCCTTCAGAGACCCCTCTGACGAGTCTGTACTAAAGCAAGAAGTGCAGACTACATTCTTTGGGAGCCAAAAGTGCTCCCTCAGTTTTGGATTGGGGTTCCACTCCTGCTTCTTCCTAATACCCAAAGTAAGAGGGGGTCTCAGGCCCATTTTGGACCTTTTGAACTTGAACGAGTACATCAAGAAGCTGCAGTTCCATCTGGTTTCCCTTGCAACTATTATCCTTTTGCTAGATCTGGGAGATTGGTATGCTGCCCTCAACTTCAGGGATGCATCTTACCATGTGAAAATCCACTTTGGCCATAACAGTTTCTAAGTTTCATAGTGGGAGGAAACCACTTCCAGCTTGCAGTTATTCCCTTCAGCCTATCATCTGTGCTGAGGATTTTCACCAAAGGCATGGCAATGGTAGCAGCCTCTCTCTGCCATTGGGATGTCCAGATACATCCATACAGCTGACTGATTGGTGTGGGGTTGCTCGCATCAGCAGGTAGAGATAAATGTCCATCAAATGTTCCACCTATTTTCATGCTTTGTTCACTTCCAGACCTAAGAGAAATTGATCCTCACATCCCTCCAGAGAATAGAATTTATCAGGACAGTTCTGGACTCAACCCTAGTCACAGATTTCCCTGCTGCTGCTGCTGAGGTTTCTAGCTTTATGGGATCTCAGTGCATCCTTCAAGGTCTATCCCTGAACCTCAGTGAGGAATTGCTTCAGGCTCCTGGAGCATATGGCAGCATCTACTTATGTGACTCCCTTCCCCCTTGCCATGCCAAGCAGCATCTCAGAAGTTTACAGACATGGCTCAAGTCAGTGTACCACTCTGTGTTCATCACGTGGACACATTTGTGTGCATCCCAGACAAGGTCCTATCATCCCTGGATCGGTGGATGAACCAAGACAAAATTTGCAGGGAGATCCCATACTCCCCATCTTTTCCCTCTATGGCTCTGGCAATGGATACTTCAGCCATGGGATGCGGAGTGTAGTTGGAGAAACCTGTAAGCTCAAGGCTTGTGGTCCACCCAGATGACTAGGCTGCATGTAAACATTTTAAAGTTACAGGCAATTGCCAGAACCTGCCACTGGTTTCTGTCTCGTACAAGGGGCAGAACGATCCAAGTTCTTACCAACAACATCACAGTGATGTCCTATCAAACAACCTATCAGGAGGCAGTCGGACTCTGGAACTTCTGAATATAGAATTCACTGGCTTTTATAGCATCACATTTACCGGGGGTTCAGAAGGGCTTAGCGGACCAACTGAGCAGGTCGTTCAGCTCAGACAATTAATGTCTCAGCATGTCCACTTTAAGATCAATATTTCAAATAGGAGTCGTCCCATCAATGGACTTATTTACAACCCATCAGAACAGCATATTCTCCCTTTTCTGTCCAAGGGCAGGCCACAGCCCTGGGTCCATTCTGAATGTGTTTCTCCTTCCCTGGGACAAAGGCCTGCTTTGTGCCTACCGTCCAGTGCCACAGATTCCCAAGTGCATTTGTAAGCTGAAGCAAGAGTGAAGCAAAATGATGCTCATTTTGCCAGCCTGGGCAAGGCAGTCATGGTTCTCAGACCTGTGCAGGTTGTCTGTCAGGGATCCCTTTTCCTTGCCTTCAGTTAAGGACCTGATATCCCAGAATCAAGGGCAGGTGTTTCACTGTAACTGTCAGTTGTTACTACTTAGATGGATTACTCAGTGACTAAACCCAGAGGAAGCTTATTGTTTGGAAGCAGTCCAGGAAGTCTTACTGAAGAGTAGGAGACCATTGACAAGGTCTACTTACCTTAGAAATGCTTCCACTTACGATCTGGGCAGTTCCTCTGAACTCTACGATTCTAAAGATTTTGGATTACTTGTTACAGTTAAGAGTCAGGTTTTGCAATCAGCTCCATCAAAGTGCACCTGGCTGCAATTGAGGTGTTTCACCCTTGTATTATGGGCAGCGCTATCTGTGATAACATGATCTTAGTCAAAGGTCAATTAATTGCCATCAGTGGTAAATAGGACCAATGGTCAATGAAGGGATGTTAGAAGTTACTACAGAGAACTTTTTCCTGGGTGTTTGGCTAGTGAGTCTTGCCCACATGCTCGGGGTTCAGCTGATCGCCATATTTGGGGTCGGGAAGGAATTTTCCTCCAGGGTAGATTGGCAGAGGCCCTGGAGGTTTTTTGCCTTCCTCCGCAGCATGGGGCACGGGTCACTTACCGGAGGATTCTCTGCATCTTGAAGTCTTTAAACCATGATTTGAGGACTTCAATAGCTGAGACGTAGGTGAGAGGATTATTCCAGGAGTGGGTGGGTGAGATTCTGTGGCCTGTGCAGGAGGTCAGACTAGATGATCATAATGGTCCCTTCTGACCTTAAAGTCTATGAGTCTATGATGCTCTGTACCTTGGGGGAACATCCTACAATCCCATGTTCATCTTTATAAAATGATTGTGTGGTATCCAGGACAAAGTTTGTCATGTTGGATGTCTTCAGAAGGCTCATGATGCACTGAGCATGGTTGTTATAGTAATTGTTACAGTAATGTTATAGTAGGATTATAATTTCATGTATATAGTTATGAGGTTGAAAATATATCCTCATGGCTTAAAATAAGCCCAGGCAAAATCTTTCCAAGAGCAGAGAGTTCACACCTCATCAGGGCAGGTATGGGACAAACTCAGCCCAGCCTCACAGGAACAAAGGATGCTGGCCTATACAGCAACAAAAGAATTTGTTAGACTCTCGAGGGAGTCACCCCCCTTCCTTTAGTCAGTTTGGAACTGCTAATGCTCACCTGACTCTGAAGGGGGGGGGCAAAGCCAAGAGGGAAGAAAGGACATGATAAAAGGGAGAGACATTTGCTATGCTCTTCCTCTCTCTTCCACCTATATCTACAGAAACCACACCAAGTGACTGAAGTGCTGATCAAAAGGGAGAGCCTGGCTGAAGAGCAACCAGCCAGCCTGTGGTGGGAAGCATCTAAGTTTGTAAGGGCATTGAAAGTGTTAAGATCATCTTAGAATGTGTTTTGCTTTTATTTCATTTGACCAAATCTGACTTTTTATATTTTGATTTATAATCACTTAAAATCTATCTTTATAGTTAATACGTTTGTTTATTGTATCTGAAGCAGTGCGTTTGGTTTGAAGTGTCAGAGGCTCCCCTTGGGATATCAATTTCTTTGTTAAATTGATGAACTCATATAAGCTTGCAGCGTCCAGCGGGCATAACTGGGCACTGCAAGACAGAGGTTCTAGGGTTGTGTCTGGGACCAGAGATATTGGCTAGTATCATTCAGGTACACAATCCAAGGAGCAGCTTACATGCCAGAGGCTGTGCATGAACAGCCCAGGAGTGGGGGTTCTCACAGCAGAGCAGGGTAAGGCTGGCTCCCATAGTCAAGGATTGGAGTGACCTAGCAGATCACCAGTCCAGATAACACCAGAGCAGAATGTCAGACTGTCCTTCCATAATCCTATGACTACCAGAATCCTTAAAGGCCTAGAAAGATTGTTCCTACCTATCCAAGACCCTCCAAAATGGGATTTGAACTTTTTTATCAGTACTTATGGGTTCCCCTTTTGAACCATTAGCCACCTGTTCGTTGTTACACCTTTTAGTGACAGTCATCTTTCTAATAGCCTTCACCTCCATGAAAAAGTAGACAAACTCTGGTAATGGATCCTCCATACAGTGTTCTTTTACAAGGACGAGGTATAGCTTAGGCCACACCCTAAGTTTCTCTCCAAAGTAATATCTGATTACTACCTCAACCAATCCATATATTTACTGATCATCTTTCCAAAGCCACATGCTCATAAAGATGAACAAAAGCTCTTCAGTGTGGATGTTCACCAGCATTAGCTTTTTATCTGAAAATTTAACCAGTTCACTCTCAGACTCTATGGCATTAGTGGGTAATATCCCTGTCATGGACATCTGCAGAACAGTTATATGGTCTTCAGTTCACACCTTTGCTTGACGTTATCTGATTACTACTGCATTAAGAATAGATGCAAATGTGGGGAAAGCAGTTCTGCAGCCCCTCTTCTGATGAAACTCCTAGCCCCACCTCCACTGGAAACTGCTTGGGAATCACTTGATGTAATGGACATAAGCAATCGCTTGAAGAAAGAACAGTTACCACTTTCTCATAACTGTTGTTCTTCAAGATGTGTTGCATATATCCATTACATGACCCACTCTCCTTCCACAATGCATCAGAGTCTATAATCTAATCATCTGGTATAAAGGAACTGAAGGATGGGTGGGGAAACTTCACCCCTTTATACCCTCAATTTGGAGCATGAGGAACGCCAGGGTGCAGGTGTGGTGTGGTTGTCCTACAGTGCATGAAATGTGCACATACACCTTGTGTAATGAACATAGGCAACAGATCTCAAAGAACAACAATTATGAAAAGGTAATTGTTCTTTTTAAAAATGTGTGCCAATAATATATTAATACTTGTATAGCACTTTACATCTACAAAGTACTGTACAAACATTAACTAACATCCTGTGAGGTCAGTAAATATAATTATCCCTGTCTTAGGTATAGTGAAATTAGGACTGAGATGATGGTGGTGTGACTTGTCCAAGGCCTGTCACTGAGTTAATGGCAAGGCTGCTATTTATTGAATTTATTAATACTAGATTCCTGTTTCCCAGTCCCTTTCTAATTCCTCAGTTTGTGTGTGTGTGTGTGTGTGTGTGTGTGTGTGTATATATATATATAAACTCCAAAACAGTAACTACACTATACACATCTTCAGATTCTTAAATTAATTGCCATCTTTGATTCTAAATGCTGATTAACAAATAGCTTCAGAGACATTTGTTTACAAAATTTATGGTAGAACTATATTTCCCAACTAGAAAAAAAAATCCTGCAAAAAGAAAAAATGCACCACAAATTATCATCAAATTCTGTTCCTGAAAGGTAATCCCAATGGTAACTGCATAATGCAGTTGTGTTTTTGATGCAATTGGGAGAAAAACTGTTAAGATATAGACAGACTCCCTGGGCCAAAATCAGAAACTAACCTAAGTTAATTGATGATAACCTATGGGAATCTAAGATGTTGTAAATTACTCCTTCAATATTTACTTAGATTCCCTTGGACTCACATTCAGTTCCTAGCCTATAATTTACTGGCCCCTCTTACACATCAACTCTGAATTTGGCTCACTGAAACTAAGTTGCTATCATTTACATTCTAGGATATCAAGAGGTCAGAGTAGCAAGAAAAGCAACTGACAAGAACAATCACTAGAAGAAGGTATTAGTTAAAGAAGGGACTCCCAGTAATTTAAATTACAACTTTTTACACAGTCTTGTTGCTTTTTGATGTGTTGTACTTTTAGCCTCCTTTACATTCACATAGTTTGACTCCTTTAGATATATTTAGTGATAAGTGTGAGGGTATGCTAGATACACCACCTTACACATTCCCCTATGGATTTGGCCCTATAGCTAGAGCTGTGAATACCTTGGGCCAAACATGAGCTAGACTTACCACAAACCTGAGCTGAGTTTTAAGTGAGGTTATGCTAACTTTTGAGAGAAGTTTGACTGACTTCCTAATTAACTTTGGCTGAGGTTTGGGTATCTGGGAGGATTTCACTTATAATTTCTTCTAGAAACAATATGTGGCTTCAGTGCCTTCATATAATTTCAACTAGAGATGGCTTGAACAGAAAATCCAGATGTATTGCACCCCTGTGTTTCAGGAAAGTTTGGGTCTGGACCTGATTTTGGCAGTTGGACATATCTAAAATGGGCTGAAGTAAAATCCTAGATTCAAATACTCCTGGAGTCTGAAACTGACTCATACCTAATTAAAACCTGAAAACAGGCAAAATTCAGTGGTTTAGGTTCAGTTGAGCTTTGTTTGAACCTAAAACTCAAAGCAAAACAAATCTACATAAAGTTAACACAAAACCCCTGCAAACCCAAACCACCAAGTTGCACTCATCTCTAGTAATAATTCCCCTGTCTATAAATTCACTTTTCAACTTCATAAATGGGAGTCATCAAAAGATGAGCAAGTTTTGCTACCTCAGGGAAAAAATAAATTCTGTAACTTTGAAACATCACTTTCTTTTCTTGTTTAACCACAGTCAGAACAAGATTGCTGTGTGAATGGAAACCAGACTGTAGACATCTGTCAGGAGATGAAATTGTCTCTGTCCCAGCCTAGCCGCATTTATGTCTTGCTTAACTATAAAAGAAGGGATTTTAGTTGAAACCTTAAAGATATATTTCCATGCTGACCTCCATTCTGAACTTGGTTCCAAAATCTCTAGTAATATTATATTACATTCCCATCCCTTTTCAAAACTTCTTGAATCAGTCCCTCCAGCAAGTCATCCAAGAATTCTCATACTTTCTATTTTAATTTTAAGGGCCTGATTTTCAGAGGTATTGAACACCTGCAGCTCCCAATGACTTCAATGGGAGCTGCATGCAGGGCCAGCTCTAGGCACCAGCAAAACAAGCAGGTGCTCAGGGCAGCACATTTCTAGGGGCGGCATTCTGGTGCCGGCCATCCACCCCTAGAAATGTGCCCCCACCGCCCCAGCTCACCTCCGCTCTGCCGCCGCCTGCTCCCCTGAGCGGGCCACTGCTGCTCGGCTTCTCCCCCTCCCTCCCTCCCACCCTCCCAGGCTTGCCGCACATGAGAGCCTGGGAGGGAGGGGGAGAAGCCGAGTGATGGTGGCCCGCCCAGGGGAGCAGGCGGAGGCAGAGCGGAAGTGATCTGGGGTGGGGAGCGGTTCCTGTTCCTCTACCTCCCATTACTTCCTGTGCCCCCCTAGCTCACCTCCACACCGCCTGCTCCCCTGAAGGCGCCGCCGTTTCGCTTCTCACCTGAGAGGGAGGGGGGAGAAGTGGAGCGGCGGCATGTTCAGGGGAGCAGGCGGAGCGGAGGTGAGCTAGGGCGGGCGGATGCGGTGGGGCCACAGGAAGCAATGGGGTGGGGGAAATGCAGCACATGCGGGGGAGGAGGCAGAGCTGGGGATTTGGGGAAGATGTTGGGAAGGGGTGGAGTTGAGGCGGGGCCAGTGGTGGGGGGAGCAAGAAAAAAACAGGGGGGGCGGCCAAATTTTTTTTTTGCTTGGGGCGGCAAAAATCCTAGAGCCGACCCTGGTTGCATGTGCTCAACATTTGTGAAAATCAAACCCTTATTCCCTATGAAGTGATGTATTATTTTTCATCTCTACATTAACCATGGCCCGGTGTGATGGCACGTACCTGTAATCCCAGCTGCTTGGGAGGCTGCGGTTGGCGGATCGCTCAGGAGTTCTAGGCTGCTGTGCGCTATGTCAATCAGGTGTCCGGTGCTACTGACAGCTTGGCCAGCGGGTAGTTGGAGGACTGGCTAGAACAACACGTCTGGCGTGTTGTGATCGGCGCTCTCTCTGTGAGGGCTGATAGACCGATCGATGACAGTGACATTAACCACACTCAAGGGAGGTATTAAGGTATTAATTTTAGCAGAATGTTCCTCAGTGCTTATAACTTTAGAGTTCACATCTCCATATAATTGATCAGTTCCTAACAGTTTACCTACTAGCTGATCCATTTCCTTTTTCCAATTCCCAAAATATTTTCATAGGCTGAAATGACATAATTATTATTGGTGGGGGTGGGAGGAAAGGAGAGGCCCAAAGAGCCTTTAAGCTGATTAATTCAGCTTCTAGATATAGTTCTAACACTTGTGAAACTTTATTAAACAAGATCGTAGACATGTTCAATATTAATTAGATTGGAGGTAATCTACAATCTTGTGTGTGTACTGTGACGAACTAGGACTGTTGTTAAGGTTTCCCTGAGTACTGTGTGAGTGCCTCGGTTTCCCCTATGCGGGGCTTGAGTATCTAGGTGGTGGGACAACGGTGCATGATTGTTACAAAGCCCTAGAAGGCAGAGGCCTGGACACAGAGAATGGCTCTGTCTCCTGGCAAGAGATGGCCCGGCTCCACCCCCCGCAAAGGTATGAGCTGAAGGTGTGGGAACAAAGGGATCAGGTGACCTCCTGGCCCGGGAAGCAAACAAAGGGGGAGGAGGGGCTGGAGAGTTTTCAGTTTGGAGCTGGCTTGGGCAGAGGAGGGGAGGGGGGCAGACAGGGTCTGGCCTCCCTGCCCCGTTTGGAGCTGTGGGGCGAAATGCAGGGAGCCCCCAGGCTGGGGTCTAAGCTCCCTGCCCCCCAGAAGGACCCGACTGAGGGGTCCTGGATGTACTGACAAGCTCTGGTTGGACTGTGTTCCTGGCATCTCTAATAAACCTTCTGTTCTACTGGCTGGCTGAGACTCCCAGTGAATCCGGGGAAGAGGGGTGCAGGGCCGGACTCCCCTATACTCCGTGACAACTGGTGGCAGCGGCGGGATGTTCTGCACCCCGTGAGCGGCGCTTCCTGCAGTAAGTAACTGGGGAGCAGTAGAACGAAGGGGTGCTAACGAGGACCAGGCGTGCTGAAGGCTCACGGAGGAGCGGTTTCGGGGAGCGGAGGAGCTACGCTTAACCCCTGGGAGTGTGTGACCAGCGAGAAGGACTGTACAATGATGGGGTCCCCCTGGGGGCTGCAGTGAGCAGTCCCAGGGGCGGAGGAGCCTGCGGCTTGGCCCTGGGAGACAGAAGGATTTTTGCAGTGACAGGGTTCCCCTGGGGGTGCCGTGAGTGGACCCAGGGGCGGAGGAGCTGCAGCTCGACCCTGGCAAAGAGGCGGTGACCTGAAGAAGGGCTGGCACACTTGGGGTTCTTCCTGGAAACCGTGGGGAGCTAAGAGCACACAGGCCTGCGGATCCACAGCAAACTTGGGAGCAGTGACGTGATGGCCTATCGCTTTCTCCTTAAGAAGAGCATTGTAACCCTGTGCAAAAAGAGAGGGATACACATTGGAAAGCTCACTAAAGCCCAGTTAATCACACGGCTGGAGGAGGATGACCATTCCAGGGAGCAGATTCCTGACCCCAATGGGGCTACAGCAGGATCTGGGAGCAGCTGGAGTGATAGCCTGGCATCCCCAAGAGTCTGGTCCCCAACCAGACGGGGGTCTTCACGATCGGGTTCCCCAGCAGGGGATCGGAGACGGATGGGACTGGAGCTGAGTCCGAGAGAGCAAGAGGACGGTGAGAGACAGCAAGAGCCCGAGAAAGACCTACAGAAGAAGCAGCAGCGTGAACTTGCGGTGGTGGAACGGAGAGGCATAGGGGACTGGCCAGGGGTAAGTGGGGACAGATCCCGGGGTACCAGCGCCGCAGGGAACCTCGATCCTAAATTGCTGCCCCTGGTTAAGGAGGGTGGGGATGTGGAGGCCCACCTCACTGCCTTGGAGCAGGCTGGTGATTGGAACCAGGGAGACCCTGCGGAAAAGCCCCTGGATCTAACCCCCTTGCTGGGTCCCATGGCCATAAACTCTGCCAGCCAGATGGGTGGGATGGTGGACGGATTTCCACTCCTGGCCCTGGACTCAAGCCCTATGGACCCCCAGTGGGAGCGGAAGGTGATGGTCAATGGAGAGACATTCGGGGGGTGGCAAGACCCCGGGACAGAGAGAATTGTGGTCAGGCCCCGGGTGGTGCACCCCCACCAGATGCTGAGGGGCTGTGTGACCTGGGTGAGGGTCCCAGGGACGGACCCATTCGCCCTGCCTATGGCCCACATCCCTGTGCAGACCCAGGAGGGGTCGGGCTGGCTGGTGGTTGGGGGTCTCCAGGATATCAGCGGTGAGGTGCTGTTGGGGGGTGACTGTGTATCTTTGGGACAGGATCCAGGCCCTGGCCCTGTAACGGCCGAGGATTTGAATTTGAACTCAGGAAACCAATTGGCTAAGAGGGAAATGGTCAGTGAAAATGCAAATGATCTGGCTGGCAGGGGGGAGGAGCTGCCAGGCCCTGGTTACCTGCCTGCCTGTAACCAGACCCCTAGGGCGGGGTGGGACAGAGAGATGCTCCCCGCCCCCCTGCACAATGGAGAGGTGGCTCAGGCAGTCTCTGATGCAGAGAGCAAAGTAGCGAGCTCGCTGCCTGGCCCCACAGGGACAGCCAGGGCAGCGCTGAGCACCAGGGGAGCAGAGACCCCAGCTGAGTGGGGGGACACACAGGCAGGGCAGGACGGCTGCCAACCAGGCTTGCCTGGTCCAGAGGTGCTGCCGGGAAGTGATTCCACGGCAGGGAGGGAGCCACCAGGGACAGGGCTCAGTGGGGCGGTGACCCCAGGCCTGGCCAGTGAGCGGCAGAGGGATCCCGCTTTGGAGAAGCTAAGGGAACTTGCTGGCCACAGCGCTGCAAACCCCCTTGGGGAAGACTGCAGAGACAGATCCCTGTGGGAGAAGGGATTCCTGTGCCGGGAATGGGCTTCCCAAGGGGAAGTGGAACTGCGGGGAATCAGGAGGCAGCCGGTGGGGCACCCGAAGTATCATCACCAGCTATTACACCTGGCCCAGGGTAAGGGAGAAGATCCCTGGAGGTCCCTGCCCATCAGGGAGGAACCTTTCCAGAAGGTGGCTATGAATAGGGTGGGGCCCCTCAGCAGGGCAACCTGGTCAGGGAAGAAATGCATCCTGGTGGTGATGGATTTCGCCACCCGCTACCCAGAGGTGGTGGCTCTGTCCTCCACCGGGGCAGACACCGAGGCAGACGCGCTGCTGACCATCTTCAGCAGAATGGGGGTCCCCAGTGAGGTCTTTACGGATCAGGGATCCGAGGTCATCTCAGCCCGGCTCCGGGGCGTGTGGGAGAAAGGTGGGGTCTGGCCCACCTGGGCCTCTGCATATCACCCTCAGTCCAACGGGCTGGTGGAGAGAGTTCAGGGGACCGTGAGGATGATGCTGAGGACTTGCATAAATCAGCATCCACAGGACTGGGACAAGTACCTGCCCCACCGATGGCACAGGGAAGTGCCCCAGGAATCACCAGGGGGCTTCCCTTTCAAGCTGTGGTATGGGAGGAGAGTAAGGGGACCCCTAGAACCGGTAAGGGACAATTGGGAGAAGAAGGGGGAAGACCCCCTGATGGATCTCTCCCCTGAGATGGGAGCCCATCCTCCCATCAGGTATCCCCCGTTCAGAGTAACTGGGAAAAGAGCCCAGAACCTGGAGAGAGAGGCCAAGGACAGGCTGGCTTTAGAGGTGAACCAGTCATTCAGCAGCCCAGGGCTGGCCAAGGCGGAGGCGATCAGAGATTGGCCTGTTCCCCAGACCAAGAAACAGGTCCAGGCCTTTAGCGGGATGGCGGGGTACCACCAGAGGTTTGTACCCCCCTTTAGCTCCCTAGCTGCCCCCATCACAGAGCTAGGTAAGAAGGGGAAGCCAGACGAGGCAGTCTGGACCGAGCAGGGCCAGAGGGCTCTCTGTGCGCTGAAGGAGGCTCTAATCCAGGGCCCAATAGATCGAGTAAACCCAGACGGGGCCAAGCCCTGTACAGTGTTCACCGAAGCCTCAGACACAGGGCTGGGCGCGGTGCTGATGCAGGCCTATGCGAAGCGGGGGAGACACCCCATCGGGTATCTGAGCAAGGAGCTGCTGCCCTGGAGGCAGAACGGTCCGGCCATAGAGAGGGAATGCCTGGCCATGGGGCAGGCCCTTAAGAAGCAGCAGCCGGATCTATTTGGGTGGCACTTTACAGTGTATATTCACCACTTCGCCCCGACGTGGCTGCATCCAGGAAAAGGGGCCGATGCCGAGCGGCTGGTGACAGAGACACGTGGGCAGAGAGCGGACCAGATCAAGAGGGAGGCTCTTAACCAAGAGAGCCCGAATTACAGCCCTCCAGACTGGAGCGCTGGGAAAAGACCTGATCTCAGCTTGAACCCCAGGGGTTTTGAGATGGGAAAAGGGCACGGGCCGCATAAACCTTCCCACATGCGGCCTGCGGGTGCCATCCAGCCCACCCGACCTAAGGGAGCTCGTCGAACTGTAACGGCCTGGTGTGACCAGGTTCGAACTTCCCCAGGTCACTAGCTAAAGTGACCCCGCTCAGTTCGTTCTCGAAGGGGGGAGAGATGTGACGAACTAGGACTGTTGTTAAGGTTTCCCTGAGTACTGTGTGAGTGCCTCGGTTTCCCCTATGCGGGGCTTGAGTATCTAGGTGGTGGGACAACGGTGCATGATTGTTACAAAGCCCTAGAAGGCAGAGGCCTGGACACAGAGAATGGCTCTGTCTCCGGGCAAGAGATGGCCCAGCTCCTCCCCCCGCAAAGGTATGAGCTGAAGGTGTGGGAACAAAGGGATCAGGTGACCTCCTGGCCCGGGAAGCAGACAAAGGGGGAGGAGGGGCTGGAGAGTTTTCAGTTTGGAGCTGGCTTGGGCAGAGGAGGGGAGGGGGGCAGACAGGGTCTGGCCTCCCTGCCCCGTTTGGAGCTGTGGGGCGAAATGCAGGGAGCCCCCAGGCTGGGGTCTAAGCTCCCTGCCCCCCGGAAGGACCCGACTGAGGGGTCCTGGATGTACTGACAAGCTCTGGTTGGACTGTGTTCCTGGCATCTCTAATAAACCTTCTGTTCTACTGGCTGGCTGAGACTCCCAGTGAATCCGGGGAAGAGGGGTGCAGGGCCGGACTCCCCTATACTCCGTGACATGTACACATTAGTCTTTCATGACATTGCTGAAAGGTACATTATAGGTTCAGGTCGGAAACAGCACTTAAAGTACAGGGGAAGGCCAGAGCTTGGAGTTTTAAGGGTCTCTGAAATACAGCTTTAAGTCTGAAATACATAAGACATATTTGGAGTGGAACTTATGGTGCACAGGGGTGATTTTCACTCTGAGTATTTGTGCTAATAAGATTCAGTAAAATGATTTCTTGGGGAAAACAAACACTACATGGGTCTAAACCATAGGCGCAGACTCCGTGGGTGCTCCGGGGCTGGAGCACCCACGGGGAAAAATGAGTGGGTGTTCCGCACCCACTGGCAGCCAAGCTCCCCCGTTCTCACCTCCTTCTCCCCCCACCCCCCGAGCATGCCGTGTCCCTGCTCCCTCCTGCTCCCTCCCAGCGCTTCCCGCCCCTCCGCGGCCTAAGCTGTTTGGCAGGGCTTAGGACTTTCTGAGAGGGAGGGGGAGGAGCGGGGACGCAACACGCTCAGGGGAGGAGGCGGAGAAGAGGCAGGGCAGGGGTGGGGATTTGGGGGGAGGGGGTGGAATGGGGGGGAAGGAGGCGGGGCTGGGTGGGAAAAGGTGGAGTGGGACGGGAACTTTGGGGAAGGAATGGGGATGGGGTGAGGGCGGTGCAGGGGCGGGGCCAGAGGCAGGGCAGGGGTGGGACCGGGTCTGGGGGGTTGAGCACCCACCGGGCAGAGGGCAAGTCGGCGCCTATGGTCTAAACATTAGTGAGCTGAGCTCTTGTTAGAGCCATCTAAGTCTTAAGTCATCATAATAAGGCCTAAGTAGGATTTAAATAGTGCAAAGGCTTTATTCTGGCCCTATGCACAGGGGTGCTTTTCACCCTAAAAATCATTGAGAACCACTGGTCTAGACCAAACTTTTTTTTTCGTGGACCACTTGAAAATTGCTGAGGGTCTCGGCGGACCACTTAATGATCTTTCCAAATGTTGTTTGTACCGTTAGCTAACTATTGTAAAGCGCTTTGGATAAAAGTGCTATATAAAAAAACCCTTAATAATTACCGTTTTTTTTTTCTACAAATAAAAGCACACAACTCATATTTTAATATCAGTAGTCTTATCTTTCTAATGCGATGGATGTGCCCTCTCTCCCCCCACTGCAGCAGCCCCCAAGCTGGGGCTGGGAAGGAGGGCCATCTGTCTCTGCCAGAAAGTCATCTCTTTCTCTGGCTGCCGCAGCCCTACTTATCCCAAATTCCCCCAACCCCCTCTTCTCACCCCACCGCCCCTCCCACTTACTCTCTATTCCCCCCAAGGCCACCACCTCACCTTACATGTGCATCTTCTTCAAGGTCCAGGCACCTAATTAGTGGAGCCACACCTGCTCGGCTCTCCATGGATCACCTGAATGCATAGGTGCTGACTCTGTGGGTACTCTGGGGCTGGAGCATCCACAGGGAAAAATTAGTGGGTGCTCTGCATCCACCAGCAGCCAAGCTCCCACCCACGCCCCACCTCCTTCTCCGCCTCCTCCCTTGAGTGCGTGCGTCCCCGCTCCTCCGCCTACCTCCCAGCACTTCCCACCTTGCTGCCACCAAACAGCTGTTTAGCAGCATGCTGGGAGGGAGGAGGAGGAGCGGGAACGTGGTGCACTCAGAGGAGGTGGGGAAGAGGCGGGGCCGGGGTGGGGATTTGGGGAAGGAGTTGGAATAGGGGAAGGGAGGGGGCAGAGTTGGAGCAGGGACTTTGGGGAAGGGGTTGGACGGGGAGGGGCAGGGGTGGAGTCGGGGGCAGGGAGCTGGGGGCAGAGGGGGGTTGAGCAGCCACCAGTGGGAGCAGAAGTCGGTACTTATGCCTGAATGGAGCTTGTGGACCGCCACAGTTTGAGAACCTCCGGTCTAGACTCTTTTTTGTTGGTGTAAACCTTTGTAGCTTCATTGCAGTCAGAATCAGATTATATGTATCCAAATCTTTTGTAAAGGAAGAGATGTCAGAAACTTCAAAGTCCTTCACTTTCTCTTGTGTTTGATCATTCTGATTTTCAGAACCCTGAATCCATCCACCTAAGTTATTCTTTTGTGAAAAACAGGGTCCAGTTCTCTCTCTCTGACACTTGTGCTACTCCATAAAATTGTCTGGGTGGAATTGAGATCAGAATTTGGCCTTTGGCCTCTAACTTGCCCTCATCAGAGATCCCAGAGGCTTTTAATATTACAGCACAAGCTTCTGGCTTGCAGTGGATTTCTCTAAGAGCATTCTTGATCCAAGGCCTCACTTGGAAAACTCTCCTAGACATAGCAACAGCTGAGAAGATGGCAGTTGAATGCCTGTCATTAGTGCCAGAGGACATGGGTGGGGGAAAAGTCTCTCTATTTTTTGTATTTATTTTTTCAGCATTTTGACTTCAAATGTACATCTAGTGATTTGTTACGCAAAGAGTCACTTGCCACACATAGATCTTTAAGGTAGAATTAGTGTCACTGTTCAACAAAAAATCTGCTTCAGCCCAGAGAGCAATCCCACCACAAAATAAAATTAACTTTAAAAAGGAATAAGATTTTTCAATTGCTAATTTAATAGCCGTGAACCACATGTTTTAAACATTTTTTTTCTTAGAAGGAGGACTCATTTTTAATAACAAATCCCAGACTGTTTTTCTTTCCACTTTTTCCATTGTTGAATCAAAAGTGGGCTTTTTCTGAGTTCTGTGTTGAATCTTTCAAGGATATTTGAATCTGCCACTAATAAAAAGTATCTCTAAAAATGCTAGGGTGGAGGATCCAATTAAAGGTAGAGGAAATGGGGGGGGGGGGGAGAAATGAGAAAAAAAGAAGAAACATCTTTTTAGATGTTTAACTCTGTTATTCTTTAGATTATATTTCTACTGGGCTCCCAAAAACTCCAGTAACAAACAAGATTTCTCTAGTATTAAGTTTTCAAAACATTAAGAAGGGCCAACCTCTAATATTAAATCCCAGCAGTCAGCAGTGTTTAAGTTCAGCAATATCACTTTGAATAACTCATGCTAAAACTTAGAATTTCCCTCCACCCCCAATGATCTTCTCAAATAGATTGATACTGTGAGAAAAAAAATTGAGATGGACCCCTTCATTACAAGGAATTATGGAATTAATTTTCTTCATATAGTATGTTTGCACAAGACATTTTTGTTAACTCTTAATAAAAAACGCCATTCAGCTGCTACTTTCATTTTTTTTTTACCCTGGGACCCATACAACATTGTCATTATTGGATATAAAGTGCTGTAAAAACAAATCTAATTTGTAAAGTTTATTTTGATAAGAAATAAATATAAAGGTAGTGCATAGTTTGTACAGTGTTGTTATCATAGTACTCCTGGGTATAATTTATATAAAAAGAAAATAAAAAAGCATACATAACTTCTAGTTGATTTCCTTTAACAAGACTAATTGAAAACAGTTTCTGTTATTTAAAAGTAATTTACTTTAAATATACTTTTTAAAACAAAGTTCTTATTGATCTCCATTTTAAGTATAATATTATCTCAGTGTGGGATACAAGTAAAAGGTCAGATCTTGTAGGAGTATTTTCTATATGACTCAGTTCTGATCATAGATAAACTTATCTGTGAAACCAGATTAGTTAACCTTTTCAGGACCAAAAGCTTGTTTCAACAGGCAACAACTGTTTCTTTCACAAATACATAACTTCAAAGCTAGCATCTTTGTTCTGAAACATGAAAAAGAGACCAATAATTTCCTTTTTCTTTATTTGATAAAGTGAGCAGGCTAATGATTTTTCAACATGATATTGGACTTGCTAAGACTGTATAAAACACACTAAGTAATTTTTGTGTGAAAAATCATAATAGTATTTTAGAAAAAATATGCCATTGATTACTGTCCAATATTAGAATATTTTTCCCCTTGTACAGTAACATAATCCTTATATATGATTCAGTTTACTGGATATGCCATACATATTATATCTAGGAAAACCAGCCTCTTTCTGTATCACTTGACATGTTGTTCAATTTCTGTCAAGCTAATTGGTTTGTTACATATCTCAGAATCCTCTTCAGCTCTGTTTCCTTCCTATTTCTATAGTGGTAGTGTGCTAAAACAGCAACTTATGTTGACATCAATAAGACCAAGATCCACATAGATATTTAGGCACCTAAGTCCCAGTTTTAGGCACTGCTGTGATCCATAAAACCCCTACTTTGCTGTTCAACCATGTAGGTACCTAAATTCACTCAGTGCCTAAGTTTTCAGGGTGAAAATTCACTAGGTGACAAAATTTCTGTCTATAGGTGTCCAAACACCTATCTCCTACCTAAAACCCAGTGTGATTCATGAACTGGGGGAAGATAGGTGTTTCTATGCCAAACTCACTTGTGTGGCCTGATCCAATAGATGTGCATGGAGGCCACCTACTGACTCCATTCAAAATCTGGCCAGAGGAGGAGATGCTGCTACCTACCTTAACTTATAGCCCATTGCTTAGAGCACTCACCTGGGATGTGGGAGACCCAGGTTCAATTCCTTTCTCTGCTTGATAGGAAGACAGGATTTGAATAGGGGATCTCTCAGAGTGCTCTAACTACTGAGCTGTGAGATATTCTGAGATGAGGAATCCTGCAATCTCTCCTACTGAAACTGTTCCACTTTGGATACATAATAAGCAAGTGTTTGGAGC
This sequence comes from Chelydra serpentina, assembly GCA_037349315.1. Taxonomy (NCBI): domain Eukaryota; kingdom Metazoa; phylum Chordata; order Testudines; family Chelydridae; genus Chelydra; species Chelydra serpentina. The sequence goes on along the minus strand of JBAIAC010000004.1, from coordinate 55,809,333 downwards.
AGGGGGACTGGACCCTGGGCCTTCCACATGAGTGCTCTAACCATCAGGTTACAGAGTAATTCTCACTCTTGTTCTGTCTCCCTGGCTCAATGACTATTGAAGGTCTGGGCTACACTGCAGTTAGGTCAACATAAGGCAGCTTACATTGGCCTAACTCTAAGCGTCTACACTACACTAAAATGTAGCTCCCATTGATGTAACTTGCTCATTACACCGATTTAGTAACAGTAGCGTAGCCACGGGGGGAGCAGGGGGAGCGGCCGCTCCCACTGTGAGGAGAAGCGGCGCCTTTGGTGCTGCCTGAGCCCCGCTGCCGGGCTCGGGCGGGGATTTAAAAGGCCCGCGGCTCTGCAAGAGCCACGGACCTTTTAAATCCCCGCCCGAGCCCCGCTGCCAGAGCCGGGCTGGGGGGCAGGGCGCTTTAAAAGGCCCGCGGCTCCTGCCGCGGCGGGGAGCCGTGGGCCTTTTAAATCCCCGCCCGAGCCCCGCTACCAGAGCTGGGCTCAGGGGGCGGGCGCTTTAAAAGGCCCATGGCTCCAGCGGTGCTTTAAAGGGCCCGGGGGCCCTTTAAAGCACCGCTGGGTGAGTACAGGGGGAGTGGGGAGGCGCCTTTTTTTGCGCCGCTCCCCCTGTGCTCTAAACCTGGCTTCGCCACTGCTTAGTAAGTCCACCTCTATGAGAGGCATAGCGCTTAAGTCAATGTAGTTAGGTTGACAGTGTCAGTGTAGACATTGCATTACTTACAATTGTTGCTGCCTTTCAGAAACCATCCCACAATGCCCCACACTGGCAGTTAAATTGGTGCAAGTGCTCCTGGTGAGGATGCATACCGCTGACACAAGGAGCATAGGGTGGATGTGTAAAACAGATTCAATTATGGCAGTGGCTGTACGTTGATGTAACTTAGGTCGACTTAATTTTGTAGTCGAGATTTGCCCTAAGTATTTATGCAAAGTGGAACAGCTTCAAGAGGAGTGATTGGGATATTCTGATGTGGGTCTTTCACAGAGGCCTGTGGTTAGGACACTCTCCTGAGAGGTGTAGGAGACCATTGTTCAAAATCTCTTCTCCCTCTCAGGCAGAGTGGGGAATTGAACTTGGGTGAGTTATCGAACCACTAGGCTAGAAATTTTAATATTGGCACCTCCTCCTCTTCCATCTGTTTTGTATGGAGTGAGGTAGATGCCTCATATATTTTCACAAGAAATGACTTAGTTTACCTAAGCTGCCTGCTTCCAAGAGAAGGGTTGTGGAATGCTAGTAGAGACAGGAACCTCCCTGCAGTCTACACTTAGGGTATGTCTACACTACGAAATTAGGTCGATTTTATAGAAGTCGATTTTTCGGAAGAGATTTTATACAGTCGATTGTGTGTGTCCACACTAAGAACATTAAGTCAGTGGAGTGCGTCCTCACTACCGTGGCTAGCATCGACTTACAGAGTGGTAGCTTACTGTCGGTAGCTATCCCACAGTTCCCGCAGTCTCTGCCACCCATTGGAATTCTGGGTTAAGCTCCCAGTACCTGATGGGGGCAAAAACATTGTTGCGGGTGGTTTTGGGTACATGTCATCAGTCACCCCTCCCTCCGTGAAAGCAATGGCAGACAATTGTTTCGCGCCTTTTTTTCCTGGGTTACCTGTGCAGACGTCATACCCCGGCAAGCATGGAGCCCGCTCAGCTCAGTCACCGCTGCAACTCCTGGGTGCTGTAAGGGGGTCTTGGACTCACCCGGCGGCGCCTCCTGCTGGTTGTCCAGGGATCCGGCTTGCCCACTTTCCTCTAAGGCCCACAAGTCCCTCCCAGGACCCGGTGCCCCTTTTACTAGGGTGCTGCCCCTCCCGGCAGTACCCCACAGATCTGGGTCTCCCCTCCCCAGGGGAACCCCCAACCCACTACCCCCACCTCACCTCAGTCTTAGGCTACTGCCAGTCACCAGCTAGCCCCCGCGCCCTGGGGCAGACTGCAGTATAAGCCACTCATCACAGGCAAAGGGGGTTTGAACCTGCTGCCTCGGCCTACCTGTGGGTTGCCCCCTGCAACCCCTGTACCTATTGGGCCTAACACTAGGCCGCAGCCTGGGGCTTTCCTAGCCGGAGCTCCCCAGCTCCTCAGGCCCTTCCCCAGCCCTGCTCCACCCTAGGTACCTGGTCAGGTCCTGCAGCCAGGCCCTTCCCTCTCTAAAGACAGAGAGAGAGTGTTTGTTTGCTCCAGGCCCACTGCCCTCTTATAAGGGCCAGTTGAGCCTTAATAGGGGCATGGCCCCAGCTGAGCCTGCCTTCCCACTCAGCCTGGGTCTGCTTGCTTCAGAAGCAGCCTTCTCCTGGGCTGTTTTCAGCCCCTCAGGTCAGGAGCGGGGTTCCACCCCACTACAGTGCCTTCACAGCAGACGGTGCAGTAAGACTGCTAGCCGTCCTTGTCCACGGTGTATGGCTCCACCGCTTCCGCTGCAACTCTGCTCTCCCGCTCTCCTGCAACTCTGCAGCAGACGGTGCAGTAGGACTGGTAGCAGTCCTCGGCGGACATCTAGCTTGGCCGGGGGTTCTGGGAACGTCTTCCTTGCCCGGCTCCTAGCAACCTCCAAGGCATGGTGTATGGCTTCCGCTGCAACTCTGCTCTCCTGTGAGCTGGAGGCTTCTGCCTCAGGCTGCTCTCCCAGCTGGCAGCACTGCGCTGTTGCACCTACCCCAGCCTACCCCTTGCTCCCATGGCTCATGAAGCCTGGACAGTAGTAAGGAGCAGTTCAACTATAGGCTGAGCAAGTGCAGAATGGTGGTAGAATGTGCCTTTGGATGTTTAAAAGCTCGCTGGCGCTGTTGGTCAGACCTCAGCGCAACCAACATTCCCATTGTTATTGCTGCTTGCTGTGTGAGACGTTTATGGCAGGGTGGGAGATTGAGGCAAATCGCCTGGCATATGATTTTGAGTTGCCAGACACCAGGGCGAATAGAAGAGCACAGCAAGGCGCGCTGCGGATCAGAGAGGCGTTGAAAACCAGTTTCATGACTGGCCAGACTACGGTGTGACAGTTGTGTGTGTTTCTCCTTGATGCAAACCCACCCCCTTGTTGATTTTAATTCCCTGTAAGCCAACCACCTTCCCCCCTTTGAAACAGAGTAACTATTGTTTTGAAACTATGCATTCTTTCTTTATTAATTAAAAAAAATGAGATAACAGACAAGGTAGCCCGGGTGGGGTGGGGGAGGAAGGAAGGACAAGGCCACATTGCTTATTGTAGCTACACTAAAAATCAAACTGTTTGAATGACCGCCTTCTGTTGCTTGGACCAGCTTCTGGAGTGGAGTGGCTGGGTACCCGGAGCCTCCCCCCTGTGTTCTTAGGCATCTGGGTGAGGAGGCTATGGAACATGGGGAGGAGGGTAGGTGGTTATACAGTGGATGCAGCGGTGGGGGGGTCTGTGCTTTTATTGGCGTTCCTGCAGCTCCAGCAGATGCTTTATCATGTCCATTTGCTCCCCCATTAACCTCAGCATCGCGTCCTGCCTCTGCTTTTTGTGCTCACTTAATTCTTTCATGACCTCTGCCACTGAATGCCTCCATGCATTAAGCTGTACCCTATCAGTGCGGGAGGACTGCATGAGCTCAGAAAACATGTCATCGCAAGTGCATTTTTTTTTTCACCTTCTAATCAGCGATAACCTCAGGGATGGAGATGATAGGAGGAGCGTAGAAACATTCTACGCTCTACTATTCTGGGGGGGACTACAATTCTGGGCTTGCCTGAGCTCCTTAATTTTCATGCGGCACTGCTGTTGTAGCCTCTGTCCATCATATCCTTGGAGATTTTGGCATATATATTGGCATTTCGTCTTTTGGAACGGAGTTCTGCCTGCATGGATTCTTCTCCCCATACAGCGATCAGATCCAGTACCTCCCGTTCGGTCCAGGCTGGAGCTCTTTTGCAATTCTGGGACTGCTTAGTCATCTGTGCTGATCAGCTCGCCATGCTGGCCAAACAGGAAATGAAATTTAAAAGTTCCCGGGGCTTTTCCTGTCTACCTGGCCAGTGCATCTGAGTTGAGAGTGCTGTCCAGAGCGGTCACAATGGAGCATCCTGGGATAGCTCCCGGAGGCCAGTACCGTCGAATTGCATCCACACTACCCCAAATTCGACCCAGCGAGGTCAATTTTAGCGCTAAACCCCTCGCCGGGGAGGAGTACAGAAATCAGTTTTAAGAGCCCTTTAGGTCGACAAAACAGGCTTTGTTGTGTGGACGGATGCAAGGTTAAATTGACCTAATGCTGCTAAATTTGACCTAAACTCATAGTGTAGACTAGGGCTTAGGTGCCTGCCTCAGTGAGAGGGGCTGGGTTTATGGCACAGCTCTCCCCTCAGCCTTTCCCACTGCCAAGTTAGATGGCGCCTAACATGCTGACTTTTGTAGATCACATTCTTAGGCGCCCCTCTCTCCTCATTCATTGTATAGGGAGCCTAGGCATTTAACTCAGGCTTTGTGGATCACAGTGATTTTCTAGGCCCCTAAAGTGCCTTTGTGGATCTGGGCCTATGAGTCTTTTTGCACGGTTAATCTACCAAATGTTGCCCAATGGATAGTTAAAAATCTTTACATGGAATGATTTTGATACATCACTTTCTAGGAGTATGGAGTAATAACAAACAGGGAATGATTTTGTCACTCTCTTGTGAAATTAAATTTCATTTGTATTGATAGGATAATGTGATTCTCTGGGTGGATCATGGGGCAATACTCCACATATATGGGTAATACTCCACATATATGGGCAGTGAAGATATCCTTTGATTCCATGAATAAAAGATGATTATTCCGTGAGTCATGCTAGGTCACCTTTAATTATTAAAATGAAAGAGCAAATTCATAGTTTACACATAGACTAGTCAGACTATACAGTATTTTCAGTTTGGTTCCGTTGTTTAAATATAGATCGTTTAATCAGACTTCCTGCTAGTGGTTGTAAGTGGAGTCTGACTGAGAATTTGGTAGGTGAGTTAATTTCATTTTGACTCGTATCTCCAAAGCCGCCCACTATTCTCTCCTCTGACTCAAGGTCCCAAAAGCTTTTGCAGATTTTGAAAAAAAGGGACAAAAAAAAAAGGTTTGCCACTACTCCTCCATTTTCTCTTCTGTGTTACTTGTCTCTCCTGCACTTTTCCCTTCCAGATTTTTCAGTCTCTTTTGCCTCTTCTCTTCTTGATTCTCTCCCTTCACCTCATTCATTCCTCATGCCTTGAGACTTTAAAGGGCAATGAGGGTACCAGAAGATTGGGGAGGTAGTATGGCACCGGTAGTTTGGCAGCAGTTGTCCCCATCAGGTGAAATCCTGGCCCCACTGAAGACAACAGCAAAACTCCCATTGATTTCAAGGGGCCAGAGTTTCACCTAAGGTATTGAATATGTGATCAAGTGCTCCAGGGTGAGTGTACACACAATCACGACACTATGGTCCCCACAACAATGGAAGCAAGGAAAGCTTTATTTTTTAATTGGTGGATTTGATCAAAGCTGATCCCATAGCTAAAAATGAGTGAATGCTTAACATTAAAAATACAAGAGTTATAAATGACTGAAAAATCACTTTAGTGCTTGGACAGTGGGCATCTGCTAAGATTTTCAGTAGAGTTCAATGAAACCTTCCCCTTCTATGGCATAACTGTATATTCTTCCTGTCTAACTTGTAAATGGGGGGGCTGAAGCAGGAATGGGACTGCTACTTAGGCTGTTGTGGGGATAATTAGAATGAGGGAGATTTCAAGTGTCTCATTGAAACAGATAGCAAAATCCTCTAAACTTTGTCTAGACAGCAAGGAAAAAACAAAGTCTCGATGCAAACTTTAAAAAAAAATTGTACAACCCATAATTTCCACGTTTCACTGTAATTTTTTGTGCACTCTGCAATATTCTGTAGATCCTGCATACCTGTCTAGGCATTACCCTTTGCATTTGGCAGAGCCAAAAAAGGAGCAGCCCTAAAGTGGCCATTTTGCAACTGACTACATAGACTGCACCTCTCTTTCTCTATTCCTCTCTCCTCCCGCAGCTGGTGAGTATCTGCTTGTTAGCCCCAGTGCTCACTTTTTTTATTGCTGAGGAGATAGTACATTTCCACACCTTGATTAAAAGTTTAATAAACTCTTCTCTTTTCTGATGAAAAATGTAGCTGTCACAATGTAAACTGGTGCACTGTTAAACTTGTTTTGTAGAACACTTTCGCCAGACAAATAATAGCAGCCACCAAAATGGAGAACTTCAAAGCCTAATTGGGATCTTTTAATGCTAAAATGGTCATGCACTTTGTTTTTTCCTCCCATTTACTGCACCTCTGAAATAAATGTTGACAATTTTAGTTGTAGTTGGAGTCTGCTATTTACTGTAATATTCATAGCTTTATATCATTCACACAGCACTATATTAAAAAGATGCCAATTATGGTACAATATAGACTGCAAGGTAAGTTGAACTTGATCAAATAAATGTTGTAGCGGCTAACAAGGGGTGTGCCTCTGAGGTAGTGTGTGCCTTAAACTCAGAGTTTAGAGTTCTCAGCATCTTGGAGGATCAAGCCTCTGAGCCTTCATTGGTAATTACAAACTCAAACCCCAGCTGCCATGTTTGAAGAGATGTGATCCAAATGTAACCTATTGCGTTATATAATGTGGCCTTCAGTTGATCTTTCCCTGTATATGCAAGGACCAAGCTGATTAACAGCAAGTTTTTATTAGCGGTGGGTTCAAAGTGCAAGCAATGTCTATTAATCTGTCATGTAAAAGCAAATACTATGGTTATGTGTATTTTATTACACAATTTATGTACACTTTTATATAATCAGGTGTGGTCCCCTGGTTCCAGCAAGTTGGTGTTGCAAAGTTTGAACACCTCTTGTTTAGAGACCTAAGATTTTCAAGGAAATCAGCCTTCCTAAGTCAAGCAATGAACAATGAAATCAGGATTTCTGCTTCTTTGGTCCTCTGTGCAGCACACATTTGAATAGAGATGATCATTATTAGTAATTATGGACTTCATCCTTTTTGCAATTACTGTGGTTGTAGTTCTGCAAATAAGAACGTATAGCGAGATACCATCACGAAGCATGGTCCTGTCATATTTGTGGGTTTTGTGGTCTTCCCTAAATGTTGAATAAACAAATTTGTCCCACCACAGCCGATTTTTCACTACAATATATTATCTTTAATGTAGCAGAAGCCATACAATTTGCTTATTCCACTCCTACTGCATTTTTATGTATTGAGAACAAAAGTTCAAACTTTTCTTAGTTAATAGTGACAATATAAACATTTGTAAAACAAAACTCATCTGCTTTTAGGATTAGTATCATACTTTGCAGAATTCTCTGGTATGCAAGTAAAGAAGGTATGTTTATGTCTGTCCTTTGGAATGCATATTTGAAAAATTAAAAGCTGGAATGCTGTCAAAGAGTGGCAATATACACGAGGACTCGCTGTGCCTAGGGACTTATATCCCTTATGCAGCAAGCTGGAGAGCACCTCCTGTGAGGTGCTGAGGGGCTCTCAACTTCTCCTGAAGTGCATGGGCACTGAGGGCACCAGGCATCTTGCAAAGGGGTAAAAAACCCACAGAGCTTACAGGGAAATTCTGCAGTGCTGGAAGGCCCATCATGTAGGGTCTGATTCAGTGCGAGTCTTAGTTTTCTTCAATGACCTTTGAAGTCAATGGGGACTGAGGACACATTGGGCCTGATCCATATCTCCTTGCATTCATTCAAGCCCTTACTGCCTCACCAGCAGCACTGTACACCTTTCAGGACTGGGCCCTTTATTTCCTCAAGTTGAAAAGGAATATCATTTTGGCAGTGTGTTATTTTTTAAAAGGCCCATTTCATAGAAATGAAGGACTGAAACGGACCTTGAGAGATCATCTAGTCCAGCCCTTGTACTGAGACAGGACCATGTAAACCAGACCATCTCTGACAGATGTTTGTCCAACCTGTTCTGAAAAACCTCCAGTGACAGAGATTCCACTACAAGGCCTATTCTAGACCTTAACTATCTTTATAGTTAGAAAGTTTTTCCTAATATGTAACCTAAATCTCCCTTGATGCAAGTAAGCCAATTACTTCTTGTCCTATCTTCAGCGAACATGGAGAACAATATATCACTGTCCTCTTTGTTATCATGTCCTCCTCAGTCTTCTGTTTTCAAGACTAAACATGCCCAGTTTTTTAAACTTTTCCTCATAGGTCAGGTTTTCTAAAATTTTTATCATTTTTGTTGCTCTCCTCTGTACTGTTTCCAGTTTGTCTTCATGTTTTCTTAAAGTGTAGCACTTAGAACGGGGCACGGTACTCCAGCTGAGGTCTCATCCATGCCAAGGAGAGCGGGATAATTACTCCCACCCAGCGTTGCTAAATTTTCTCTGCCACAATCCTTTTAGAACACAGCCTGCTAGTGAACTGAGTCCCACATCCAATCTGGTATTGTGCTAGACAGAGAGCTCCTTCCCACTTTCAGTACATGCAGTAGCTTATTAAAGCAACATTTGAAAAAATAAAACAGGAAATGATTTCAGTGGGGGATGTGGTGGTGTCTGATAGAGAAAAGTAGAGTAGGTCTGAAGTGTAGTTATTTCTTTTAAATGAGCCTTAAGTGCCTGTAGAAATTTCACACTAGAATCTCTGCATGGGCTTTAATATGGTGGTAGGGTCCATGTTTATTTTTGTTGCAAACATACTTGCATTGATGCTCCTCACAACCTTGTCCTAATGCTGCCATTTGTTATGTACAGAGTATTTAACTGAGAGCTCACTCCCACGGATAGGTTTGTAGTGCAAAATTACTAATTCATGCAGATTTTTAGTCACTCATTCCACAGACCCACTATTCCTTCTAGTAGGCAGCTTAATGTCTGGTTGAGCTATTGCACTGAAGATCTTAAAAGGGCATAATCCTGCAAGTTGCTGAGATTCCTTAGTTCACACTGTTTTCCCCTCAGGGGCAGATCTGAGGAAAGAATGCATTGCTCAGAGGCCTCAGGCTGTCTGTGAATCTGGTGGCCAGATGGGTGCTTCATGTCCTCAGGTGTCTTCTTTGGAGCTAATATCTTGGGCTTGGAAATACTCCAGACCACCTCTCTGCTTCTATCAGCTCTATAGTTGATGGTGAGTATTTATCTGTGAGGGTGGGATGAGAGAGACCTTTTTAGTATATAGTATTTTTAGTGCTTAGGTTATTGGCTGGGTGCCTAGAAAGGTCTCTTGTAAATTTAAATAAATACAGTGGGACCCAAAAAGAGGACATGTGCACAACACTTTGAGCCTTTCAAAGTCTGTCAGGCAATCCCTTCTCAATTGGGAAGAGCCATTGAAGCTGTCTAGATTCATTTATCATGTCTGACTGTCTTTAATGGTCCAGGAGAGTAATTGTTTTGGCCACCATCACAGCAGCCAGGAGTACTGGGGAGACGGCAATACTTTCTGACAGAGAGCTTTTATTATTTAAATACTAACACAGTCTCTTTTAGGACTACTCCTAGCTTTCTCCCTACGTTTCATAGAAAACCATGAAGATCCACCCATCTTCCTTTGTTTTTAACCAATTTCTTTCAAATAAATTATCTGTGATTTTTTTTTAGGCATTGGCCAGTCCCTTAAGTTACTCCTGAGGGCATTCTGTGCCAAAAAATTAAAAACTATGCACAGAATATTTTAAAATTCTGCACATTTTGTCAAATACATGTGGAGGCTCCAGCATGGCATTGGGGAGCACAGGCCACTGGCTGCACAGAGGTGGGAGATCACTGTGCAGCTCCTCCCCAGGACACAGACTCAGCGATGAGGCTGCACCCAACCCTGACACAGCGCAAGGACCGGGCCAGCCCCAGAAACACCCCAGGACTCTGTCCCTCCATGCCAGGTGCACACCAGGTGCGGGCAGGCAGGCTCAGCAAGGCAGGATCCAAGTGTGGAGGGGCTTAGTGTGGGGGGGATCCAGGTGTGGGTTGAGAGGGTTCTGTGTGGGGCAATCTGGGTGTGGGTGGCTCAGTGGGGGATCTAGCCGCGGGGTGGATCTGGATGCATAGGAGCTTGTTGGGGGGTTCTAGGTGCAATGGTAATGGGACTCTGCAGGGGGTCCAAGTGAAGATGGTTGGGGCTCAGGTCTGGATGTGGGGGGGATAGAGCTCGGAATGGGGGTCTGAGTGTGGGGGGCTTAGCAGGGGGGTCCAGATGCAGGAGGAGGGGGGCTCGGTGGGCTGGGGATCCATGTGCAGCTGGCTGGGGCTCGGTAGGATGGGAATCTGGGTGTGAGTGGCTTATTGGGGTGGTCCAGGTGCAGGGTGAGTGGGGTTTGTCAGTGGGGGTTCTGGGTGCGAGGGGGGTGAGACTCTATGAGGGGGTCTGGGTGCACAGGTGTTGGGCGGATGGGGGAGTAGCTCCCTGTACAGTGATCCCTCCCCCTGCAGCTGAGGAGCGATGGATGCAGGAAGCGTTGGCGGGTGCGGGGGAGTTTGCAGAACTTCATACAGCTGTGGGAGAAATCTGGGGGTGGGTCTGACACGGCCCTGGATTCTGTGCAGGGGAAGAGGAAGTCCCCTCCTCTCCAGCTCAGCTGGGACTAGCAGCTAAGCTCAGCGCAGGGTAGGAGCCACCAGTCGGGTCTTCCCCAGTCCCGCCCTCTGCCCACAGTGATTTACCTCTCTGCTGGCTGCCCTGGGCATCTGAAACATACTGCTGGGGAGGATCGTATGACTGCTCTTGTGGCTTCCCTTTGCTTCCCTGTTAGAAAGTCATTTTTCTGTGTGGAAGCAAAGAAATCTGTGAGGGACATAAATTCTGCACATACACAGTGGAGCAGAATTTCCCCAGGAGTACTTAAGTATTATTCTAAGAATTAAAGACATTTAATTCCCTCTTGTTAAATTGTAAATCTCCTTAACAAGTGTAAGTATCAAAGCCTCTCATTCTGTCTTGTCTAAATGGAGCCACTCCTGTATCAGAGAGATTTGTATACTAGAGGGTAGGTACTGCCTATCCATTGTGTGTTTTGTTGCAATCTATGAATCAATCCATGGTATTTGGGATGTCACAGAATGATGAGTTCTGAGCTATCTTTAGCGAGCCAAGAATTTCCAAGAGAATTCCAGAGGTCACAAAATAATTGTATAAAATTTAATTAAAACATTTTTCTGCCTCTGACTGCCCCCCACAGCTTGTTTATTGGGAACATTCAGCACGGAAATCTATGTGCTAACTCAATTTGGCTTCGCAGTTTACTTTTAAAGCGTTTACATGACATATGGCAGCTTTGTTGCTGAGAGAGAATCTGCATCTCTTGATGGAAACTGCTAGGCAGCCAGTTGGCAATTTGTACACCAATTCACCTAGCGATGTAGGTGGATGTAAGCGCTCCTAGGATATTTCACTGGGTTGTGTGTATTGAGTGCAGTCAATTGAGGTAATCCAATCTAGACCTTAATCAGTTTTTATTGTTCTGCCTGAGCAGAGGCTTTTGTGCTGCTAGACAAAGACTGTGGGAGGCTCAATCCAGACTGGGGGGAGAATCAAGAAGGAAGGGAAATTTGTTCTTACTAAAAATGGGCTCAAGCCAGAAAATCTAAATCAGGATGAGAGCTGGCTGGGAATTTTTCAGTGAAATGACTTTTCCATCAGAAAATATTGATTCATTGAAACTGAAACTTTCTGTGGGACAGGGTTGGTTGTGATGAAATTCTTGTTGGGAAGGGTTACTTAAGTTCAGGATGGACTTTCTGGAGAGAGAGAGAGAAACACGAACAAACACCCTCATTCAGAGCAGGGACTTGAACCTGGGCTCTTGGCTATTCTGAGCTCTCTCTGGTTTTTCATGAAATTTTTTTGAACAGTCTCACATTTGTCCAGATGTGGAATGGGAAAATTTTAGAAATCTCAAAAAATTTAACAGGCTGGGAAAACTGTTTCCCACCCAGCTCTAGGCAGGATTTTAAAAAAGATCTGGGGTGGTACGATGCAGGGTTTTGTTTTTGCCAGTTATAGAGATGAGGCCATTTGCAAAACCTGGATTGTGATTCAGGTTTTGAATACCTGAAAAGTTAGGGGTTGTCTAGTTCTGGTGATTTTATTTAGCACCTTTTCTCATTTCTTTCTGAAAACTAGATTTCCATGTGCCAACTTCTGTCACCTTCCCTGCCTATTGGAACCACAGCAGTTGCCTGTCAGCCAGAGAACCACCACAGACATGGAGAAGAGGGCAGAAGTTGTGCACTTTTACATTAGGATGGAAAACAATGTACTGTACTTTACAGTGCTTGCAAAGCATGCTGTTTCCACTCATTTGGATAGCTTTTTTTGTTCAACCATTTTATCAAACTTAGCAAACTGTATATTCCTCACTTAGAACTCTGTACATGCCATGTTACAGCTTTAAAAAAGACACAATTTTTAAGCTGTCGCAGTACCAATGTGGAATATGGAAAAGACATTTTCCCCCTTCCCGGACACTTAAAAATGGCCAACCAGAATTTTACTAAACGAAAAACCACAACTCACTTTTGGACTATTTCAGCCTATGAACTTTTTCCTAGAAAGTTACAAGTACCTGGAGATGAAAGCACTTCCTTAGTCTATTGTGGGTGTTTACTGTATCTGTCTAACCTACCCTATGTGTAGGTCTCTCTGGTGCTCAGATGGGAACTGATCCAAAGTCCTCTGAAGTTAATAGATGTGATGTCTCAAGGCTCCAACCTAGGCCAGTGAGGTCCCAGGCACTCATCGCATCTTGGCCTTCACCCAATGTCTGCTGAAACCTGCTGGGCTCTGAGGAGCTAGCAGGACTACAGCCTCAGCCAAGGCACCACTCACGGGATCCCTGATTGGAGGATTGCCTTGCTCCACCGATTTGGTGCAACCATGCTATTTCTGCTCAAAGGTGGCACAGGAAGTTGTCTGAGCAACTAGGTGATTTCCCTGCTCCTGTTGCATTGGACCCTGCTTATACCTGCAGTGCACCCTGCACTGTTCCTGATTCCTGCTCCGCTCCTGGTTCCTGCCTTACCCCTGCTTTTGCTCCTGGTTCCCACTGTGTTCCTGATCCTTTGCCTTTCCTCCGGTTCCTGCTCTTACACCTCACTTCCAACCATCAGTTACCAGTCCTGGCTCTGACCCCTAGTTCCAACTTCTGACTTTGGCTTGACCCTTGGTTCTGACCTTTGGTATCTGACCCTGGCTCTGACCCTCTGCTTTGATTCCTGGCTCTGACTTTGGCTCAATCCCTGGCTCTGGTAATCAGCAGTTGACTCTGGTGCTGACCCTCGACTTCGTTGCCTGATCTGGATACCTGCCCCCCCACCCCCCTGCACTAGACCTGACTCCTCTCTGACCTGTAGGCAAGACTGCCTACGTCCTGGTCCCTAACAATAAACCCCCTTTAACTTTAATGGCTTTTGGTTCAGGCCCTTGTAGAGATCCCCTGATGGTTGCATCTAAGAGCTAATGTTCCTTGATATCTAGCTACTAGTGTTGTCACTAGAGCTGGTGCAGCAGTTTCTGAACCACAGTAAGAGCACAATAGCACTGTATTCTTATTGGTTGGGGCAGGTCCACTCCAACAATCCTTGATATGGAGGTGCTGATTTCCATAAATGCCACTAAAAGGTTTTCTCAGGGCAAGTGTACACTAGAGCACTACATCGGTGCAGCTGCACTGCTGTAGTGCATCTGGTGAAGATGCCTTTGCTGATGGGAGAGCACTCTCCTAATGGCATAATGACTCCACCTCCTTGAGAGACAGAAGCTATGTTGGTGGGAGAGCATCTCTACCCAACATAGCACAGGTGTGGACAGCGCTTAGGTCGATGTAACTTACGTTGCTCAGGGGGGTGTCTTTTTCACACCCCTGAGCAATGTAAGTTACATCAACTTAAGCGGTAGTGTAGACCAGCCCTCAGACAAATAGCATTTGATAAACCTGAAAGTTAATAGCTGCCCCTTTGAACTTCTGTAATATAATCTAAAGGTTTTCTTCCTTTAAATGGCATTACAAGAAAGTTTATGGAGGGATTAATGGTGTCATTTGCAAATGCAGAAAGCATAAACATACAAGCAGCCATAATGGAAAGAACATCAACATATATAGAATACAACTGAGATCCTTAAGTTGGGGGTGGGGTGGGGAGAAGGCAGAGCTCCAAAACAGCAATTGACTGCCTGGTATTTTTTAACACAAATATTCCCACAAAATAGTTGGTCTCTATAGTCATTTTTCAAGAACTTGGCTGTGGTATCCTGTCAAGTTACCCCTACGTGAACTTACACATGTTCTTATATCTACACTCTTCACTTTAACAAGATTTGGTGAAAGTATATATGTCTCATAAAACTCAACTGAAGAGAGCGTGTTTAAATAATAATGCAGTTTTTAAAGAATCCTTTGAAATTAGCCCTTGTCTGCTTGGTCCTGAACAAAATTAGGTACTTTTTTGACTACTACCCTGAACAGTACAGGACAATAACTCAGTCCAGTGGCAGGGACAGCTGTTGAGCTCACAGACACACACCCACAATGTCTGCAATGCACACAGCTGCTGCCTGGCTACATTACAAAGGTGCCTCAGTAGAAGCATATGGGCTGTCTGAAATACAGTCTTTGAGCAGGCTATATTTTACAAGTTAGTTTTCTAGTGTACTGCAAGCACAGGCATGCTTCTATGGCATCTAGAGCATTTTGCTGAATGATTTGGTAGTACACTACTGACCAGACAGCACATTTCCAGATTTAGATTATAAGAGGAAAACAGCAAGTGGTAGGTTCAACTACAGGTCAATGGATATGTTATACTAGAGTTCCTTCACTGAGCACTGGAGTACTTTTATCCCTTGGGGACCAATACTGTAAAGTGTACTCAACAGAGATAGCCTAAGGTGTTTGCTTTTATGACTACTAGTACCATTCACACTGGAAAAATGTTATCACATTGTAAACAGCAGTTTTAATATCACAGGGCTTTATTCTGTAGGCATTAGAAATCCAGACTAGAATTACAAATGTTAATTTTTCTCCCTTTCTCTAAAAGAAATTAAGTTATCTGTAGCCAGTATGCCATCAGGAGGTTGAGAGGAAGAAGGGTGGGACAAAGAGGTGGTAGAATATATTAAATCTGATGGCAAAGGGAATAGCACTTGATGAACTTTAACTGGCTACTAATATCAACAAATACGAATGTGGAGTGTAGCCAATTCAAAGCTGTAAACCAGTTCATGCTAGACAAAAATTGTTCACTTAACCCTGGAAGTTGCAGTATGGATATGTATGAGAAGCTAATGTTTTAACAGGATCAGCTTTCTTAAGAATGTTGTAGACATATACAACAGACAAGCTATATTTAAACACATTAATCCAGTCATTATAACTTGATTATATACTTCAAAGTTGTTGTATCCCAGGATACAACAACCTGTTGTTCCCAGGATATTGAAGAGGCAAGGTGGGTCTAGTAATATTGGGCCAACTTCTGTTGGTCCAAGAGACACACTTTTTACACAGAGCTTTTCTTCAAGTCTGGGCTTAAATTAGAAGGAGTTGAAGAAGAGGAACTGAAAAAGAGCTCTGTGTAAGCTAGAAAGCTTTTCTCTTGCATTAAGACAAGATATTACCTCATCCATCTTGTCTCTCTAATGTGCTTCAGTAGCATATATGGAAAACAAGAGAGCAATTTTCCCCCTCATTTATACCTATGCAGCCCAACTGAAGTCAGTGGGAGTTGTGCATGGAGACCTGAAGGAAGAATTGGGTCCTAATAATAAAGTTTTGTGGTTAAATGCTAGTTTTTCACTCACTCACTCACTCACTCTCCATCTAAATCATGGAAGTTACAATACACACACACACACAAAGTTTATCTTCACCTAAACCATGGCAGTTACAATATCATGAGAGATGATAAAACCTCTTACTCTTTTGTTGTCATAGAAATAAAGTACTCATTCTCACAGTGGCTGGGTTAAAAATGTTTATGAAACTAAGTGTAGGCCCCAGCCATGTGTCTGCTGACTAAGATCTAGCCCACGTAGGAGTTAATCAGTAATAACACACCCATTGTGACAGTTCATGTTTCTTGCAGATCTTCCACATTTTTTATCAAACAATATTTTTAATGTCAAAGTGCAGTGAGCGTGCTCCTGGGGTATGCTAAATGTGACTTTGTGGGAGGATGGTCTCAGAATTCCCAATGCAGTGATCCTAACAGAGTAGGTGACGCAAGACCAATTTTCCACTTGTCTAGGGTGGATTTGTTAAAATCTCACACAGGAATGAAAAATGCCAGCCTGGATGTTGACCCGCCTCAAACATAAGTAACTTCAACTTGCAGTGTTTAAAACACTTAACATTATTTCATGAAGAGATGTTTTGATGTGTACTGATTAGAGACACAATAAAACAAATTCAGATGAAAGCTGCTATCTAGATGATGTTTTTCTGTGATCATGCTTCTTTCCTCCACAATGGTTCAAATCCCATAGCCCTGCCTTAGTTTTTATTCAGACAGACCTCCTACAGATTTAGGATATTTGACTTTTGTCTGAGACAGATCTGACCAAAGATTTCATCATTTGGCCCAATATGTATAAAACTGAACTTCGATGAATAAAGCAGCGTAGGGCTGAACTATTTTAATTTAACTTAGTTCCTGTAAGACATGAGCATATTCTGACTGTCTAGAAAGTGTTACTATAGTACATAATTTATAATAGGCCAAATACAGCCAGTCAGAAGATAAATACATTGAAAATATTGGTAATGTCAGTGCATTATGAGCATAACAGAACTTTCCCCAGATTATCCCCTTTCACAAACACAGCTCTCAGTCTCTCTCTCTTGCTCCGAGGATCTGGCTGTGATGGTATTTTGCAGATCTGTATTTATAAAACACATGGTCAGCGTTTAGCTAATAACTGGGATCATATCTTGGGGCTTGAGCTGAATGTTTATAATTAATCCTCAAAATGCCTCTTTCTGGCCTCGCTGCACACAATAGTCTCCCTGGTAATTTTCACTGATCATCTACCTAAAAGGGAATATCATTATCTGAAGCATATTCATGTTTGTGCTGAAAGAAGAGGGTCCCAATGGATAATCTGATAGATTGTTTCATAAAGGATCTAGCTGTACACAACCAAAACGTCTCATATCACATAAAAGCTCTAACAGAATGTAATGGGAATGGAGTCTATGCCAGCATAATATTAGGGGCAGCATAATGACTGTTTATTTTTGTATGCTTGACAGACTCAGTGGGCCAAGTACTGTTGTGGTGTTCACTCTGAGTTCAGCATTGTTACTCTGGTTTTACAGCAGTGTAACTGAGTGCAGCATTCGGTCTGATGTGTTCCAGGGAGGGTCACGAAGCCACAGAATGTTCATGAGTGCTACATTTTACACTGGGATCTCACATTTAGCTGACAGATGTGGAAAAAACCCCAACGCATGTAGCCAGACAACTCCCTACTGACCACACAGCTTCCAATACCGAAGAGTACAAATTATTCTAGCTAATTATTTTAGCATTAATTTGTACTCAGAAACATACCCCAATGTTTGCTCTTTGCTTCTGGCATTGTATTGTTTAGGTGGATTTCACCCACTTTATATTTAACTACACCTCTTTCAGAGTTCTTTGAACACAAACACAGAAGACACATGCATGAAAAAATCTGCCCTTTTTTGGAAAGCTTCTTAGTGGAGCATAGCAAATTTCAGAGCTCAGTGGTGCAGATCTGACAGCTTCATGTTGTGCATACTGCATAAATACTGTACATAGATTGTTTCATGCCTGCAAGAGTTAATGAAGAATTAAATTAATTATTAAAGAGTTAGAGATGAGGATGAGCAAAAGGCTTTGGTACATTACTCAGCTGTTTGGTTTATCCTAATTGCTTAGGTTTTAAAGCATATTAGCTGTAACGTTTAGGGAATCATCACAGTATTTTATCATGCCTTACAGTAGGTGAAGAGTGAAGATTTAAACTTGCAGTAATTAATAGGTTGCGTGGGTTCATGGAAGGCCACCAGAGGCAGAGAAAGTTATGGGTTAGTGCTGCTGTAAGCAGGTGTCACCGTGCCTGCAGTTGCAGCTGCAATTTCAAGCAGGCTTATTTTGAATATGAAAACGTCAAGGAGGGAGGCAGAATGTTTTACTAAAAGGGGGAAGGAAGAGGAGGGAGGCCTGTACAAAACTCTCTCAAAGGAGTTCAGTTATAATGTAATTGTTTGAATCTGTTTAAGGTTTGTAGAGCAGTGGAACAGTTTTCCAGTGATCTTTACTCTTCTAATGATGCTTTTAAAACTGTTGTTATTGCAAGAGATCAGAAATCTTAGACATAGTCTGCGGACCCCCAGGGGTCCACAGATTGAAAACCGCCGTATTACTCAGTGTGAGTAAGGGTTGCAGAATCTGACACTTATATAGTAATGGCAGCATGAAAGGTACTTAAACATATAAAACAAAGTCCAGTTCAAAAGAGTTTACAATCTAAATATTGGGGCCAAATTCTCTGCTGCTAATTTGCAAAGGGTCTGCACTTCTATTTGAAATTTTTTAGGGGTCCGCAAATGAAAAAAGGTTGAAACTACTAGAGTGGTACATACTCAGATGAGTGACCCTACTGAGGTCAATGGGACTGCTCATTTGAGTAAGTGCTCATCAGTGTGAGTAAATGTTGTACAATTAGGCACAAAGTTAGTAGTAATAATAATAACTAATTTTATGTATAATTTCGTTGTTAAGTATTCTACTTTTAATGCAAAATGTAGAAATACAAGTAAAATGCAGCAAACCATGTTTGAAAAAAATGCAAAATGTCCTCTTATAAATATTCATCCTTACGATGATGTTTTCTATCTCTATATCTACACACAAGCACACACATAATATTTTTAACTATATAGGAAAATCTTACTCATCTCTGTAGAAAAACAAGGTAGAGATTTTTACCAGGGCTTCAGTTTGAGACTGTGTGATATTTGTGTGTGTGCATGTGCAGTTTGTCAAGATGCTCTGGAAAAGGCTATGGTTTGGCTGACTAAACTGTGGAGTGATGTGTAGCGATAAAAGTGCTCAGGGGAATTTTTGGGGCACCCAAGAGCAAAATGTATATCACTGTGTGGGTGTAAAAAAAATACATTTTGTCACTTTTTTTTTTTTTTTTAGTTTTTGAGCTTGCTGACAGTTTATGCCACATGCTCGAAAGTTTACCTCTAATTCACCGCACAAAATGTAGTGCATTACAACTGAACACAGGCTTGCTAAAGTGCAAGAGAGATTTTGATTCGGATTGCCTGTTTTGATTGCAGTTTTGATATAGACTTTTGTCCTGAAATCTACCAGATGGCAGCACATTTGGACACTGACCATAAAATCGGTGAGCACACAGCTAAATTGGGATATGCACCACTAGTTATTTGCAAAACATTTTGAGTAGCAAACGGTCTAGAGCTGCAGTGAACTGTGCATCAGTTTCAAGTTCTTGGGAACAAAAGTCCTGCTGAGCTCATTGTGAGCTGACTTCCACACACCCTTTAGGATAATCATCCAGCCAAGGAACTGCTGCTGCTGCATGAATACTCTGAGCCTAATCGCTTCTTTGAAAATGACCTCAAAGAATGGCAGTCAGCATTGAGAAAGCACTATGGGCCTGATCCTGAGAAGTGCTGAGTTACCTCAACTCCTATAGATTTCATTGTGAGTTAAGGATACTCAGAACCTCCCAAGTGATTCTTAGACTCACACTGGGGCAGGACTCCAAGAAAGTTTTCGTTTAAAAATATTTCTGTAGACTGGAGTTGGAAAACAGGGAATTAGGTTGTGATTCTGTTGCTTTAGAAATACATATGTGATGTGTTATCTTTCTAGAATAATTGCTTCTCTGGATATCTGAGTCTGTGGGGGAGGGTTCAGCCGATATAACTGTTTCTGCTCTTAGACTTGTGTGTTATTGACTACCATGATAGTTTGACCCTCCTGGAAATTTCAAGATTTTTCCCATCTGGAAGAATTTTCAGCGTGTTTGTGGAGTTAGATCTGGGGCTCTGGTTAGCTGGTGAGAGCAGCTCTCTGCAATACAGATTTGGAATCAGGGAGGCACACTCTCCCCTGCTGCTCACTGTCTATTTAAGGGGCACAATCTGCTCCATCATTTGCTCCTAGCAGTGTGCTGGCCCTGCTCAGCAGGCTGGTATGGAAGAGAGGAGGGAGGGTCATCATAACATCCTTTCTCTCCCATCTTCTCCTACTACTGTTTCAGGGCCCTGTTTCCTGGCGGGAGAGGAGAAAATGAGGAATCTCAGCTGGTAGGGAATGCAGGGGCAGGTCTTGTGAATGGCACAAGGGGTGAAAAGATTCTTGCTCATCTTTTCTGCCCTGGCAGGGCTGCTCAGGAGCCACTCACAAACTATGTCTTAATTTTGTGTCACCTTGTTAAGATCCAGCTCTTACTGCTCTTCCTGGAATTCCAGATCAGTGTTGGCAACTCTCCCAATTTTATCATGAGTCTAGTGATATTTGAGGTCTTCTTAAAGCCCCAGCTAGTGATTACGTAGGAATCTTTCATGCTTTGAAGAGCAGCAAGCTTCCAGCCCCCGTGGGTGAAGAGTGGCGCTTGATGACATGACCCCCTACAAGCTCAAAAACCAGAAGGTAAATACCCCCTCCTCCCAATTATTTTTAGTTTCATGATTTTTTAGTGCCTGATCCATGAATTTTGAATTCTTGAGGCTGGCAATGCTGTAACATCAATCAGAATTTTATGCATTGAGAGACCAGAGGCCCTTACATGGAAGCCAGAATGGTATTTGTTGGACAGGAGCAGGAAGGCAAAGGAAACAAAGTCCTTGGGACAAATTCTGCTTTCATAACACTGCTGCCCCGCTGACTGCTTTTCAGCTCTGTGCAGAATTTGTGCCCAAGAGAGAGCAGGAGTATTTTAAAGTATGAGCAAACAACTGTCCTGAGGCTGGTGGGATTCACAAAGCTTTTTTTAACTTATTAAAAGGGTGAGATTGTCTTCCAGGTAGTGTTTTCTTACCTCTCTGATACCGATCTTTAATCTGCTAATCTTTAAAATGAAAACATTTGTTTCATGTCACCAAGAACTGTGTTGCAGCACACAGTGGTTTATATGGTGCTGTGAGCATTGTCACATTAAATACAGTAGAACATACTGTATCCTGTAAAGTAACGGAGCTAGCAAACACCACAAGATAACAGAATAGTAAAAAACAAGGTTCTCAGTTCCCTTTTTTACACAGACTTTTGGGTAGTGACATAGAAACATTTAAGATGAAAACAGATTATCTTGTGTTTTTCTTTTCTTTCTTTTTAAGTCTCAAACCATTTAAAAGCTACTCCTTTTCCTCAGTCCCTGCAATGGTGCTTTGTGGGAGAGTGTGGGCTTGAAACAGCTTTCAGTCACTGGCATGTTCTAAATATGTATCAGTGGTGCATCTGGTTTTAACAGTGCAGGCTGACTCAAAGTATTTTGTTCTCCCTCCCACAGCCACACAATTCATATTACAGTAAAGAAATATTTTTATGAGAGCGATTACACAATAAAAAGGGGGAAGCAGCATGGTCCAGCAGAAAGGGAGTCAGGACTCCAGGTCTCTATTCCCAGTTCTTCCACTGACTAATCCTGTGACCTTGGATTAGTCACTTAACCCTGTCTCTGCCTAAATTTCCCGTATGGTATTATGAGGCTAAGGATACTTCCCTACCTTTGTAAAGCACTCTGAATGCTAATTATATTAATAAACCTTTTCTATCATGACCATTCGTGATGGTGGGTCAGTTACTGCAATTGTTACATTTTACTGGTTTCTTTAGTGACTATTGTCGTGGAAGCAACGTGCTTTTGTTACACAGATTAAAATACATCAAAACCAGTTAATAAATAGTAAACAAAATGGTGTCACTAGATTTAGGCTCTGATAGGCAGTCTCCCTCACAATCTGATACAGCTTTTGTCACTGTTCTCTCATGTGGTGACCTCTCTTTTCATTTGACCCTGTAGCTGTGGTGGCAGTGTTTGCATCTAACTCGTCACAATTCTTGCTTCATGCAGTTTTCCTGCTCTAGAGCCCATTCCATCTGGCTCTTCTCTCGCCGTCCCCTCAGTGTGGCTGTATTCTATCTTACTTCTTGCGCCTCATCTCCTCCTCCTCCTTGGGGTTGACTCCTGGGTCTCTCTCTTCCAACACTGATGTATGCCTCTCCATACCCTTCTCCTGGGCAACTTACATTTCTGTGACTGAAACCCAGACACAGAGGGGCCACAACTGGAGTTATTGTCCTTCGGATGAGTCGATATAAAACTGAGGTTCCTGTGGTCGTAAGAAATAATGTGGCACTTTTCCAAGAGCCAGGGATGTTGCCTCTTTGTTTAAATTCCAGGTCAGGCAATCCCGTTCTGCCGACCCAAATTCCCCCTACATTTTCAAAAAAGATAAAACATTCTTCTTCACTCCCTGTCCCTTGCACAATATGCTGTCTTTAAAGTCTGCTGCATCTCACCTCAGTAGTAGCTGCACTTCATTGGTAGATTAAATTATTTCTGTACAGGCTTTAAGCTCCTTTGGGTTGGATAGTGCTATGTACAAATAATTATCTCCTAGCAATTTGGAGTAGGTATTGAACTGGTGGATTGCTCACTGATTTGGACTTCTTTTTTTTGGCTGAGGCATCAGTATGAAAACAGGAAACAATGTGGGAAATGTTAATAAAACTTGACAACAACAGCTCTGAAGGTGTTTGATCCACCACTCAAGTGTACATAACTATTACAGGATGAGGAAACAGGAAATATGCTAAGGGGAGGAGATGAGAACAGAAGAATAAAAAGAGAGAGAATGAACTTGAAAGATTCCAAGTTGCCATTTCTGAAGTCAGTTGGCATGCAGTAGACTTTAATCAGAATATACAATATCTCACATAGGTGCTATGCATGTAAACTACAAAGAGCCAGAATTAAGATCCATCAGCAATAAATTCCATCTGGGCTCTGCATATGAGATCAGGTCAATGCTAATAAATATTAAAAAAGGTTTGCTGTTGTGCTTAGTTATTTTAATATTATCAAAGCAGATTGACCCTCTTATTTATGTTGCTTCAAATCTTGCATTTGTTGAGAGCTTTGAATTACCTAAATGTCCTCATGCTACTTTCTCTTTTTATTAAAAAGGACATTTTCATGCTGTGATCACTTTCTGTCTTGGTTCCCCTCCCTGCCATTCCCTGCTGGTGCTCTTTCAAAAGAATCTGAGTCAGAAAAAAATCCCCTCCTTTTTCTGAAGCATTATAATGTAGTGGGGTTATGTGCCTACTTCCCTAGTGACTCACTGAAACATAGTCTACTGAATGTGGTAATTTTAAATGGACTGTGCAGAGAGAAGACACAGGTTGGTTTGGAAATAACAATGAAAATCATCACTTATATCACCTTTAATCTCAAAGCATTTAAAAAAGGTTTTAATTATGATCTGCACTTTACTGATGAGGAAATTGATGCACAAAGTTTAAGTGTTGTAAAGATCACATTTTATGTTAATGGTGGAGCCCAGGTCTTGTGACTCTCAGTTTGGTGCTCTATCCACTGGACTATACTTTTCCCCATGGTCTGTATCTCCAAGAAGAATTATTTTCTAATGTATATCAATTACTGTTTTCTCTCCAGCATGCCTATTATGGCCCTTGGGCCTTTAAAAACTGAGAGCAGTAGTTACAGGTCATGTGACCTCCTGGAAATTGGATATAAAGCTTTTTGCCTTGTAGGCAAGGGGAGAAATCTAGGGTTAGGGAAGGACCCAGTGTGGGGCCCAGCTCAGTAACCAGGAAGGGTTATGAAAGGGGAAGGTTATATGGGTCCCCTTCCCTGCTGTGGAAAGTAGGAAAGGTTCCTAAGTGTTTTGTATTATTTAGAGCCTTTGTATCTTCTGTTGATTAAGCATTGTGGACTTAAACGTCAGCAGGTGAGATTTATTGGGCTGCCCTGACTTGGGTTGCCAGGTGTCCAGTTTTCGACCAGAACACCTGGTCGAAAAGGGACCCTGGCGGCTCTGGTCAGCACTGCTGACTGGGCCGTTAAAAGTCTGGTTGGCAGTACAGACAGGCTCCCTACCTGGCTTGACGTGGGTCCCGGGAAGTGGCAACATGTTTCTGGCTCCTAGGTGTGGCGGTGGCCATGGGGGCTCTGCACTCTGCCCCCGCCCCAGTGCTGACTCCGCAGCTCCCATTGGTCAGGAATTGCAGCCAATGGGAGCTGCAGGGGTGGCACCTGTGCTCAGGGGCAGCGCGTGCCACGCAGAACCCCCTGGCCGCACCTCTGCCTAGGAGCCGGAGGGACATGTCGGCCTCTTCCCAGAAGCCACCTGAGGTAAGCACCGCCCAGAGCCCACACCCCTCCCTGCCTCCCCTTCTGCGCCCAAACTCCCTGCCCCAGCCCTGAGACCCCTCCCACACCCAAACTCCCTCCCAGAGTTTGCATCCCCTCCTGCACCCCAAACCCCTGCCCCAGCCCGCTGAGAGTGAGCGAGGGTGGGCGAGAGTGAGTGATGGAGGGAGTGGGGGCAGGGCCTCGGAGAAGGGGAGGGTGTCGGGTGGGGCCTTGGGGCAGGGCTGGATGCAGGGCAAGGATGTTTGGTTTTCTGCGATTAGAAAGTTGCCCACCCTAGGCCCCTGTCTAGTGAATCTGCCCAAAGGCTTACAATGCTTCTTTTTCTTAATAATTTAAATAATTCTCCAGCACACTGGTAGCTTGAGAACCACACTGATGGATTCGGGTATGCATTGGTCTCCTTTAATGTTTAGAATGGATGTAAGTTAATGGAGCAAAATAAGTGGACAAGAGATATGTGGCGGTATTTGGATGAAAGTGTATTAGTAAGACTGACCACAAAATGACTGAAGAGGTGCAATAAAACAGATATAGATAAACAGAAGTTCATGCAAAACTTGCATAACCTATTATCTCTTGATCTATAGATCTATGTACATGTTGCTTCTGTCCCTGGAGTTTCCTGAATGCAGATTTCTAATGACTAGAAACCTGTTGCTTCTTTTGACGTTCTTCCTGGATTGTTAAAATTTTGTAGCTTATAAAATAATTTTGATTACCGTGACCTGAATATGAATATCTGTACGTGTTGCCTTCCATATATACTTAGCATTTCAGTCAGTTATGCAGGAAGTGAATAATGACTGATCTAATTTAAGCAGCCCACCCAGCATTGTGTGTATGTGTGTGTGTGTGTGTGTGGCAGCCCGCCCAGCATTGTGTGTGTTCATTGTATAGCCAATCCTTTTCAGTTGCAACACATTGTTTATTGACACAACTGTCTGGTAAAATTTTAAATAAGCCACAAATTAAAATGATACCGCAAAACCTGCTAAATGCAATTATTGTAGAGAGTTGGGTTCTTTTAAAACACTTTGTGATCTACTGATGAAAAGTGCTAGGTATTATTACTATTATGATGATTTTATTCAAGACATTAATATAAGCTTTAATATGCCTAGTCTTGCTATCTGATATCTATGTAATGCTACGTGCATGGTATATATGTATTCTGATGCAGAAGGCCTGCTATGCATTACATTGTAATGCTACAATATCCCATAGTTTTCTGTCCTGCATGTTACTGAATGGCATGAACAATGCACTAACCCTGGCACTGGCAGCAGGAGGCTGGCAGACAGGGTAGATAAGGGAATGAAAGAGAGAGGAAAAAGAAGCTGGAATCTGATGTTTTAAAATTCATTCCCCCCGCCTCCCTCCCCCAAAGGAAACAATCACTCAGTCACTGAGAGGATGATCCAGGCCACCTCCAAGAAATGAGCTTGCAAGGCTGCAAAATCTTTTGGTGCTGTCAATTTTGCTGAATGTCTTTTAACATTATTTATAATGGGCCAGACCCTAAGATGTGCTGAGCACCTGCAACTCTTTTTAATTTAGTGGCAGTTGCAGGTGATCGGCCCCTCTCACAGGATTAAATTTGCTCCTGTACAGAAGAATACAAGGCCTGTGCCCCAGGAAAGTCCCACTTAAGCTCTTGGGGCCTTGTGCTGGCCCACTGTACAGGGTTAAATTTGCCCCTAGGAAGCCAGTTAGGATGAAACAAGAACTTGGCAAAGCCAGGCACGTTGGAGTCTGCCAAAATCCTATAAAGGCAGCCACAGTTAAATGGCTGACAAATTGCTGATTCTGGCAGTCCATCCTTGGAGCACAGAAGGGAGGGTGAGGCTGACCTCTGAGTAGATCCTGGCTCTGGGACCTCTTTGACATGGGCCAAAGAAAGGCAGGTGGGTTTAGGTTCTGGTGCTGCAAGTTTGCAAAACGTATAGCAAAAGCTGCACCGCTCCAAGCTTTTCCTGCCCCTAATCGCTATACAAAACACACACACACATAACTGTTTTATATAAGTGGCTGTCTTTAAAAGTGCTGTCAGCCCATGCTACCCAGCTGTGATGCTGCATCCTTCCATGCAACCTTCCTGTAGTGGGGCGGCTGCTCCACTCTAGTAAAACAGGGGTTAAAACAGCCAAGCTAGGCTGATTGGGGAAGCAGCCACAGCTGTGGCCAGCTCAATTAGGCCTGTGGGCCAGGAGCTGAAGGAGTCTCACTCTAGCCTTGGAGTGGGAAGGGCTAGCTGCCGAGAGGAAGGTACCTGAACTGGAGCAGTGCTGGGGAATAGGGCAAGGGAGTTGGGGAGCTCCAGCCTGGTAAAACTCCCAGGCTGCAGGCCTTGTCAAGGGCCCAAAAAGGTATTGGGGCTACAGAGGTGCAGCCTGGGAATAGGCAGAGGCAGCAGGTCCTAACCCCTTGCCAATGATGAGTGGCCATTACAGACTGCAGTCTGCCCCAGTGAGAGGGGGCTAGATGACGACTGGCAGTAGCCACTGAGGCAAGGTGGGTTTAGAGGGTTGGGGGTTCCCCTGAAAGGGGAGACCCAGAGTGTGGGGGTACTGCTGGGGCAGAACCCCAGGGCAAAGGGCACCAGGGTCCAGGAGGGACACAGGGCCTGAAGTTGGGGAGACATCGGCCAGCAGGGGGCGCTACAAGGCTGAAAAGAGCTAATTTCCAGATGACCAGTAGGAAGCGCCATGATGGTGAGTCCTCGCTTCGCTACACTTCCCAATTAAAATAAGATCAGAATGGTGAGATGAAGATCCTGTAGAGATAGGGAAATGGTATGGCCTGATTCTCCTTTATGCTAAGGCCCACTTACACACTCTAGCAATAAAAATGTGCCTTAAAGTGAGGTTCATAACTTTTTAATCCATTATAAATCTCCTTTACCCTTTACTGTTACTGCAGTATCTCCCTCTGACTGTTGTGAGAGTCTTTCTGAAAAACAAGGAAGAGCCCTCTGAGTGCAAGTGGGAATGCTTGCTTTAATATATCTTGAGGCTAGATAGACGTGAGATCCAGATTTTCCAGGCACTGTATCCCTTTTGTGGCCAGTTACAGACACTGGACACTTCCTCCTGTTTGATGGTGATGTGGATAATAATGACTTTGTCATTTGTCTCTTACATTCCAGCTTTCCTCCCGCCCGCCTTTGAGTACTACCCTTACACTGCTGTGATTACGTGGACCTGGCAAATGCCACAATGATCTAAGAATGTGACACATCCAGGATTCCATGCTGAGGTAATTTTTTCCAGTTGTCCCATCTTGTATTCTGGCTCAATACTTTTTCAGCCATTGTCTACTCTTTGAATATTTTTGCCTCACACACTCAGATGCAAAACCATGTTATAGGGCAGATGCCCCAAGGAGTGCAGCATGTGGCTTTGTTGGTGTATATGGGTTGGTCCACACAAAAAAAGCCCAGAACCCTTGTAATTTGAGTCTATTTCTGATAAAGGGCAGTAATGGATGTTTACTTATGTGTACCCTATTTGAACAGTTTACCTTTTCTGCTGGTACTATGCAACTATTCATTAGAAAACAAGAGATTCATAGAGGATGTGAATGAAGTGCATAGAATTCTGCGAGAAGAAGGTGGATGGTACAAAACTGTTCAATAGGTGAGGTTCCACATCAAGAGAGCACAAACAAACTGGAGCTGAGAAAGGACTGCTCTCTGAGGGTATTCAGAAGAAATTCCTTTACAAAGATGGTAATTCAGATCTAGAACCAATTGCCAAGGTTGGCAAAAGAAGTAGCAATGAAATACATTTTTAAATAATGGGACAAGGAATTACAAGAAAAAACATTACATAACACAAAGTACAAACCATTACTAATATGTGGATTGACCTTGATGGTCATCTTTGATGCTGAAGGTCTTAATCTTGTGAGTCCTTGGACAGTGTTCATTTGGGTGTGCAAGACTGCTGCAAATAAGTGCCAGCTATGCATAGGTCAAGTAAAGTTATGTGCCAAGTGGAAGCCTCTGCACTGAGGAAGTAGTTGGTCTCAACCCACCTCTGCATTTACTCTTTGACTTTTAAATGTGGAGTATGAAAAGGTACAGGATCTGAACAGAGAATGAGCATGTCTGAAAAAACATGGTTTTATGTGTGGTCTTTGTCATGCTAAAGGGGCACCTAGACGTTCTTCTTTGAGTGGTTGCTCATATCTATTCCAGTTAGGTGTGCGCGCGTACACGGACGTCGGAAACTTTTTCCCTAGCAGCTTCCCGTCGGGCCGGCTGGGGAGCCCCCTGGAGTGGCGCTGATATGGCGCTCTATATAGTACCCTGCCGGCCCGACCACCCTCCGGTTCCTTCTTACCGCCCGTGACGGTTGTTGGAACAGTGGTCTCTTGCTCGCAAGTGCTCCACTACTCCCTAGCTATCAGTGTTAATAGTTCTCTTTGTATCAGTGTTAATAGTTTTTTCTTTGTTCAATAAGTAGTTTGATTAGTGTAGTTAAACAGTTGAGGGGCTCTTCCCTGAGCCCTTTGGGGCTTTAGGGCATGCTGTCGCAAGGCTTCAAGCCCTGCAGATCTTGCAGCAAGCCCATGCCCACAGGTGACCCCCACAACTCATGTCTCCGGTGTCTGGGTGAGTCCCACATGGCGGACAGGTGCAAACTTTGTAAGACTTTCAAACCTCGCACCAGGAAAGAGAGGGAAATCCGCCTAAAACAGTTGCTAATGGAAGCGGCACTGCGTCCCTCTCAAGATGCGGGCCCCAGCGATTCGGTGCGCAGTGCGCCTCCATCAACGCCGGCTGCGGCACCACGAAAGGACTCCCGCCCTCCACAGGGCCGGGGATCTTCCGGAACCCGGGGCTGCTCACGGCACCGCTCCCTATCACCATCTGGCCGCAAGAGGCAGGCACGGCCCAGGACACTGTTGCGGCACCGACCTGCCCTAGCCCGACCAAGTCAGCGAGGCCTCAAACGGCCCATGTTAGCCCACGTCTACAGGCACCACCTTGCCTTGATGAAGTGGCCCTGCCCTCTACTCCGGACACCTTTGAGGCAGTGAGAGGGCTCATTGAGATGACGGCACCGGCATCTCTCACGCCCGCGCCGATCCCAGTACGGGCACCAGTAATCTCAAGAGGCAAACCGACGTTCTTTGGTTCGTCTGCACAGGAACAGCCTCCTGCATGCCGCTCGGAGTCCCGACGTCATTCAGAGTCCCGGCACCGCACGGTGCATCGGTCTGACTCACGACGCCGGTCTGACTCGCGGCGCTGGTCTCGCAGTCCGGATCCTGGGAGCCGTTCACGCTCGAGGTCATCTTCAGCTGCCAGATCTTGGTCCCATTCGACATCCAGGATGAGCCTGATGCCCACCCAGCACCGATCGGACCGGCATCGATCTAGACAACACCTGCCGGTACCGGGGCATCGATCCCCGCTTCGGCTCCGCTCCCCAGCGTCCGACCGTACCGATAGGTCACACCGCCCCGCGGACAGAGCACCGACCTGGCTCTCCCCATGCCAGGGCTCCCCTCGGCGCCGAGACTCACCGCGGCGCCCGGACTCGCCACGGCACCTAGACTCGCCGCGATGCGGAGTCTCTCCCTGGCGCTGTGACTCCCCGCGACACCGAGACAGCAGCGGGCGGTACTGGTCACGGTTACGTTCCTATTCGCGCGGCCGGTCTTCCACCTGGTACCGATCGTCCTTTGACCGTCCATCACAGGTCCCAGCGATACACTCAGTCTCACGCACCGCTCCACCCTGACCATCACGCCAACAGTCCTCTGCCAGTTCAGGTAGACCGTCAAGGACATCTGAGGCCACCCAACCCGGCCCAGTGCAGGACCCGACTGCTCTGAATTGGCAACCCCAATGGCCTTTCTGGACACCTTGGGCATATCACCAAGCCCAAGGCGCACCGCTGCCTGCCTACCCACCACCACTGGTTCGCAGCCACCCTCCCGAGGCAACGATCAGCCGCCCACCCGCGGAACAGGCACAGCCCGTCGATCTTGCCCCTACGGAGAGGGAAGCGCCTCCGGGTGCCCAGGAGGACCACTCTGTGATGGAGCAGGTGGATTTGCCTGATCCTCCCCTTCCTGTAACAACATCTTCGTCCTCGCCTGATGAGGCAGTGGCCAGCACGTCGTCATCTGCTCCTCCCCCTATGGACTTTAGGGTCTTACAGGAGCTACTTCGAAGGGTTGCTCTAAACATGAACCTTCAAGTAGAGGAGGTTGTTGAGGAAGACGAGGACCCCATTGTGGATGAAATCTTGAAACCCGAAGGGCCCTCTAGAGTGGCCCTCCCGATGAACAAGACCATTCGCGGTAATGCCACGACGCTTTGGCAAACCCCATCTTCCATCCCGCCAACTGCTAAAGGGGCTGAAAGGAAGTACTTCGTCCCCAGTAAAGGATTTGAGTACCTATTTACCCACCCCATGCCTTGTTCTCTAGTGGTGGATGCAGTCAATGCGAGGGAAAGACATGGTCAACAGGGCCCTGCACCAAAATCAAAGGACTCCAAGCGCCTGGATCTTTTTGGGAGGAAAGTTTATTCCACTGCTGGTCTCTCACTAAGAATCGTAAACCAACTCGCGATTCTTAGCAGATACAGTCACAACTCCTGGTCGGCGGTCCTTAAGTTCCAGGATCAACTTTCACTGGAGTCCTGTACTGAACTTACGGCGATGGCAAATGAGGGCAGGCTGGTAGCCCGCACTTCCCTCCAAGGCGCCCTGGACTCAACGGACGCAGCAGCCCGTACATTGGCTTCGGGTATCTCTATGCGTTGGTGCGCCTGGCTTCAATCATCTGGCCTCCCACCTGAAGTTCAGAATACCATCCAGGACCTGCCTTTCGACGGCCGGGGTTTATTTGTGGAGCAGACCGACTCCCGACTGCATAACCTCAAGGACACGAGAAATACCATCAAGTCCTTGGGCATGCACACCTCGGCAACGCTACGAAAGCCATTTAAGCCTCAGCCTCCCAAACAGCGCTCGTTCCCACCTAGGCCTAGGCAGGACGTCTCCCGTAGGAGGAGCAGGTTCACGCGGCGTAAACCATCCCACCCTCCCCAGGGTCAAAACCATGGCCAGCCTAAGCCCCCACTGGGCCCTAAACGCCCGTTTTGATGGAGCGATCGAGGACGGACTACCACTTCAGAGTCCAGTTACCTTCCCCTTTTTGAATTGTCTATCCCATTTCCACCATGCCTGGTCCCTTATTACATCAGACCGGTGGGTCCTACGGACGGTAGAGGCGGGATATTCTATCCATTTCCATTCTATTCCCCCCTTCCCGCCCACCCACCCCACCCCTCTTCAGGGACCCTTCTCACGAGCAGCTCCTCTACCAAGAGATGCAAGCGCTCCTTACCCTAGGGGCAGTGGAAGAGGTGCCTCAGGAGTTTGGGGCAAGGGGTTCTACTCCCGCTACTTCCTAGTCCCAAAGGCCAAGGGAGGCCTAAGGCCCATTCTGGACCTAAGGAACCTCAACAAGTACATAGTCAACCTGAAGTTCCGTATGGTCTCCTTAGCCACCATTATTCCCTCTCTGGACCCAGGGGACTGGTATGCCACCCTCGATATGAAAGATGCATATTTTCACATCTCCATTGCCCCGTCTCACAGACGTTTCCTTCGCTTTGTCATTCACAAGACGCACTACCAATTCACAGCACTCCCTTTCGGATTGTGCACGGCCCCCCGTGTCTTTACAAAATGCATGGCGGTAGTGTCTGCATTCCTCCACCGCCACCACATCCACGTCTTCCCGTACCTCAATGACTGGTTGATTCGAGGCAGGTCTTGACAACAGGTCCAGGCACACGTGCGAATGATTACGGACACCTTCCATCTCGGTATTATCATAAATACCAGCAAGTCGGTGCTGGTACCAACCCAGTCCATCGAGTTCATCGGGGCGGCCCTCGATGCAACCAAGGCATGAGCGTTCCTCCCGGAGGCCCGTCGTCTGACTCTCGTGGACCGTAATCACCAAGCTCCGTCTGTTCCCCACCACGGCGGCGAGACAATGCCTCAAGTTACTGGGTCACATGGCGTCCTGCACTGACGTAGTACAGCATGCCCGGTTGCGACTTCGACCTCTGCAGGCGTGGCTGGCATCCGCATACCAACCAGAACGCGACAATCTGGATATGGTCCTCACAGTTCCAGCTCGCACGTTAGACTCCCTGCAATGGCGGTTAGACCAGCTGACAGTGGGCGCAGGAGTACCGTTTCAGTCCCCTCACCCCTCCCTAACTCTGGTGACGGACGCATCAGCGTTGGGATGGGGCACACACCTTGGAGATTTAACAACGCAAGGCATGTGGCAACATCATGAGCTCGATCTGCACATCAACATCAAGGAGCTCAGGGCAATTCGTCTGGCGTGCCAAGCATTCCTACCTTACCTACGGGACCGCTGTGTGGAAATCCTCACAGACAATACCACAGCCATGTTTTACTTGAACAAGCAGGGCGGAGCCCGGTCATCACCACTTTGCCGCGAAGCCCTTCTCCTTTGGGAGCTCTGCTTAGCCCATTCCATCTCTCTCCAGGCGTCCTACCTATCGGGAGTTCAGAACGTCTTGGCAGACAAGCTGAGCAGAAGCTTCCTCGTCCATGAATGGTCCATCCGCCCAGACGTGATCCATTCGATCTTCCGTACCTGGGGGTTTCCCCAACTTGACCTGTTTGCCTCACGAACCAACAGGAAGTGCCCGACCTTCTGCTCCTTCAGAGGACACAGCTCGGGCTCTCTTGCGGACGCTTTCATGATCCCGTGGTCACACCACCTGCCATACGCGTTCCCGCCCTTTCCATTGATCCACAAGGTCCGTCTCAAGATTCGCAGAGACAAGGCGAACGTCATCTTAGTGGCCCCTGCCTGGGCACGGCAGTGTTGGTACCCGACCCTGCTGGATCTGTCAATACAGTGCCCCCATTCCTCGCCCAATCAGTCACGACCTCATCTCACAAGATCACTGTCGTCTTCTCCATCCGGACCTCCACTCGTTACATCTCACAGCGTGGAGGATTCGTGGTTGAACCGAATGGAGCTGACCTGCTCGGCCCCAGTTAGACAAGTACTCCTTGAGAGCCACAAGCCCTCTACAAGGCTCACGTATGAGGCTAAGTGGAAGAGGTTCTCTGTCTGGTGCGCCCAGCAACAGATATCGCCGCTTCTCGCCCCCGTACCGTCTATCCTGGATTACATATTACACCTCAAGGACAACCATCTTGCCCTTGGATCCTTAAAGGTTCACCTTGCGGCCATCTCGGCCTTCCACCCAGGAGTGGATGGCTGCTCAATATTCGCGCACCCCATGGTGCGTCGCTTCGTCAAAGGATTGGAGAAAGTCCACCCCACAACGAAGTCACCCGTTCCGGCATGGGACCTCAATCTCGTCCTTTCTCATCTCACAGGTCCTCCCTTTGAGCCGATGGCCTCCTGCTCCCTTCTTTATCTATCGTGGAAGGTCGCCTTTCTCGTAGCCATTACCTCAGCTAGACGGGTGTCCGAATTGAAGGCTCTCCTGTGTGACCCTCCGCATACCATCTTTCATAAGGACAAGGTTCAGCTACAACCTCACCCGTCCTTCCTCCCTAAAGTGGTCTCTCGTTTCCATATGTCACAGGACATTTTCCTGCCTGTTTTCTTCCCCAAGCCGCATGCCAACTCCAGGGAGCAGCGGCTACATTCCTTAGATGTGAGGAGAGCGCTCGCCTTCTATATAGAGCGCACGAGGCCGTTTCGTAAGACGCCCCAGCTGTTCGTCGCTGTTGCAGAACGGATGAAGGGCGCACTGGTCTCTTCACAACGCATATCCTCATGGATTACGGCCTGCATCCGTGCCTGCTACGACCTGGCAAAGGTTCTCCCGCCTGTAGTCACGGCCCACTCTACAAGAGCGCAGGTTTCCTCGGCGGCTTTCCTTGCTAATGTTCCCCTCCAGGAAATCTGCAGGGCCACCACATGGGCATCGGCATAGTGTGATGTGAAGGTATGCACCATCATCCATCATTCCCGTGATGATGCGGCCTTCGGCAGGGCTATTCTCCAATCCGCACTTTCTTAACTCCAACCCCGCCTCCAAGGTAAGGCTTGGGAGTCACCTAACTGGAATAGATATGAGCAACCACTTGAAGAAGAAGAAAAGGTTACTCACCTTTGTAACTGTTGTTCTTCGAGATGTGTTGCTCATATCTATTCCATTCCCCCTCACCTTCCCCTCTGTTGGAGTAGCCGGCAAGAAGGAACTGGAGGGGGGTCAGGCTGGCAGGGTACTATATAGAGCGCCATATCGGCGCCACTCCAGGGGGCTCCACAGCCGGCCTGACGGGTAGCTGCTAGGGAAAAAGTTTCGGACTTCTGTGCACGCACACACCTAACTGGAATAGATATGAGCAACACATCTCGAAGAACAACCGTTACAAAGGTGAGTAACCTTTTCTTATTCCTGCTAATAGGCAGGAGCAAACTGGCAGTCATACAGCAATGTTCTGGTGAGATTCCTCTGCCTTCTCTGTCCTGCAAAAATCACTTGTGGCCATGCTCTTGTAGACACAACACTCTGCACCTGCGCTGTATAGATTTGAAGCCTAGAATGTTCCTACATGATGGTGACTGACTTGTTCTCTACAACCTTAAAGTGCAGCTCCTTGTGTCCACTCAACCATCCTGACTCCTTTAGAAGGAGAAAATTCCTTTTTACCATGTGTCAATTTATCATATACTGGGATGTCAACAAAAGACCAGCTGACATAATTAATTTAACCCTTTGACAAAATAAGAGGCTATGTAAGAAAACTAAGTAGCCATAGGGTGAGAGGAGGTGAAGTTCTGTGCTGGATTAGAAATCGGCTAAAGGAAAGAAACCAAACAGTAGGAATAAATGGCCCATTAACACCCTGGCAGAAGTTTAACCAAGAGGTGCTCCAAGGAACTGTAGTAGGGCCCAAGTTTGGAAAAACTCTGGGAGAAAGGCAGAAGGAAACATGGACCAGCTGTGAAATCTGCCAGTTTTTTCAGGGGAGTTTTCCAAATGATCCCCAGCCTACCATATGATATTAAATGAAGCTGCTTACTGTGCACTGTGTACCACAGTGGCATGGGGAATTTTGGTAATGGAGTTCCAGAAACTAGCACACCCCAAAATCAGGATGTATGATCGTATATGACCAGGGGAAAATATTACGTAAGGATAAGGAGAAAGCCAAGTCCTGGGAGGTGTGGGCAGGATGACATGAGATAGATCTGGCCCCATCATTTTATTTGCAGTCAAAAGAGACAAATATCCAGTGGCTGTAAAGACAAAAGGAAAGGGTGGGATAAAGTAGAGTACTGCAGAAGGTATCTTGGAGATGCTTTGAGAGGGACTGTACATACTGCTGCCAGCAACCACTTGGAGATACATGGAAGACAGAGGTTTGGATGCAGCATTCCAAAGTTATTGCATTACAGAGAAATGCCATCAAGTTGAGAGTCAGACCTCAGTTCACTTGGCCACTGTGCCGAAAATCCTGGTTGTTGATACTTCTGGAAAAGGATCTTGCTTCATGTGACACTTTCAGACTAACCGACTACTGTTAAAGTCAATGTGGATTATTTTGCAAGGGATTGACTAAGGATTTCATTATTTGGGAATAAGAGGCAGTTTTAATGTTGATTTGGGAAAGATATTACATTTTAATAATTAAGAATTGCTATTTCATTAAATAAAATTTTAGCTCCTTGAATAAAATCCAGTGGCAAGGAGACAATTTACTGTTTGGACAGCGTAAAAGTTTTAAACTAGACTTGTTTTAAACAGTTCTTGCACGCGAACTCTGTTAATACAGGGAAAACAAATGTGGATAAATCCTTTCTTTGTCTAATACAATAAAGGTACTTGCAAATATTATTTGTTCTTTGCATAGATGCAGCTGTGGTGTATTCCGCTTGGGTGTATGCACACCCAGTGTAGCGGAGCCAGAGAATTTTGCCTAATAGTATCTGTAAAAGAGTGGCACTCGTGCCTCATGGCTATAGCCCTCTCCCTGGCTATAAGAGGTGCTCCCCCCTGCCCCCCTCAGTTTCTTTTTACCACATGTGGCTGGAGTCCTTTGTAGTTTTTCACTGCACAATCCCTCTATTTTAGTGACTTTTCTAGTTGTATATTGTTCATTAGTACCCTTAGTATTGTGTTAGTTTAGTATTAGGTGTCATTTAAGTATTTCCCAGGTGATGCCCTCATCAGGGTTTAGACATGGTCCATCATGTGGGGGAGCAATCCCCAACAATGATTTCCACATGCGGTGCTTGCTGTGCGTAGGTGAAGTCCACGTCAGAGCAGTGTTTGATTTGCAGATCATTCACCAAATGGAGCCAGGTGGCGAGGGATCTTTGTCTGAAGCAGCACTTGCTCAAACAGGCCATGTGGCCTGTTTCAGCACCGAGGCCCTCATCAGATTGGAGGTTGCCCTCAGGTTCTGAGAGTGCTGCCACTTCGTGTACTAGAGCTGATGCCTCTCCGAAGAGACGGAGGAGTTGTCCCCATTGAGTGCACTGAGGACAAGATCTCATAAGACTGAGGCTACTCCGGGTCATGTGGGGACTCGTCTCCCGCCTCCAGAAGGAATGCAGATCGACACAGGGCGAATGCTGGTGCGTGGGATGACGCAGGTCCTGTGGACTGTGACTGTTGCTGCTGAAGTTACTGTGGTAGCACTCACTGCCCTCAACTTTGGCACCGTCTGTTACCTTGGTACTGCTGCCAACTTCAGGATCGACACTACTTATGGCATTAGAAACAACGGAGATGTACTTAGTGCCATTGGTACTGTTTCCACCGTTGGCACCAGCTCCCTCATCATTCTGGGCTGTGGATAAGTTGGATTGGTTGCTCACACCCTGAGGGATGGCTGCACCTTTATCCCCTGAAGCCAAGGACTTTTCAGTGTCCGGGTCGGGATCTTTCTTCTCTCACTTTCTATCGCCTGACTTGCATCAGGGGCTGTTTATAGAGTGCTGTGGTTACCAGGATTGGTGCTCATCCAGTGGTTGGATTGGGGCCCCTAGCCTGGCACCTACTGGCCACCAATGCCCTATCCATACCAGTGGCCTCCATGGAATCAGTGGGACGCTTCTCAGTTGTGGACATTCCACTCCTTGTCTCACTTGAAGGCATGACCACTGACCAGGTCTGTGGAGGTGACTGTTGATCAGCCACAGGCCCAGGCACCAATGAGCCTTCCCCTTGTGGAGCCTCTGCAGGTGTCCTGTCCTGGAGCAGGATGTGGCTCTGGCACAATTAACTGCTTCATCTTCATCCCTGGATGATTCCGCGATGCTTGGCTCTTCCTCCCCTTTGGTCCTGGAGAATTTCAAGGCTTACTAGGGCCTTTTGCGGCATGTGGTTGCTTCCCATGGTATTCAAGTGGAGTTCTTGCAGAAGAAAATCCACAGGTTAGCGGGTATCCTGCAATCTGCCCCTGGGAGTTGCCCTCCTATTAATGATGTGCTCCTTGAGTCTGCTAAGGTCTTCTGGAGCACATTGGCTTTGGTACCACCGGCAACAAAGTGCATGAAGAAGCACTACTTTGTTTTAGTGCAGGGATTTGATGGTTTTTACTCCCATCCAGCCCCAAATTCCCTGGTAGTAACCATGGTGAATGAACATGCCCAGCAGGGCAGGTTTAAGTATACTCCCAAGGATAAGGGCTTTGAACAAATGGACCTGGTGGGCAGGAAGATTTATACTACCTCTTCCTCACAGATGTGTATTGCTAAGCAGCAGGCATTGCTGCCCAAGTATGACTCTGTGAACTGGATGGCTGTTTAAGTTTGCAGACCAGTTTCCTGAAGCCTTGAGAGAGGAATTTCAGGCATTTGTCACCGCAGGCTGCTTGATGGCTAAGGCTACATCCACACTACCCGCCCGATTCGGTGGGTAGCAATCGATGTTCTGGGATCAATTTATCGCGTCTCATCTAGACGCGATAAATCGATCCCAGAGCCGCTCCCCGTTGACTCCGGAACTCTAGCTCCGCGAGAGGAGTAAGCGGAGTCGACGGGGGAGCCTGCCTGCTGCGGTGTGGACCAGCGGTAAGTACTTTTGAAATCGATCTAAGATATTCGACTTCTGCATATCTTAGATCGATTTCCCGCCCCCCTAGTGTGGACCAGCCCTTAGACTTCACTGCAGTCTGTGCTGATGATAGAGGATATCATGATTCATGGGCCTCAAACCTGGGTCCACAGGAGCAGCCACACTTCAACCCTCCACTTGGCAGTCTGCTGTTCCAGGACCCATGAAGCTCAGCCCCAGTCTGAGGCTCCACCCCTGATGTCCTATTGGTAGAGTGTCAGAGCAGCTGATTGGCCCTACTTAAGACAGCAACAGAAACAGGAAGCTGCCTGAACAACTGAGATCCACACTGCTCTGGACTATGTGTTGTGCTTCATGCTCTTGCTCTCTGGCTTGACTTCCCAGTGTTCTGGCTTGGCTCCTGACCTCTGACTTGTGGTTCTGATCTCCCAGTATCTTGACCAAGCTGATTCCATTGACTCCTGCCTGTGGACTCTGGCTCTGACCACGAGGTCTGACTGCCTATGACTTGGCCTTGGCAATGGATATTTTGGTCCGAGTGATGGCCTTGGCATTGACCATGACAAGGGATTCCTGGCTTCAGAATTCAGGCATTGCTCCAGATGTCCAACTGGCCATCGAGGATTTGCCATTCAATGGCAAAGAGCTCTTTTCAGATCAGACGGACGAGACTCTGCACTTCTTCAAGGATTCTAGAGTTACCCTATGGTCCTTGAGGTGTATGCACGCTGACCGTGCAGAGACACCACTACCGTGGTCGACAGCAGCAGTATTGTCTGTACACACATTTGGGCACCCTTTCCCTCCCCTGAGACAGCCATACTACCCCAGAAAGGGGCATAAATACCATAGGAGGAGGCAATCAGGTCTGGGGTTTGGCCACACCACATGCCTTCCCTCGGTTTCCCCCCGCCCCCAGTGCCCATTTTTGACTCTTGGTCCAGAGTAGTGTTTCAGTTGTCACTCCTTTTTCCCCCCCCGTCCCCTCTGGGGACAAGTTGGCCCGCTTTTACAATGTTTGGGGTTCAATTACCACTGACAGCTGGGTCCTAAGCACTATACCATTCAGTTCCACTCCATCCCTCTTCATCATCCTCCCTCCCCGTCTCTCTTCAGGGATCCGTCTCATGAGATACTTCTCCTTGAGCAGATTTGTTCTCTACTAGTTTTAGGAGCAATGGAGGCGGTTCCGCCAGAACCCATGGGTCATGGCTTCTATTCCCAGTACTTTCTGGTGCGCAAAATCTAGGGAGGTGTAAGACCCATTCTCAACCTTTACAGCCTCAACAAATATATCTGATACATGAAGTTCTGAATGGTCACTCTATCGACTATCCTTCCATGTTGTCTCAGAATGACTGGTTTGCTGCTCTGGACCTTCAGGATGCCTACTTTCTGTGGCAATTCTGCCAGGCCATAGAAAATTCCTTTGCTTAATTGTAGCGGAGCACCATTTTTAGTATACAGTGCTTCTATTCAGCCTCTCTTCTGCCCCTTGGGTTTTTATTAAATGCATGGC
Organism: Chelydra serpentina; assembly: GCA_037349315.1. Classification (NCBI taxonomy): domain Eukaryota; kingdom Metazoa; phylum Chordata; order Testudines; family Chelydridae; genus Chelydra; species Chelydra serpentina. The sequence goes on along the minus strand of JBAIAC010000004.1, from coordinate 55,769,319 downwards.
TGTTATGACAGCATATCTCAGGAATAAAGGAATCCACATCATCCCATATCTGGACAACTGGTTACTGAGGGACAGGTCCAGAGAAAGTTCACATTGACACTATGCTGTTCTTGCTCGACTGTCTGGGTCTCAACTTGGGCTCCCACTCAGAAAATCAAGTTCATTGGGGCCCTACTAGACTGCACAAGTTTTAGAACGTTTCTGACGACCGACCATTTTCAGGCAATTCGCCACCTTTGCCTCAATCAGCAGTTTCAGCCTTTTATGACAGTTTGGATGTTCCTGAGGCTCTTGGGCCACGTGTCGGCTTGCACGCAGGTGGTCCAGTTTGAAAGGTTGCACCTTCACCACCTCCAAATGTGGCTCAGGATGGTGTACCATCTGACTCTTCACCTCCTGGACAGATTGATCCATCTTCTTCAACTAGTCCTTGACTCTTGGCAGTGGTGGATGCATCCTGAGAAAATTTGTCAGGATGTTTCCTTTGTCTGGCCTTTACCAACCAGGGCTATTGTCACCGATGCCTCCCTGATGGGTTGGGGGAGCACATCTTGGGTTGCTGAAAGTTCAAGGTCCGTAGTTGGAGCAGAAGTCCTTACTGCATATCAATGTGCTGGAGCTTCAGGCCATCTACATGGTATGTCACGCTTTTCTGGACTGTATCAGGGGCTCAGTGGTTCACATACTTACCAATAATACCACTGCAATATATTATATGAACAAGCAAGGGGGAGAACACTTCAGGTTGCTCTGCCAGGAGGCAATCAGGTTGTAGCAGTTCTTCATTGAGGAGAACATCACTCCAATAGCCAGCCACTTGCCTGGGTCCAGAATCATCTCGTGGACCATCTCAGAAGAATTTTTCCCTGGGTCACAAGTGGTCTCTGAAGACGTGCCCTCTGGGTCATCTTCATGATTTGGGGAATTCCAATGACTGACCTGGTTGCTGTGAAGGACAACAGGAAGTGACCTCTGTTCTGCTCTCGAGAAGGCCTCAGTCCAGGCTCCCTGTCCAAAGCTTTCCAGCTCAGCTGGTAGTGGGCTCTCCTGTACACTTCTTTCCCCCTCTCCCCCCAAATCATCCCACAGATCATCCTTAAGATGAAGGCAGATTGGGCCATGCTCATTCACACTGCCCCAGCATGGCTGAGGCAGTGCTGGTTCTCCAACCTTCTGATGCTGTCAGTTCAGCCTCCCATACCACTTTCTTTCCATCCCAACCTACTCACAGGGCTGGCTTTAGCAGGTGCGGGGCCCCCCGTGAATAACGATGGCGGGGCCCCACCGCTGATCAGCTGAGCTGAAAAACAAACAAACAAAACCTCCCAACGCGATCAGATGAGCAAAAAAAACCAACCTGGGGAATCGGCGGAATCGGCTTAAAGCCGGCCCTGCCTACTCACTCAGAATCATGGCTGCACCTTGCATACTATTCTAAGTTCCTTGCATCTCACAGCATGGCTGCTTCATAGCTAAATAAAGAGGAAAAGCACTGTTCGGTGGCTGTTCACCGTGTCCTACTTAACAGTAGAAAGCCCTCTACCAGAATGGCCAATTCAGTTAAATGGAAGCAGCTTCCAGTGTGGTCATTGGCCCTCAGAATTCAACTGATGCTGGCTTCTATCCAGGATATCTTGGTGTATTTGCTGCACCTTCAGTCATCAGGACTTGCATTTAGCTCATTGAGTGTATCTGGCAGCAATATCAACATTTCATGCTCCCATTTAGCGAAGTTCAGACTTCTCCAATACCATGGTAGCAAGATTCTTAAAAGGGCTTCTTTGTCTCCATCCTCCAGTCTGAGAGCTGGTTCCTCCATGGGACCTTAACCTGGTCCTAGTGGCTTTAATGGGACACCCATTTGAGCCCCTGGCATCTTGTCCCTTTCTGCTTTTGTGTCCAAGACTGTTCCTGGTAGTGATAAGTGTGTGAGTTGCATGCTCTGATGGCAGAATCTCCTTATACACCATTCGACAAATACAAAGTGACTTTAGACAAATTTGGTGTGGTTGTAAAGTGGTTTCTTAGTTTCATTCAAACCAGGCGGTATATTTACCTGTTATTTGCTAAGCCACATTAAATGTCAGGTGATGTCTAGCCTTCTAGCCAGGACTAAACCATTTCATGGTTTGCCTCTTCTGTTTGTGTCATATGCAGATCATATGACGGTCAAGCGGTTTCTTCACTGATCTCTCAGTAGATAACATCCTTTATCAAGACTGCATACGAAATAGCTTTGTCTACACCTCCTCAGCGAGTGTGAGCTCATTCTACAAGAGCACGAGCAACATCACTAGTGACATCTCAGTACTGGACATTTGCAGGGCTGCTACGTAGTCATTCATACATGCATTTATGAACCATTGTCATTACCACATCTTCCAGAGTGGATGCAGGTTTTGGTAGGGTGGTCCTGCAATCCTTGTTTAAATGGACTCTGAGCTTCACCCGCTGGGAGTACTCCTTGTGAGTCACCTAAGTGGAATACACAGCTGCATCTACTCAAAGAAGAAACGGTTATTTATTTAAACTGTGGTTCTTTGAGATGAGATGCAGACGTGTATTCCATGACCCACCCTCTGTCCCTTTTGCATCGGTCTACTGTGGATGTTCAGTGTGAAGGAACTGGGGGCTTAGGGGCAGCACTGCCTTATAGAGTCAGGGGGTGCGGCCAAATGTGAGCACTACCCCTTTACGGGTATTTCTAGGCAAAGTTCTCCAGCTCTGGTGCGCACACACCTAAATGGAATACACATCTGCATCACATCTCGAAGAACCACACTTGGAATAAGTAACCATTTCTTTTGTTTAATAATTGCAGGTTTTACTTTGATAGTTGACGACTACTGAAACTCTTAGGAAATAAATGCTCATGGGAACAAGAATTATAAACTATTAGAATTTTGCTAAAAGAAAATAAAGCCTATTGTTTCCCAAAGTAAATTAGTTACTTAGCACAGTTAAAATTGTGTGTGATTTGGTCCTTTCTGAACAGCTGCTTTTTAAAACTTATTCAGAGATGCAGATTATTCTCTTGATTAAGTCTGGGAAGGGGGAAGAATTCGCTATCCTGGTCAAGTGACTTACATTTCACTAGTTTCCTGGTAAAATATATTGGTAATTGATAAAAATGCTTGAACTGGCAAACAACTTTACTACAGTACTTGCAGGTGATTGTTGTAGTACATCCACTCAACCTCAACACCACAGCTTGTTTGTCTGGGGAAATATTGCTTCCTGATGTATTAGATCTTGTCTGTAGTTTTAAAAGTCAGTGCTGTTGGGGGGTCCACTGTTTATTGTCCAGATTCTCTTAAAATGTTGTTTAAAGCGATACACCAGGTTGCTCAAGAAGTGAAAGGGCAGCTCTAATCCTGAGCTGCTGTAAGTGCTGGCCCCTCCAAAGGGGTTGCAGAAAGCTTTGGGGGATCCTGGGGCCACACCCTGCTCCTTTGTACAAGCTGAATTTGAGAGTGCAGAGGGAAGCACTGCTGCAGCCTCTTCTTTCCAGAATGGTACAGGTATCATGCCGTTCCTGTGTGTCCAAGAACTGCTAAAGCCATTTGATCTGCCTGAGACTGAATTCCTACAGGGGCCCTCACTGAAAAAATGCTGCTCAGAACTGCTCCCATTCAGTGGCTGAGAGGGAAGGTCCATCAGGCCTTCCATATATTTCCTCTGAAATGGCCTGAATGTTGGCTTTCAGATTTTGTAGTGCTGCTCCAGCCAACTCAGTATAGAAACTTTGATTATTCAGTGAAAAAAGCCTCTGACTTTCAGATGCAAAAGTTACTGTAATAGGCCACTCCCTTTTTAAACCCTAAATGTCCTGGCTCCACTTGGTCTTATAGAAAGTCACAGAATCTAAGTCATTTTTCTGCTTGCAATTAATGGGGAGTTTTGCTGTGTGACTGCCTCCTGTGAAATAGTGGCTGGCATTTGGTTGTCCTATGGCTTATGCTGTATAATTATAGAACACGTTGTTATGGTTTGATGGATGAAGTCATTAAGAGCACGGTAATTAGTACCAGCCTGCTACTTTGAACTGCTGTGTGGTGACAGTGAATTACATCTGTACACACATGGATATTGCTTTCTAACCATCTGATGCCTCAGGCCTACATACTGTTACCCTGTAACCATGCTGGACATTTTTCATTTTAAAATACACACACACACACACACACACACACACACACACACACACACACAGAAGATTTTTACTTATTACACCTTTTTAAAATTCACATGAAATCTAAATAACCTCTGAGGGAAACTTAAAAGGCTAGTTAAACTACGTTGGATTGCTTATAACATTACAGTTGGCATAGGAAGCAAAGTCCTGTGGTGGAAAGGCAAAGAACTGTGCTATAATATGTAAGGCCCAGATCTAGAATTAATCCTAGGATTAGGTCTGCTGACTCAGGGTTTCTAAGGAGAAGCTAGCTGTGAAGCAATTCACTTCACGTTCAAGCTGAACCTCATAGTGGGATCTCAGTAATGGTTCAGTTGGAGATGTAAATCTGAACTAAGCTACAGAGGGCAAGGGGGGAGTTGGAGGAATGCAGAAATAAGGGGAAGATGGGAATGGCAAACAGCTCATCATTTACATGGTGGCTTTACCATAACATCTAGAGCTGGCTGGAAAAACACTTTTTTTTTTTTTTTTCACAGCATTTTTTTTGACTTTTCAGTGAACAATCAAAACTTGAATTTTCTGCCAGAAACTGAAAGTTTTGATTCAGAAATGCTGCTGCAGTGCCCCATGGGAGTTGTCATTTGGGTGCATCATGTACCCATTCTCCTCCATTGGCTGGGCTCCTCAGCGGATATCTCCCATGATGAGTCATGGGTCTACTCTCTTGCTGAAGTCACAATGCTCATGGAGTCCCTTGCCACAGTGCATCATGGGAGATGTAGTATGGCTGGATAGCCCACCCCATAGAGGAGAATGGGGACATGAGGCACCAGAACTACAACATCCATGAGGCACTGTGGTGGCATTTCGATTTGAAGTTTTCAGACAAAAATGTGAAAACGTATTGGATTTTGCATGTTTGAGTTTTTGATGAAAAGATGAAATTTTCCATAGAAAGCAGATTCATTTAATGAAAAATGTAATTTAGCTGAATCCAATTTTCCATTGAAAAACAGTTTCAACTACACCTCTGATCCCTGCAAAAATCTGCATTTTGCTGACAAGAGAATTAAGTGATGAGCAGAGACTGCTTGCACCGAATAGATTGGGAAATATTGGTTTGACTCTTGGGCATGATGATTGGAGTAGTCCCAGATTTTAATTCTCTAATTCTTCTTGGCACCAAATTGTAGATGCCTTATTTTTAAAATAGCTGCTATTGCTTGAGCCAGTGTTCTTATATGTGTTAGGAGGGAAGTGTGACAAGTGTTCTTTGCATAGGGAGAGATTTTGTCTGTCACTTTTCTCATTTCAATGAACTATCTTTTCTATTTCTTCATTCCAGTTGAATATGGGACCCCAGCTTAAACAGCGTTGAACTATGCCACAAACCTGGCCTTCCCCCACAGGCCTGGTCTACACTAGCTCCAGCTCCACTCCATCAATTCAGCTTTGTCAGTAGCTAAGTACTAAGGCAGACAGGGTGCTGGCACTGAACTGTATAGGCCTACCTCCTCTAAGCAGGGTTAAAGGACTCAGTGTTTAAAATGGTCGCAGCTGCCTTAAGTCCTGTCTACACAGTGCTCCAGTAGCTATTATCAATTGAACTACTCTAGTACTAGAACTAAGGGAAACTTTTAGAGAATAAAGGCCAGACAGGTATTTCTGGGCTTGCTGTTTGATTCTCCTATTTGATTCTCCAGGATCAGTGAGAAGGCCACCATGGACCACAAATCTGTGTGCTATCTTAACTGCCAGAGATCATATGCCCTTACTAAGGCAGTAGTAGTGGTGCTTAGCTGTTCCTCAAAGCAATTGCCTCTTGTAATTAGCATAGCTGTGGTCTTTCCTGGATTTAATTTCAGACGTTTGGTCCTCATCCAGGCTGGACTCTTCCCCAGACACACTGATCTCAGAGACTGATGTCTGTGCTAGGTGAAAAAAATAGTGTCATGAGCATAGTGGTGACATCACATCCCATACTGCCCAAGTACATCCAGCCCTCAGTAAATGCAAGTGACAAATAAGAATGATGATGATTAGATTGAACTTTGAGGGACTACATACGTCAGAGCTTTGAGTGTGAAGGCAAGCTCAGGCAGCTGTCCATGAATTTTTGGGACTTGCTTGAAAAGAATGAATGAAGCTATTTTAGTGATTCTATCTGAACCTCCCAGGCATAGTAGTACCCTGTGGTCAAAGTCAGTTGATGGGTCAAGATTAGTTTCTCTTGCCTCTCCATTGTCCTGATGTCATTTTATCCATGATACTACTGCTGTTTAATTCCACATCCTGGTTTGAAGCTGGATTTGGACAGATCTAGTTTATCTACAGAGGTTAGATGCTTTTGAAGTCAGTTCACCACTGCCTCCTAATAATCCAGGAAGGATTTTAGTCTAAAAGGGCTATTGCCTGTTTCATGGTGTTAGCCTCACTGAGAGGTGATACCATTGGCTATGTCAGTCAGGGAAGAGCCCACAGGCATTTCCGACTGGGTTTGGCCATTCAGGCAGGACATGGGTCCAGCTCAGAGGTGGTGTCATTGATTTCTTAGCACTTCTGCTTGCAGAATGGGGCCCAGTTTCTAATAAAGAGGTTGATGTGAGAGTCTCTCACAGATGTGTTGATTTGTGTGGCCCAATTTACTGTCTGAGATTATTTAGAGTGTGTGTGGCTTTTTTTGTTTTTGTTTTTCCCCAGCAAAGTGGGAGGAAAGTTCCTCACAGCAGGAGGAAGTCACCATTGAGACTGAGAGGAGTCAGCCTGAGTTTATTAGTCAGCTAAGGAGTAGAATAGCTCCTTTGCTATGCTATTAAATGTTTACTTGTAGCAATACTCAAATGGTAAACATTTAACAAGAGGAATCCTTCTGTCTTTCCCAGGACTGTATATTAAACTAATTTCTTCATTTTAGCAAGAACTCTATCCCTTCTCCTCCCAGTTTCCTTTGACCCTAAACCCTGATTTATAGGCATTTGTGCAAAGCCATTATTGATGTCAAGGAGACTTTTCGTTGCGTAAGAACTGCAGGATCAGACCCATGTTGTAGGCTGTGTAGTTCTAAGAACTTGCAATCCTGGGATCACATCATGAAGCTTCTATTCATTTTTTACTGCACTAAATTTTGACTGAGTAACAATTGAGTAAGGATTTCTGGACTTATCTCTGGCTTTCCTTACCTGATTACTTTACAAATTCTTGGTAATTCAACCTCTTACAAATCCTGTAGATACGTCTGTTTTCCTGGTTAACCTGGATGTGACAGGTGGACTAGGTCCTGAGGCCCCCTACTGGAGGCCTTGTGGACCAGCCATACCCCACCCCAGAAAAGGGCAGTAGAGAGGTCCTCTGAGCTAGCTAGAGCAGCTGTGTGGGAAGCCGCCAATCAGGGCCCAGCAGGCTAGTATAAGAAGAGCTGCAGGGCCAGGCTGAGATCCGTTCCTTGCTAGAGGACAGTGGATGATGTTCCAGGCTGGCTGCTGGGATTCCATGAGTACAAGGCCCTGAGGTAAGGGTGAAGAATGTGTGGGAGCCATGGGGAAGTGGCCCAGGGAATTACAGCAGCAACGCAGTTTACTTAAAGGGATGTTGCAGATGGCTCCTTTCTATAGGGCCCCTAGGTTGGGACCTGGAGGAGAGGTTGGGCCCAGCCCCCCCCACCCCCCAGCCACTGGGAAAGTGGCCTGGACTTTGAGGCACCCCAGAAGGGGGACTGAACTGTAGTGGTCCAATTGAAGAGCTGGGGCCAGAAAGACCCTGAGAGGGCAAAGACATTGCCTACAGGGAAGAAACCCTGGGGCACTGTTTTATTTTGGAGCAGGAACAAACTGAGTGAGCCCCAGGATACGGCTGCAGATCAAAGGACCTTACCAAGGGTGCTGAAATAGGCTCCCAGTTGGACTTGTGCCCTGAAAGGGGTTTGCGTTGCTTTTATCTCGCAGACACTGTGTATGACTTGGCCAGAGGGCTGAGTCCGTGAAGAACCTCCACAAACAGGTAGAGAGAGTGAATGCAGGCACATGCACTCGGCCAGGGGGCGCTCATGAGAGGTGAGTGCAACACCATTACACTGGAATTACTTCATATTCTATAAAATGGTTCTGAAACCCTCATAACTGGCAGGTACATAAACATGGAAACTGCCTAACCCAGCTCAGAAAGTGCTGTAATAAGTTAATTGCAAGGCTGCTTTGGAAGTTATTAGTTATGCACTTTTCTCTGCTTCACTCTGCTATTCAGTAAAATTAAATGGTGGAGGAAATGAGAGCTGATATTTTAATTATACTTGTACTACCCAGGTATGATGTAAAAGTGTGTCATCCAGTACACTCCAAAACACCTTGACACTATAGGTTCAGCATGAGCCCATGTGACACAAGCTGATGAACTCCAAGATGCACCCCAGCAATACAACCTCCCCAAGCTTGCGAACAGTCTTATGCTTTGGGTCTATTTCAAATGTTCTCCTGGCTGCCTAGCTAAAGGCCAGTCGTGGACATCTTCTCTTTAGGATATGTATGATGCAGCAATGACAATGCAAGTCTAGGGAAAGGAGATAATGCTAATTATTGTAAATAGTAAAAAGTTTCCCCACACAGAGAGAATACCAAACAATGAAAAATTGTGGTTGGATATTTTCACACACCAGTCTTATAAAATAAAATGAGTGCACTCTCATTAAAATGTTGGTGGAAATACCATGATATTGGGAGCAATCTTCATGTCATCTGGGAATGTCTCAAATTGACAGACTTTTAATTCGAGATCAAAATATTGATGAAAATGTTATTTCAGGGACATGTATCCTAGTTCCTATTAATATGGTAAGAAAATGGTCCGATTTACTGAAATTAAACTAAAGCAGGTACCTTGTTGTTGTAGCCAATACATGTTTCATTAAACACTAAAGCCCCTGGTTCTGTCAAGACTCCCATTGAAGTAGAGTTGTGATTAAACCCAGGGATTTTTTTCAGAGTTCAGTGTGTGCGTGCATGCGCATTTTGTTCTTTTCAGGTTCTGAAGTATTGACATGAGCTTACTGTATGTAATTTTTTTTTTAAATACTAGAAACAGGGCAGAGACAAGGCAAGAGCCTGCATAGGGTAGAGGAGCATTGCTAGTGGGTAGAATCAACTGTCATTGGTTACTGAAGGGAGGGGAAGAAGTGGAATTAAGTGGTGGTGGTTGGGATTAATTTGATAGAATCTAGAAAGTTCTGGAAGGCAGATGCAATAAAGGTTGGGCACATAGGAGTGCTGGTAAGAGACTATATATTTAATTTCCTGGTGCCAGTCACATGACGTGGGTAATGGTTACAAAAGTTTATATTGTGTACCATATCAGGGGTCTGTATCTACTGATGCCCGTGGTTGAAGTTGCTGAAAGGAAAGTGTGGCTAGGAGGTTTGCCCAGATAATACAAATAAAATGGGGAAGGGGACAGATGGGTATTTACAGGTACAATCATCTTAAGTTTCTGATATGTGAGTATCCAGTACTATTTCAAACTTATTTTAAAAAAAAGTGTCACCCCCTAACCTTAACACAGTCCTAAAGCACAATCTGGAATTCCAGAAATGTTTCTGCAATCACCAGCTGCCTCATGGTTCTTTCTTTTCTCTTGTACCATTTTAAGACTAAAGATCCAGATAACTACCCCAAACTATATTTATGAAGGAGACTGTCACAACAGGTTGAAAAATAGCTGAAGAGAAATCATGGTAGACAGGACAGTTGAATGTAGAATTTTGCCCTCTTTTAAAAGACTTGCCCGGCTTCAATAAGAGTTGAGGGTACTCAGCACCTCCCAGGCATCTTCAGTACTTTTCAGGATTGAGCCCTTATCTGGCACCAACATATCTAATGTCCTCAGTTCCTGAAAGGAAATATGGCTGTGTGTCGAGCCAGCCCATGGGTTTATTTAAAGATGTATCACCCCTTTTAGCACATACAAGTTTATATGACAGTCAGTAACTGATTGCACTCATGGGTTTAGGGCATTACATCACCAGCAGACCTCCCCCACCCTCCCCTGCTGTTTGGAGTCTAAATTCCCAGCTCATAACTATGGCCAGTCATTAAGGGAGTTTTTGCCCTTTTAATTTTTACATTCAATCCCCACAATAAATTTTAGACATCCAGAATTCAAGTCCTCTTAACACCATTCAAAATAAACAGCTCATACAGGAACCTTAGCTAGCCTAGCTTTCCCTCTGGGGCATCTATTTAAAAATTTATTCTTATTCCCAAAATCAAATACATTTCAGTTTTTATTCTCAGAAGGCAGAACCCCCAACCCCTAATAAATCAAGGGGGGGAAAAACTAGTCTGGAAAGCCCTATCCTTTGACAGTATGATTTCTTGGAAAAAACATAAAGAATTCACGCTGTCATTTAAGCTTATTTAACTTGGCCTCATTTTTTCAGTGTTTCACCCAGTCTTCCATTTACATTGTATTCTATTGCAATAGAATAGTCTCAGCCGATGAGATTGCAAAGTTGCTTTTATGTATGAGTTTTTTGGTCCCAAACATAGTGTAGTTTCCTGTAGCCATACAGAATTCAAATAGCTGCACTCTATTTGGCTTCTGTCAGCCATATGCTAACAACAAATGTGTCTTCCTTAGTTTCTCATCTCTACTGGCAGATAAAAGAAGAAACTTCAACATTTAAACAAAAGAGAAATTTAAGCATGAGAACAATAATAACTTGAGGATGCTTCATAACTTGGTGACTACATCCCAGGCTAATAAACATCCTTGGTCTTTGATCTCAGAATTAGTTTAGCCCAGGGTACATAAATTGGAAACACTGTTATCTAAATATATAGCATGGTATATACTGTTGCCTCATGATGACGCAACTTCATGTCATGCAGAAGTAGACAGCTCAGGAAAATCTGGAAGTTACAGATAGACCATTGTCTGCCCACACTTATGGTAGCTTTTCGGAATGAATAAAAGTTTAAATAAGTATGAATGTTCAGGGTGTCAGTTGACGATGTCAGTTTATTGCAGCTGTAGTTGAGAGAAAACTTAACCTGACTGATCAATACATACTATTATACCTTTCCAATCCATTTTAAACACAATAACTAAGGAATGTAATGACATACTCATTCTCACTGCAGATATGAAAAAGCATGAAAACATTACTTTTAACAAGCCTGTCAGTGCTTAAGGAATTAATAGAATGTGTATGACAAATACTCTTAAGAGTTGCCTCTCAGTTTATACCTCCAATTATTACTAGACTTTCCCTCGTGGAAGATTTTCTAGAGAATTAGCACATTTATAGGTGCAGTTAGGAGTCAGGATTCAGTCTTCTCTACATTTATAAATATCTAATGCTTGCTTACACTTTGGTTATAGTGTCACTTTTAACATTGCTATAGTTAGGGCTTAAAAGACACTTTCATTATAAGTATCTACTTTCAGATGCATATGAAGAAGGCATCTAAACATTTTTCAGAACACTGTTTAAAACATCTCCAAAATGAATCTTACTAAACTTACCTCAACATTTAATCTTTAACTGGATAATTAAGTGTGAGAATTTTTAGCCATAATGTGAATTTTTGAAGTAAGTTTTGTAAAATTTTGTTTGAAAACAGGTTTGAAAAATGTTATACTTTCTTCTTTAAAATTTCAAACTTTCCATGAACTTGGAGTTGTGTTCTACCCCTATGCTGCCTTGCAGTGGAGGATGGAATGATCTGATGTATCCATGACTTACCTCACTCGCAGCACTGTTGAGGCTTATCAGTTATTGTTTGCAAAGTGCTTTGAGGTCCTTGTATGACAGATGCTAGAGAAGGACAATATAGTAGTAGTATTGCTATTGGAACTGCAGTAGTGATCCCCTAAATTTTGTTCTAGGTTGTGCCATTAGTTAGATACATGAGTGAGAAGAACATTAGGGATACATAAGAGAGATTCTAAATTAGTTTCTCCTTCCACCCACTTGCAATGCCACTTCACTGATAGCTGGATGGAGTCCTAAGTGGACCCTACATATTAGCTAGAACAGGGGTTGATAATGTGCAGGGTTTCTATAATCCAGATGCAATATCTTCTAGCTACTCAATACCAATGTATTAGATATAGATAGGGAAAACAAGTACATTGATGTACCCAGCCATGTTATATATTCCTTCTAGGCCACGGTCTCTTGCCTCCTCTGAAACTGTCTTCATGAAATTGCAGACGTTCCTTTTAGTTAAATTAAGTTGGCTGTAGATGGCTGAATCAGATCTGTGGCAGACTTGAAAAAGGCATGGCTGCTTTTCAGATCGCAATAACTTGTTTGCTTACAGCACAGGCACAGCTCACACCCATTTCCACCCCCTGAAACCCGACCAATGCACTCTTGTTTTAACTTCTGGCCCTATGTACCTATTCCACTGGATCAGTTATCTGATATCACTTTGTAGTTACAGCTTATGCAGCTTGCAGTTTTAAACCATATGGTCATTCTTTTATGTAGTATTTCTTCTCTTTTTATTTTTCATTTTCCCACACCCACTCCATTTATTGTTGGCTGTTCTCCCAGCACCTTTTCTCCATGGAGAGAGTTGCATAAATAGACCTCTGTAGACTTTAGAACACAGACACGGGTGGATGGATCTTCTAAACTCTGCCTCAGAGTAGTGTAAAGAGCACCTCATCTATGGTACATGTGTATATAGGATTCTGTAGTTAAGGAATTTGATCTATAAATAAGACTACCACTCCTGTCTACTGTGACATGGGACCAGCAACAAACTGTATTTAAACTGCTGCAAATTATTGAATGGTGTCCTGCCTTGACTGCTTAGTCTGTCTGCAGTCAGTAGGAATGAATGTAGGGCTGTGGGGGAAGAAGGAATAACTGAGGAAATTAAAAAAAATCTGCATATGTTTGCATTTTCCTCTTCATATGCCTTTTTATAATTTAATATTTATGTACTCTCCATATTTTAAAACATTTGGCTGATTATTTTTCCTCTTCACTTAGTTTTCTACTGAAATATTTAATTACATTTAGGACTAACATACCAGTATATTTATTTTGTGCAAGACTTACCCATTACTGTAATGGGTAAATCTTGCATTCCTTGCACATTCAGAATTCCCACTGATTTTAAATGGGAGTGTTGGTTGCCAAGGAATACAGCATTGGGCCCACAGTATGGTTTATTACATAGTTACCACTGGAGGGATAGCAATTTGTTTTTTATTAAGATTTAGCTACATCAAAATGTGTGTTAATCACCTTGCTTTTTAGTTGAAATAACTGAGGGTCCCTCTAGAGGAAAGATATGAAGATTGTCTTTGCAAGTGAACACTTGGGAAAGAGAATCAGTTTATCTGGCTTGGAGGATAGCACAAATGATGAGAGGGAGAATGTGGAGAGCAGTTTTTCTGAAGTTGCATTTTGGGGTGTATAGGCAGGAGGGAAGAAAAAGAAACTAAAGTAGCTGTCTTGTTTTAGTATTTGGAGGATTGTACAAATTATTCATCGGGATGTGTCCACTTATGGAGTGTGGGCCAAATTCAGAGGTGAGGTCAATGGTATAAGTTACTTGTCAGTAAATGGTTGTAAGTAGAGGTGGGGGTGTGTCTTGCACACAGACATGCAGAAGGGAAGGGTATTGCAGGAAAAGTGGTTAACAATGGGGTGTAAGTGTGCAGAGTAAGCAAGGAGAGTTTTAGTTTAAGCCCTTGGGCACAGTGTGGAAATATATCACATCACACCACGGTGCATACCTCTAGACAAGTATTGGGATACAGATATGAGAGGCTAATGACAAGAGATGAGCCTAAACCACAATCCTTGATCTGAATACCATCCAAATTTGGAAAAGTTTGTATCTGAATTTGAGCTTTGTAGCGGATGGAGTATGACTATAAAGTGCTTCATTCCTTGGGGGAAAAAGGGCGTGGTGAGCTAGAAACTTGACAGGCACATCTGCAGCCTTCAAAAGCATATGACTCCAACAGATCACGAAGTAACAAGCATCTTGCTGTGAGTTTGGCCAAACCAACAGAATGTCGGGATTCTTATTGCTATGGATGTGCCATACAGTGTGTTTGTGTGCACACTACAGTGCCTTTTGCACATACAGTCAGAAACCAGGATCTACAGATAAACACATTCTAAAATAAAATACATGAAAATCACTTTGTTTACTTACTGGCCAAGATCTAAATGCTGGGTTTGTGTTTGACTGCTATGATTGAGGGCATCTAAAACAGTGGAAGCAAAATAGGGAGTGTAAATCCTTGTGCAGTGGTTTAGGTGATAATGAGACAATCCACTGTTGCAAGAGAAGCACAGAACCATGGACATCAGGTCTGGGAAGATACAAAACATTCCAGTTCATCTTTGAACCATTTATAAATAAAAAAGCAAAATTATCGCGTGTGTGTATAAAGGAATTTCACCCACTCATGAGGGAAAAAGCTTTGTCAGCATTAAAATGTCCCTCTCTGAAGTAGGTTTTCCCAGGCAGGAGCAATCAGAGGGCGCACTCTTCTTGTCTGTCTTTATGGCGCACTTTGGAGACATTCCATGTTCATTAGCTTTTGGCTGAGGGAATGGCTCCATGTGTGAAGAGGAAAATTCCCCAGGGAATCTAGTGTGTAAACCACAGTCTGGGAGATAAGGCTGGACCTCAAAGAAGAAATTGGTCTTCTCAGATCATATTATGTCTACATGTCTGAGACTAGACAAGCTTTGGGAACTGAAAGCAGTGCGCAGGAGGTTTTCATCAAACTGAGAATTCCGTGGGCAGATAGAATAAGTTGGCTAATAAGAGAAGAGCATAAAAATATAGGAACTAAAAAGAGACACAACAGCAGAGGATGGAAGGCATGAAGCTTCACTGGGGTGCTAAAATATAGGCAATTTCTATCACGTACTGGGTCCACAGTACTAGACTTCCTGAGAAAATACTCCCAGACAACATCCACTTCTTGGAAAAATGTGGGTTGCATGTTGGCATGCCAATGTACTACATGCCAAAAAAATAAAAAAATCACACGGAAATGAATGATTAGAACTTCTCATGCTCTTATTTCTAAAGCTACTAAAAATGTGTCAGGACATGGGAGACTCCCACTTTCAAATCTGTTCATTTTGCAAATTAATGTGTAAATTCTGCATGAGTAACAGAATATGTGCTGCCCATAGGTCTTTAAATAGCTCTGTTGGAGTTACTTGTACTATATTTTAGTAATGCGTTTTGCCTGCTCTCTAGTATAAATCCCTATAAATCTTAGCTGTATTTATAATGAAGGCAGTGGTGCAAGTACGGTGGTATGGTCCGGTATGCAATACCACTAAGATATTTATAGCTGGTACGCAGTACCAGAAAGACACAGGACAGGAGGAGCCTGCCCCCCACCCTTCCACGCAGCAGCTGTGTCTCCTGAGTCCTGCCTGGGGTCTGTGCAGCAGCCCCGCTGGAGGACAGGGGGGGTGGGGTGGGGGGGGGGGAGATGGGGCACGGCTGGGGGCAGTACAGTAGCTGTGCCGGAGGAGCTTCTGGCATGGGGCTGTCCGGCGGGCCCCACGTTCTACTCTCTTCCCCGCTGCGGTTCCCAGGAGAGCTGCTTTTGTCTCAAGATGGTGGTAAGCTAATAAGACTCAGAATACACACAGGAAGCAGATCGGTTGAGTAAGAAGGTGCCACACTTTAATCTGTTATTCTTTGACCTACTCTGTTTCCTAATTGCACAAAACTATTGTCTTTCTCAAACATTCATATGCAGCATATTCTTTTAGCTAGCAGAGAACCTGATCAGATAATGAAATCTGGGGCTAGGTTAGCAAGAGATGATGGTGTGGGTGGAAAGCAGAACCTTTGTTGAATCTACTGCATTTTTAGAAAGATGTAAGTTCTCATTTTGTATTCTCTCTGGATCTTGTCACCACACATCTTCATGGGGCCAGGTAATGCCACTGGCCAGCAGGTGTAGGCATTGGTAGACACACGTCCTCCCCGCCCCCAATTAATTTTCCTGATGATTCAGGGAGTAAGAAACCAAGGGTCAAACTCAGTCTTGGTGTAAGTGGACATAATCCCAATGAAGGCAATGAAACTGCATTAACTTACAGCAAAGCCAGTTAGGAACTGCTGGGAGCCCTAACAAGGAGAAGGCCCAATTTTTTTTAAACACCATGTTAAATGCTTTTCAGGATGTTAACTAACATGGCGATAAATATGTCAAAAGCTGCTAGAATTCCTTCTAGACTGGAGCTCTTGCCAATTCTAACAGTAGTTCAGCAGTGTTAGAATTGGGGGATTTTTAAAGTAAAAATCCCTTGTGCAGACACCATCTTTTCAATGCTTCAACATGGCTACTGAACATAGTTACATGGTTTGTGCCCCTTTGGGCTACATAACAAATGTAACCAAGTCAAGTGACGTGGGTACAACACAGTTGTCCATGATTCATTTAAAATATTTGAAATTTTTTGTTTGGACAGCATTGATGTCTCTGTAATGAGGCTGAAGCTTGAAGGCCTGTTTTTAGCTTGGGTACTTTGATACACGTAGGTCCTGTCCACACCATTTTTCACTGTGTTGTAACCAAATCAGAGAACAACTGTATTTTAACTGAGTTTCCTGATTCACATATTTGTAAAGTAAATGGGGGTCCTCTGAGTATAGATTTAAACCATGTTCTAACTGTGTTTGGATGCAGCCATTCAAGCATTGTTTTAAACACAATCATATCCATTAGTAGGGAT
Organism: Chelydra serpentina; assembly: GCA_037349315.1. Taxonomy (NCBI): domain Eukaryota; kingdom Metazoa; phylum Chordata; order Testudines; family Chelydridae; genus Chelydra; species Chelydra serpentina. The sequence continues at coordinate 55,752,448 of JBAIAC010000004.1, read as the reverse complement.
CGGACCTTGATGCAACATGTAAATCAGGATTCTAGGCATTTATTTTTTGTTCTTGTAGACAGTATTTAATATAAATTTGTAAAGATTAGAAAGAACTTCTACATTTTGTCTTACTGACCTTGTACTGTGTGTTTTTTTCTTTTTTCTGTTTTTGTTCTGATGATTAAAATACCCAGTTAAAATTATGAAAAATAATAATTGAGATAAAGTTGTTTTGATGAGAAGTTAATTGGTGTGGCTCTTTGCAGGAACTGGAAGCTTTTACTATTTGGAAAGCATTGCATGCAATACAGAACTGTACAGAAACATCAGAGGTGTTTCAACCCAGATATTTCTGAAGAAAGTGTTGTCTTGAAGGATGTGCCTAGGATTTTTCATTCAATATACATCTTGCAGTGAGATTTAATTAAAGGGAACTAAATGTGTGATGCCATTGACTAAACAGAAACTTTACTTATGAAGATATTGTTTGCATATGTGTCAAAAGCAAGTACTAAAAGGGCTACTGCACGTAAAAAAAAAGAAAAAAAAGGTTGAGATAACAGTAGTAACAATTTCCTAAACTGGTTACAAGTTAATCACAGACTTGATTAATCACAAATCTTACTATGTGTAAGATTTACTATTATCTTGCCTCGAAATAACACCAGAATTTCTTTGTACCCGTATAATAAACACAGAGCATCATTTTTGATAATGCCAGCCAAAAGCCCAAGAACAATGTTACAGCCTTACATTTAGAGCAAATGGGTAACAGACTGAAAATTCCCGAATGTATGTCAGACAGCAAATTATTTACTTTTTAGACATTTTAAAAATGTAATCAGATATGCCACAATGAAAGATGAATTTACAAAGAAATTTAGATCAGAGGCCAAATTGACCACTGGCATAAACAACAAAGTTTCACTCACTTACCAGAGAGTATGCCTTAGAATTACAACTTGGAAGCAAATATTCTTTTTCAAAATCCTAACATACTGTCTTTTGGTTTCTATTCTTCTCATTTCTCTTCCATCATTCCTGTTTCTTTCCTTCCATATCCTGTCAACTTTCCCTGAGATTCATTTTTTTTGTAATAAATTCCCTCCTGCTCTCTCTCCCCTCCCTCCTCCAATCTCTCCTGGCTCTTCTAAGATATTTTTCTTTTCTAAGCCTGCCTCCTCCTCTTTTTTTTTTTTTTTTTTTTAAGCTTATTTCCCCTTTGCATGGTTATTTGCTGGCGCTCTTAATGCTCTTGGCTGTGACCTGAAGACATGGGCCTCCTAGAGACAAGTCAGGTTCTGCTGATTATAGCTGCTGTCTCTTTATTGGTGGAGGCACATTGCAAGGCAATGAGGTAAACTCCTGTGCACTTAAGCCATGCTGTTGCTTACCCTGTTTTTTTCTAAAGAGCATCACCTCTACTACTTCCTGTGGCCTCTCTTGTTTCATTGCCAATTTATGCCCCCACATATTAGGACACTGGTAAAGTAAGGTGTTAGCAGCTAGTAGCTTCTCCTCCTAGCTGCTAACTTCCTTTGGAATTTCACATGAGCACTTTCCTGCTGTTCTAGCTTACTGTTCTCCACATGTCTGGAGGATTAGTGAGCGCCAACCCAACATCCTCACTTATCTGAGAATAAAAGTATGTCATCCCCAGAGAAACTCTCCTCTCGGGTAACAGCACACTGATATCATCTGTATTAGCTTCTGCCTGAGCAACATTTATACCTGTATTTGCACTCAAGTAACATCCAGCCCCTCACTGTCTGCTTGTTCCAGTCAACATTAAGAAAACAACCAAAACCAACTCCCTGATATGTCTCACTGGGGTCTGCACTAGCAAAGGTGTCAGGATGTGGCGATGCAGCTATGCTGGTGCCAGTATCTGCTAGGACTTCTCCAGTTCATTGTTTCCTGAAGATCAGTAGTCTCTGTATATTTTATGAGATACTGTTTAGCGCAGGAGGGGAACAGTTTTACCAAAATCAATTTCTTGAAAGAGACAATTAAAAGGATTAGAGAAGGATCTGACTGGATGCTTCACAACTAGGACAATGAACACATACCCAGTTGCTTTGTGTGGATGTGATGATAGACCATTAAATTTAAACCAGCTTGCAGGTAGCCAATAAGTCTTACAGTAGCCTAATTCTGAGCAAAAAGAAGTTACATTGTCTGATTATCTTTACTGTGAATTATTTGCTCAGCCTTACTTACATGCACACAATTGTTCAGTTCCATTTCCATCCAGAAGAGGGAAGAGGTACACACACACACACCATTCGACAGCCAATTGCAGTGTCATTTGCATTTTCTGTCATTACATTTTCCTTTTTCTGAGCACTTCCTCGCCATTTTTTCTCCCTTATTGGCCCCTCCCTGCATCTCCTATTCTCCATTTAACTCTTCTTCTCCCCCCCCCCCCCTTTGACAATGCTCCGTCCTGGCACTCTCCATGCCTAACTGTACCTTCAGCAAAGGATCGAGTGACCTAAAGACGCTGCTCTCCCACTGAGGAGCACTGTAGCCCTAAAATGCTCTCTCCCTAATCATTTGGCGGTAGTGCCCTCTGTGAAGTGTGTCTACACAGTGTGTCTTCAGTTTTCCTCTGCTTGAATTACAGCATGGAAAAGTGTGTTGGGTGGAGGACCCTTATTTTGCAGTGATGATGGTAGCTGGTCTGCAGTTTCACCATAGATATTCCATACCCAGCTTTGGATTATGCATTGTTCTTTAATACTTAAGGAAAGGAATAAAGAATGATTTACGGTGTATATAGACCTACTAGTAGGGGTGTGTGAATCTGCTTCTGAAAATATATAGTCACGGCAAGATTTTCAAGAGTGACTAGTGATTTGGGGTGCCCCAATTTTGGAGTGTCCGACACGAAACACTGGGCAGGAGCCTGTTTTTCACAAAATGTTGAGCACCCACTTTCCAAAAATCAGACTACTTTGAAGCATCTCAATTTGGGCCCCCAAAATCAAATCACTCAAACTTTTGAACATCTTGGCAATGGGGCTATCAGTACAAACAGTATCTGTACAATTTCTATATGGGAAATACCAGTCTATAGTACTTTTTTACCCCCAATATCTAAACAGTTGCCACTTTCCCCCCATACTGATGCATCAAGCAATTTTTTTAGACAGGAAATGGCAAATCCCTGTGTGGCAAAACTGTCACCTGGAATTTTGCAGCTTGGTCTCTTCCCTGTTAAGAATCTCTCTTTTATCATGGGTTTAGACAAAGAGGGAAGATGCTGAATACAAATATCTTTGCTTGCCCTATTGGTTATAGTGTTGACCATTGCAACCTCCTCCACTCCAGCCTTCTGCATGTGCATGTTGTCCCTCCAGACTATCCAAAGTATAGCTGCTAAAATGAACCCATTGCTTTGTTCTAAGAAGGGGATGATGTGACCCTCTTCATTGGCTACTCCTTCCCCAACACTTCGAACTGAAACTTCTCATTCTCGCCTTCAAGGTGCTATATAACTCCTCATCTTTCTACATATGACCTCATTTTTATTGCATTGCAGCCCTAACCCTGACCCCTTGCACTCTGCCAGTAAGGCCAGCCTTGATACCACATTCATCCATTTCTCCTATAAGTGTTTTCCTGCCTCATTCTGTGTGGCCTTCTTTGCATAGAATATACACCCTACTGTGGTCTGCCATCTCACACTCCTCTCGGCAATGAAATCCCTCTTATTTAGCTCACTTTTTACATGTTGCCCACAGTAAATAAGTCCCTGTGTCATATCTTTCTGTCTCTTAGTTTTGACATACAAAGAATGAGGGGGTGGGAAAGGAACACCAAGATGAGAATATGCATTAACTGAGTAACCACTTGATGATGAAAATGATTACTTCTCCTGTCTTTCCTTTATCCAGAATGTATGCCTTGGCACTGCAGCTTGGCATCACGTCACAGCTGAAAAAAGGCTTGTGTCTGAATCAGTCAGAGCAGTTGCTTGTAATCCAAATCCTTCGTGTGAGTGAGTACTTGCAAGAACAGAGTCCTTTTCAGATCTTGACAACAGCATGGAACGAGAGCATTGGGAGCCCTGCTTGTCTTTAGAAACACTGATTGAAGCAGTTATAATGACAATGATTCTGCAAGATCGGGTCATTTTATTACAGCTGTAGGGGTTAAAAAGCCTTTGATTATATCTGACTAGAAATGTTTATTCGTGTACATATTTAGAATTTGCCATAGTGTGGTTTCCTCTAGGCTGCCTCCTTGTGACTTCAAGGTGGCCCTGCAAACTGCTACCTGCTCTGTTTTCCTCTTGTGGGGGCCCTTTCTCAGGGGCCCTGCCCACTTTCTCCACCATATGTGATAAGATGGCCCCTGCCAGGGGCACCTTCCTATGGCAGGCTGCAGCACTCGTAGTAGACTTGCCTCAGTTTCCCCTTCCTTGACAGAGACCCTAATAACTCCATGCCATAGTTTCCAAGTATAAGTAGCCCTTTGTGAGGTTAATTTATTACAAAAAGTCTCTCACCCATAATCCTGAATTCCCTGGCATAGTCCAAACAGTACATTTACTCTTTCAAGTCCCTCTAGTTCCTCAATACCCCAACTACAGCTCTGGTGTTTCTCACCACAGTCCCACTCTCCAGTATAGCTTCAGTGTCTCGCACCTCACTGAGACTCAGGTACAGCTCTGGTGTCTCTCACCAGGCCTCAACCTAACCCCTCTAGCTGGGGTGCTTCTCTGTCTGCATCATTCTCGGGCCTGGCTTTTGCCAGGAGACATAAGCAGGCTGACCCTCCATCATTCCCCAGTCTTCCGCCCTCTCTCGCCCTCCAGCTTCTGCTCTCTGGCCCAGAGAGCCAGCAGGCATCTCCCACTGCTGCTCTCAGCCTTCAGCTCTCTCTGACTGTGGCTTTCTGGCCTGGGGAAATTTGTAGGTGAACTGCCTTCTGCTTTCACCAACCTGATCTGGCTCCACTGCCCAACTAAGGCGATCTCACTGCTTCCTCCTCCAGGGCAGGGCCGGCGTGCCCACTAGGCGACCCTAGGCGATTGCCTAGGGTGCCAGGGTTTGGGGGGTGGCAGTCGGCTGCCTCCCGGCTCCGCGTCTGAGCCGGGAGCCAGGGGGGCGGCTGGCTGCGTCTGCCTTCCGCCTCCCAGCTCCGCGGCTGAGCCAAGGGGATGGGGGGGCTGGCCATGGCTGCCTCCCGGCTCCGCGGCTGAGCTGGGGGGCGCCATGGGCGGGGGAGAGGCTGCCGCAGCCTGTGTGTGTGTGTGGGGGGGGGGGGGGGGGGTGTTGGGAGCCACGGGTGGGGAGGGGGGACAGGGACTGGGTTCCGCAGGGGTGGGCAGCATTAAGCTGGGCGGGGACGCAGGGCTGGTGCAAGGAAGTTTTGCCTAGGGCGCGAAAATTCCTTGCACCGGCCCTGCTTCAGAGACATCCCCTTCCTGAAGCACTCAGCCCAGCACTTTCTCTCCTTTCAGGACTCTCTTCTGCACTGGACTATGGTCCTTTTGGGTTCTGGACTCTGTAGTGCCTGTGGGCTGTCTCTCATGTAGAACTCTAAGGGCAGTCCGGCCCTCCTCAGTACACTAACCTAGGGCATACCTGGACTGAAACAGGAGAGGTGGGCCCAATTTCATTTCAGACCTTTCCATTTCCTAAGACTGAAATATTTTGTGGTGTTTGTATGTCTTAACGTGCTATAATTGTTGAAAGTTATACATTAACGTTCTTCATATACTTTAGCACTCTTTGAAGTGGGTTTGGATTATCCCTTTTATTGTGGTTTTCTTTAATGTAGTCCCATTGTGCATTGTAATGATGCGGAGTATAAGCAAGATGATTCAAGCAGTCAGTACTGAATAGAGCAATGCAACTATTCTGTACCCAGATGTACATTTCATAGATAGCAACGACTGACTTAAAGCTTTACTATAATTGCTTGTTGTTAAATGTAAGCAACGAGTCCAAGGGTAAAAAAGCAGTGGGAGATAACAAAATAAGTATCTTGTATCCCTTTCTTTGAAATATCTTTCTGTCTCCTGGAGCAAAACTGGAAGCAGAGCTGAGCCAGCATAGGAGGGAGTGCATGCAACTCTTTCAAACCAGGGAGGAGCAGCTGTTCCAGTCTGTGCTTCTCCTGAGCCCCAAAGGATTTTTTTTTTTTTTGCTCAGTCAGTTAAAATTCTTTCAGGGTCTCTTCCTACCCCTCCTCCCACAATGCTTCTGCACAGCCCCATAATGTATGCCCTGGTGTAAAGCCCCAGTTTGGCCCCATGTCTCCCTTTTGTCCATTGCTCATATATTTTTGGAGGGGAAGGTAAGTGTCCATAGAAGTGATCCATTGTAGGGAGACAAATCGTGCCAAGACTTCAGGGTGACCAGAGAGGAGGGGTTTCTTGCAGATCTGCTAGTACTTGTGATGGCATGTAGGCCCAGATAAAATTACTGTGTGACTAAAACCAGCTTAACTGATCTATGCCATTACAGAAAATTGTGTGGGCTATCACTTGGTATTGTAATGTTCAACTGAATGTGGATTAAAACTTTCAAGACATAAACTTTGAAAAAGGGGGCACGCTTGGCCACTAATGCAGCATCTTTGGAGACCTAGGTTCACATGTGGCCCCGGGGTCACAAGTAAAATGAGTTTGGCAGTCGCCAGCTACTCCCTAGTAAACATTTATTCATTACAAGACCCACACCATTTGTCATGGCTGTCAGTTTCTGTTCAACAGAGGCCCAGGACTTTAATAACAAGAGTATTTTAAGTCAAGGTTGAGATGCACTGGCAGAAGTGTGAGGAAGCTTGCAAAGCAATTACCTGCATTTTGCCTGGTTTTCTCCAATGCTAAAGGTCACTTACTTTCAGGAATAGTAAAACTGATCAAATTTAAAAACAAAAATTATTTAAGAGAGTTTTTTAATGGAAACGCTGGCAAAGCCAGGACTAAAATATCACCACCAGGAGACCATTTGAGCTTTTCTAAACCTCTCTGCCAAAGTTTGTTAAAGTATTTTCCCTATTAACTCTTTTGCAATCCTTGTCTTAAGTGTACCTGAAGTTTTAATGTTAAACCATTAAATCCATTTTACAACCACAGATTATAATGTCAAAGATGAAGGATTTGTGAGGTTAGTAGCTGACCCTCAAAAGCTGAGACACAAAACATGTTTACATCAGTTGGGGCCTTATCCTCATCCCCTGAGAGTCAGTGGGGGCAGGATTCAGTTCATGTCTGAGTGTAAAATCCATAGGAGAATAATGGTGCCATACATGAATTCAGAATAAGCATGCTGCGATATTTGATTTAAAAGCACAGAATCTGCCAATTACTTTGCAATAGCATTTTTAATTTGAAAATGTCATTGCAATGAAATATTGCTGCAATGCCATTTTTAATTTGAAAGGGAAAGCTTTCAAGAAGTGAAAGTAAACAATTAAGACGATGATTTACAAAGTAGTTAAGGGGTTCATATAAGGAGCTACAGCAAGATCAAGAGCATAATACAAGAGAAAGATATAACAAGCTTGTGAGTATGATTTGAAGCCAAGAAACGAAAGGTAGAGTCTAAATTCGCTTTTGGAAGTGGGGCTTCTCACAGCAGTTTATCAGCCTGCAGATATAGATGTCAAATGAAATAGTTGGAGCAAGCATAGTAGTACAGAGGAATTTAAGGCAATGATCATTAGTCATTTAGAAACACAAACAGTTAGATTATATATCTTCAGAAAAGCATGATACATCTTCTACATGGTCTAGGTGGTTTGGTTCATCTACAAATTCTTAGTTTCTACCATATGAGTAATATATGTAATTGACCAGCATTATACTGTAGTATTAGAATTAATTCTGAACAAGAATCAAGTTAATTTTTACATCTACTTTGTATGTAATTAAATGTGGAGGCTGCTGGCACCATCTCCACATCCTTCCAGAATAGTGAAACCAAGAAGGATTAAATGTTGTAAGCAATGATTCATTCTCCTGCTCTGCAACCTGCCAAGGGATCTCTAGAATGGCATTGCTGTTGGTAATGGAAACAGCTATCCCTCCTCCCAGTCAGAAGGAAGGAAACTGATACACATGGCAGGCAACCAGGATGGCTAGAAACAAATACTGTAGAAGTTAAGGAAACTAAATATCTGACCAAGAATCTGGAAAACACGCCAGAACAAAAAAGGATAGAAGCACAGTAATAACAAAAGGAAGGAAATAAAAAAATAAGCAAAAGAATTCTGTTACCAAAAATAATTCCCAGGATCAAGTATTCTTTAAGAACCAAACCTTATATTCCTGAAGTAGAGGCTGATTTTAAAAGGGACTGAAAGCTACTGCAAAATGTTGATCATCCGGCCCTAACATGGTAGTTAAAGGGAATCTTTCTTGAATAAAGACTGCCTACAGGCTACAAGATTTGGCCCTTGAATCTTAGAGAATTTTCAAAGTCAGCAAAATAATTCTTACATTAATCTGAACTGCTCCCATTGAAGTCAATGGTAAAACTCCCGTGGATTCAAGTGTGCAGAGTAGTGTGTTAGGAATAAATCTTCTTTTAAACCCTGCAGGGTTTCAGCTGAATTCATAGTTTGGATAATTTAACAAATCCTGCTGATTTATGGAGTTTAATAAGATTCTACAGTCAAATCTCATAGTCCTAATTCAGTTGATTTGTTCCCAATGATGGCTGTTGGACGCTGAGCACTTTTGAAAATCTGGCCTTTTCATTTAGGTGCCTAAATGGGAGCTGAGCTGTTCTGAAAATCTGCCCCTGAAATCAGACGTTTCTTGTGAAAGAATGGGGAGATACACAGGCTGGTACTCTTATAATATCTTCCTGAATACCATGGTCTTATCCTGCTTACGTTGATTCACTACGCAAACTAAAGAGAGTATAAGGCTCATGAATTGTCTTTCGGTGCTTTAGGTGAATTCCTTTTGTTGCTCTTTTGACCCTTTTGGAAATGATGGCTTTAAATCTATCTTTTGTAGTTGCTATCATTGTACTAAGTGATGAACGGATAAGGTAGCCTCTTGCAGAGCATTGCTGATAGTGGACTTCATAGTGAATTCTGTTCTCCACCAATGCTGGGTTTTAGGAAGCTCTTCTGGTGTCTTTTAAAATTTTCTTTATTTTTAATCCCTTCTTTCATGTTATTACCTTGTGTTTTTGGTTAAGGCAGAAAGGCTTTGGCAAACAGGTGGCACTTTACAGCATGTCGGCAAGATGGAGAGGCTTTGGGTTTATTTCATCTCCTCCAGTAGCTTTCTCCAAGGTCAAGTCATTTTTTTGGCAAAGAATTTTATCTGGGTGCAGGGTGTGGGTCCAGAGGCAGGAGGTCTGGGTGCAGGGGGCTCCAGATGCAGGGGTAGAAGTTCAGAGGGGTGGGGTTAGGGTATGGAAGGCTGGGGGGTGGTTATGAGTGTACAGGGTGAGGCTTGGTGGGGGTGTCTGGATATGGGAGATCTGGATGCATGGGGGTTGGACAGATGGGGAGCAGCTCCCCGTACAGTGACCCCTCTCCCTGCAGCTGAGGTGCAATGGGGACAGAAAGCAGGGGAGGATGCTGAGCTTCCTGCAGCTGGGGGAGGTTTCTGGGGGTGGGTTTGACACAGCCCCAGCCACTCCTTGCAGACGAAGAGCAAGTCTGCCCTCTCCTACCTCCAGCCCAGCTGGGACTAGCAGCTGATCGCAGTTCAGGGTAGGAGCCACTGGCTTGGGGTGTCCCCTGACCTGCAGTGATTTACCTCTCCACCAGCTGCTCCGGGTGCCCAAAACGATGTACCTGCACAGCTAGGGAGTGGTGTGTGACTGCTTTTGCAGCTTCCCTGTGCTTCCCTGTCACACAGCCATTTTTCTGCAGGGAAGCAAAGAAATCTGCAGGGGACATGAATTCTGAAAATGTGCAGTGATGCAGTATTTCCCCAGGAGTAACCCACATGATTCAGCAGCAGGGTTGGAACCTTCAGCTCCATGCCCTAATTCCTTTTCTACAGTCTTCTTGCCCAGCCAATCCCAGTTTTCCCCTCCTGTCTCTCCTCTCACCCCCGACTGACTCTCCCTCCCTCCCTAGCTCCTCATTCAATTTCAGTCTCCCACAACTCTTTCTTGGCTTCTTGTCCCAGTCTTTTTGCCCGGGAAGTCCCAGTTCTTTCCCTTCACGTCAATTCTTTGTCAGAATTGTTTCTCCTTCCTGCTACCCCTATCCCTCCCCTGGGTTCCTACTCTCCTTGCCCACCCAGTCCCAGTGTCCCATCTCAAGTTCTAGTCATAGTTTCTCCCCCCTTCCCTGCATCCAGTCCCAGTTTGACCAGACTTCTTGTTCCATTCTCCTCCTTTCCCTGGTGGAGTGGAGCATGGTTCAGTTGCTCTATGGGGTGGCACATGCACAGTCTGGTAGAATTGATCAGAACATTTCTGACACAATGAAATTTTGCTGAAGCTTTTTTTGGGTTGAGACTCAAGAGACAGACTCTTTCTCCATAGCCATGTTCAAGTTCCTGCTCTGCCTGAATTGGTGATCTGTGATGGAAAAATTCCATGGAGCAGGGATTTAAACTTGGATCTCTTGCACACCCCAGGCCACTGCCTAAACCACCATGCTCATGCTCCAGGGTTTCAGTCAGTCACTGGTAGGGGTCAGGAAGTGATCCCTCCCCTCCCCAATGTATTCTGGGAGTTTTTTTAAATTTCCTTCCTCTGAAATGTCCGGGATGGCTACGGCTAAAGATGGGACATTGAGGTGGCCCCGAACATTCTTTTTCAGGTGCTTGGCTGGCTGGTTCTTGTTCACATGCCTAGGGTCTAACTGATTGCCATATATGAGGTTGGGAAGGAATTTTCCCCCAGGTCAGATTGGCAGTGACTTTGGGTTTTTTTTCACCTTCCTCTGTAATGAGTGGGTGTGGGTCACTTGCCAGGATTACCTGGGTATGTCTCACTTAGTCATTTCCCGCCTATTGCAGGGGCCTCGGCCCCTCCTACTCGCTGCCTGTGGCACATAATAGTCTAGTCTCCTATGGGCTGTCCTACTTTGGTCTCATTTCCATTGCTGGGTTTAGAGTGGATGGTGTTGGTGGCTTGTGCTACACAGGAGGTCAGACTAGATGATCTACTGATCCCTTCTGACCTTAAACTCCGGCTATGACCTCCAGTCTCCGCTCTGTTTAACTCACAGTACTTAGATACATTTTAAAGTGAAATCAAGTATAACATTTATTTAACAAAGCATAATTCAAGTAATTGCAAGTAGAAGTAAACTAAAACCGTAAGATGTGTACTAAAGCCTAGACTTAAATTAACAAGATACACTCATGTCTAGCAGGGTATCGCTCACACAAACTCCTTGCAGTATTTTACAGCCAGGCTGGCCATAACCTTCCTTTTATGAGACAAGCACGCTGTCAGCTTGCCTCTTTGGTGAAAGACCCCATGTTCTCTTGCACCCTAAGACGTACCAGAACAATTATTTGTCTTTATTCATAAACAGGACCCAGGGCTGGCCCACAACATTTTGGCACCTGAGGCGGGGAGCTCAAATGATGCCCCCATGCCCTCTCGCTTGGGCCAAAACTTTGAAAGGTCTCAATTCTGCCTTCTTTCTGTTCTTCTCCTCTCATGGTACTACTCTGCTACCTACCCCAATAAAGGAGAACTAACAACTTAAAATGCCTTGTTCAAAAATTTTAAGTAACGCTTACCTTTCAAACACCTGAACTTTTCTTGTCTGCATAGTAAACACTGTCATTTTTATCTGTTTGAATAATCAAAGTGGTGCTTTCCGTGCCTTCTTGGTTGCAAAGATTTGAACTGCTTCCTTACGGTCCACAGTCCGGGCCAGCTCATGTTCTATTGAGATGGTTGCAAGGCCGACCAGCCTCTCCTGTGTCATTGTGGAGCGTAGATGTGTTTTTATTAACTTCAGCTTGGAGAAACTGCGTTATCCACTGGCAACTGTTACAGGAAGTGTTAGAAGTATGCGCAGAGCAACAAAAGCATTTGGAAAGAGGGTGGTCATCTTATTTGTGCACATATATTCCAGAACAGCCTTTGGAGTTGATCCTGCCGAAATGTATCTTGAAAGGGCTTTCAGTTCATCACCTAAATCACTCACATCAATATCGCGCATGCCATCATATGTCAACACTATCTCTAGTGCCCTGCATTGCTGATGTAGGTCTTCTTCAGATATAGTGAGGAGTTTTGGAATCTCATACAACATCCCAAATATACTGCTGTGTTCCTTGAGCTGCATGAAATGTGCTTCAACTGACTGTATTGCACAATCTAGCACCTGGTTAAAGAATTCAACTTTGAATTGTTATTTCGGGTCTCTTATGGGATTATCCTGTGCCTCGTAATCAAAATGTCTTCTTCGGTGACTCTTGTGTTCTTGAATGGGTGGGAAAATAGCTTCAGTGTGAAGTTCCTCTGCCAACTTCTGTGCACTCTTCAGAATGTTTTCAAATCCCTCATCTGACCAGTAAGACTGTAGGTATGACTTTGCTTTGTCCAGTTGTTCCATTTCTCCAGATATATCAAGGTCAACACCTGGAGTCTCTTGCTTACAACATTTATTTCGAACAGCATGTCATGCCACAACACTAAGCCACACAGAAATGTGAAGTTATGTATGTTTCTGATGATTCCATTTCCCTCTGCCACTGTTTTCCCATGAACAGTTCCTGTCATAGCATTATCCTCCATAATGGCAACTATGGCACCATCCATCTTCCCAGTTTGTACCTTTATTGCCTCCACTCTACTTTCCCATTGTGTGGCACTCAGTGGTTTCAGTGTCAGAGAGGATGTTCCCAGATGTTGCTTCAAAATTTGCCATTGAGTTGATGCAGAGAAAAATACATAGATGCTTTGAATTACATTAAAAAATTCAGCAGCCTCACTAGAAGCTGATGCTGCATCACTGACCACCAAGTTCAATGAATGAGAACTGCATGGGACAAAAAAAGCTCAAGGGTTTAACTCTTGGATCTGTGTCTGCACTCCTCTATTCTTTCCTCTCATGTTGGCACCATGATCGTAGCCCTGACCTCTCATGTCAGCTATCACAATTCCCATATCCTCCAGCTTTTTAAGAAGTAAATTTGTTATACCAGCTCCTGTAGTATCATCAATCTCAAATTCTAGAAAATGCTCTCGTACAGTCACCATTGCAGGGACATTTTCACTAGGTTCTGTTACAAAACACACCATTAAAGTCATTTGTTCCGTATGGCTGATGTCAGGTGTGCAGTCCAGAATAACAGAGTAATATCTTGCTGACTTCAGATCTGCCACAATCTTCTGTTTGACTTTTGTTGCCAGTAACTGTATGATCTCATTTTGAATTGGTTTTCCAAGGTAGTGGTGTGTGTACATTTCTTGGGTGTTGACTCTTCTTAGATGTTCCTGGAGTACAGCATCAAACTCAGCCATCAGCTCCACAATTTTAAGGAAGTTTTCATTGTTTGGCGCATACGGCTGATCTGAAGTGCCACGCAGTGCTAGGTTTTGGGTAGCAAGCATTCTCACAATGGCAGTGAGCCTTTTCAGAACATTTTGCCAGTAAAGCGACTCTGATGCAGTCTTCTCTTGATGCTGATCATCTATGGTGGCCTTTAACCTTAGTCTCATCTCATGCTCTTTCCACCTATGGAATGCTCTCTGGTGATTTGCTGCCTTCTCATGGCATGGCAGATTTCTAGCCAGATTTTTCCAGTCCTTGGTTCCTGTAGAACCCAATGTGGCTGGACCATTAGACTGGACGAGTTTGCAACAAAAACAGTATGCAGCATTCTGGAGTTTGAGTACATAAGCCATGGCTCTCTACTTTGTCACCATTGGTGGATTTCACGCCAGTAAATGTGTTGGATGGAAGCTTCTATTTTTATTGTCTTTGGGGAATATGAAGTTTTTGACTTGCTGTGGCCCATGCAGTACAAGGAAGTACCTCAGGCTACTGCTCAAGTGGGTCCACAGTCCTGGATCATCTAAACTTAAGGAACTAAACTCAGAAGCAGCTGTTTCTTGCGCCTCCACCACACTCTTTGAGCTACACTTTTTTTGTTCAGGAATGTGCATGGTTACATCCATTTGAGATATGGATGTTGCAGTAGCGCCAGGTCACCTGTACTCTGACTAACTGGAAGATCAGGCATCTCCTCACCACTCTCATCCTCACTGGAGCCAGAAGGCTCACCGTGAACATTTGTGTCTATGTATCTCAGGAGAGCTCCTTCCTGCTTAGATAGAAAAGCTTCCTTTGCTTGCTTTCTTTTTCTGAATGCTCCCCCAGAGGGGCGTTTTCTTCTTTCACTCATGACTGCTGTCCTGTGTCAGCTATAGTGGCTCTCAATACTCAATTGAAGGGGACAAAGAAGTAGACTGGTAGCAGGGCCTGAATGAGGGAAGATATCAGCATCTTAAGGGCCTAAGTGGCTCCTGCTACTTCAGTTGACTGCCTGTTCTGCTCAGGTGGGTTCAGGGAAGCAGCAGGAAACAAAGCTCCCTGAAAAGCTGGTGTTAATCAGTCCAGGCTCCTGGGGGTGCTAGAGAGGTACATAAGAGGCTCCTCCTCCTCCCTCTCTCCCTGCAGCTCCTGCTGCTTTCTGTTATTCCCTCTCACCTTTTATCCTGCCTGCCTGTTATGTCTCTTGTGCCCTCCTTCCTCCAGCACAGCACTCCGCCATCTCTGTACATCTAGAGCAGAGAGAATACATATGCACCAGCAGCAGACACAATTTTATACACTCTGGGTCCTAGTGGTGCCCCCCTCCCGCCCCCACAGTCTGGCACCTGAGGCGGCTGCCTCAGTTCACCTCAGGGTAAGGCCAGCCCTGACAGGACCCATTTGCTATATGGTTCATCTTGTGAATTTCTTTTCTTGTAGATTTTGCAATTTAGTATTTCTCCTGTGCCTCAGTATGCAAATAGGCATACACTGTGAGGCATACAATACACCAGTGACCAGACAGAGCAATAGGTGTCTGTTACCTCGTGCCTGAAAGGAACCTTTCTTAGGTACATGACTTCCTGGTGAGCTGCCTCAATTCCAGGGCCTTAAGAATACAATTTTAAGTATAGATACGTAACTCTTTAAATATTGTGTAACCCTTCTGCCAGTCAGAGTCGGCAGCAACAAGGGCCGGGTTCCGTATCTAGGGGTTCCATTCCAATAACACAATGCAAAACCCGGCTCGAGCCCCCACCCAGTGACCTGGGACAAATATATATCACCCCCCCTGGGCGCCTCTAAGAGGCAGTACTTCCCCTCTCGCAAGCACAGAGTCTGAGTGTAGAAAAACCTTTTAATGACAGAGAGAAACAATGCGGCCTTTTGCTGGGGAAACACCACATCTAGGATTTGTAAACCAAACTGTGAGCAACGACCCACCCCAGCAAATTGGCCATGTCCTTTCCCTTTGGTTCTTGAGTCCAGCAACCCCAAAAATCACCCAAAGTCCCAAAAGTCCAACAACCCAAAAGTCCAGACCCAGAGTTCAAAAGTTCATCTGCAGAGTGTTACACCCCCTCCAGTCTGGGTAGAAATGGGGAGGGGAGAGGTAAGGGGCACCTTACGTGGCTCGAAGCTGACTGCCCCTGTCCCTTCGTGGGGCTTCGCTCGGCTCGGCTCGGCTCTGCTCCGCCAGCCATCCCACGAGTCACTCCGCTCGCTGTCCCACCAGCAGCTCCGCTCCGTCAGCCGTCCTGCAAGCCACTCCGGCTGGCCCACCAAGTGCTCTGCTCCATCAGCAGCTCCGCTCCACCAGCTGCTCAGCAATATATCTTCTGGCTCCCCCACTACTTAACACAGTGCTCAGTGATTTCAGCTCATAACAATTTCAGCTTTTTAGTGATTTCAGCTTGTAGTTAGGGGAGCCTTTGTGCTCATTTGCACACTTAGTCCAGAGTAATTCCAACTCAGCAGCCTGTGAATAGACTCCTAAGGAACTCAAAATTAGCTCTGATATTCCACAGTGGAGAGAGAGAAGGAGGTGCAATTGACATTTAGGACCCTCAGAAGAGACCCATGCCACCAGATACAAATACCTGTCCCCAACCTCTCTCAATTCACTGGGTTTTGGAATCCATGTCCCTCGCCTAGCAAGTGCTGCTTAGCTAAGGGAGAGTCCCTTCATCATAACAAAAGCCCACTGTCCTTGATTCACATAATCAGGGTAACAACACTTTAGTCTTCCTGCCCCAATAACAGAGAAACTGGGGCTCCCACAGCAGTCAAGGTGACCATTTGGGCAAGCGATCCATCATGCTTTGCAGGGTGGGTGTGTCCATGCAAACAAGATTAGCCCCTGACATCCCTTTCCACAACTCACCACCAGATGTCAGGGTAGAGCTCATCCTGACTCTGCTTACATCGTGTACATACGTTTTGCAATGATTATGATCAGTGGGCTACTGACTCTCAATAGAGACCTCACATGCCAACTGTCATGCACATAGCCGACTCAGAGGATCCCTGTAAAATACTATGCACCCCCTGTGCCTCCTGACAGCTGGCACCAAGAGGTCACTGGGTCACAGAAGTTGTTGGGTGATCTTAATAACAAGCAGTGCTGCCATCCCCACCTATAACACAAGTCTTGAAAATGAATTCAGGGTCCTGATAAAATCTACAAAATTAAATTCATATTCCCTTAGGCTACAGGCTAACAAAATCTTAGTTAAATATGTACCACTACTTTCAGAAACTGGGAAGTAATAGAGGATGAGTCATGCAATGTTAATAGTGTAACTGACTCCCTGTTATGTAAGGCCACTACTTTATACTTTGAAGAGCTCATTTTTGAGCTATCATTATGTTCAGCTAAACAGCATCCTGACTGACAGTTACAGTGGAAGCTGTCTGATTAGTTTTCCACCAATGGGGAAACTTTTGTTAGATTGGGAGCTCTTTGAGGGAGGGACTGTCTCTTCCTGTATACTGTGGGCACAACCAGAATGTACATATGTCATTGTGCCTCGGTGGGTCACAACTGAGAATATCAAATTCAGGATACACTACTAAGAAATAGGGCTTTATTAAACTGGGGTTTATTCTTCCATAAGATATACCAAGCCAGTAACAAACGTAAACTTCTGTCTCTCCACACTGGCTAACAAGAAGTCAGAAATGCAGCCTCTTTAGGTATTCCAGTCCTTGTTTCAACACCCAGACACTAGACGTAATGATGGGTGGTTATTTAAAACCAATTTCATCAATCCAAGGGTTCTTCTGATCCCATAAGACCAGCCACATGCCCAGCCTGTGGGCTCCCACCCAGACATCCAAGTCAAATATGATGAGGACTACTAAAAATCTTATTCATCATATTAAAAAATTCTGCCAATCCCAAAGGATCAGACACATTACCTCCCAGGTCAATGAATATTTTAGATCTTGCCCAAATACATGCTTACAGCCAATTCTGAAAGAACTCTTTGCAACTCTAGAGCTCACCGTCTCTACTGTGAAACTGACCTAAGAATTATATTCATGTCTGTACGTATAATGATCTTTTAACCAATTCTCTCCTCCTTTTTTTTTTTTTTTTTTTAGAATAAATTTTAGTTTAATAATTGGCTGTGGGCGTGTATTTGGGTAAGATCTAAAATATTAATTGACCTGGGAGGTAATGTGTCCGATCCTTTGCAAGGTATCTCTTTTATCCCAGTACAGAATGGGAGGTGGGTTTTTTTGGTTTTTTTTGTTAAGAGACTGTAAAAGGCAGAAACGCCCAACATGCATACTCTAAACTTAGGTCAATAACTCCCCCCAAAAAACAAAAACAAAAATCCCTGCAAGACTAAAAGGATGCAGGCAGGAGTCCAGCAGCAGAGTGGGGGGCTATCCAGTGCCCTGAATGCGGCATGTATGATTACCTGCCTTGTGTGCAGGTGGTTCATGTATGCATTTGATGCAAGGAACTCATGACCCTCAGAGACTGAGGGCTTTGGAGGCCAGAGTGCCTGAACTGGAGGAGCTACAGGAGACAGAGGTACATAGAGGAAACATTCAGGGACACAGTGGAGAGCAGTCCCATCCCCAGTCTGACAGCCTCTGTGTGTGTTGAGGAGGATGAAAGTCTCAGGGAAGGAGAACATCAAGCTGGAGTGGAGGGAAATGATCCCATAGTTAGGATCCTCCTTCCAGATGATGTCATGATATCCTCTTGCACTGAGGAAACTCCTGTGGGGGAGGAAACTCCAGTTATTGGGAAGAGACAGGAAATAGCGATAGGGGATTAGATTACTAGAAATACAGATAGTTTGGTTTGTGGTGACCAGGAGAAACACATGGTGAATTGTTTAAGTGTAGTAGCCGTGTTAGTCTGTGTCAGCAAAATGAAAATAAGAAAGAAAAACTTGTAGCACCTTAGAGACTAACAAATTTATTTCAGCATAAGCTTTCGTGGGTTAGTACCCACTTCATCGGATGCATGGAATGAAATTATATTTCAGACAGATATTTATACATTTATACATGGTGAATTAACAGCCTTATGCAAAGGTTGCAGATCTTACGAGACATTAAGACAGACTTATGTGCAGTACTGGGGAGGAGTCAGTGGCTGTGGTACATGTAGGTACCAGTGATGTAGGGAAAGGTAGGAGAGAGGTCCAGGAGACCAAATTCAGGCTGGTAGGTAAGAGATTGAAGTCCAGGACCTCCATGGTAGCGTTCTCTGAAATGCTTCCAGATCCACGCACAGGGCCAGTTTGACAGGTAGAACTGCAGGGCCTCAATGCATGGATGAGACGGTGTTGGGAGGAAAGATTTAGAGGAAACGTTTGGGAAAGGAGGAGCCTATACAGGAAGGATGGACTTCACCTAAAGCAAACAGAACCAACTTGCTGACATGTAAAATTAAAAAGGTCATAGAGGAGTTTTAAAATAAGGGCTGGAGGAAAGTCGACAGGTGCGAAGGTGCACACAGTTCAGACAGAGATTTCTTAGGGGAAAATTTATTAAAGGTGATATTCTATATCCTAGTAAAGAAAAGAGGATAGATGTTGATAAAGTACAGGTGGGATCTGAAGAGAAACAGTCTTTTGAAAGAGTCTCGTTCAATTCACATGAAGGCAGACAACTACATATTGATGAATTTTATAAGTGTTTATATACAGATGCTAAAATTCTAAATACTAAAATCGGTGAACTTGAGTCCCTGGTATTAAATAAGGATATTGATATAATAGGCATCACAGATACTTGATGAAAAGGTAATACCAAGGTACAAAATATATAGGAATGACAGAGTATGTGGGGGAGTGGCACTATATGTGAAAGAAAGCATAGAGTTAAATATAGTAATCTTAAATTAATCCAGTGGTACCACAGAATTTCTATGGATAGAAATTCCATGCTTGAACAATAAGAGTATAGCAGCAGGAATATAGTACTGACCACTTGACCAGGATGGTGATGGTGATTGTGAAATTCTCAGGGAGATTAGAGAGGCTGCAAAAACAGAAAACCCAATAATAATGGGGGATTTCAGCTATCATCCTCATTGACTAGATAGGTCACCTCAAGCTGGGATGCAGAGATAAAATGTCTAGACACCATTAGTGACTGCTCCTTAGAGCAACTAGTCTTGGAACCCACAAAGGAAGAGGCAATTCTTGATTTAGTCCTAAGTGGCACACAGGATCTGGTCCAAGAGGTGAATATAGCTTAACTGCTCAGTAATAGCAACCATAATGTAATTGAATTTACCATCCTTGTAGTGGGGAAAATACCAAAGAACCACACCACAGTAACATTTAACTTCAAAAAGGTTTACTACACAAAAAAAGAGGAAGCTAGTTAAGCGGAAACTAAAAGGAACAGTCACAAGAGTGAAATGCCTGCATGCTGCATGGAAACTATTTAAAAACACTGTAATGAAGACTCAAACTATATGTATACCCCAAATAATAATAATAATAAAAAAAAGAGGACAAAGAAAACCTCGTCACCATTGCTAAACAGCAGAGTAGCAGAGGTGGTAAGAGGCAAAAAGTACAGTGGTCAAACTATTAAAAAAATTAATCACGATTAATTGTGATTAATTACAGATTTAATCGCATTATTAAACAATTTTTATTACAAATATTTGCACTGTAAAAAAGAAACAAAAGATAGTGCTATATATAAGTCAAAGCATGAAGGGGCATATGAATATTTAGCATATCTGGCTAGTGTGACCAGACAGCAAATGTGAAAAATCGGGACAGGGGAAGGGGGTGGGGGGGGTAATAGGAGCCTATATAAGAAAAAGACCCCAAAATCAGGACTGTTCCTATATAATTGGGACATCTGGTTACCCTATATCTGGCATATAAATACCTTGCAACCCAGCTGCAACAGTGTCATGTGAATGTCTGGTCTCACTTTCAGGTGACATTGTAAATAAGTGGGCAACATTATCTCCTGTCAGTATAAAAAGACTTCTTTGTCTTAGCGATTGGCTGAACAAGAAGTAGGACTGAGTGGACTTGTTGGCTCTAAAGTTTTTCATTGTTTTGTGTTTGAGTGCAGTTATGTTAAAAAAAATTCTACATTTGTAAGTTGCATTTTCACAATAAACAGATTGCACTACAGTACTTGTATGAGGTGAATTGAAAAATACTATTTCTTTTGTTAATGTTTACAGTGCAAATATTTGTAATAAAATAATATAAAGTGAGCACTGTACACTATGTATTCTGTGTTGTAATTAAAATAAATATATTAAATGTAGAAACATCAAATATATTTAAATTGGTATTCTGTTAACAATGTGATTAATCGCAGTTTTAATTTTTTTAATCAAGTTAATTTCTTTTGAGTTAATCGCTTGAGTTAACTGGGATTAATTGATGGGTTCTAAATTAGCTGTTAGTACTCGAGAGAGAGATTGGAGTCATCATGACTAGTACTCTGAAAACATCTGCTCAATGTGCAATGGTAGTCAAAATAGACAACAGACTGTTAGGAACCATTAGGAAAGGGATAGATGATAAGACAGAAAATATCATAATGCCACTATTTATATCTATAAATACTGCATGCATTCTGGTCACCCCATCTCAAAAAAGATATATTTTATATATAGTTGGAAAAGGTACAGAGAGGCAATAAAAATGGCTAGGGTATAAAACAGCTTCCATATGAAAAGAGATTAAAAAAGACTGGGACTGTTTATTTTAGGAAAGAGATGACTAAGGGGTGATATGAATCATGAAAGGTGTGGAGAAAGTGAATAGGGAAATATTATTTATCCCTTCACATAACATAAGAACCAGGGTTCACTCAAGAAATTATTAAGCAGCAGGTTTAAAATAAACAATAAGAAGTACTTCTTCACACAACACACAGTCAATCTGTGGAACTCATGGCCAAATGTACAACTGGGTTCAAAAAAGAATTAGATAGATCCACCTATTCAACATGAATTTATCAGTAGCTATTAGCTAAGATGGTCAGGACACAACCCTATGCCCTGGGTATCACTAAACCTCTGACTGCCCAGAAGCTGGGACTGGATGACAACGGATGGATCGCGTGATAATTGTCCTACTCTGTTCATTCCCTCTGAAGATTTGGGTGCTAACCACTGCTGGAAGGCAGGATACTGGGATAGGTGAACCGTTGCTCAGAAACAGAACAAGCTATTCCCATGTTCTTATGGTGGTGGTTTTTTTTTTTAATCTCAATTTTTTTTGTGGGACAGGAAACCACTTTCCACGCAGCTCTTTTGCTAGTGTGTAATTGAGATCAGAATTTGGCCTTCTGTCTGGTTGTCCTCTGAAGGGTTCTCAGCATCTTAGCAATTAGACTCCACATTATTTCTGTAGTGCTGATTACTTCAGTAGTTCTAGGCTGTCTCTCCTTGTGAAACATTTTGTTCTTAAGGAAATTAAGTCTTGGGATAGAACCAGACAGCTCTTTTGTAGATTTATAGTGAATCCATATTCAGGAAACATGTTGATAACCTTTGCACTGGTATGGAAGGCTGAACTTTTACTAGATTTAGTGGAAGTAGCGAATACTTTATTGTAGCTCTGTTACAAATGGAAAGGAGAAAAATCTTTGCTCGCTTGTTCTGGTACCTGAATCCCAAGGGTTGATCAGTGGCAGTTCTTCTGTATACAGTTTATTTCCTGTGGGTTTTTTGTCTTAAGGCTTTAGAAATGTATTAAACTCTGAAGCCTCCTTATCTAAGGAATCTACACATGGCTTAACCCGTTTTTAAAAAAAGGACTCTACTAAGCAATTTTTGCAGGAAGCATCAACATTCCAGGACTGAAGCCATTAGTTGAGTCTCTCACTAGTGTGAGTACATCGTGGTGTACACAAAACAATTCATTTTTATCACAAGCTGCATCATAAATAAAGGAAAGAGCTGTCTGCAACCATTGGAGTTTTTTCTTGGGTTCTTTGGAATTTTTAGACTTAAAAATACTAGATGAAAGACCTTTAACCCATGTGATGACAGCCCTGGAGGAAAGAACACTAGACATGGCTTCTCTCTGCCAGCCACGTAAATCTCATAATCACCCCTAAGAACACTTTGCATTATTTTGTCATCAAAGTCTCTAGGAGCAGCTGCCTCCACAGGAAACAAGTTCTTTTTATAGGTAAAAGTTTCAGTAGAGGAACACAGGGAATGGCAGATATTTTATTCCCCTTTATACATTTTGAGTGTGTGCCTACTATGTAAATGTCTCAAGATGTTGATATTCAGTATCTCCCAATTTTTGTAAATAACCAAAACAGGGAAAAATGAAGTTAGAGCTAACTTGGAGTGATTTTCTAAATAGATAATGGCATTAAAAACTTCTCATCTAGTTTGGTTATGTTACATTAGATCATCCCTGCTTCTTAATCTCCTGTCAATGTAATTCAGAGCAGGATGAAGAAGATTGCTAGCTTTCCTCAGGTGAACTCCTATGAGGAAATTGAGAGCAGACAATTTGTTCAGATTCGTTTGTCCTCTTTAGATTTACTCTTAATTGTTTCAAGTTGATGAATGATCTGAAGATGGGGCCAGGATGTTTCTTGGGTGCCTGCTTTAAATGAGCCCTGAGTGTACTGTATGACGGAGTAGACCATGTATCATAGAAGGCTTTCTGCTATGACCTGTACACCCCAGCCATTCACATTTACCATTTTAAATATCAAGTACCTCTGGTCTAAGGAAGAGGGTGTAAACCTTGGGCTGCCTGATGAAGTATAATAATGCACCTTATGTGCTTAGAAACACTGCTAAAGTGTCTGTGGCACTACTGTGGAAGAGTCACCAAATCCAAAGAGGAATGGTATGTTTCACCTGATTTAATGGAGGATCCAGGGCCATTGATTTATCAGACATTTAGAGTGTGCAGATTAGGTCCTGTTCCTAGTGTCACAGAAGTCAATGGGAAGATAGTGGTTGTAACCAGATACGTTGTTATATTTGCAGTGGAGTCTTTTGAGTGACGACACTATTCCCACATTGATTGCTGGCTGAGGAAGACTTATTTTTGCTTGTTTCACTTGTAAATATAAAAGAAGGTAACAGGATGTACTAGGTGCAAGATGATCAAGTATCTAGCAGACACTGTGGGAGAATCACCATGGATCTGGACCTGCAGATCAGAAAGGCAGGAATAAAAAAAAATGTTGAAATTCATATATTGGGTCATACACAGACAGCTTTCCTCTGTTTTAACTCAGTCAAAACCTGTATTGACTCAATGGGAATTTCACTTACAAAAGAACTGAGTAAAAACTGAATAAGGACTTCAGGAACTTCCAGTGAAATACCTGAAAAATGTAAACAAGGCAAAATAATAACAAAACAAAAAACCCCCCTAGAAATTATGGCTTAATTTAAAATGTTTTCACTAGATTGTATCCTAAATCAAGCTGCTTCACTAAAGAGGGAGTCAAACTGTGGTGACTTTTTGGTATAAACTGGCATCATGGATGCAACAGAAATGTTCCATGAGCGTCTTTGCCTTTGGAAAGCAGAGGAGAATCCATACTATAATCTCTCTAGATTGGTGGGGTTATAACCTCATTAGAGTACTCCTGTGTTTGAAGCACTGGTGATAATGCTTATTCTCTGAAATAATCTAGGATGCAGCCATAATTTTTGCAAAATGCTTTTGGCAGTATCCTGGATTTTGTTTGTGAACAATATTTGTGTCATTTCAGGAAATATTTTGTTAACAGAAATATTAAATAGGTTGGCTTGGTGGTTCTGGGAGTTAAACTCCAGCAGATAATGCTCTACCAGATTTTTCCAAAGACTCTCATTACCAGGCTCTGACTCATCTAGTTAGACTCTGATGCCAGTCAATACAGAAACTTGCCAAATATTTCATGTGGGTTTTTTTCTGAAGCTCAAGGGAGAAAATGAAAGAAGTTTTAAAATACTAAATTTTTTGATTCAGTATTTACACAACACAGATGGGAAAGATGTTGTTACGGCTACAGGGCTAGCTGCACCTCTGTTCCCTTTTGATCTCTCTAAGTATACCCCTCAAGTGTCAGGTCTCATGCTTTCAACTCTTTTGGGCTGGAACCCCCTGATTCTCGTTCTCTGAGCCCAGGCCCTGACTATAATACCCTTTGTATTAACCGTGCTTACCCAGCAGGTCTGACTGGGTTTGTCACCTGAAGTTTTTCCCTCCATCTGTGACCAGTGGCTTGGTAACCAGACAGTGCCTATCTCAGTTTGCTTTTTCCAAACAATCCCCAAAGAGCTACCTTCCTCCTGAGAGCCTCTTTTTCAAAACTGCTATTGTCCTTTGTTCTTGTCAGTTCAGGGCTTTTGATCTTGCTTGGTCAACTAGTTCTGTAAATCATCTGGAACCAGGAGGTAGACTCTTCACAGCGAATAGGTCAGGCATTATCTCTTAACAACCCTTAAGTGTTTACTGGGGTGGTGATGGTAGCTTATTTTGAAACTTTGTTTCCTTCCTCCTTTCTTTTCCTTATAGCCTTCTGTTGAACTAAACCAATATAGTCATACCATAAACATCTCAATAACCAAGTCAGCCTACGGTATTTATAAATTATCACTGAGTAGCTCCACTACTGTCACAGAGACTGTCACAGAGGCTGTCTTTTTTTCACAGAAATATTAGGACTCTGTTAGCATATCACTTGTCAGAAGCTGTGGCTCAGAGAACGCTGGGCTAATAATAAAGGTGCTGCTGAATTGTCCTGAGCAGGTTTGGTTATATAAATAGAATCCAGGGTCGACCCACAATCAGATCACAAATGATGATAATTCCATCAGCATTGTGCTGAACAGCATGAAAGAATAGGGCTCTGTCAACCAGTGTCCTGCACTCTTGAGCTGCAGTCCCAGATTAGTGCAACTGACAAAAAATATGGCCCACTTGGCCTACTTTTTGATAACTTTAGAACCCTGACACACAAAGTCTGATCCTGCAAGATGCTGAGTATCCTCAGCTCTAATTAGGTGAATTCCTGTCAGGGGCTGAGCACCCTTAAACCAAG
This sequence comes from Chelydra serpentina, assembly GCA_037349315.1. NCBI lineage: Eukaryota > Metazoa > Chordata > Testudines > Chelydridae > Chelydra > Chelydra serpentina. The sequence goes on along the minus strand of JBAIAC010000004.1, from coordinate 55,726,999 downwards.
CTGTTCCTACCTCCACTGATTTCTGTGGGAGCTAAGGACACTCAGGCTGTGGTATGAGGTGCTGAACCCTAGCTAGGAGAGCCTTGTTATAACGGGCTGTCTGGCAATACAATGCCCGTATGTTTATCCTCTCTGACATGCTTTTAGATTTTAGAAATTCTTGTATCATAAAATAAGAAAATGAAATGAAACTAGTCATTCTCAGTGTTCTGAACACAGCTGTCATAACTGAAACTGAAGTCCATCTGTGTCTTTTGGTGCAACATGGACCCACAGCTATACTAGGTCTAATACTATCTTTTTGGCCAAGAAAGCTAAATGATGAATGTATAATGCTCCTGGTTTAGCTTTTGTAATTGAAATCAAGGGCTATTTCAACCTAGTGCCCAGGGAATGAGTTCAGAGACAAAATCCAAGTGGGTGTAAATACAGGACATGCTAGAACAATGGTTCCCAAACTCTATCCGCGGCTTGCTCAGAGTAAGCCCCTGGCGTGCCGGGCCAGTTTGTTTACCTGCCGCCTCTGCGGTTACGGCGGCTCGTGGCTCCCACTGGCCGCGGTTTGCTGTTCCCGGTCAATGAGAGCTGTGGGAAGCACCGGGCTGGCCTGCTCTGCTTCCCGCAGGTCCCATTGGCCAGGAACGGCAAACCGCGGCCAGTGGGAGCCGCGAGCGACCGCACCTGTGGAGGGGGCAGGTAAACAAACTGGCCCGGCGCACCAGGGGCTTACCTTGAGCAAGCCGCGGACTGAGTTTGGGAACCACTGTGCTAGACTATGCAACAAAATGCAGTACCTCTCCAAACTATGTGGAAAGCGGGTGGAACTGTAAATATAGGTGCCTGAAAGAAAGGTGTAAATTAATATTGGCTGGGTAGCTTTCATTCTATTCCAGGAAGTGGAGATGTTTGAAACATTTGACAAAAAACATAAAGTTGCTAGAACTGTGTGAATTGCAGCAGGAATGCCTTGGATCGCTCATGTTAATTGGAAGATACACCCGCAGTGGGAGGTTCAGAATAAGAGAACCCTTGCAGGAGTCAGGACCCCACAGAAGCAACTGACCCATAGAAATAGAGCATCTGTGACAGTTTGGAGTATGCTGAGGAACAGATTTGAGAGAAATATGACAGTCATAAGACATTTTTTGATCTCTGAGGAAAAATAAAAATAATAATAATAAAAAAGTTGGCAAAGACACAGAGGCCACACAGTACATGGTCAAAATATATTGTGCTTTATTCTGTTCGTGCTTTCACTGGCATAAATTAGAAGTCAACTCCGTACAGGCTAATGGAGTTACACTGGCATAAAACCAGTGTAAGAGAGGTCAGACTCAGGCCCCTTTTGTCTAAACTTTTAAGCAACAGATGTATTGAATGCCGCCTTGACATAAGGCTACAGTCCTAAAGAAAAAATGGTCACTGTATCTGTTCTCGTTTTTATTACAGCTGCAAGAGTAAGTCATGCATGATTTTATAGGACATGATAATATTTGTCAGCTACAGGACATCACGAACCCATACAATAATAACTGGCTCAGCCTCAAAGTGATAAACATGTCAGGATAATGGCAATCATTCTTAAATATGAAAGGATGGTGTAATGTAAAATGTTATTGTTTTGCTGCATGTTAATAGTCCTATAATCAATCATCCACCATAAACTGTTTTATTACTTGTATGGTCATGATGGACCAGATTTTTATGGCCTGGCTTCAGTTTTTAAATTTGCAGGTTGCCAGAGCAAATAAATTACAGACGCAATTTAGATAATCTAAATGCTCGATTGCACCCACAAATCAGGTAAGTAGATGTCCACATCCCCTAAACTGCACCCAGAGATATTTGAGAGGACAAAATTATGCCTGCAGTTTGCAGGTGCGAAGATGGAAGCCATGTTTAAGGCCAGGCTGAAAATGTTGCTAATATGTTTGTTAATATGTAATACCCAGGAGCTAAATGGAGAGAAAAAAGGTCAACACATGTTTTTAAAATGCACTAGATCTACCTATAACATCAGGCTAGAGGCCTTTTCATATATACACATTCTGTTACATGTGTATATAGATACAGTTCACTCCTGGTTCTGCTCCTAACTCTGCAGTTGTTACGGCAGTGTCTCTTTTGGTGGGTCCTCCTCCTCTCCCTCTTGCTGTGGGGTCCCACAGGCCTCTATCTTTGGCCCCCTTCTCTTCTTGTTTACATTCTTCCTATGGGCAAGATCATCTGCGCATAGGGCTTCAACCATTTTCTCTATGCAGATGACTTGAAAATCTATCTTTTTCGCTCCTGACCAGACCTTTCAATCTTCAAACCTGCCAATGAGTGCTGCATATTATACCATAAGTGAGAGATTACAATGTTTTAAAGCATAAAACCTGTTTTTATGGATGTTGTAAACTGTGAATCAAATGAAACATTTAACTGGGGTAGGAAGGGCCTGCTACAATTAATGCAGCTTCCTTAACTCATTCAATACCTCCTACAATTAATGCAGCCTTTGGATACAATTCATGTCAACCCCCCCACAGAAAAAGTGTCAGTCACCTGTCCCCTCCCACAATTAATACCACCCGCCACCCAATTAATGCTTACGAGATTCTGCATCACAATAAATGCCTTCCCTCACAGCTAATGCTGGTTAGTCCCCACTAACTGCCCTCGTCCCCCCTCCCTCCCCAGTTATCAATGCTGGCTTCTCCTGCCTTAGGCCACTTGTTGCTAATGCTCTCGCTCTCTCCCTCCCCTCCCAGGAGCAAAGTCTGAAGCTGACAGTATATTTTTGGATAGGGGAGGAGAAGAGGGAGGGAGTTGTGAGGCCAACACGTTTTTCACACGAGGCAGCAAAGACAGCTTAGACCAGAATCTGCTCCCTTCCCCTTCCCCATGAATAATGTATCAGCCCAGTAGCTTTCTCTGTCCCTTCGCCCCCTTCGCCCCCTTCTCCCCCCACTATCTGAAAACGACTGTTGGCTCCTCGTGGGCAGCTCACAAGCCTCTCTGCTCTCTGGAAGGGAGGACTGAAGAGTAAGAGCCGCAGAGGTCTGGAGCTGCAGGAGGAGCAACTCCTCCTCCTCACCATCAGCCAGTCAGTAGCCCCTGTCCTGCAGATACTGCTGGTGTGAACAGTGCAGTGGGACAGGAGGGTTGGACTAGCTGCAGACTGGAACTTGCTGCCCGATACATTACCCTTGAGAGCTCTGATCCTGACATGTCACCATCCTTCCAATTTGGTACTCTTCTATTTCTCTGACTTGTACTTCTTTATGTCTCACCATCTTCCTAACCCCAATGTGACCCACCTTGAACTCATTGTTCCACTCAATTTTTTTGCACTCCTGTGTTTCTCTGATAGTGATTGGTGTTGACAATACCACCATCCTCCCCTTTGCTCAAGCATGGAACCTGAGGGCTGTTTTTTGACTCCATCCTCTCCTTTGCCTCATATGTCCATGCCAGATCCTAATGTTGCCTCTGTGATTTGAAAGATCCAGCTTTCTTCTTTACCTCTCTACAATTAAAACTCTCATTCAGGCCGTCCTCATCTCCTGCCTTGATTATTGTGACTTGCTCTTCTCTGGCCTCCTTGACACCCATATTGCATTCCTTTCACTATGTATAACGCACGGCTGCTAAGACCAACTTTTTTGCCCATTACTTGCAGACATTCAATTCACACACTGCTAGGTTTTCACTAAGGGTCAGTTCCTGTGAGGTACTGAATTCATTATTTTAGGTACAAGTAATGGACATCCTTGGTTTCCATTTAATTCAATGGAATTTGAGGGCAATTGGCACTTATACAATCCCTAGCCAATCATGAATGGTAGTATTCTATTATTTATGCATTATATTCATGGCTAGAAATCTACTTGGCCCTGAATCTGTCTCTGTCTCCCATACTACCTAGCAGCTGAGGTAAGGGGGAAAGATGGTCCAGTACTTAGGACATTAGCATGGGACTTGGGAGACTGAGGTTTAATTCTCTGCTCTGCCACAGACCTCCTGTGTGATGTTGGGCTCAGTTCCTGTGCCTCAGTTCCCCATCTATAAAATGGGGATAATAACACTTCCCTACCTCACAGAGGTGTTGCAAGGATAAATTCATTAAAGCTTGTGAGGTGTTCAGCTACTATGGTATTGGTGGCTATAGATAGTTATGAAGATATTGAGCAAGGGTAACTAACTGTTTTAATTACTCATTATTTCCCCTGTATGATACTACAGTATTTTAAACCAGTCATGCAAAATTGTCATGGAAATACGCTAGCCAAGGCACAAATCTATTTGCTTGTCCTTTACCATGATAATGAAAATGCTAATGATATCTCAGATTTAAAAAAAATACCCCATGGGAGTAGGATTTTGCAAGGCTGTTTTAAACTTTCCTTCATGTCCAGCTGTATGTACGTGACTCAACTACTAAAGAGGCATCTAAATAGAGAGGCTTCTTTTGTGTTTTATATTCACAAAATTCCAGTCCCAAACAGTCTAGAGCTTTTCTACATGTTCTTTCTTTGATTTGAAGAATGTTAACAATAAAACATGTTTGTGTGAATCATAAATGGGATTTATTTCAGTCAGACTGGAGTTTGATTTATTTCAGAAACCCTGCTTATGGTTCAATATGATACTATGGTATATCATTGAATCATAATGGCATATAATAGTTCTACATTTTTCCCCTTACTCATTCTTTCATAATGTGTAGTGGGAATACAACATTTCCTGTGGCATTTCCACCTTTAGGAAAATCAAAGACCTAACACTATAAGATAATATGTGAAAGAGTTTTAAATCTACTATGTCTAATAAGAATGTATGTTGTCATTTAGAGCCCTCCAAGGGGTATTTTGGTCCATTATATGAATGGTAGATAACTTGAAAAACTGCTTGCAGTTTCACCACAAAAGTACTGCAGAATCTCAGATGTCACCTTGCTGATATAGTGTTAACATCAGTAGCGTAGCCGGGGGGGAGCAGGGGGAGCAGCCACTCCCCCACTCAGCAGAAGCGGCGCCTTTTTTGTGCTCCGACGCCTTTTGCTCCTGCACTGCAGCCGGAGCGGAGCATTTTTTTTTGCTCCGGATGCTTTTTGCTCCCAGCGCCTTTTTTTAGCTCCACTCCCCCTGTGCTCTAAACCTGGCTACGCCACTGGTTAACATTGTTAGTTTCTGCTCCCCTCTTCCCCCACACAGATATATCTTTCTGTTCTGGGTTTGTACAACACCTAGCACAATGGGGAACTGACTCCAAGTTCTACTAAAGTATTTGTTGTTTTCAATTATTTGCTGAGTCGTTTGGATGTAGAACTTTCAGTGAATGGATGGTCACTTTCATTGGTTTGGTATTTTGTAGTTTGTATTTCTGTTGTGTTAGGTCACCATGGTCACATGGCATTGTTTCTGCTCTCTGATTGGGCGAATTAAGTTCGAAACAAGAAGAAAAATTACAAAATGACAACTAGTGAATAATGACTAGATTACAAAGCCAGAAGGGACCATTGTGATCATCTAGTCTGACCTGTATAATATATGTCATAGCTATAGGTGCTGGAACTAAGAATGCTGGGGGGAGGGGAGGAGGGAGGTGCTGCTGCACCTCCTAGTTTGAAGTGGTTTCCATCATATATAGGGTTTACCATTTGGTTTAATGGCTCTCCGCACCCCCACTATACAAATTGTTCCAGGACTCCTGGCCATAGAACTTCCTCAAAGTAATTTCTACAGGATATCTTTTAGAAAAAAACATCCAATATTGATTTTAAAATGGTGAATGATGGAGCATCCACCATGATGCTTGGCAAATTGTTCCGATGGTTAATTTCTCTCACTATTAAAAATGTACGCCTTAATTCCAGTCTGACTTTGTCTAGCTTCAGCTTCCAGCTAGTGGACTGTGTTATACCTTTCTCTGATAGATTGAACATTATTATATGTAATTATATAACATCATTAAATATTTGTTTGTAATGTAGATACTTATAGACTGTAACCAAGTCACCTCTTAACCTTCTCTTTAAGGTAATTAGATTGAGCCTCTAGAGTCTATTACTATAAGGCAGGTTTTCCATCATTAATCATTCTTGTGGCTTTTCTCTGAACCCTCTCCAATTTATGAACATCCTTGAATTGTGGGCACCAGAACTGGACACAGTATTCCAGCAGCCGTAGCACCAGTGCCAAATGTATAGGTAAAGTAACCTCTCTACTCCTAGTTATGCATCCCAGGATTGCATTAGCTTTCTTGGCCACAGCATCACACTGGGAGCTCATGTTCAGCGAATTATCCACCACAACCCTCAAATCTTTTTCAAAGTCACTGCTTCCCATGATAGAGTCCCCCATCCTGTATGAAAGGCCTACATTCTTTGTTCCTAGATATACACATTTACATTTACCCATATTAAAACATATTGTTTGCTTGCGAAGTTGTGCCCTGTTTACCAAGAAATCCAGACAGCTCTGAATCAGTGACCTGTCCTCTTCATTATTTACCACTCCTCCAATTTTTGGGTCATCTGTAAATTTTATCAGTGATGTTTTTATGTTTTCCTCCAGGTGATTGATAAAAATGTTAAATAGCTTAGGTACAAGAACCAATCCCTGTGGGACCCCACTGGAAACACCTGCTTGACAACGATTCCTCATTCACAGTTACATTTTGAGACTTATCCGTTAGGCAAATTTTAATCCATTTAATATGTGCCATGTTAATTTTATATTCTAGTTTTTTAATCAAAATGTCGTGTGGTATCAAATCAAGCACGTTATAAAAGTCTAAGTATATTATGTCAATACTATTACCTTTTATCAATCAAAGCTATAATCTTATTAAAAAAAAGATATCCAGTTAGTTTGACAAGATCTATTTTCCATGTTGACTTGCATTAATTAATTAATAGCAAATACAATTGTTCATATGCAAAAATGAGTGTTTATATGAACAATAGTTGTTCCCAAAACACTTATGTGAACAAAACCAGTTCATGTGAATGTTGGTGAATAGCAAATAGGGCATGAACGTGATGAAAAAGACCCCTCTGAAAAAGATTTTTTTAAGCACATGCTTAAATATGCTTCTTGAATAGGCATGCTTTCCTTAATCAGAGACCTTGTTCCTACAAATTAGTGTACAGCATGGCAGTGTTATCAATAAGGTTACGTTTTAGCCACAGGTATTTTTAGCAGAAGTCATGGACAGGTCATGGGCAGTAAACAAAAATTCACGGCCCATGACCTGTCTATGACTTGTACTATATACCCCTGACTAAATCTTGAGGGGGGGTTGCCCTGGGGGGTGTTGCAGGTGCTTGGGGGGTGTGAGAATCCCAGGACCCCTGCTGGTGCTGGGGGGGGGGGCGTGGGGAGGAGGTGACAGCGCATGGCCCAGGACCCCTACTGGTGCTGAGGATGGGGGGCGGGCAGTGTCACATGGCCTGGGACCCCTGCTGGGGTGGGGTGGGGTGGGGGTTGGTGGTGCTGGCAGGCACCCTACCTGGCTCTGCGCACTGCCTCAGCCTCGAGCGCCAGCTCCGCAGCGCCCATTGGCTGGGAACAGCAGCCAATGGGAGTTGCGGGGGTGGTGCTTGTGGGCAGAGGCAGCATGCGGAGCTGTCTGCTAGTAGCTATGGGGCGGGGGAGGTTGCCACTTCTGGTGAGCACCCCGAGGTAAGTGCCACCCAGAGCTCTCATCCCTCCCTGCGCCTGAGACTGCCCAAGCAGTGGCTAGTGCGGCCCCTGGGCCCCTGTTCCAGGGGCTTCCTTCAGGTGGGGGTATGTTGGAGGTGGGTTGGTGGTGGGAGGAGATGAGCTCCATTACGCTTGATTTTCTGTTGTCATAATCTCTGCTACCTGTCTCCACCTGCAGAAATCAGAGTAGGCCCCCTGCTGCTCCAACTTCTGCTGGGGCCAAGTGACTGAGATCTACAGGCGAGTCTCTCAATGGAAAACATGCAAGAAGCCCTATTTTGTGTCATTTAGAGCTGTATTAAACAAATCCCTGGAGAATAGGCTGCAGGGAAAAATCTTGACTTGCTAATGGAGAAGGACTACATGGTCTAACAGGCCTTTTCCATCTCAGACTTCTCTGATGTTATTGGTGAGACAGAGGCGATTATCCTATACAATCTCTTTAAAGAACCCAACAACTATGCTTGCAGAAACCGTTTTATTGATTTCCCCCCATTCCTGCTAGTCCATAGCAAGGATCTTTAATGCTGTTGGAACATGGTTTGTATTGCAACTGTGCTGCGCAAATCAGGATCTCCAACTATGTCTATAACTGAAGGCCAACCACAGTGTTTGAAAACTGTTAAAAAAAGTTACAAGCATTAGTATGGATAAACAGCAGGATTATGAGTCTCCTTAACACACAGAAGCAATTGGGGCTTCCCACAAAATGCCAAATAGCGCGTATAGAGGGGTCCAACTGCTTACTGTGAGGCTTCTCTTCTCCTTTCCCTGAGAAGGAAAGGAGATTTTCAGACCAGCATCTCCTCCCCAAATCCCACATGACTGAGAAGTCAGACCCGATGGTCCCTTTGTCCTCCCTGGTCTTTTCAGGCGATGCTAGGGTTGCCAACTTTCTAATTGCACAAAACCGAACTCCCTTGCCCCGGCCCTCCCTGGCTCACTCTATCCTTCCTTCCATCACTCACTCTCTCCCACCCTCACTCACTTTCATTGGGCTGGGACAGGGGGCTGGGGTGCAGGAGAGGATGAGGGTTCCCAATGGGGGTGAGGGTTCCAGTGTGGGGGCAGAAATGAGGGGTTCAGGGTGTGGGAGGGGGCTCTGGGCTGGGACAGGGGGTTGGGGTGGGGGAGGGAGAGAGGGCTCTGGTTGGGGGTGTGGGCTCTGGGGTGGGGCTGGGGATGAGGGGTTTGTGGTGCAGGAGGGGGCTCTGGGCTAGGGCCAAGGGGTACAGAGTGTGGGAGGGGGCTCAGGGCTGGGTCAGGGAGTTGGGGTATGGGAGGGGGTGTGGGCTCTGGGAGGGAGTCAGGGTGCGGGAGGGGGTTCTGACCTGGGGCAGGGGATGGGATGCAGGAGGGGATTCAGGATTAGCGCGCCGACCGGGAAACGCTTACCTGAGGTGGTTCCCGGAAGTGGCCGGCATGTCTGGCTCCTAGGTGGAGGGGCCCGGGGGCTCTGTATGCTGCCCCCACCTGCAGGCGCTGCCCCCGCAGCTCCCATTGGCTGCGATTCCCAGCCAATGGGAGCTGCGGAGCTGTCACTTGGGGTGGGGGCGGTGTGTGGAGCTGCTGGCCACACCTGGGTAGGCAGGGAGCCTACCTTGGTCCTGCTGCGTCACTGACTGGACTTTTAATAGCCCGGTCAGCGGTGTTGACCAGAGCCACCAGGGTACCTTTACAACCTGGTGTTTGGGTCAAAAACTGGACACCTGGCAACCCTAGGAGCAGCTCCTCTTGTTCTCCTGGAGAAATCCTGCAGATACCAGGAGCCCAGACCCAGTGTGCTCCCAAGCAGCGCACTGTGAACCAGGTTCCACCTGCACATACAGGCTCCCAGGCAGATCTTTACATGGGTCTTCAACACAGGTATTCTCAGTGTTGCCAATCCTAAGCATTGAAAAATCATGGATCAGGTCCCCCAAAAATCATGACATTGACTTAAAAAAATCACGAGATTATTTAAAACACTATGTGTTGTGGGGGGATTTGTTTTCCTTCTGGCTTTTGAAACTTTAGGGTTCACTTGGATCACATTTTTAAGCATTTCTCCACAACCATCAGGACTGGAAATGTACTAAAAACAAACCAACCAACCCCCTGAGATTCTCAGTAAATAAGACGGCTCCTGGGTCTGGGGCTTTAAGAAAAACACCAAATATTGAAAGATTTATGATAAAATCATGAGGGTTGGCAACACTGTGACCCATCATTCCTTTTACTGACATTTGTGTGGCAGATTGTACAAATTCTGTAGCACATATTTGATTAATTAAAGTGAGACAAAGCCTAGTGGTCTGGAAGAGGTATTTAGCTAGTTTTTTGAATAACAATCCTTTTTTGAGGTGATTTGGGTACAGTGACTTGGAAGTGTGATTTAACTAATTTATCCTTTCTTAATGCATACTCTCTTGCCACTGTCTAACCTATAATGGCCTCAGGAATACTTGCAAATCTTCATCACTAGTATTTCCTATTCCTCCTCTTCCCTTCTACAAATGAAAGAAATGGAGCCTATTCTTTTCATTTAACCCCCAAGGGGCAGAAACTTTATAAAACTTTCTGCCATTTTTTCCAAATTTGTCAAGATGTTGTTTTGACTAAAATTAGTCCAGCTTATAGCTATTTCCATGGTGCTCATTTTTAACTGTTACAGGGCAAATTTTTGTTCTCAGTCCACATTTACACGATTGCTGTCTCCGTTGACTTCAGTGAAGATAATCTGGATTAAACAAGTGCATATGAAACCAAATACAGCCCATTGTGCCACCTGTACGTTCTTAATTTCTTGTTTTACTAGTTTAGCAATAATCATATGCACTGTTCTATCTATTTAGTGTGTGGTGATTTCTGTATTAGAAACCCAGTCATTCTCAGAAGCAGAAGTGGTTACAGCAACAGCAAGCTTCTCTAATTCTACTGGGTCACATAGGTCATGCAGCGTGATAGGGAAGTGAAAGTGCATAGAGGCAGAGAACCCACTGAAATTATGTGACGTGTCGTAGTGATGAGACAGTGTTGTTGGCTTGTGCTGTAGTGAAGGAGAAACTCTGAACAGAGAAATTATGCTCACCATCCTCTTTCTGGTGTCAGATCTTATTTCCCAGCTAACCTATTTTTCTTTGATAAAATAGAATAGTAATAACGGTGGTTGAATGAAAAGGATGTGTGCTTTTGGTATTACCTTGATGCTGTAGTAAGGAAAGAACACTGCCCAGCAAAGAATGCAGATGATGATGTCATGCCTATAAGTGAGATGGCTAAAAAGTTGGCAGCTACTGCCTTCAAATTCCCAAACTACATTTTTTACAATAAAATCGATTAAATTATTGCAGTAAGGGGGGACTTTAACTACCCAGACGTCTGTTGGAAAAATAATATGACACAACCCACAACATTTCCAATAAGTTCTTGGAATGTATTGGGAGGCAATTTTTTTGTTTCAGAAAGTTGAGGATGTAACCACAGGCAATCATTTTAGACTTGATTCTGACTGACAGGGAGGAATTGGTTGGAAATCTGAAGATGGAAGGTAAATTTGGTGAAAGTGATCATGACATGATAGATTTCATTTTTCTAAGGAAAGGAAGGAGTGACAGCAGTAAAATAATCTGGCGGATAGCTAACATGACTCCAGTATTTAAAAATGGCTTCAGAGGTGATCCTTACCATTAGAGGCCAGTAAGTCCGAATTCAGTAACAGGCAAATCTGCTGAAACTATGGTAAAGAACACAATTATCAGACACATAAATGAGCACAATATGTTGGGGAAGAGTCAACACAGCTTTTGTAAAGGGAAATCATGCCTCACCAATCTATTAGAATTCTCTGAGGGGATCAAGAAACACGTGGCCAAGGGTGATCCCAGTGGATATAATGTACTTCTACTTTCAGAAAGCCTGTGACAAGGTCGGTCACCAAAGGCTCTTAAGAAAGTAAACTGTCATGGGATTAAAGAGAAAGTCCTCTCATGGATCAGTAACTCATTAAAATTTATTCCTAACCTTTGTTTCCTGTCTTTTAACCAGTTACTGAGAGAGGTAAATAGTGTCCTACAGAGATCTGTACTGGGACCAGTGCTGTTCAATATATTTATAAATTATCTGAAAAAAGGGGTAAACAGTGAGGTGACAAAATTTGCAGATGGTACAAAATTACTCAAGGTAGTTGTGACAGGTTGGGGCCACAGAGACCTGCTTGGTGCTGCCACCTGGTGTGCCAAGGCTACTTCTGCCCCTGCTTCCAGGCCTTTTCCAGCTTGGGACTCCCGAATCCTGTCTGTTTTGAGCCAGATTCCACTGATCTGCTGCAAACACAGACCCAGGTCCGAACCAAGTCCACTCACCACTGTAAGGCCCCTGGAAGCGCTCTTGCCTTTGACACCCAGCTGCTCAACTCCAAGGAGGTTCAACCCCTTAATAAATCCGTTTTACCCTGTATAAGGCTTATACAGGGTAAACTCATAAATAGTTCGCCTTCTATTGCAAAGATAGAAAGGTATGCACACCTGATCGCTGTCCCAAGGCACTAACTCGTACTCAAGGAAACTTAATAAGTAAAAAGTGATTTTAATAAGTACAGAAAATAGGATTTAAGTGATTTTCAAGTAGTGACAGACAGAACAAAGCAAGTTACTTAGTAAAATAAAATAAAACACGCACATCTATGTCTATTCAAAGTTAACACAGATAAAAGCCTCACCAGATTTGGATATTTTCCTTTTTACAGGCTGTAGAATCAGCCTGGGCCCAGCTGAGTCCAGCAGACTCTCACACCCCTTAGTGTCTTTGTCCAGTTCCCCTCAGGAATGTCCCTGGGGGGGTGGAGAGCCTCTCCCTTTAGCCAGCTGAAGACAAAATGGAAGGGTCTTGCAAGGGCTTTTATAGCCTTTCTTCCTCTCCCTGCGTAGGATCCAGTAGCCCTGGAGTTTTGGGATCACATGGGCAAGTCACCTGTCCATGTGCCCTAACCAGTCTAACCAGTTGCATCCTTGCCTGGGGCCCCGATGTAGATTGGGGTCTGCACCTTCTTTTGTCTGTTAAGTACTTGTACTCAACTTGCACATTCCTTCCTCTGGACCTGGTCCCATGTTCTTACAAAAGCTATGCATAAAACCAGCAAATATAAAACCAATGTTCATAACTTCAACCACAACAATGATACATGCCTACAAACAGGAGGAATAAATTCAGTAGGTCATAACTTTCACAGAGATATGTTACATGGCACCTGTAGCATAAAACGTTACACATATATAGTTATAAGCATCTCCCCATAAAGTTTTATGGGAACACTGTCACAGTAGTTAAGTCCAAATCACACTGCGAAGAGTTACAAAGGGATGTCACAAAACTAGGAGACTGGGCAATAAAAAGGCAGATGAAATTCAGGGTTGATAAATGCAAAGTAATGCACATTGGAAAACATAACCTCAACTATACATACAAAATGGGCTCTAAATTAGCTGTTAGCACTCAAGAAAAAGTTCTTGGAGTTCTCTGAAAATATCTGCTCACTTGTGCAGCAACAGTCAAAAAAGCTAACCGAATATCAGGAACCATTAGGAAAGAGACAGATGATAAGACAGAAAATATCGTAATGCCACTATATAAGTCCATGGTACACCCACACCTTGAATATTGCATGCAATTCTGGTTGCGCCATCTCAAAAAAGATAGATTTGGAAAAGGTACAGAGAAGGGCAACAAAAATGATTAAGGGTATGGAACAGCTTCCGTATGAAGAGAGATTAAAAGATTGGAACTTTTCAGCTTGAAAAAGATGATTAAGGAGGGACATGATAAAGGTCTATAAAATCATTAATCGTGTGGAGAAAGTGAATACGGAAGTGTTTATTTACTCCTTCACATAAACAAGAACCCAGGGCCACCCAATGAAATTAATTAGCAGCACGTTTAAAACAAACAAAAGAAAGTACTTCTTCACACAACACACAATCAACCTGTGGAACTCATTGCCAGGGGATGTCATGAAGGCTAAAACTATAACCGGTTTAAAAAAAGAATTAGATAAATTCATGGAGGATGGGTTCATCAATAGCTGTTAGCCAAGATGGTCAGGGATGTAACCCTTTGCTCTGGATGTCCCTAGCCTCTGACTGCCAGAAGCTGAGTGGACGACAGGGGATAGATCACTCATTGAGTGCCCAGTTCTGTTCATTTCCTCTGAACCATCTGATGCTGATCACTGCCGGAAGACAGGATACTGGGCTAGATAGACCATTGGTCTGACCCAGTATGGCCATTCTTATGTTTTCTCTGCCAAACAGATCTATATGCTCTACACTCTCTCCCTCAACTGAGCTCCCTCAGTCTGCTTATAAGGCTTAGTTCCACCTTCTCTGGCCAGGAGACAATTAGTTAACCCCCTCCCCCCCACACACCTGTGTGGAGCATGACAAACTGGATTCTTTCCCTTGCCTTGCAGGTGATGGGGGTTAAGCCCCATCACAGGTGAATGTTAGAGTTGACACTTAGATCATCTCAAAATCTGATGATGCATGTGACCAGCTCAGCCTGCATTGCTAGTGTAATGTTCGCTAGATAGGGTTTGTTTTTTTTCCCTGAGGCAAAAGCAGTTAAAGACGGCGGATCAAGAGAGCAGGAACTCACGTTCAGTGTAATGTTTGTTCTGAAATAAAGCAGATGTGCTTTCATCAGTTCTCAGTTGGTATGATTTCTGGCACAATAACTAGTGCAAGGTATAGGACTGACAATTAGGAAAATAGCTGCTGTAGCTGTAAATGTAAAATGGGAAGTAGCTTCACAGAGATACTCTTTTATAAAAAAAAAGTCTTTGAATCCCATCTTTAATAGAAGTTGGAGAGAGTGTATTTGGATGAGTTTGATTTGTACCAAGTATAAAACCTGAGGTCTGTGGACTTGTGTTTGCAAATGTTCCTTAAGTGTATTAAACAGCAAAGGGACACAATGGAATAGGTATACTGAGAAGTCAAATATTCATCTGTATGGAGTGCACTATTAATTATTTTTAATAAAAATGTAGCAGTTTTTAATATTTAAATAAATGCTTTTTTTTTTAAAAGCAAACTTCATTTTGCTCTGTCGCCCATGTGTTGAAACATCTGCATCAAACATTTAGTGCATAGTGACATAGCAAAACAAATGTAGAGCAGGCATTACAGATGGATGACTTGTTGACAGATTAGCAGATGAGTTTCCCTTATGTTTTTGAAAATATACCTCCCTAGCCATAACGTGGAAAGGGAAAAAGCTGGAATTAAAGATCAGATAACAAAAAGTAAACTTTTCTTTTGTGGGTTTATTATTGAAATTCTAGAGTACCAAGGGAGATATAAAGGGCAAGCAAAACAACACAAGGGACATCTAATACAGGGAAACGAAACACTGACAGCTTTCAGAATTACAGCTGCAATGCCCATGTATATGAAACATTTTTTGTTTTTCAAGTATCTCTGTAAATCACAGTTTATATTGATAAAACACTTAGTAATGGATGTTTTCTCTTAGAGCCAGAGCATAGACAGATTGTAGGACTAGGAGCTAAATCTTTCTCACCATACTCATGTGAGTAGTCTCACTGAAATCAATAGGAGTATCCATGTGAGCAAGGTAACCCTGTATTTGGATTCTTGCTTCTGATCTCTGTTCCTTGTGTGTGTTTTGATCCTTCCTTCGCTAGTGGAAGTGCCATCAGTTTTATTCACGGTGTAAGGGTTTGATCCTGTAAGATGTTTAGCATCTCCTGTGAGGTGACTTCAGGGGGAGATGCATCATCTTGCACCAGGTGCGTACCATTTTACAGGATTGGGCCCCAAAAGATCAGTCCTGTTAAATGTGTGTTTACTTCATGCAATGTGATGTTGCTTGGGGATGACTGCATTGTGTCACACATTGCTTCATACAGGAAACTGACATAGTCTATGACAAGCTTGAGAAGGAAGCTGTCAAGGAGCTTAGTTCAAAAACAGTCCTGTTCTGGCATTCACAGCCACAAGCAACATGGAAGCAGGATGGGGAGCCGCGGCAGCAGCAGTTTCCAGAGCCATTCTGTGTCAGCAACCAGGGTGTGGGTGGTCCTGCCTAATGGTCTGAACAGTGGCAGTCCTGCCTAGTGGTGGGAGCAGCGCCTAGGGTCAGAGCCAGGAACTAAGCATGGGAACAAAGCTGGAATAAAGCAGGAACAAGGCAGGAGCTATCACAGCCAATCAGGCAGGTCAGCCAATCAGGCAGTTCTACCGTAGCTCACCTCCGTTCATAGGTCTGCCTGGAGATCGAGCTAGCCAGTCCAAGGCTCAGCTGCAGGCCCTTATTCCTGACACTAGCGGATTCAGCCAGGATAACACTGGGAGAGCCCTGTAATGCCTTTGGAGATGGTGCAGCATGTGTTCCCTTTTGAGCTACTCTGGCTCTGTTGTTTGGTTTGGAAGAGGGGCAGAGCCTTGGCCCTTATCCTTTGGGGGTGTCTGACCTCTGCTGATGTCGGAAATCCCCAGTCCTTGAACATAGCATAAGAATCAGATTAATGGCTGCTCCCAGTGTAGGCTCTTCCATCCTAATGTACTCACACATACATGGCCCAGCCCAATCTAGTCCATGGGTTTTTCAAAACGTAAGGTGAATGGAATTGTTTTCAGGAGTTACTTTTCATTTTTTGAAAATTTCTCTTTTTATTACACGTTGACATAAAAACTCAGTATATAATCCACTGACAGTCAGTGAGAGCCAGGGCCCTAGAAACCATCTTTCGAAGGAGGATATGCAATTTTATATTTCTGTCAAGAAAGCTAGAATAATAAGTCAGCTGCCACCAGCCTCACAGACTTGGCTGGTATTGGAGCGCTCACAACAAATTATAATTAAGAATTTAGAAACTTCCCTTTTCAGGAATTGACTTTCAAGTTATACCTTTTGTTTCTTTTCTTGTTTATTTTTTAAGGGGTACTAAGTTTAGGCTAATATAAAAGGCATGGTAGCATAATGAAAAGCATAAAATTACCTCCACTCTTCCCTTCAATACAGTAGATGGATGCTGCAAGTCACCAGTCTTACATATTAAAAGAAATAAGTCATCAGGAGTTGGCCCCCAATTTTCCCACTCACTTGCTGCATAGTGAGGGGAGTGCCAGTTTCTCTCCAGCTGCAGGAAATGCCAGTCACCTCGTGCCCAATCTGATTCCCACTGAAATCATTGGCAGTCTTCCCACTGATTTGGCAGTAGTTTTAAACCCAAAATGGATGATGCTGCCCATTCTGAGATGTGCCACAGAACCATCACCATTTAAAGAAAGAACGTAAATTAAGTTGCCATGGGATAAGAGGGAAGATCCTTTCATGGATTGAGAACTGGTTAAAAGACAGGGAACAAAGGGTAGGAATAAATGGTAAATTTTCAGAATGGAGAGGGGTAACTAGTGGTGTTCCCCAAGGGTCAGTTGTAGGACCAGTCCTATTCAACTTATTCATAAATGATTTGGAAGAAGGGGTAAACAGTGAGGTGGCAAAGTTTGCAGATGATACTAAACTGCTCAAGATAGTTAAGACTATCTTGATAGTTAAGACTGCGAAGAACTTCAAAAAGATCTCACAAAACTAAATGATTGGGCAACAAAATGGCAAATGAAATTTAATGTGGATAAATATAAAGTAATGCACATTGGAAAAAATAACCCCAACTATACATACAATATGACGGGGACTAATTTAGCTACAACTAATCAGGAAAAAGATCTTGGAGTCATCATGGATAGTTCTCTGAAGACATCCATGCAGTGTGCAGCGGCAGTCAAAAAAGCAAACAGGATGTTAGGAATCATTAAAAAAGGGATAGAGAATAAGACGGAGAATATCTTATTGCCCTTATACAAATCCATGGTGCGCCCACATCTTGAATACTGAGTACAACTGTGGTCTCATCTCAAAAAGGATATACTGGCATTAGAAAAGGTTCAGAGAAGGGCAACTAAAATGATTGGGGGTCTGGAACGGGTCCCATATGAGGAGAGATTAAAGACGCTAGGACTTTTTAGCTTGGAAAAGAGGAGACTAAGGGGGGATATGATAGAGGTATATAAAATTATGAGTGGTGTGGAGAAAGTGAATAAAGAAAAGTTATTTACTTGTTCCCATAATAGAAGAACTTGGGGCCACCCAATGAAATTAGTGGGCAGCAGGTTTAAAACAAATAAAAGGAAGTTCTTCTTCACACAGCGCATAGTCAACCTGTGGAACTCCTTGCCTGAGGAGGCTGTGAAGGCTAGGACTATAACAGGGTTTAAATGAGAACTGGATAAATTCATGGAGATGAAGTCCATTAATGGCTATTAACCAGGATGGGTAAGGAATGATGTCCTTAGCCTCTGTTTGTCAGAAGGGGGTGATGGATGGCAGGAGAGAGATCACTTGATCATTACCTGTTAGGTTCACTCACTCTGGGGCACCTGGCATTGGCCACACTCGGTGGACAGGATACTGGGCTGGATGGACCTTTGGTCTGACCCAGTACGGCCATTTTTATGTTTTTATGTTCTTATGAACATGGGAGAGAAGGATGTACTTGTGGTTAAGGCACAGGAGTTGGAGATTGGGGTTATATTCTTAGTTGTGCCCCAGATTTGCTGTGTGACCTTAGGCAGGCTATGTAGGCCAAAAGATTAAAAAATGGTATCTAACACAGGACATCTCAAAATGGACACACCTGCCTGTAGAATCCTGGGCCATGGTTTTCAGAGGTGCTGAGTACCTAGAGCTCCCATTAACTTTGAACAGTATTGTGAGTTCTCATCACTGTTAAACATCAGGCTGTAGGCTTCTTAAGTAGGGCACCAAAAATTAAGCCACCCAAAATTAATAAATTCTCCATCTCTCAGTGTCTTCCAATCAAGACTGGATGCCTTTCTGAAAGATATGCTTGATTCAAACACAAGTTATGCTTTGTTCAAACATAAATTATTGAGCTCAGTACAGGGGTAACTGGGTCAAATGTTATGGCCTGTGATGTACAGGAGGTCAGTCTAGAAGATGATATAATGGTCCCTTCTGGCCTTAAACTCTATGAATCTATGAGCATATGGATTAATTGTTGTGAAGTGCGGTGAGCTTCTTGGTTGGAAGGTACTATGGAACAGTGATGAGCTGCCAAAATCTTAACAACCGGTTCCCTCCTCACCCCACGAGGGGGTCATGGCCCGCCCCTGCCCCCCGGGACTCCTGCCCCATCCAACCCCCCATGTTCCTTGATGCCCCCTGGAGACCCCTGCCCCATCCACCCCCCTTCCCTGTCCCCTGACGGCCCCCCCCCGCCCCATCCAACCCCATCTCTCATTCCTGATGGCCTTCCGGAACCCCTGCCCCATCCAACCACCCCTTATCTCTTTCTCCTGACTGCCCCTGGGCTGGAACCCCTGCCCCTAACTGCCTCCCACAGCCCCATCCAACCCCTGCTCCTTCCTGACTGCCCCCTGGGACCCTTGCCCCCATTCAATCCCCCTGTTTCCCGCCCTCTGATCATCTCGACCCCTTTGCGCTCAGGCCCGCGGAGGCAGAGTGGAGGTGAGCTGGGGCGGGAAGCGGTTCCCCTGCGCCACCCCCGGATTACCTGCTGCGGCGCGGGCGGCCCTCCTCATGCCCCCTGCCCTAGCTCACCTCCGCTCCGTCTCCGTCTCCCTGGGCCTGAGCACGAAGCCACCGCTTGCTTCCCGTGCGAACAGCTGATTCGTGGGAAGCAGTGGGGCGGGGGAAGAATCGGGGTGGCACGTTCAGGGGAGGAGGTGGAGCGGAGGCACTGGTTGTTAAATTTAGAAGCCCTTTTAGAACCGGTTGTGCCGCACGGGACAACTGGTTCTAAAAGGGCTTCTAAATTTAACAACCGGTTCCCGCGAACTGGTGCAAACCAGCTCCAGCTCACCACTGCTATGGAAGAGTAAAATATTAGTAATGCTATGTTTTACTGCAATATATCACTCAGCCACTATACATCTCTTTGCACTGCATAGAGTTCCAGGCAGTGTGTGGTTCCTGGTGAACAAAGATGACAAAGCTAGAACTCAGACTGTGTAAAAGCCTGTCATCTATAGTAGTAGCCTTATCTTTAATAAACACCTCCTGTTTAGGAAAATATGTGATCCTTGTCACGACAGTGTTGTTATGAAATATAAAACTTAGTAAGAGGGGTTAAGCAAAAACTTGTTCAATTCTATCTTCTGAATTTTGCTGTTCAGCAAAGCAATCTACTTTGGTGTAACACAGTGGCCAGTGTGTGTTACGTGTTTTCTCTATGCCCAATCCACATGGGTTGTGAGTCTCTTATAATTTCTACCTACAGAGCCTGGCTTTTTAGCTCAAGTTGTAGAGACTCATACTTTTAGCCTGGTTCTATCTCTGGTGTTGGCTAAGATGGTAGCTATCACACACACAGGCCATCAAATCTCTTATTCCTGTTCTGATTGCTCTAAGCTATTAAATCATATAATTTCCAGACGTTTATCTCTGTTCTAGCCATAGATAAGGTCTTAGATAGACCTGGTCAGAAAATGGTTCCCCCATATTAGGAAAATCTTGAATAAAAAAAATGGAATGAAAAAAATGACAACCAAAAATTTCATGTAAACATTTTCTGTGGAAATCTAAAAATTTCAATTTAGAAATGTTGCTGCCATGTCTTATGAGAATAGTAGTTTGGGTGCCTCATGCCCCCATTCTCTGCTATGGACTGGACTCTCTGGCCAAACTACATTATCCATGATGCACCATCATTGGTCCTCTTGCTGAGCCATTGTAGTGCATCGTGGGAGATGTAGTCCAGTTAGGGAACTCATCCCATAGAAGAAACTGGGGAAATCCTGAAGTGCATCTGAACTACAGCTCCCATAAGACAACACAGTGGCATTTTTTAATAGATTTTTTTCAGTTTTTGTCTGAAAACTGAAAACTCTTTGGTTTTCAGGTGTTCAGTTTTTTTGAGGAAAAGTCAATTTTTCCATGACAATTTGACACTTTTCATGAAAAGTTTCATTTTGTTTAAAACCCAATTTTCCGTTGAAAAACAGTTTCAACAGAAAATTTTCAGCCAGCCTTAGTGTTAGCACTGTATGAGGTAAAAAAAAAAGCCTCTTTTGAGCTTGTCTGTCAGTTCCTTCATGACACTGTCTCTGCAAGAAGGTTCTCAGAGAAACATTGTCCCACTCGTGTCAATTTGAAACTAAAAAAATTAATATCTTAAATAGAGACTGCCAAACTGGAGAGCCGTCAGGATGGATTTTCCCTGGTGTCTGTGTTTGTGTTCTCACATACTTTTAATTTCAATAGAGTTGGTATGGTAGAAACGATTTTAACATTCCCCTTCAGCATTTTAAATCAAAGCACGAACGTGCTGTGTGTGAATGCATGAGACTTAGGGCTTCTCTACACTTACCTGTGGATCAACGCTGTGGCAATCGATCCACCAGAGGTCGATTTAGTGGGTCTAGCATCTTTCTCCCATAGTGTAGACCTGCCCATAGAAAGTGAAATGACCCATCTGGTTGTATTGACCAAGCTCTAGGGAAGTGTATAGAGCAGTGATACTCAGACTGAGGTTCATGAGCCGCAAGTGGCTCTTTAATGCGTCTCTTGCGTCTCTTTGCAGCACATGATATTAAAACACTGTGTGATTTATTTATTAAGTTATTAACCAATCAGGATGCTTTTACTATGTTATTAACCAATTGTAGTTGATAAAATAATAATACTTGGTCAGTCATTTTGATGTGAGAATAATTATATATATATATACACACACACTAAATATTTCTCCTCTTGTACTGTTTAAATATGAATATATAGTACAATAGTAAATGAAACAATGAATTCACACTACTGTGGCTCTTTTGGGTAATATTGATCACTAATTTGGCTCCTGAATCACCGAGGTCTGAGTATCTCTGGTATTGAGTAAACGAACAGCAGAAATGCTGAAGAGTAAATTAGGTTTTTTAATGTTTTCTTTCAGCTTGAACAATCTAACAAAATAAATAATTTTTTTTAAAGTACAAGGCCTTATTCTAATTTCATTTACTCCAGTCCTAGAACAGTATAATTTAACGGACTTAATCAGATTTACTCCTGATTTACACTTGGGTAGGTCAGATCAGGCCTATCATTTTTTTTTTTCATCTTGAGTGTTCATTAAAATACAGTACTTCTTGTTAGGTTCAAGACATTGTAACAAATGCCATATATAGGCCCCGGAAGGGCTGTTCATTGGGTATATCAGTGAATTCTGTCTTGTTACAGTTCAACTTTTAACATAACGAAGATAGAACAACCTCTTATCACTCCCACATAGGCACGTATTACACAACCAAAGAAAAATATATGTACTTTCCAGGATGAATCTGATTATTTTAATGCCAATGACTCTTTAAATCATATGCTTTTATCTCAGCAAGGTTTGCAAGTTGTATTAAACTGGCATCAACAGCATGTACTGACTTTGCCTTGGTCCAACCACATGCAATGACTGGTATTCTGGCTTGCCTATTACGCCTGAGAAAATGTTTGCCACAGTTAGGACTGCAGGTTTGTCATGACAATTTTTATTAAAAATCACAGAGCTGTCACAGTAAATTTAACAAAAGTTATGGGTTACAAAATTTACTGTGACTTCTTCCTGATTTTTGATTAAAAAATCCCATCCTCCTCGCCCTACCAAGGGGACACCGACCACCCACATCAACACCCTCTGCCCTGGCACATTAACCCTAATCCCATCCCATGAGGAAGGGAGGCCCTGTGGAAGGGGGGGCTGGACAGCAAGCCCACCCCACACAGCGATGACTACTGTGGCTCCTTTTTTTTTAATGGAGATATGCCAATCTCCTAGAACTGGAACGACCTTGAAAGGTCATCAAGTCCAGTCCCCTGCCTTCACTAGCAGGACCAAGTACTGTCCCCTGACAGATTTTTGCCCCAGATCCCTAAGTGGCCCCCTCAAGGATTGAACTCACAACCCTGGGTTTAGCAGGCCAATGCTCAAACCACCCTACGCTCATCCTGCGGGTCCTGTCCTGTGGGTCTGGGCTTGGTGCCCTGCTATAGGCAATGTGACCAAGTGTGCAGGGTCACAGCACTACTCAGGTTTGTGCTCCCCAATCCCTGTCATGATGGAGGGGCAGGTGGGCCAAACCCGAGCAGTACTGTGACTTGATGAACGCAGATAGGGCTCATGCTTCCAGCTCCCTCTCCCGCCCAGATCCTCCCCATCACATTGGGCTGGTGACCTACCTGCCCTTTGTGAGAATCATGGACAGGAAAAAAGTCACAAACAGAAAAATCATGGTATCTGTGACTTTTTGCCTTCATGAAAAGCCTGCAACCCTAACCATAATCATTGAGGGCAAGATCCTTTTCTACCCGTGTCCCTAAACATTATAAGACTTGATCCTGCAACACTTGCATGAGCAATCGCATTGGCTTCAGTGACCCAAGTTAGTAAGGACTATTCTCATGAGTTAGTGTTGCAGGAACTGGACAGGACAGTGTAAAATACTTTCTGAGCTTTACTGCTAGATTTGTGCGACTTTGAAGCTCAACTTGACACACACTATTAAAAAATTCCAGACATCAAGACCATGCACTGCAGCAATTGAAAGAGAACTCATGCTCATCCCATTAGTCAATGACTGTCCTTCTGTGCTAAAGCTTAACAATGACTGAGAAAATGCCACGAACGAAAGAAATACATTGTTCTCGGCATTCCTCAGTGCTTGGAAGGAGTTAAGTTTTGCACAACTGCTGAGTTCTTTTGGCATTATCCCATTAGCTTAAGTCATGGCTGATGACTTCACCCTCTTAGTGACATCAGCCTCTAATCTCGTGAAGGTGAATTCATGTGAGATGGTTTCAAAACAATTACTCCCTGGATTGCAGGCCATTTCAATTGATATATGGTCACAACATTCACTTTTACAGATTGTAGCCTCTCTTATGTCCTGTACATGTACTTAGCATATTGTATTACAGCATGGACGTTATGTCACTGGCAGGAAGTGCTTAAGATCAGTAATGGAATGTGCTTGTACCAAACGAAAATCATAAAACTAACTTTTTATTTTAAGTATAAAGTTAAGACAGAGGTATGGTCTTACTGCGGTTTGCCTGATTTCCTCTTAGCACTCCCTCCCCTCTCTTTCTCGACTTGATTTTGGCTATATCTTTGTCTAAGAGTTTTCTGGCTATTTCAGTTACCCTGGCCTTCCCCCTTGGGTGAAGAAAAAATAGACTGATGATTACCCAGGATCACTGTTTTGTAAATAGCGATTTTTAATAATGTCTTTAAATCCCCTTTTAAAACCAGATAAGTACATAAGTAACAGTAAAGTGATTGATTGGATTGTAAAACATTTTCTTCTTCATCGTCGTCTATTTCCTTTTGAGCAGTGGCAAGAAAATACATCTAGCCACATTCCACACTCTTCAGAAGAGGTTTTAATCGGATGAGGCAAATTCTGGCCCAGACTAGGCAACCTTCCCTGAAGTCAGTGGGGCTGTGCTGGGGGTAAAGGAGGGCAATGTTTGTCCCAGGGTGTAGCACACACATGCAAACCACACAGTTATATGTATAACTGTTTATTTAGATAAGAGTTTTCCCTTAACCTCTTCTATTTGTTTAACTTTATTGTTCTTACATTTCTTCATCACTTCCCTTCAGCTGACTGTAGAAAGACCAAGTGGTAGCATCAGAGATTACAGGGCATGACATTTATCTTTGCAATGGTGAAAGTCAAAAAAGAGATGCTGATATGCCTTCCCCACCAGTCTGGCCTTAACCAAGGCGGGGGTAGGGTGACGATTGCAGAAGAGGAGAGAATAGGGTGACCAGACAGCAAGTGTGAAAAATCGGGACAGGGGGTGGGGGGGGAAATAGGAGCCCATATAAGAAAAAGACCCCAAAATCAGGACTGTCCCTATAAAATCGGGACATCTGGTCACCCTAAGAGAGAAGCAGGAAGTTTCAAACACTCTCCTGTAGCCAGTGTACTGTGAATAGACTTCTTAATGTGACTAATAGCTCCTGGCATTGAACTGCAGCTCCTGAAGTGCAGAGCTGGCATTTCCATGCGCTAATGTTTAAAGTAATGTGTCAGAAAAGTTTTATAGTAAGAGCACAGTATTGTTAGGGGACAGACAGGTTGTTTATTTAAAGCCAATGGAATTCTACTATCATCACTTCTCTGCCTTTATTGTTGGGTGTGTGGAAATGACTTAAGTTTTTATTTGGTGTTAGCAGTGTAATGCTAGACAGTTTGCACATTCGGAAGTGGTGAGGTCGCGATTAAAAAAAAAGATCCGTAAAAAGGAAACAAGTTGTCCTCAGTTCCTGGATGCTCCAAGGGGGCTGAGCCAAAAAGACAGCAAACCTACTGTAAGTGCTCAGAAAGGGATTTTCTTCTCCTCCTCACAAAATAAACATTGTTCTGTTATTTCTAGGAGGAAGGGAATTGAGTCTTTGGATGACTTGCAAATATTTTGCTAAATGTAGTGGCCAGTGGGTTTCCTGAATTTCCCAATCTGATTTTAGATTAGATTTTTTTTTTTTGGTTGGCTAAATCAGAGGAAATTAGTACAGTCTTAGTCCAAGAGCCAGACACTGTTACCAATTACATGTGTGTAGGTTACAAGAGCTATATTACATCTGCATTAGCTCTATTTAGAAGTCAAATGTCTTCCCCTTTTCTCTCTCCTCCCCCCCCCCTTCTTTCTGGTGGCCAGGAAGCAAGAAAAATAGTGAAATGTTTTCGCTAAAAATTCTCTGAGTGAAACCTGTGTCTGGCTGGGCAAAGTGTCTGGAGTTTGTTTCATGAAAAATGATGGGCAGGAAAAAAAAACGCACATGAATGAACAGTGTTTTAAAATATGGTTCGGCCTTTGGGCGAGTGTACAATATGGGAGAAGCACAAGGATCCCTCCCTGCATAAACCTCCTATGGAAAAGCCAGTTATAATGGCAGGCCCTCTATTTCCCAAAGTGCAAGGTATCTGATCAACCCAGAAAGGCTGAAGATATGGCCCAGTGCCAGGAGAGGAACATGTACCCTTTCCTGTGCTCAATGAGGTACAATTCTTCTTAGAGTTCCCACTGGGATGATATGTGTCTATACAGCCCTAATATGGGCTAGTGTCTTTAAAATACAGGTATGTTTACAGAGGGTTAGAGGAACTCAAGTCAGGGAACCTTCACCTTGGGTTTGAGAACCGAGGGCTTGAGGGTCTACACTGACTGCTGATCCTAGGTTGAGAATTTTTGAACCTGGACCCCAACCTGGGGCTCCAGCATCCACACCACAGTACACAGGCCTGAATCCAACCAACCGTTTCACAGACTGCCTTGCACCCTACCAAAATGTGACTGCTCTAGCCCGTTGTTTGTGGTGCAGTGTGGGAAAATGTAACTGTCCACCCTCATGCATCACAGAAAGTTTGAGCAGCCCGTCAACACATCCTGCTGAGCCATCATTTTGCTCCACACGCTCCCAGGAGCATGGAGGAGTTGCCATTTGAAGAATTTCTCTCTCTTTCACTTTCACACTTGTTTAAGGAAATGAGCGGAGCTTCTGTGAACATTCCAGCACTGTTTTCTGACCCATCGAAGGCACCTGATGGAGCTAATTATGGAGGGGCGGAGGGCACAGACATGGTAGGCTCAAACTGGCTGACGTCTGCTTTCACACTGAAGCCCTGTCCTCAAGATGTGCAGCTAGCCTCTTGTCTTGCCTTTGCACTTGCTGTAAGTCCCTCACTCCTTATTGGACCCACATGTCAGCCCTGTCCAGAATGTCAACTATAAGTTCATCATGGAAACACTTTCTCTTGGACCAGTCCTTGATGGTACAGTGACCCAGGCATCTACTGGAGTGTGGGCAAACTGTCGAGGTACTATGATCTGTAGCAGTCAAAGGGCCTGGAAGCAGACAGGACATAGAAGCTTGTTATCTTCAGTGTCTCAGTGCAAGAGCACAGAAAAATTCCTGCTGGAATTGCAAGAACATAAAATGTTGTGTAAAACTGTACTTCACTGTACTGTTAGAGGGACACTTCAGACCGCAGAATGTCCCTGGACACAGCCAGGTTAACTGCAGTGAAGGACGTGCATGGAGAATGTTCAGTTAAAAATCACAACCACTTTTTTCTAAAAATTGCAGACTGCTTTCGGGGAGGGCAGTTGCTGTGGTGTTCTACAGCAGCCTCCTCTATCATTTCAGGAATTCCACATTTTGGAGGACATAACAGCCCTCGTGGTTTCTGAGTGGCAAAGAGAGGTTTTATTCCAAGCTGACGGTGGGAAGCCAGAAGTTGTATGTCACCAAAGTATTCAAACATATGGTGAGTGAACAGCACATCTACGAGTGGAGTGGGCTGGTCAGCTACTGAGGTGGCCCTGAAAAACATGCTCTTCCCCAAAATGTGACTACCTATCTTGAGTTCCTGCTATGGAAAGGGTTTGCAACATTCAGGAGGGAATCTGGAGGGATGCCGTGTTACCGTCCACATGGGTCGGTGCCTCCCCATGGCTTCCAAAACTGCCTGTTATGACTGCAGGGAGACGCACAGAACTCCACCGGCATCTCCTTTCTTCTCTCCTGGCACATTTCTGGACTGCATTCAAGCTCCCAGATGTATTTAGGGAAAATGATTTCATCACCCATGGATCACATTTAACTGAAATGGAGTACAGGTGTAAATGGAATACATTTCAACCTCCCCCCACCCTACAGTTCGCAGGAGGCTTGTTACATGTTGAGTGGGTACAGAGCTGCATATTTACAGGGAAGGCAACAAACAGTACTTTTTTGTAACAAACTGGCACGTCCTAGCAAAACTTCACTTTTAGAGACTTGCTTCACTGTTTGTGCTTCCTGATCTCCATTTTAAATTCCACATGGTGTGTGGAGGGTTAGCGGGGGGGGGGGGGGGGGGGGGAGAGGCAGCAAGGTGCTGGCATGCAATTCACCATTACTCAGGGCTTGTAATAAGTTTGCATTGGTTCATAAAACAGAAATCCCTCCCATAGCCATATTAATATACACAAAAATGGAGCCAGAAACTTATACCTCTGACTGGAGTGACTTCTGCCTCTTCTGTTTCTGCTGCTTGTTTTGTGGTGGGTTGCTCCTCCAGGAGTGGGGAAGGCCCATTAAAAAGCTCCTCCAAGTACAGCCCCAGGGTGTGCTGCAGCTGCTCCTGTGACAAAGATTCCTCAGAGACCGGTTTCATTAGCAGTCACATTAGTGGCATCATCTGGCACCTGCTGCTGGCTCTCATCTGTTCCCATGCTAGTTTCTGGGGGCAGCAGGTTGCCATCCTGGCTGACCAGGTCATTGTGCACCATTGTTTGCTCCATGCTAGGCGCAAAGCTCAGCAACCAGTCAAAGTCCTCATAAAACAGGCATGATGACGCTGAGTTCCCAGAGGTGAGGTTCTGGTCCCTGACTTTGCTGCAGTCAGTCTTGAGCCATTTGATCCACTCCCTGCGCTGGTCACTGGTCTGGTAAATTTCCATGTCGCCTGCTTCTTTGCTATGTGGTATAATTAATCCTGGTACTCTTACTAAAATTGAGTGCTTTGTGCGCCTCACACCAGAGATTTACCAAAGTCTTGCTGTGCTCCTGTGACCAGGAAGCAGCATGCTTAGGAAAGGACTTCTTCTGGTCAGTGGCCATTGCAAATACAGGAGAAGGTTCACTGTGTTTGCAGCTCAGTGGTCAGAATAAAATGGAAGGATTAAACGCTGAGCTGTACTTGAACAAAGGGGATTTCCTCCGGTCCCCAGGAGTTGATTGGCAACTTGTGGGATAGAGAGGACAAAGAACAGGGGCCCAAGGGATTGCAGGATAGTGTTGACAGACTCTCAGGGCCCAAGTCCACCTTGGCTGTGGCCACACTGCAGAATGATAGGGCTTGAACCTGGGTCCTGGCTGGACTTGGGCTTAGACTCTCCACTTCCAGGAGGTTCCAGGACTTCTGAGCCTGAGTCAGAAAGATTAGTATGTAGATGGAAGAGGGGTTAGGACCTGAGCCAGAGTCTGAGCCCAGGCTTACACCGTAGTGTAGTCTTACTCACAGTTTGGCCCAAAGTCACCTAAACCACTACATTAATAATAATTCTCCCTGCCTCTCTTCTTCCACTGCTGATAGCATTTAACATCCACTTTGCACTAATGCAAATGGATACACATAATGCAAAGCAGCAAATAAAGGGTATGTCTACGCTGCAGTTATGCAGTGTAGTTGTAGACATGTTGGTCCCAGGATATTAGAGAGACAAGGTGGGTGAGGTCATATCTTTTATTGGACCAACTTCTGTTGGTGAGAGAGACAAGCTTTCGAGCCATACAGAGCTCTTCTTCTTTTTCTGCAGCCTGAGCTGTAGGACCCACCCATCTCACAGGGTCCTAGAGCCTGGGCCCCAGCCCAAGCTTGAACATGTACACTGCAATTAAACAGCCCCATAGCCCGACCCCTGTGAGCCCGAGTCAGCCGACTTGGGCCAGCCGCAGGTTTTTAATTGCAATGCAGACATACCCAAAGAGTCTCGGAATACCTGTCTGGTCTGATCCCCAATTTTCATGAGAGATGATCCTGTGTGATATTACGCGTTGTCTGTGTGGTCACCAAATAGTATTCCGTGTTTTCTTTTGACAGAAAAGAAGCTGCATTCTTTGAAAAATTGGCATGCAGAAGTCCTACTGTGTACAGCGGGTTGTGGTTTGTTCTTAATGCCTTTGTCAGTTTGGCATAAATCATTGGCCTCTCAAGGCCCACCCTTTTTCACAATTGGAAAGCTACATGCAAACAATTTTCCACTGGACACTGCAGTTTTTGGCATCAGATTGGGAGTTCTTCAGGATCAGAGATGAGTTCAAAGAAAACAATAGTGCCATCCAGGAGTTCAAGGAGACCTAGCCAGCCTCACTGAAGCATGTAGCAGCGATGGCTGTTCCAGAATGATCAGCACAGTATCCTCCTCAGTAACTACAATTCCAGGACCAGATGCCTCCTCAGGAAAAACACACTGTAGATATATATCTGGGCCTTTAGCCACATAGGCATAAGGGTTGCCTGATTCCATTCTTAAGGGATATTCAGCACCTTTGAAAAAGACCAATTTTATTCACGTGACTAAATGAGGTTTCAAAATGTTGGCCAGTGTGTTTTAATGCATGGATGAAAACCAGTTAACTAGCAGGGATACAGCCTTGATCAAAATGACTTTGACTGTGCTATAGGTACCTCTTTATATGCTCGTCCATGCCATTCCATGCTCTTGAAGTAAAGCAGAACTTTAGGAGAAGCAGAGGCAGTTGCCTTTCCTTCCTTCCATCTGGTAGTGAGCCCGAAAGTGAGGCTTCTCAGAGGATTTGGGGTGCGTTGGTGGGGAGTCGAAAGAGGTGCGTGTGGAGTGTTACAGGAGTGCACTATATGTGTGTATAGGCAAATAGTTAATAGACAAGGTGCAAGTTTATGGTATTCAAAAACACATAGGATGGTTTTGTAGGACCAAAAAACTTATTGTGCACTGCAAATGGTTTCCTATGGCTGCTTTTTATTTCAGCTCTTAAACAGGAGTTGTTGCAGTCCTACATACTGAGGTAGAAGTTGATGTGTTGAGCTTTGTGTGAGCAGAGGTGGTTGCTCTCTATGGAGTGGGGTATTTGGAGAACTGACCTAGAGGGTTTGTTGAAGCCGATATTTTGTACATGTAGTGAAAATGCCATACAGATGAGCTGCTGTTTTCTTGGGGAGACACACATGACTTAATCCAAAGCCTACTGAAGTCTATGGAAAGAATGCAATTGACTTCAGTGACACTTTGGACTAGGTCTCTAATGTGGAGAATATCAAGGGTATGTTCTGTTACGTTTATTAAGTGATCTGTTGTGTGTCACTACACATGAGAGCAATATTCACTCAGCTTCTGCACTCAAACAAATTCACTCCAATTGGTTTTATAAAACAAAACTACTTTGTAAGAAAAATAATTGTCTTCTATGTGTTTGTAACGATGTTTAGGTGAGGTGGTGAGTATAATGATGGCATGAGAAGAACACAGCCAGAGGAATTTATTGTCTGATTTCTTAGAACACCCCTTCTCCAGGAAGAAAGAAACTGAGGGGGAGTGTTACACAGGGGAAAACGAGAAATAACAGTTAAACATTTTTTCTTCTGAGGATTTCAAAATGCTTTCAAAGGCCAATACCATTTATTTCCATTTTACAAAATAGGAAAACTAAGTCACACAGAGGTCTATACAATGAAGCTGTGATGGAGCCACAGATAGAACCAGGTCTTCTCACTCTCAGGCCATAATCATACGTATGAGCATCCCAGTGCTTCAAAAGATAATGGACATAAAGAGACCGCAAAAAGGTTCAGGTTGTTTGCGTTTGTGTTATTTTCCCTTATACTCTGGATGCAGACCACATCTTTCTACCTCAGATTCACTCAATGGAGGAAAATGGGGATCAAACAGAAACAGTAGCAACAGAAGAGAAATAGAGACAGTGACTTGTAGAATATTCTGATATGTAATGGGACAAGTGCCATACTCTCCTTGCACTGAAATCCCCCTAATAATTGAATTTTTGTTGTGAAGTATGCTATCCTGACAGCAATGGAGACTGGGAGCTATAAAGAGTCAGTCACCTGATCTCTGGTGATCTCTTACTGTAGCCCCAGGCCTGGTCTAAGAGGGGGAGAATTACAGAATTCTACCCCAGGAAAGGCCCAAGCCTTAACACATGTGGGGGTGCACTCAGCGAGAGCAGGAAGGGGACAGTAGTACAGCTAGCCCTGTAACTTGGACGGGTACCACCATCATATTCTCCTTTACAGTGATAAAGGTACTGAATACTGCTGTAACAAGCTAACAGTATGGCTCTTTGTCCTACTCTAGTGGCTAGATCACATAAAGAGGTTTATGAGACTGCTACTGCTTCTGAACTAATGAAAGTGATCCTTTTAGCTCAAGCTGCAAGAGGCTTTGTGCTTTTAGACCCAGAGGTCCTGGATCATTCCTTGCTGCTGTTGACCCGCTCAGAGGCATAATTACAATGGGGAGGACAGCATGAACTTGTATGTAAGATGAAAATGAAGACTTTTGTTTTAAACCAAGGGGATAACAAGAAATGCAACTAATTGTGGGTCTGAAATGGGACACACTATGTGGAAAGGAAGAGGAAAAAGGGAAAGTAGGGTCTGTCACCAAGTAAAACCATGCTATAAACTGATGTTACAAGAGTCCATCTATTACTTGATCACCATGCTTTATAAAGAAATAATATGAATAGTATGAAACTAACATAAATAATATGAAACTTCAGCGACTCTGCAAAATGTGAAACATGCGCAAATGGCAATTAGACTTTAATTTGAACTGCTTAAAATATAGAACAAACTTTATTTTCTTCAAGGATTAATTCTTACATCACTGTAAAAACAAAAACAAACTTTATGAACAGTGTCCCATAACTGATGCTGTCTGAAAATGAGTACAATAGGAGTCAGTTGTCCCACTCATTTAGACTGCTAATTTTATTAGCTATTTAGTGACTGAACAGACAGCATTTGAACTCTCTAAAGAACAAAGAAATTTGCACTGTTTTTGAAGCCACAGGGTAAACTCAATGTTATAAAGTGCTTTGAAGAGAAAGCACTGAGATGAATGGTCACCATTCAAAAGTCAGCATTTAACAATTGTTAGAACACAGTGGTATCAGAGATACGATGTAGAATAAGAATTTTTTTTAGAATGGTTTAAATATTATTGTCTCAGATTCTCTGCTCCGGATGAACTGTGCTCAAACACATGCTTGCATTATAAGTAGGCTTGGAAAGATTAGATTTTTATCAGTAAATGTCAGTAAACTTTGATTTTACTGTATGCACACAAACCAGAGAAATACATTTCTCTCGATAATAACTGCAATGTAAAGAGAGGCAAAGTAAGAAAAATGCTATATGAGAACTTATCAGAGTGTGAGTTAAGGATATTTACTTTGTATATTTTGGCATGGGATGTTGGCAATGTGTGTTTTAACAGTTATAAAGCTTTAACTTTTTCAGTCGCAACATCTGCTGTAGTTAAATAATTATCTGACCCACCCATAAATCCTGCAGTTGTGAAAACTTAAATCAATAAAAATGATTAAAAAATACTTAAAACCCATAATTTCAGAGCACCGTAAAATTTAAACCAATAAAAATTATTTAAAATGCTTAAAAATAAACATTGATACTATCTGTCAAAATTATATAAAAAATTGAATTGTGCCAAGCCTAATGTTCTGTGTTTGTACAGGACCTAACCCAGTGGGGTCCTAGTTCATGACTAAGGTTCTTAGGTGCTATAGTAATACAAATAAATAATAACAACACGTGTGCGGGGGGAGAAGGCAAATGTGGCTTTATGCCACCTTTTGTTTTTCTTGACTCCTGGAGTTGGCCATGGGACATATTGATTCCCAGCACAACCTAGAACAGCTTCAAGGCTGCTCTAAGTTGTCCCCTATGGTCTCAAGGAGCAGTGTATGGTCTGAGGGAGCTGTTCTAGGAGTCGGGGATTGCTGGGGTATAGGCACACCCTGGTTTGTCTCTTTTAACCTGGGAATAACTTGTGTTGAGAGGCAGAGCACCAAAACAGCCCTTTTGCTCAGGAGCCCTTTTTTTCATTGGACGCTTTCCACCCCCTGTCTACCTTTATCGCGGTCTGGCCCTTTAAACTTGGCAGAGCTAAGTGGCTGCAGCCTCAAAGTAACCATTTTGTGTTTTGTAGCTGCATCTCACTCTCTCTCTCTCTTCCAGCAGGTAAGCACTTGTTATAGATTCCTACATTTTCCCCTTTCTTATTGCTGAGGACATGGGACGTTCTCATAAAAAACCAGGGAACAGAACTGAGGACACCAGAAAGAGTTCCCATCCCCAAACAGGCCTCTATGCTTTTGTTTGGCTGGTTATGCTGTGTGCAGGGAGACTTCCCTGATGCTCCACACCCATTGCTATGATGCTGTCATTTAGATTGGACAAACATGGTGAGGCTGAAATGGGAGCTCTGTGGATTTTTACACAGAATATTTTAAAATGACTTGATATAATTTCCTGAATTTTGGAAGATGAACATGTCAAAGATAGGCTGAAATCGTGGACCCATTGAAGCCATGAGGAGCTTTACCATTTACTTCAATGGAGTTGGGCTTTCACCCATAGATTTTATGCCTAAAATCTAGATACTGTATATTATCAGGCTTCCCCCTCAAAGGGAGAGATCTTCTCCTTCCCCTCTCTTCTTGGAAGGGACAGGGACTCAGCAGGGAGGGGGCCAGTGTTCCTTTAGTAGACAAGAGGAGATTGAGAGGGGATTGGACATCTGTGTTTCTCATCAGGTGCTGTTGCTGCTGCCAGAAGGGTTGGGAGCTCCATAAACACCCCAGGTTTTCCTCCTCCCTTTCACGACCAAGGAGGAGGAATAGGACACGGAGATCTGTGTTTTAGCAGAGGTAGGAGGAAGCCATGCTCCCCACTACTCTTTCCATACTTGACTCCCTGCAGATACTGCATTCCATATAATAATTTAATAACGACCTCTTTCCTACAACTCCGCCTGCCTGCCACAATACTTATTATGAATGTACTACTTGCTTTGTACAAATACTCAGGGTATGCCTAAATTTAAAACTCTACAGTGGCCCAGCTGTAGCGCTTCAGTGTAGAAACTACCTACCCTGAAGGGAGGGGTTCTCCCATCAGCATAGGTAGTCCTCCCTGAAAGGCGATAGCTAGGTTGATGGAAGAATTTTTCCATCAACCTAGTGCTGTCTACCCTGGGGATTAGGTTGGCTTAACTATGCAGTTCAGGGGTGTGGATTTTTCATAGTGACATAGTTAAGCCAACTTAATTTTTTAGCTTAGACCAGGCCTCAGTCTAAAGACCCTCTCATTCCCCCACCGCATAACCCCTCTGCTCTGCCAGTGATGCCTGTCTGGATGCCCCATTCATTTCTTTCTCCAGCTCTTGTCTCTGCCTTTTTCCATGTTTTTTCATAGGCCTGGAATGACCTTCCAGTCCTTATCTGCAAAGCCGCCACCTTCCCCCTATTCGAATTCCTACTATAAACCCACTTCTGCAATGTCCACAAACTGAGAGGTCATAATACTACAGGAAAAAAGGAAAAGAACATTTAAAATCAATATCTCATCTGAATTTCCCAAGACGTGCTGCCGTCTCCATGTCTGTCATTTAGGCTGTAAACTTTTGGGGGCAGAAGCTGTCTGGGGTTTTGCATAACAGTTAGCATACTGTTGACACTAAGCACATAATAAATAGCAAAAAGGATAGGGAGGATGATCTTGCGCCTCAGACACTGGAATGGGATTCAGGAGACCTGGGTTCAGTTCTTGGCTCAGCCATAGACTGCCTGTGTGACATGGGCAAAGTCCTTAATCTTACCATGTACCTCAGTTTCCCATCTGTTAAATAGGGACAATAATTTCCTCCCTCACTCTGTTGTGAAGATAAAAATCTCTTAATGTTGTGAATTGCTCAGATACTGTTGTGATTAGAAACTAGCTAGGCAGATGGAAGCTATCCACTTTTTTCAGGTCTTGACATAACAAAGGTTATCCAGAAGTGTTAAGTTTTGGTTAGGCCTGTTCTCTCCTGATGATGAGAGAACAAATATGTGACAGAGGTTAGTCATGTTGCTTAATGCACTACTGGAAGGTGCTCAGATACTACTGTGGTGAGTGCAGCATGAGAACCTATATAGAATAGAATTGTATGTTCTACAAACTCACCTTTCTTGCTGCCAGTGAGTCATGAGTGAGTCACCATGAGAACTTGCGTCCACAAGGAAGATGAAAGTGTGAGGATCACATTGGTTTTGTATGTTTCAAGTTACGATTTTTCACTGTGAATTCAAAGGAAAACTCTTAATTGATTGTTGTTTGTGGGAAAAAAACTCTATTGAATTCTTATTGTGATATTTATGATTTTTATGCTTTTTATAAAGTGTGTTAGCAATGAGGGAAAACATGCTAAATAGTATCAGAGGTAGCTCCAGTAGATTTCAGACCACTCCAAGGCCTTTGACAGGACAAACAACAATGACATACTTTCCATTCTCAACCATCAAATACAGTTTTTACAGATCAGAACATAATGACCATTGCTTTGCTTGTTAGAATAAATCAGAAAAACAGGCTTTGGCTTATCAAATATATTATTGAACCCTAATTAGCTCTGGCTTTTGGACATTTTGAGGCCTACATCAAAATAAATAATATTTATGGTTTCTTGTATGCAACAAGTCATTGTTTACAAAATGCCATGTAGTATGAAATGCTCTATTCTTTCAGTACTCAGACCACATAGTGACCAGGGTTTCAATCTGGGTTTGCAGTTGAATAACTGGAACAGAGTATGGGTAATCATCATGTAGACACTACTAACCACAAACGGCAAAATGCTTAGCAATGTCTCAGACTTGCACTGTCTCTGTGGCTGTTCTGGCCAATGGTACTTAATGCTGCTGCAAAAGCTTTTGAGTGGAAATGCTACTGTGCTAAATACAGAAGCTGAGCTCCAAATTAGGGATGAGAGAATCAGAAGAAGTTTTAGGTTTTTATGAAGCATTGTGGAATTTATAGAATTTTTTCATGTGAAAATATTTCTTTTCTAAGGAGAAATTTCTCAGAATTCAGCAACATCGGTGCTATATTGAATTAAATAACATGTACAGGAACAAATGCTGCAGTTCTTACCATGACAGATGCTGCCCCCTTACCTCCATTAAATACTACTTTATCCCATGAGTAATGTCAGTTTAAGTTGGCAGAATCTGGCTTTCAGATTTTACTCAGTACTTTTGATGTCCATGGGGGCTTGCTTGTGTATGGACTGAGTTAACTGTAATACATCAGGACTTGGTCTTCAAATTAAAAAAAATTTGAATATACAACTTTACTGGCTGAACGGATCTGTATTAATATGACTGACTTTTAATCTTCAATGTCCATCCTTTCTCCGCTTCCTGGATCTTTTCTTCTCCTTGTTTACCTGGCCAAAATCATTCTCATTTTCCCTTCTGTTTATGTTTTCAGTGCCTGTATCTATTCCCAGGTAGGGATGTTTGGGACTCAGTTTTATCTCTGAAGACAGTTTAAACCTCTGATGTGGTTTGTTATGTGGGCTCAGGATTGGAAACTGAACAAAATTCCTTGCTAAAAAAAAAAGTGGGCTCTGTGTCCTTCCTTCCCATTTGAGGGTATCATAGGTTCAATTCACCATTCTTTTAACCATGATGATTATTTTTGGTTAAAGATTTAGACCTCCAGTCTGAACTAAAGAATTGGGATTGAATGTGGAGCAGCAGAAAACTCATTGTTAGAGTCACGTTGGTATAGCTTGAGCAGACATCCAAAGCAGCCGGTTGGCATCAGACTGGATTTCATCTCTAGTCAACCTGTTACACACAACCTTAGTTCCTAGGCCCTACTGCTTTCTGCTCAGCCATCCCCTTTGTAATTTTTTCTAGTACTGCTCTTTCTCTAGATTGCCAATACTAGTCCTCTTTTTCATCTACCAAGACCACTACCCAGCTATCGGAAACTTCTTTTTTCGCTATTAGGTAGATTTTATGCCTATGCCTCTCTGACAACCGGT
The DNA here is from genome assembly GCA_037349315.1 of Chelydra serpentina. NCBI lineage: Eukaryota > Metazoa > Chordata > Testudines > Chelydridae > Chelydra > Chelydra serpentina. Next base: position 55,689,617 of record JBAIAC010000004.1, on the reverse strand, counting down.
TTATTCCTGTTATTTGAACGAACACACACACATACACACACCCGCAGGGGAGAAAATGAAAAAGTCTCCCTCCCACACATTTTTCCTTTTTTTTTCTACTTCTCCTTTCCTTTTCTATTAAAAAAAATAAAAGAAAGGGGCAAAGCCAAAGAAGAAGAGAGGAAAAATGACTCAAAAATCTGAAAATTGAAAATTAAAAACGGAAATGAAAAGAAAATCCAGTTTGAAATGAAAATTTTCATTTCAGTTTTCCCTGCTGCAAAATCATAAAATGTCATTTTCCTTCAAAAATTGTGTTTTCAGTTAAGCCCCAATTTTCAGGGGGAAAGTTTTTTGGCCAAAAAATGGTCAATGCTGCTGGTTTTATATCTTTAAAAAAATCTATGCCAGATTTTAGTTTTGGACGTCTATGCCAGATTATTCCTGCCTTTTGGGTGCCAGTGAGAGAGAGGTTGAAATGAACATTCTCAATTATTACTAGGACTTTTTATGAGTTATTTTGCAGTAGCACTCAGCAGTTGCTGGCAGGATCGAGCCCCCTTATGCTAGACTTTGTACAGACGTATAGCAAGACACATAGTGTGAGATAAGCGAGACATAATCTCTATGCCCTGATAATTTTGTAGTCTAAGAGTCTGACCCAACAAACATAGTCTGGCCATGCCAAAAGAAAGACAGGAGGCAATGGATGTGGTTTAATTAGGCCACAACTTTAGTCACTTAAAATATCTGAGAGTACCTGGCAATACATTGTACAATGCAGGTCATCATTATTTCCTTAATCATTTCCACACAGTCCCCAACCTGGTTCCAGCCCTGCAGCCCTCCCCACGCATGAGGATTAGGGGGGGCTAGAAAAGGTGCTTTCCTTTTCCAATCTATTTTATCCAATAAGCATATCTCTTCCAGAAAAGTACCTACATGGGACATCTGCCCCAATGAAGCATCTGCCATTTAGCTTGGCTGCCTCCCCACAACAGTTCCTTCCGTAATATCAGACATAATATATCTGCTCCTCAGTCAGATAGGTGTACCCAACCCTCCCTGAATAACTTGGGTAACCAGTAAGATATGTCCATATGAGTAATTAACCAATCTCTCTTAGTCACATGTGAATATAGCCACCTCCCTATTCATGTACCCCCTAGGTTTATCAACCTGTGGAGGCTTTGTGGTTCCCCCTCTCCCTCCATTGCACTATTTCAGACCAAATAATTATTATTCCCAGAGGAAAAAATCTTGTATCTATCCCAAATCCCTTCTAACTCTGCTCATCAAATCAATCCCCTTACCCATTCCTAAATAATTTTCACTGAGGTGAATAATAATCACATCCAGTGTCTGCTCCTGTGCCAGACGCTGCTGCCAAACAGTGTAAAGTGGGCAACAACTGGTCCCAGAGCATGCCCTCCTTGACCTGTATCCTTGCTCCCTATAGCGTGCCCCTCCATCCATGCTGACTCAGAGATGCCTCACTGCTGAGACCCAGCACAGAACCCGAAGGGCCAAATGAACAATATTATGCCCACACATTCAGTCACCCACTCCTGTGGCCATTCATGTGATCCTGAAGGAAGGAATAAACACGAAAAGAGGTTTAACACATAAACCACTGAATTATCCTCCTTAATAGAGGGCTCCAACCTTGTATGCCTCTGGATGCCACCGTTGATATAGGTTTGATTTGTTGCTCCCTTTCCAAGATGTGCTGTAAATGTAACAAATGCAATCCTGAATGAATTCCCCAGGGGAACCTCAACAATACACATTTTTTGACATTGCTATGAACTGAAATGTCCTTCTCTGAAGTAACTCCCTTCCACATGAAGAAAGAGTGGCACCTACACAAATCAAATTTGAACTGCTTTGACTGGGCAAATCTCAACCACCCCCATGGTCTTGTAGTATTATGATGCTTCTTGCTGTCCCTTAATTGGTTTGTTGGCACTCTCTGAGTCAGAATGTCAGGTCTCTTCTCTCCTCTCCTATGGTAGATCCCTGAATTCCAATTGCTTCCTTCCTTGCTGAAACCCTCATTAACTCTGATAGAGGCTGTCCCTTCAAACCCAGCCTCCCCGCTCTCTTGTGATCCCATAATTGGGGGTTTGTTTTTTTGACACTGTTGGGAGTCAGGAGTTGGATCTCACCTGCAGATCTCCAAATTCCAAAGCTCTATCTAAATCTTTCCTTGCTGAACCCCTTATTAACCTTGAGTAAATTCCCCCGCACTCCCACTGTACATCTGAATGTTCAAGGTGCTAGTTGCTTTGCATTAAGACAATATTGGTCAGTAAAGAACCAAGCTTCCCAAGATGGTAACTCTACCCTAATAGGCTTCTTGCTGATCCCCTGCGCCAATTGTCAAATTTCATCTACCTCATGCTCTGAGTGACTTGAAGAACCAGTACCCCAGTGTGGATTCCTGCCTGATTCACCTCTGACTTCATTCTAGTAGGTAGTCACCACCACTAGGGCAGGAAAGAGCTCCCATGGGGTTTGGCTCCCATCCCTTCCCAGATCCAATGAACACTGCTCAATTTTCAGGTCTGACTTTGGCACTCCAACCTCCCTTCAAGGAAACCCTATTGCATGGACTAAGGGATTGACCAACACTCAGGGGCGGCTCTAGGCACCAGCAAACCAAGCACATACTTGGGGCAGCACATTTTCAGAGGCAGCATTCCGGCCCTCCTTTTTTTTTTTTTTTGCTTGGGGTGGCAAAGGGACTGGGTAACGACTGGGAGACTCGGGCTGGGGGCTGCCCCGCAGGGCACACGTAGCTGCCCGCAGGTGCTGGGGCTGGGTGAAGCACCCGAGCCACTCAGGGGCTGTGGCAGGGTGGCCAGGAGCAGCTGCAGCACCTGGGGTGCTGCCGTGCGGGGCGGGGGCCTGCGTCCCGCTCTCCGGGGCTCCGCTCCCTCTGGGGCTGTCCTGCCCTGGCTCCTCAGGTCCCTGCCGGGGCAGTCCCCCCAGCTCTGCCCTCCTGGGTCCCGGCCAGTCCTGGAGGCAGTAGCTCCGGCTGGAGGGACCCTGGGCTGAGGCGCGGCCCGGGAGCCCCGCTGCTTACCCCAACCCTGCCAGCACTGGACAGGCTGGAGGTGAGGGGAGCGCAGGCAGAGTCAGCACTGGTGGGGGGGAGCCCAGGGCTGGGGCGGCAGGGGGTGCAGAGAGGGGAGAGAGAGCCCAGGGCTGGGGCAGCAGGGGGTGCAGGGAGGGGAGAGAGAGCCCAGGGCTGGGGCGGCAGGGGGTGAGGGGAGGGGAGAAAGAGCCTTGGTCTGGTGCGGCAGGGAGTGCAGGTGAGGGAGGGCACTGGTGTGAGGGTGAGGGGGGGGTGAGAGCCATGGGCTGGGGTGGCAGGAGGTGCGGGGGCGGAGGGGCAGGGGTGTGGAGCAGCCAAAATATTTTTTGCTTGGGGCAGCAAAAAACCTAGAGCCGGCCCTGCCAACACTCAGTAAAAATCTCCATCTCTTAATTTTCACTCACATGCGTAACGTTACTGACATGCTTATTGCTGGTGACTGCTGACCTCCCGCCCCTAACCCCAGCTTACTTTTTTGTTACCCCTTTGTTGAGACATCTCTGAAAAGCGATTTTAATCCCTATGGCAAAGACAGTGGCTTCTTAATTGTACCATGAGGTGGCAGGCACACATTTGGGCACTGTGAAATAATAATACATTCAAAACAATCATCTACCTAACCCAAACAATGACTGTTCCTTTAACAGGCAAAGTTAAATAATATCCCTTTCAGTATTTAAAGTTAAATACTATTCCTAGGATGGGTGTAGTTTGTAAAGTCCCTTTCTCACACGTGCTTTTAGTGCCTAATTCTTTTGTAATACGGGTATGCAGCTATTGTTATTTCCTGTGGCAACTATTTCTTTCTTCAATACAATGCTGTAAAGTAACAGTGCTGTTACTGCGTGCATCTGCACTCATTCCCTTTGAGGAGTCCTTTCTGGATTACAGGCAAAAGTGGACTGAATGTTGTAATTAATTCAGGTTAGATATGAGATCATGATAGATGCATGTTCCTTCCCCTAATATGGTTACAGAATTTTTGGACTGCCAAAGGACTGGATTTCCAAGGCTTGTATGGACAAGAGGGCATCAATTATAGCAATCTCGTGCTCAGGCCAGCAAACTGCCAATTGAGGTTTGCAGGTGCAATAATCGCTCCACCATCATCCTCGGTGACTTGTTTACAAAGTTATTTTGAGAAGCTCGTGGAAAAGTTAACTCACTGGCAGGGATCTTCAGATAAGTTATTAGGTAGAACTGATGAGTTTATTATCTGCCAGCAAATAAGTGATAGCTTTTTGGGTGATGTTGCTCACATCAGACTTATGAGTGAGAAACTGTATTATGACTATTAATAATATTATTATTAGCAGTATCATTTATTTAGTTGTGTTGCAGTAGTGCCTGGAGGCCCCAACTGAGATAAGGGCCCCCACTGTGAGAAACAGCATCTATATGTTTAGTACAAGAGAGTGCTTGTTTAACGCTGACAGACCCCGGTCGTCAGCAGGCGGGATTGAACCAGGGATCTCTGAAGCTTAGTGTATGAGTCTCTACTGCATGAGCTAAAAGCCACAGGACTCTTAGGGTATGTCTACACTACGGTACTAGTTCGATTTCTGTGAAACCGAACTTGTGAACCCGATATTTCCAGGTCGATTGTTCGAATCCACACCAGGGATCTTTTTTCGAATGTCCGAGTCCACAGTAGGGGGGCAAGCGTCGACATTGCAAGCGGTGCACTGTGGGTAGCTATCCCACAGTTCCCGCAGTCCCGCCTGCCCACTGGAATTCTGGGTGTAGCCCCCAGTGCCTTGTGGGAACTAAATTGTGTCAAGGGTCGGTATACGTAAATTTCGTCACTCGACCCACACTTCCGCCTTCCCAACGTGAAAGCGCCGGCGGGGAATGAATTCGCGCCCTTTTCCTGTGGCTGATAGCTCGGACGCCACTGGACAGTGAGCATGGAGCCCTCCGCGATTATCGCAGCTGTCCTGTCCGTAGCCAACAACTCGCGCCTTATAGCGCACCTTTTCCAGACTCTGATGCAGAGAAATCGGGAGAGGAGACAACGTAATCTCCGGGAGTACTTAAACTCTGAAAGGGGCATTGATCTCTTGCAAAGCGCTGGACCCCGGTCCCTAGACATCATGGTGGCAATGGGTCATGTTGATCCCGTGGAACGGCGATGCTGGGCAAGGGAAACAAGCACTGACTGGTGGGACCACATAGTGCTGCAGGTATGGGACGAGTCCCAGTGACTGCGAAACTTTCGGATGCGTAAGTGCACTTTTATGGAACTTTGTGAGTTGCTGTCCCCTGCCCTGAAGCGCCAGGACACCCGGATGCGAGCTGCCTTCACTATCCAGAAGCGAGTGGCCATAGCCCTGTGGAAGCTTGCAACCCCTGACAGCTACCGGTCAGTAGCGAACCAATTTGGAGTGGGCAAGTCTACCGTGGGGGTTGCTGTGATGCAGGTAGCCCGTGCAATCGTTGACCTGCTGTTCCAGAAAGTAGTGACCCTGGGAGACGTGCAGGCGATCATAGATGGCTTCGCTGCAATGGGATTCCCAAACTGCGGTGGGGCCATAGATGGGACACACATCCCTATCCTGGGACCGGAGCACCAGGGCGGCCAGTATATTAACCGAAAGGGCTATTTTTCTATGGTTCTGCAAGCACTAGTGGACCACAAAGGACGTTTTACGAACATCAATGTTGGGTGGCCAGGCAAGGTTCATGATGCTCGTGTTTTCAAAAACTCTGGTCTGTTTAGACGCCTGCAACAGGGGGTTTATTTCCCCGACCACAAAATCACTGTTGGGGATGTGGAGATGCCAACAGTGATCCTGGGGGACCCTGCCTACCCGCTAATGCCATGGCTCATGAAGCCATACACGGGAGCCCTGGACACTGAAAAGGAGCTCTTTAATTACCGCCTGAGCAAGTGCAGAATGGTGGTGGAGTGTGCCTTTGGCCGTCTGAAAGCAAGATGGCGAAGCTTACTTACTCGCTGCGACCTCAGCCCTAAAAATATCCCCATTGTGATTGCAGCGTGCTGTGTGCTCCACAATCTCTGTGAGATCAAGGGGGAGACATTTATGCAGGGCTGGGAGGTTGAGGCAAATCGACTAGCAGCAGATTACGCTCAGCCAGACACCAGAGCCATTCGAAGATCACAGCGGGAGGCGGTGCGCATCCGGGAAGCTTTGAAAGCTCGCTTCCAGACAGAGCGGGTTAACCATTGACTGCTACACTTCCGTAAACAGATACTGGACCTTCCCCTGTCCCTTTACACATGTCCCGTTGCCCATCCTCCCATTACCAACCCCCTTCCCCCTCCTTGGTTCAACGCTGTAAAGTCACAGTAAAGGAAAGATTTTTTTGTTTGAACCTTTTCCTGTACTTCTTATTGGGTAATGATTATCACCGTGGAGGCATACGGCGGCTGGGGGGCGGTTTGGTTGGGGGACACTTCCCTTCAAAGGGGAAGCTCTTGATCCTGCCCAAAGCGCAGTGCCAAGAGGTGTTCCACTTGCTTAAAGGGACAATCAACCTCTCCTAATCCCATGTGTGTGTGGTGGTGTCTATGTGCCTTTTACGTTGTGACTATCGCCTACGGATCCCACGGTGCATTGATCTATCCAGCAGGCTACTGTCAGCCGCAAAAGATCAGCGACCACCCTCCCCAAACATACAGTGCACCACCCAACCCCCAACCCCACGTTTACAACGTATAAACCTGCACAACGAAGGACAGGTGTGCTTAATGCATGCAATGTGTACTGTGCTTGTCACTTCAGCAGTTACCCTGTGTGCACCCTCGTTTGTGCTCCCATTATCTGCACTTACAAAACATGTTAACCACTACTCAGACATACAAACGGTCCCACTTAAAACACTCAGGGAAACATTGGTGAACCAAAAAACCAGATTTATTCAACAGAACAGTAACTTAACATGGGACCTGGGAAGGGAGGTGCTCAGGGGTGCTGCTGGATGGAGAGGAGGGAAAAGTCTAAGGTTTAGGGAATGACAGCCTTCTACTACTGCAGCGGTCTGCAGGGGTGGATTGAGTATTTCCACGCACCCTGGCTCCCCTTGTCCTAGTGACTTTTGGGGAGGAAGCCACTGGACTTGGTGGTGGGGGAGGGCGGCTTGAAAGAACATACAGAGGTGCTCTTTCCTCATGTCTCCTGTCCTGGAGAACATCCACTAGGCGCCGGAGCGTGTCTGTTTGCTCCCTCATGATTCCTAGCATTGTTTGGGTCGCCTGCTGATGCTCCTGCCGCCACCTGTCCTCGCGCGCTTCAGCCCTCTGCTCCCGTTCCCTGGCTGCTCGCTCGTACCATGCAAACTCCTCTCTGCGGTGTGCCGCCTCCCTCTGTGACAGCATCATTAATTCTGAGAACATGTCGTCCCTGGTTCTCTTTTTGCGCCGCCTTATCTGGACTAGGCCGTGGGTGGGAGAAGCACGGGTTGGGTGGGAGACACTCACAGCTGTGGGATAAATGAAAGGGAGTGAATTCCTCAGAATGATACTTTTTCAAGAACAATGACCATACTCTTTCACCGTGAATAGGACCAAACACAGTGCCTATCACATGTACACGTACTACAAGGTCAAATACTATGCCTTAAGGCTGAATGAGTGTCTGGGGTCCCGGTATACGGATCCCAGAAGCCTTGCCGTACACAGAAAATCACCTCTCTGAAAACCATGGTAAGGTGTTGACTTAGGACTGCTGCGAGATTGCTTCACAGCAGTGCTCTACTCCCATGTCTCCCTCAGTGTTCCTGGCGGCGGGCAGGAAATGCTGCTGGCCAAACCGATAATCTACGGCGGCTGTCCTAAACCACCCCCCAGTCCGCGTTGCCGCTCCAGGGAACCAAAAATGCCCGTGAACCGCTCAGCATGAACGGCTCGCCTACCCTTCCCCCCCCTCCGCGTGGCTGCTCCAGGGAACCTAAAATGCCCGCGAACCGCTCAGCGTGAACGGCTCGCCTACCCTTCCCCCCCCTCCGCGTGGCTGCTCCAGGGAACCTAAAATGCCCGCGAACCGCTCAGTATGAATGGCTCGCCTACCCTTCCCCCCCCTCCGTGTGGCTGCTCCAGGGAACCAAAAATGCCCGCGAACCGCTCAGCGTGAACGGCTCGCCTACCCTTCCCCCCCCTCCGCGTGGCTGCTCCAGGGAACCTAAAATGCCTGCGAACCGCTCAGCATGAACTGCTCGGCCACCCTTCCCCCCCCTCCGCGTGGCTGCTCCAGGGAACCCAAAATGCCCGCGAACCGCTCAGCGTGAACGGCTCGCCTACCCTTCCCCCCCCTCCGCGTGGCTGCTCCAGGGAATCTAAAATGCCCGCGAACCGCTCTGCGTGAACGGCTCGCCTATCCTATCCCCGGTTTAGCGTTGCCGCTCCCTGGGACTGTCCCTACCCGCGCACCGATATGTGGTACTGGTTTTGCTCCCGACACACGCGTTACCGTAAACAGCCGGGTGTCTGTCTGTAAGGGGAAAAGGAAGCATGCAGTATACTAATTATACCACTCATTCGAACCAGGACCCCATGACTGATATCACTCTGATGAGGATTACGGAGACAGAGAAAATCAGCATGCTGCGTCAATGCAAGCAAACCCCGGGGCCGTATGCTGCCATGCTATGCAAGGCAATGATACCAGAGTACCTGCTGCTTGCATGGCGCGGGAAAGTATCCTACCATGGAGGAGACAATAAGGCAGCTCTCCCAGTGAACGTGCTAAACAAACTATCGCTGTACCTGCAAGACAGCTTCTCTGAGATCTCTGCTGGTGATTACACCTCTATCCCCATACATATTGACAGACTTTTCGAATAGTTGCACGGGAAAGCGACTCAAAGCTGAAGCGCATAAGGCCAATGAAGCCACAGTTACAGAGCGCTATCACACCATAACTATTGTATTGAAAATAAATGTCTAACACACTGACCTGATGATCCCTCTCCTGATTCCTGGTCAGGAATGCTGGCTTGGGAGTGTTCGAAGGGCAGCGCAGTCAGGGTGAGGAATAGTTCCTGGCAGTCGGGGAAATCTCCAGGGTGACCACTTTCGATCGCTTCGTCCCCCTGCCCTCCTTCCTCTTCTTCGCCGTCAGCGAAAACCTCCTCCGATGTGTCCGTAGAATGGACCCCGTCATCGGTGTCCACGGATACTGGCGGGGTAGTTGTTGCCGCACCACCGAGCATGGCGTGCAGTGCCTCGTAAAATCGGCAAGTCTGAGGCGCTGAGCTGGAGCGTCCGTTGGACTCTTTGGTCTTTTGGTACGCCTGACGTAGCTCCTTGATTTTGACGCGGCACTGCGTAGCATCCCGGCTGTACCCTCTCTCCGTCATAGCCTGGGAAATCTTTTCGTAAATTTTGGCATTCCGTCATTTTGAACGGAGCTCGGCTAGGATTGATTCATCGCCCCACACAGCGATGAGATCCAAAACCTCACGATCACTCCATGTTGGAGCTCTCTTTCTATTCAGCGATGGCATCGAAACCACCGCTGTAGAGCTCTGCATCATTGCCAGTGCTGCTGAGCTCGCCACAATGTCCAAAGAGGAAATGGGATTCAAAATGGCCACAGAGGAAAAAGCATTCAAATTTTCGCGGGGATTTCTCTGAGTGGCAGGTCAGAGCATCCGAGTACACAATAGTGCCCTGAGCGTCCACCGAGTGGTGCACTGTGGGCTAGCTCCCGGAGCTATCAGCGTCGAATTCCGTCCACAGTACCTCGCATTCGACATGCCCGTTTCGAATTTGGTGCTACTCCCCTCGTCAGGGTGGAGTACCGAAATCGATTCAAGGAGCCCTTACTGTCGAAATAAACTGCTTCCTAATGTGGACGGGTGAGGGATTACATCGAGTTAACGCTGATAAATTCGACATAAAGTCCTAGTGTAGACCTGGCCTTAGACAAAGCTATAATAGACTCATCCATCTCTAGATGGTCTAGGTGCCACTAGAGGGGGACAAAAAGAAAATAAGAAAAGGAATACTTATGGCACCTTAGAGACTAACAAATTTATTTCAGCACAAGCTTTCGTGGACTACAGTCCGCTTCGTCGGATGCATAGAATGGAACATGCAGTGGGAGGATATTTATACATTCAGAGAAATATGAAAAGGTGAAAGTAACCATACCAACTGTAAAAGGCTAATTAATTGAAAGGAACTGTAGTGGAAAGAAACTTTTGAAGTGATAATCAACATGGCCCATTACGGACAGTTGACACAAAGATGTTAAGGGTATTTAACTAGGATATTAAACTGGGGGAAATAGATTCAATTTACGTAATGACCGAGCCATTCCCAGTCTATATTCAAACTTAAGGTAATGGTATCTAGTTTGCATATTAATTCAAGTTCCGCAGCTTCTCGTTGGAGTCTGTTTTTGAAGTTTTTCTGTTGCAAAATTGCCACCTTTAAGTCTGTGACTGAGTGATTAGAGAGGTTGAAGTGTTCACCTACTGGCTTTTGAATGTGATGATTCCTGATGTCAGATTTGTGTCCATTTATTCTTTTGCCTAGAGATTGTCCAGTTTGGCCAATGTACATGGCGGAGGGGCATTGCTGGCACATGATAGCATATATCACATTGGTAGATGTGCAGGTAAACGAACCCCTGATGGTCTGGCTGATGTGATTAGGTCCTATGATGGTGTCACTTGAATAGATATGTGGGCAGAGTTGACATCGGGCTTTGTTGCAAGTATAGGTTCCTGGGATAGTGTTTTTGTTGTATGGTGTGTGGTTGCTGGTGAGTATTTGCTTCAGGTTGGGGGCTGTCTGTAAGCGAGGACTGGTCTGTCTCCCAAGATCTGTGAGAGTGAGGGATCATCTTTCAGGATAGGTTGTAGATCTTTGATGATGCACTGGAGAGGTTTTAGTTGGGGGCTGAAGGTGATGGCTAGTGGCGTTCTGTTATTTTCTTTGTTGGGCCTGTCCTGTAGTAGGTGACTTCTGGGTACTCTTCTGGCTCTGTCAGAGCACCACACCAAGCAGGCATGGGTTACACTTGCCCCATATTTCTATGCAAAATAGGTGACTTTGGGACTGAAATAAGTAACATGCCTGAAAATGCAGAACATCAGAGAGGGATGATGGGCAATTTTGAAACAAGAATGGCAATTTTTATCTTTGGAAGTGTTAGGAGGCAAAAGCTACAAGAGATTGAGATTAACTAGTGTGTGTACACGCGCGCGTGAGAGAGAGATCCCAAGAAATCATGGTATGGAGAGAGCCAGTGTGGGTAACAATATATATATTGTACCCACTTCCCAATACAGTACTGCTACCATGAGCAACTTTTCAAATGAGTTCAGTGATAAAATATCAGTTTCATGGTGAGCTAACCATTCTGTAGTTCAGTCGAATGGGGAACAATATAATTTATGTGATCAGAGCTTTCTACCTGGACTGAATTTCAGTTGGCCAATGAAGTGCCCCTGTTTGACAGCCATCGCCTATTTTCAAGAGATTTGGCCTTTAAAACAATGACTGTATATTGAAAGGTACTCCCAACATATCTGACCTCAATAATCTTAGCAATACATAGTATAATATCTGAGGAAACCTCACTCATGGCTCTGAAGAATCACAGAGAAGAACATTATTACTGACAAAAAGTTGATAAATGAGAGGGGGAGGTATCCTCAGTGGAAAAAATGTATGTTAGATGCCTCTGCCATTCGCTCCTTGTTACTAATCCTGGTTTTGATAGGTTATGAGGCAACCTGTCCAGAAAAGAATTCCATATAATTATTTTAAACACCATGACATTGACAAATTATCATGATTTTGAATATCTAAACAACTGTGTAATATAGAGACTGTATTGTACTAATATACGTGTTTTCATAAGAACGGTTACCTAATTACCTGCACAATGTATCTCTGCTCACCAAAAATACATCTTCTGGTATGGGAATCAAATATACCTAACATATCAAAGTCTCTCCTTCCACAACACAGAAACAGAGATACTTGTATTCCAGGATTAATAATTTATATGATTATAGAACCTTCCATCCGGATGAGAGTTCTTTACAGATTGTCTCTTAGATGGAACCTGCATATGGGAGGGGCATAGTGTTGTGAATAAGGTAATACATGATCAGGAAATTAAGTGGAAACCAATTCTGCATTAATGAAGAGCTGCTGTGCAGCCCCCATGTTACTTTTGCCTGGTATCAGGAGTAATGACAAAAGGCCTGATCCAAAGCTTATTGTAGTCAGTGGAAAGACTTTTGTTGACTTCAGTAGGCTTTGGGTGAGGCCCAAAGAGGGGAGACATAGCTAACGGATGGCCTACACACTAGCTTGTACAGATTTCATTATACTGGTTTTTAAAAAGTGATTTAGAAATAAAATAAAAGTGGCTAAAGTCTATGTAGCTAAGGTCGTTAACAAAGTGAGTTTAGCTACTTTGATTCTGAATTTTGAAATAAGCATCCACACACAGACTTGCACTGAAATAAGTAAATCACTTTTCATTCACACCTATTATTTGGGTGAAAGTCTGTGTGTAGACCAGCCCATAATATTTCTAGCATGATGATGTTCATGCATGTGAACAGCTCTCGTCAGACATGCCTGTTCTCTGCTCATCTCCCATCCCTTTTTGCCCTCTTCTCAAAAGACATAAGGAGTAAGTGCACAAGGAACTTGAGACTTACTTTTGCTCAGACTACAGGATTTGCCCTCACTTGTGCCCCCAAGTAATCTCTGCTCAGAATTACACTGGAGTGTAACAACTGTGCAGTTTTGCAGTGCACTGCATAAGGTTTTTCTGAATCAAGTTCTGTTTCAATTGCCAGCTCTATAGGGGAGAGACTGTCTTTTTTATATGTATGTACAGTGCCTATCACATTGGGGCCAATAGGCACTACTGTAATGCAAATAAATTAAGAAGAGAAGTTGTTTACTGTTGCCTAATATGCAGCCACTTCTGGGGTAGAACATCAACACCATCTTGCATGCAGCAGAACTATCCAACAGTTTTTAAAGAATGAGAGAAGAGTCAAGTGATTTCTCTATCTGAAAATTACATGGGAAATTTACAGTATGCAAAATGTAGTTAACCACGCTGGAATTTGGCCAGGAAACTAAGGTTAACATTCTACTCTTGTAGAAGTGCTATTGTTAAAGCAACATATCTTGAGAAAATTAAAATAAATAAAATACATGTCTTTGAAGGATGGTATGCAGCTTTTATTTATACTCAGTCATGCCTTCATCACTTATAACTAAAGCAATCAATCACTACAATAAATGAAAATTGAATGTTTATCCCACCTTTTAATGACATAGATTTCATTTGCTATCAGTATGTTGAATCAGAATTAGTCTATTGCATTATGCCAAATCATTTTAAAATGTGGCCAAGTTCATCCTGTATGTGCAACATATTTTATCAAATGTGTAAGAAATTTCTGAATGAAATGTACTTTGCTTATATGGAAAGAAGCAAAAAAAAAAAAAAAAAAGAGTGAAATTGGCAGCATATTATGCAAAAAAAAAAAAAAAAGGCTCAGTAAGAGGGGAAAAATATTGAGCTACATGCCAGAGTTTCAGTCACAGTCAGACGAGCTTTTCTGAGCTTGCAAGTAAAGTACAAATGTGAAAAACACACGGTGAAAGAGGAAGTGGAAAAGGAAATAGCTGATGCAGAAGTCAGGAGTGTTTATGCCAATGGTGACATTGCAACTCAGCTTTAAAAAAAATAAAATTAAATTAAAAAAGGACAAACTAATTCCTGATCCAAATAAGAATTTATCTTACAAGTGCAAGAATTCTGTTGTTTTGCAGTTCTCTTGGACTAGCAGGAGCCATATAGGTACCATGCTAGAGGGAAAAATACCGCTATCCTCTCACAGTGGACTTGATTCTGAGCTCACTTATACTAGTGTAAACTAGGAGTAACTCTGTTGAAGTCATTAGAATTGCACTGATGTAAAACCAGAGGAGGTGCAAGTAGAATTGGACCCAATATGTATGCCTCTAAGAAACCTGTGCCCACTGTTACAGTGACAGTTCAAGCCCTCAATCTTAGCTATCCAGGCACCATCAGACCTTGAGGTTGAGACTGGAGATATTGTAAGTAGAGGAGGAAGAGCTATTTTCTGAGGAATAAACTTTAGAAAGTGAAATTAAGGGAAAATGCCTGGAAGAAAGTTTTATTATTAATTATTGTTATTGTTTCTGTTATCTTAGCACCTAGGAGCCCTCATCATGGACCAGAACCCCATTCTGCTAGGCGCTGTACAAACCCAGAACAAAAAGACAGTCCCTCTCCTGTGCAGCTGCACAATTTAAAGGAAATATCTTTTTGTTTTCTGTGTACTGCACCTTTAAATATATTATGATGATGGGAGTTAGGTGAAACTTTATTGAAGCTGGTCAGCCTTCTTTCAGGATAAATGTAAGAAGCCGTTAAGCTGCTTTTTTTGTTTTGTTTTTTGTTTTGAGTAAGATAAGTGAAACAAGAGAAGCCACGGCCCAAAACACAGTCACTTGCACAACCGATCAGGAGCTGAGGTGTGTGGGCGGATGGGTTTTGTTGTGGGCTGAATGCAAACACAGGGGAGAGGGAGGTGTGTGTGTCCGGGGACAGAAGCAGACTGCATGAGAAACATTGGCCTTGAGAGAAAACTAAGAGAAGGGAGCTTTTTGGGTGGAGTATGGGCTGGAAAGAGACTTGAAACTGTGAACAAAGAAATTGCCTCTTGTTTTGTGATTCCTACTGTGTTCAGGGAAACAGGACTTTGTGTACATTCTTTGTAAATAATCAGGATTGCATCAAAGAAATACACAACTCCATCAGCAATTTCTTCTTCTAATGGAAACAACCCCCAAGACCCCAGTCACTGGCTAATTGCTCAGATCCAAAAGGGTAACAGTGTATTGGACCCCCTATTGGCTGCAGGAGTAGTTGCTACTTTGTGTTTCAGTGCACTTGCACAATATTTTGGAGTGAGTCATTTTTTTCTTTCTTGCAAAGATTTTTTATATTCTTTGTTTGTTTTATCTGAACAAAAGTCATCTAGGCTGCTGGTGCAAGCTTTGCTCTTTGTGAAGAGGAAGCATAGCAGAGGGGAAGGAACAACAACATTCAAAACAATATACACAAAAAACCTAACCAGGAACTTATTCTCATCCTAGGGAAGGTAGGTATTGTGGTAGCTGATAGAAAAAAACTAAGAAAATGAGGCCATAAAGAGGCCAGTGAGGATGCTTATGGCTACTTGTATATGGTGACCAAAGGACTACAAATTTCTCACTCTAATGCAGTGGACTCTCCCCGCCATTGTCTCCTGCCATTGCAGTAAGTGAGCCATGATATGCTCCTCCTTAGCAATAGTTACACAAGTGTGTTTTCCACTGGCAATACCTCCATGACAAGTAGCCAGTGTCTACAGCCCGAGAAAAACAGAGACTGAACCACAGCATGAATGTATATTTTGATGGAAGAAATTATAGCTGGACTAGTGAACTGGAGGAATAAAGCAGTTGGCTTGAGTATTACAGCTGTGTGAATAACTACGTTTTTGGGTCAGTGGCAGAACAGAAAAAAAATCAGCAGACAGAAATGTTGAAAAAATTTTGTTTTGATTTTGAGGGGTTTTAATTTTTTAAAACTAAAATCAAGGAAAGTTCTGAAACAAAAAACTTTCTGAAATGAAAAGTCGCAATGTTTTCTTTCAGAAATGCCAAAATGAACCAAAATGAATCAAACCAAAATGAACGCTTTCTTTCTTCCTTTCTTTCTTCCTTTCTTTCTTTCTTTCTTTCTTTCTTTCTTTCTTTCCCTCCCTTTTTGACTGAAACAATTTGCAGTAATCAGCCTGAATTAGGGAGGTGCTTTGGTTAACCTGAATCTGCATTTTTTGGTGAAAAATTTTACCCAGCTGTATTTAGTATTACCAGACTAAAGTAGAGAGGCAATGGGGGAATTTTACTGAACAATAAAGTCCGGAGACAGGGGACTAAGAGCCTGATCCTAGCATTCTTACATGAACAAAACTCCCATTGGTTTCAATGGGAATTTTGCTGGAGGAAGGACTGCAGCACTGAGCCCTTAATATTCAAAAGGATAGCATAAGGGAGAGAATTTGAAAACTTACCAGAGCACCTGAAATTACAGCCATTGCTCAGGCAAAACTCCCATTGATTGTCCCCTTAATGCAGTTCCCCTTTGCTTTAATGCTGTTTTTATACAGCATCTTTCTCCTTGACAAATTCAAAGCCTTTCATCAGTGATGACTGGCACCAGCCCCCTGTGGCTTCTCCTGGATGAGATTCAAGATGTATGTTGTTTTTTGCTGTAAATCTTCCTACCCTATTTTTCCCCTTTTAAATTCTCCATTGACTTTAATGTCCCTCCCCCTCCAAGGCTATCAAAGCAGCTTTTCCCCAGGCTCTCATAGCTCCAACAAAACTGCCTAGAAAGAAAAATGGGTCCACGCTGAAAATTGGAAGTGGTTATACATGAGTACTGTATACAGATTGAAAAGCTCTGAGTTGTTATAGCAGCTGTCCCAGCTGAAAAAACGTCAGTAAGCAGGATCATTTGCTGTGTAGTTTATGGACAGGGAACAGGCTTGATTCATTGGTATTTGAGTTACTCTTGAACTGTTCAGCCAATCCCTACATTTCACAGGACTGTAATTTGATCTTCAGCGCCCTTGAAGTGTGTTTGCACTGAATGTAAAAAGCTATAGTTTTATGCCAAGCATTAAATGGACTTTTAAATATCCAAATCACTTTTGTTCTTGTAAATTCAAGGTCTGATTCAATAAAAAATACTACACACCTTTTTCTGGGGAATTTTTGTATGGTTTTTCTCAGGATTCGAGCTGGGTGAACTCTTCACAGGGAGTAATTTATCTCTTTTTCTGTTTGTGATTGTCCGAGAACAGGATTTGATTGTTACGAATTTGTTCATTGTTTGAAATTGTTCGACCAACACTTTCTGAGGAATGGATTTCAGCCTGTGCTGGGTTATTCACATATGCGTCACCTCAGTTTAGGCTTTGACAATTCAATTCTCATTGCTTGTGTTATAGAATTGGTCACTGGAGTCACATGGGGTTGTTTCTTCTTGACCGAAACCTTTTATAAATGGAAGTAGGGAATTTAAAGAGATCCCCTGTGGGGAGAAAATGGCTCCAGGATCAGTGGAGGTTTAGTGAAGGGGATGCATGAACTCTTCCACCCACCCCTTTTAGGTCCCCACAGGACCAGTTCTGTGGAGTAGCTAAACAACTGCTCCACCATCACTACTATGCCATTCAGCTCTTGCTTGGTCTTTATCAGGCCACTTCAGACTACCCCTCTGGGAATAATGGGGTTAACAGGCCCTTCAGAATCTTGCCCAGTTCCTGTATATACTAGCGTGCATCTTTACATGTTCTTCTTTTTCCTTATTAATTGTATAGAACTGTGGTTTTCAATCTTTTTTGCAGACCCCTAAAAAAATTCAATAGAGGTGCGGACCCCTTTGGAAATCTTAGACATAGTCTGCGGACCCCCAGGGATCCGTGGACCAGAGGTTGAAAACCACTAGTATAGAACACCGAAATGGATTTCTGTTACTTCAAAAGAGCATATTACTCATGTAATGAACAAGCTTATGACATTTTAATACCGGACTTGACAAAACACTAGGAAATACACTGTTGGGAACAGTCCGTTACTGGCAGGGAACTGGACTGGATGACCTAATAGGTCTCTTTCATCTCCAGTTTCTACAATTTTCAATACTAATTAAAACCTCACTAGCTATTGGGATTGAACATCACAGCCAATTCAAATACCTTGTGTTAAAAACTTTCCTCCTTTTTATCTTTTCCACTTGCCTACTTTAAGTAATTTTTATATACATACCATTTAAAAGCACTTAACTACAAAGGCATTCAGTTATAAAACTACCAGGAAAACAAAGTCTCTTACACATAGCAGTTCTTAATAACAATGCCAAAGCCTGGAAAGAAATTAGGTTTAGCTTTATTAAAGAAAAAACAAAATGATTTCTCTAGCCTTACAGCTGTGTATTTGGGTTGTTTATTATCATGACTCCCAGGTATTCAGTGGCTACAGAATTTGCCACAGAATTCACTCCTTTCTGCAGAATTGTGCTCCAGAATCTAAGCTTTCATTTAAAAATATTGTTTTTAGCCCTCATGGTTGTGAAGATGACCTTGAAAATGCGAACCAATTGCAACTGATGCAGTGTCTTCCTTATATGGAAGAGAGCCCATAGCAATAGCGCTGAGAGCTGGGAAGTGCCGTGTTCATTTCTACTGTTTTAATTTTGAAAGGTAATAATGACAACACTAAAATGATCAGCAGTGCAACATCCACCTGCTGGATTTATCCTACAATCCCAGACTATCTTCCATGTTTTCCTAGCTGCCAAAAACCCTGACTGCTCCTACCGAAAACCTCCAGTTTCTCCCTGATACTGTCTATGATGTATTGTCTTTACAAAAATCTTAGGCACACTGAAAACTGATATGTGGGGGCAAGTAAAATAAATAGAATTTACTATCAAAGTAAATAATACAGGAGATAGAGTACAGAATTTATTAGATTATTTTCCTATTTAAATCATTAAAACCTGCTATTTAAAATAATACATCCAAAACTGCTATTTTCACCCCAGTGATGTAGAATCCAGGGATATTGCTGTGGAGTTTATATTCTCCTTGCTGCGGAGTACGTGGAAACTGTGACGCTTAAGACAAAGATATTTTTTAAAGAATAGGAGTCCACAGTTAGTCACAATAGACTATTACCCATTATTTTCAAGTGTACAGAACACGCCATGGCTGTGTTGAGTCCAGTGGGAAAGGCTGGTTGGCCAGTGCTTTTGCAAAATAAAGCCACTGATTTGGGTGGCCAAATATGGATTTTGGAACCTAGCTTCAGGCTCCATTTTTGGAGATCTTGGCCTAATTCATTCATATTTGTAAAGTACTCTGAGATCCTTGGATGGCAGATACCACAGAAATACTAGATAAAAATAACTATTGATTCATCCTTTTTAAATTTGCATCACATTTGCTCAACTAATTCAAAGCTTTTGCTATCTATAGTAACCGCTGAAATTGTTAAGGCCTGTATTGTAAATGTTTTACCATTTGGTTTAGGGGGAGAAGTTTGATGAAGGAGCATAGGCAGTGTACAGCAGTAGGATTTGAATTCTGTCAGGTTGGTGGGTTCATTATTGCTTTATCATGTAAAGTTTTTTTTAACGTTTTAAGAGAAACTAATTATATGCTTTGCAAATGAACCAGTAAATAATAGCTTAAGGGTTCTATTGTGACTTTTATAGGCACTGTTCCATATTGTGGCAGTGCAGAAAAGCACCGTGCTGCCAAGGGCTTGGGGAGGCCTTGTGTGGTATGAACTCCTTAAGGAGATGTGCTCCACTCTGGGTACACAGTATCTACTTTTGGAACTGGGGATATGATTGTCCGCTCAAGGAGAGATGCTTGCGCTAGTGGTGATAGAGCTAGCTTGTTAAAAATAGAGTTTAGTCACGGTGGCACAAGCAGAGGCCTGGGCTATGCACCCCAAATATGGCAGCTGTCCCACCTTGTTCCCTGTGCTGCTGTGTTTTTAGCGCACTAGCTCAATGAGAGCTAATGTAAGTATGTCAACTTGAGCTGAGAATCACATCCACAGCTCCAAGTGTAGACATACCCACCGTGACCCACCAGTGATTCTAGCTAGGACAAAGGGAGAGTGGGAGTACAGCCTTCCCTTTTCCCTACTAGTAATGCTAACATCGTGCACTAGATTGTGCTCCCCTGGCACAATGGAACTCTATAATAATGGTGAATCTCATTAGGAGGCAGAGCTTTCTCAGTGACAGGTCTGAGACTGTGGAATGAACCCTCACAAGAACTAAGGACCATCACAAACCTCTCCACCTTCCCCTCCAAGTACAAGGGACACTTCTTTGACCTCGCCTTTTCTAACATAAATAAATAGCAATGTGTGTACTAAAACCACAACACACGCGCACACACGCATGCACACACAAAAAGCCACTCCACTTTGTACAATTCTCCCCTGGGGAAAGGATGAGAGAACAAACATAAATGATAGAAGTGCAGTCATATGGCTTAATACCCTACTGGAAGGTGCTCAGATACTACAGAGATACGGTGGTATAAGAACCTACATAGACTAGAGTGCAGTCCTTGTGATCAGGTGCATGTAAGGATTATGACTGGATGGCCCCAAGCAAGAGGCCCAATGAGAGGTTTCTTTCTATCTTGCCCCTGGGGATAATGGGACAACTCGTAATAGCAAACACCACTCCCAGGAGCAATTGTTGGCAGGAGCTTGCCCTAAAAGACACACATAAAACAGGATGTATTAGGAAATCCCAAAGAGGGAATAATGGCATGTTTAAAAATAAATAGTTGTCATTACGAAATGGGCATTTGTGGGCATCATGGAAGAATTTCATTTTTAGACAGATTTGAATGAAGGGGATGGTGATTGGTGAACATGGATAAGGAGATCATTTTATGCACAGGAAGCAACATGAGATACAGATGGAGACATAAGCAGGAGGGGGAAATGAACAAGGTGTTAATGTGAGTATCAGTAGCAGAGCAGAGGGGATGCAAAAGATGAGATGGAAAAAAAGATACCAAAGATGCGTTGTTTAATGGGAAACCAGAGGAAGAATTCAAAGAGTGGGCAACACGGTTAGATTGACAAACAAAGAAAGTACTTATAGCTGCCAGATTTGGGGCAATCTGTAGGGAAAGCCGAAGGCTATCAGGGAAGCCAGAGAGGAGGAGGCTGTAGTAACCGATGGGAGATGGTCACAACCTGAAAAGTACTTTACTCATTGGCACAGGTCAGGGTGGTAAGGATGCTAACCTGAGACTTAGGAGACCTAGGTTCAATGCCCTGCTCCGCCAAAGCCTTCCTGTGTGACACATACTCTCTCGGGAGCTCAGTTCTCCATCTGTAAAATGGGCTTGTGGTACATTCCTACCTCACCGGGGTGCTGTGAGGACAAATACAGTAAAGATGGTGAAGCTGTCATATACTATAATATTGTGAGCCATATGAATACTTACAATCATAGTCAGTGGGTGGCTAGGGCTCAAGGGCCCTCAGCCTCCCCCCCGCCCCCAAATCTACCTACCTACCAGCTCACCAACTGCCCAGGACAGAATGGAGCTGCCCAGAGTGAGTGCAGGGTTGGATAGGTTTGTGGTACAATCCCTGGGGGACAGGAGCTGCCATTCCCTGGGATGAGGATGGCAGGCTTGCTCTCCAAATCCCCTCCCTGGTCTGATTTTTGATAATGTATAAGGGCTACCAGGATGCAGCAAATGTGTGCATTTGAGAACACATTTGGTCAGATCTGGAAGCGTATATGGTTCAGGGATGGTCACTTTCTACAAATAATTTTATCCATTATCATGTCTTTCCTGGGAAAACCAGGATGTCTTGCGGGGCTGTAGAGAATCCCCAAGCCTCTGCTGTAACCAGGGTTACATATTTTACAAATACATTAAAATACATTTTAAACATTTGTATTTTTTACATTTAAATTCTGCTTGTTTTTATCTACTGTGACGGGGCAAGGCCAGAGGGCTATAGGAAAGTGGTAAGGAACCAGTATGTTAGCCCCAGGCTAAACAAATCCCTGATACCTTATGGCAGTTGCTCCAGGTTAATCAAGACACCTGGGGCCAATTAAGAACTTTCCAGAAGGCAGGGAGGTTGATTGGAACACCTGAAGCCAATCAAGGACTGGCTGGAACTAGTTAAAAGCCTCCCAGTTAGTCAGTGAGAGGGGAGGAGCTGTGGAAGGAGGTTGTGTGTGAGAAGCTGGGAGCAAGAGGCACTAGGAGCTGAGAGTAAGAGGGCGTACTGCTGGAAGATCCTGTGGTGAGGATAAAGAAGGTGTTGGGAGGAGTCCATGGGGAAGTTGCCCAGGGAGTTGTAGCTGTCGTGCAGTTGTTCCAGGAGGCACTCTAAACAGCTGCAATCCACAGGGCCCTGGGCTGGAACCCGCAGTAGAGGGCGGGCCCGGGTTCCCCCCAAAACTCCCAACTCCTTATCAGACACAGGAGGAGTTGATCTGGACTGTGGGTTCTACCAGAGGGGAAGATCTCTGAGGCAAACAAAAATCTGCCAATAAGCGCAGGACCCACCGAGGTAGAGGAGGAACTTTGTCACACTACATTATTATATTGTTTATACCTGTGTTAGATAGTTTTAGAGAGGAAAGTTAAACTAGAATTTCACAACAGCATGAATACATACACAAAATACAGATGCAATGCAAGTAAACAAATGTCACCAGGATAGTTACCTTATAATGAAATCTTATGAAGTTATGTAATGTTTGTTGTTTAAATAATACAATTATTGTAATTGATCAAGAAATATCTGCTTCTGCAGAGTCTTCCAGGCTCTTGTGAGCACTCAAGATTACTGTTTACTGCATATTCTGATCAGGAGTGGGAACAAGAAGAGGGTAATTATCTGTTCAATGGGGATATGTTTGCAATGGAACAAACTTGAAAGAGAATATATATCAAACAACCCCCTCCAATGATAGTTTACTTGTCCAGTCACTTTCTGCATTCCCTTTGCTATTATTTCAGATACTTTGTTTTGTATGAAGAATAGCATTAGCCCTTATAATTGGGCTTTACTTCTGAGAGATCCCATGGCAGTTATAATACTAAGGAGGATCTTAGTCATGAGGATCTGCATCTGTAGAAATGAGGGTGAAGTCACAAATTCAGCACAAAGTAACAAATTCTGGCTGCTGCGTACACACAGACAAATATCAGAAAACCTACAGGTAAAGGGGAAATAAAGGATGAGAGATTTATGCTTCTCTTTTGGCTCACCCCCTTACCCCCAATATGTCCCCCAACTCATTTATGTAGGGCAACAGGATATGGTCCTATGGCTTGGAAGGGTCAGATCAGAAAAGGGCCAATTTAAACACAAAGGACCAAATTTAGCCCCAGTCTAAGTGGGTTCATCTCTGTGAAAAGCATTGACGTGTGTGAGGAGAGGAGAGGTGGAAATCTCACAGATCTTCTTCAGAGATTTCTCCATTTTTGGTTCAGATGCTAGATTAAAAACCCAGCCCACAAAGTCTAACTTTGATGGCCTCTGGATTTAGATCAAGATGTCGGTGGGTCAGCCCATCTCTAGCACACATCAGAGCCAAGATGATGAGGAATGTTTCCAGGAGTGGCATCTGTAATGAACCTGACAGATGTATAAAACTTTTGGAAGTTGTTCAGTTCTCTGAAAAGGTGTGGACTGATTTGAAAAATGTAGGTAGCCTAAATATAGTAACCTTCAGACAGGGGACTCTTCAGATTCCAAAGGGAGGACAGGTGGTTATTTACTCATTAATACTTTACCCACAGCAGGTGATTTGAATGTGAGAAGGTGAAAGATTTCTCTCTTGTTTCAAAAGACACTCCTCTCATTACTCTGTGCAGTAAGTGTCTGACTTTACTGACTTTGCAGTGGCCATTTGAGTTGCTCTTGGACTAGGAGACAGTCTATATTATGTCTGGGACAACTGGGCAAACCCCAACAAAAATATCTTTTACACTTTTTAAAAGTGTTTTACTGCCGGGCAGGGGATTTCCAGGAGGGAGAAGGGTTGGTTTTGTGTAAAGAAATACTCTTTTATAGACTGCGGCCAGCTGGATGCCTGATGGGCTGCTCCGAATTGGAAAGGAGGGAGAAAAATAATTCTCCTTCCGTGAGAATGAAGGGTCGGACACTGATTTCACTTGTACCACTGTACCGCCACTGGAGTAAGAAGATTGACTCCTGAGTTACGGCAGGGTGAGATCAGAATCAGGTCTGAAGTCTTTTTAAAAAAAAGGTATTTCATCTCTGGGTGTCTTGAGACCTTCTGGCTCCATCTCTTAATGAGCTCAGCTTGTGTGTCTGTAGCATTAATCCACATACATGGTATTTTTCTGGGCAGAGATTTTAATTTCATTGATTGTTCACCAGCCACATTGATACTTAAGTCATACAGTCTGTTCAACTTCCACATTAATGGTTTGGGGAGCTTGGCTATAGTGCGGTTTGCTGTGGACTCTTAAGAGATTTGTAGTGAAGTTAGTGGTTGTGAACAGTGCCAGATTTCCAGCCCCAAAGACCAAGGTTCTCTGTTTAGTCATAGAACACTTACAGCTCTGGAAGCTGCAGTACAGCCTTCCTTACGTGGCCATTGGACCACAAGTTTGACATGGAAAGGACAAGACGGGCAAGAGGAGACTTCAGTCACTATGACCAATCTTCAAGTTCTCAACTGAGACTGCTGACAAGGGTGTTAATTAGTTCTCATTGGGATGGTAGCTCCTGACATGTGATTACTTTTCCAGTAGGCAGAATCATCCTTGTGCCTATATGATCTGCATGATATTTACACAGTCCAACCAGACACACTGTACAAGCCTTGTAGGTTTCCCGGGGCTTTCATGGGAGACTTGCCAGGGCTTGCTTGATTGCATTTATGTGTCTATGTAGTACTGCTACTTGTTCTTACACTTAATGTAGCATGATATAGGAACTTCAGTATTGTTAGAATGTAATAGTAAAGTAAATGTAAAAGAATCAGCCTCTGAATGTCAGAGAGAAGGCTGGTAGAGGGTAGCTAGAGGAACTTGTGATACACTGACAAAGATTTCTTCTCCAGACAAATCCATGCATTATGCAACTTGCAGAACAAGGTGAGACATAGCTGACTCCATGAATCCCATCCTTTCAGAAACCCTTCTGATGATGCAATCACAAAGATCCTCTGACTTTCAACCTATTTTAGATACTTATATAGTCCTCCACCATCATCATTGTATCTGAACATCTCACAATCTTTAATGTATTTACCTTCATGATGTGAGTGATTGTGGGCTCAAACCCCAGGTCCACCGACAGTCCTGAGATTGCAGACACCACCCGGAAACTCACTGGTTCCAAGAGGGAGCATAAGCTGGTGGACCCTATCTCACCAGAGACCCCACCTATGAAGCTTCTGATTGGATTATGTCTGGCCTTTCTGATTGGCTCAGAGTCATTTTTTAAGCCAGAAGGAAACACAGGAAGTTGTCTGAGCAATTAGACAAATCCTTTGCTGACTGCTACATTAGACCTTGTCTTCTTGCCTGACTCCTGAGCCCAGGCTTCCCTTCTTGTTCCAGATCCCTGCCTTGTTCCTGGTTCCTACCTTCCTGCCTTGTTGCAGTTCCCTGTTTCTATGCCTCACCCCTGGCTACTGATTCCAGTTCTGACCCTTGGCTTGACTCTTGACTCTGTCTCTGACCTAACTCCAGTTCCTGGTTCCCAACTCCTGCTCTGATCACTAGGTCTGAGCACCACTGCTCCGACCACTAGGTCTGACCGCCTATGTCTTGGTCGACAGCTTGCTTGAACCACTAACCCCTCTGAGTGAGCTCAGCCAGGTATGAACCCAGTGGAGCTCCCCCTACCCCAAGGAATGCTGGCACTGCATGAGCAGGTAACCCAGTTCTCGGTGGACCGCAGTATGTGCTTTCTATAGAAGAACTATTTAACCCACTACTGAAGTACCACCGTGTACGGTGTAAAACATCTTCTGTTTAACAAAATTACACAGCAACACCACAAAACACTTAGAAGAGGAAGCAAAGAAGGACCCCATAAACAATTAGAGTTACAAGAGCAAAGCAAGCTTCTTCTCCAGTGCAGATAGATATTCACTTTTTCTAGGGCAGCTGCCAGCAGAAGTATATGTTGAGGGCTCGTTTATTTGTTTTTAACATTTGGCCTTGCATATCTCACCTTGACCACCCAGGTTACTCTATTCATCAGACCCAGACCAGGGGAGAACAAATCTGGACTCTGTTCTGCCTCAAATGCAGGAAGAGTCCACTCAAATGCCTTTACTTGATCTGTGAGCATGGGCGCAAACCTACCCTGGCATCCCGATCATCTGTAAACTCCCAGACACCAAAAGGCTCCCAATGGAGACATAATGATGAAATTCACCAGACTCATTGGGCTAGATACTCTGCTATGCCCATGTAAGACCAGTGAAAGCAAGAGTAGATGCAGGCCTACTAGGTACCTCTGTTCTTTACAGGATAGATTGTCAGGTGTATTCAAGCAATCAATTTTGGCTAAAGTACTAGAGGGCTTTATCTTTAAAATTGAAGGTCATGAGTTCTATTTCTGATGCTTCAGCTATGCAGCTAGGTCTCCATCGCCTCCGCTACATGTTGCACATGAATTGAATTGTTACATGAGTATCTCTGGGATATTGTTGAGAAAAACATGTACTGAAGAACAGCATTAAATAAGTACTAACTGCCATCCTCGGAAAATCATTGGTATTATTGAACACCTCAAAAAGTCTCTTTTTCTTTCCTTTTCCACTAAGCATTCTAGAACCCAAATTGCAGAGATGATAAGAACTTAGACCAGCTGTTATACATACCAAAAATGAGCACTATGATACCTATTTCAATCTAACTCCAGTCAAAACAAAATCTCAAGCAGTGGCAGAGAAGGCTAGAGAATCGGACAATAACTGAAAGCTGACGGAGAGGACAGACAGTTCAAACGCTGGAGTTAATTTGCAGCTGAAATGGCAGGAAAAAAGGTGATAACTTTTTGGTGCTTGTCGGATATGGATAGACTAGCTGAAATCCCATGCTGGCACATGGGTGTAATTCGTAAAGTCATCTGTGACAATGTCTGATAGGGTGACCAGACAGCAAATGTGAAAAATCGGGACAGGGGGTGGGGGTAATAGAAGCCTATATAAGAAAAAGACCCAAGAATCGGGACTGTCCCTATAAAATCGGGACATCTGGTCACCCTAATGTCTGAGGACTTAAAAAAATGGATGGTAACAGACAGTGAATCCCAGTGCTGATTCAACCTGGGGATATTCTAAACCAAAGGAACTCTGAGCCATGCTTATCGCTGTTTCCATTGATTCACACTGACTCAGATAGACCTTCTAGGTTCAGAATGACGCACACAGTGACAACCCTGGAACTGGTAGATGGAGAATGGGTATTTTGAGCCACATTCATTTGTAATTCTGTCTATGACAGACTGTATCACAGCTTGGGTACTGATATACATGTGCTGTTTTCTTGTTCCAGACGTTTTCTGAATAGGCTTCCTCTTGCCTTGTCGCACACACAAATGGTCATAGCCCAGTGCAATACATGCATGCAGTTCCTGTCACTCCAGTATAACTGACAGTTCCTATGAGTAAGATAAATGAATGGAGAAACTCAGAGAGGTTGAATAGACCGGGTATGTTTATGCTGCAGTCAGACGTGTGACTGCAGCACACATAGACATACCCAAGCTAGCTTCGCTCTAGCTAGCACAAATACCATGAAGCTGTGGCTGTGCAGGCTAACTGCTCAAGGACACATCTGAGGTGCTGGGGTGGGCCTGTACAGCTTGTGTTGCTGTAGCTTCGCTGCTATTGTCATTTGAGACAGTTAGATCAAAGCTAGCGTGGGTATGTCTACAGGTTCTGCAGTCACACCTCTGATTGCAGTGTTGTCAGGTGCTATGGAGCTTGAATTTGCGCCCATGAGGCTGCCAAGCCAGAGGCTTACCCTCGGTGCCAAGGTCAGATTAGCAAACTGCAGCTAACACCCAACTACCAGAGGCTACACCCACTGACTCAGCTGGGTCAGGTAACTAGCAGCAGACTGCTGATAAAGCACCACCAGGCATAAAGCTTCCTGTTCTTGTCCCATCCCTTGTTTGAGCAACTATTTGCTAGGCTTGCTGCTAACCAGACCCCCTGAGACCAAGTTCCTGCCTCCTTTCCTGGTTCCTGCTCCTTGCTCCTGTTACTGCTCCTGGTTCCTGCATCCTTACCCTAATTCTAGTGACTGACTCGGGCTTGACCCTTGGCATGACTTTTGACTCCGATTCTCGTTTAATCCTGGTGCGGTTACCGACTCCGACCCTGGCACTGATCCTTGGCGTGGCTGCTGACTCTAGATTGACCCTTGGTGTGGCTTCAGACTCTGACTTGGGCTTTGACCTTTGGTGTGGCTTCCGACTGTGACCCCGACTCTGCCCTTGGCTATGATCACTAGGTCAGACCACCTTGTTATGGGCCCTGACAAGTGTAGACATACTCTGAGTGTTCACCATTAAACAAATCAATGTTTAGCAACAGTTACCACATTATGGCATCATTATGGTTATTTCCTCGAACTTAGAGCAGGTATTAACCGTGGTACTTTGTACAAGCCCAGTATGGTGGTGCACGCCTGTAATCCCAGCTGCTTGGGAGGTTGTGGTTGGCAGATCGCTCAGGAGTTCTAGGCTGCTGCGCTACTGATAGCTTGGCCAGCGGGTAGTTGGAGGACTGGCTAGAACAACACGTCTGACATGTTGTGATTGGCGCTCTCTCCATGAGGGCTGATGGACTGAGCAGTGACAGTGACTTTGTACAACACAATATATAAACGACTGGTAAACGCTGACTTCTCACAGCTGACAACTGTACCCATGACAGATATTGAAGGCTGCACATCAGATGTACCCATGTTGAACAACAATGTTTACAATTTGTAAAATAGCAACATTTTACAAAGTGCACGCATGGAGAATAAGGGAAAACAGATCATCCCAGTTTATTTGGAATACTTAATAGCATGAAATCTTACTGCTTTGATTTGCTGTTGCTGCAGGTTTGTGGGTAATGAACAGGGTGAACCAAAGTCTACTAGATTCTTGCTGCCTGTAGGTGTTTGGTTTATGCTTGTGGCATAAAAATATTATACAGCTTCTAATCTGATATGGACTGGCAAAGCACGTCTGCGTCATGTGAAAGGCTCAAACTTATCCTTTAAATCATGACAGGTCATTAAAACACTTGCTTTTAGTGTGTCGATATTTTACGCACCGTGCCATCCAAATCTACAGACCCAAGGGATACCTATGGGCAATGTACTGACCTCTTCACTTGCTCCTCCGCCATCCTGTTTAATACAGCTGTGGCCCATGCCACTGACAGTCTTTGAAGTCAGTTCCTGATGGTTTGTGACCTATTTATAGTGCACTGACAAAATTTAAGACAGGTGAGGACCTTGTCTTAACTATTTATGGCTTAAGTGGGAGAAAAACGTGAGAATTTTCTTATTGAATGTCAAGTGTCCCAAATGGCTGCAGATGTGTAAATAGATGTGAGTGTTCCCATTTCCTCATGGTTTTGCTTTCTCCTGCAGGTTTGGCTTTCTTTCACCTTTGGAGAAAGCTACGCTTCTAACTTTTAGGGAAGTTATAAATCTCTAACACTTATCACAGTGTTTTCAGAAAGATAAAAATCTGTTCATTCCACAGGTGACTTTCGGTAACTCATCAGTTCTGCAATTTGTTGAATAACTTGGACCTGAAAGCCCCTATGCCCTTCTTTTAAAAGATCACTAGTGAATGGGAACCTTAAAGTCCTTCAAAATCACAAACGAAGCTGAGCACGCTCTTTCTTATGGGTGAAAATAAGGTACATTGCTAACCTACAAAAGGTTTATTTCTAAGTAAATCCCACAGTTCACCTAATTTCTACCATGAAGGAATTCCTCTTTTTTAATCAGTGTATATCAGTCATGCAGAGTATTCTTCCGTAACCCCTTTACTGCCATGTTCTACTGTAGTTTCTGTGATAGTGGCATGTGGCTGGGTTTTTTGGAGGCAACAGTGTTTCCATAAGATATCAACATTTTAAGGTAAAGAACCTTAGATAGATAGATAACCTTAGATAATACTTAGTCCTGCCATGAGTCCAGGGGACTGGATTAGATGACCTCTCGAGGTCCCTTCCAGTCCTATGATTCTAACTTAATACATGGGGCAGTGACATACATTTTGTTTTGCTCCATGTACTTGGTACATGGTTAAATTTATTCAAATGCGTTAAACTTATTCAGATGCGCTAGCAAACTTCACATAGTTAATTGACTGGAGATATATTAGTTTTCACCAGAAGAGAAAGCTGGTGTAAAATATGTTGAGAGGATTTGCTTGTGAAGGCATTAATTAATACTGGAGGAAAAACAAACTGAGAATAACGGTATGTGCCAAAGTTATCCCGTGTTTTGTTAGAACACACTGTGTTTACATTACTTAAATACCTCAGCTAATACAAGGAAAAATTAAAGCATCACAGTCTTTTATCCAGAACTTTATTAAACGTTTTATTGAAAATTAAAACGCACTAGAAATCACATTAGCATTTCTTTAAAGCTTGACGTTTTTTTCATTCATACCTCTCCTGGGCATCCTCAGGGAGAACCACAGCTGTATCAAATAGCTTGCGAGCGCTGCAACCCAATAAATAGGCATGCCAACTTGCCCCTAGATTGGCCCCAGTACAATCATTTACCACCTTGTTTTTGGCTACATAAACTGCTTCTAAGCACTTTCTCATTTGAAAACCCCAGGGCTCCTTTAAGAACACTGCATCAGCACACCAAATCTTGGGAGTCTCCCTCTCCCTCCTGTGCGTGCATATATGTGCATTCAAGGCTTTGACCGTAATTCTCCTCTCACTTGCATCAGTGTAAATCAGGCGCAGTTCCACTGAGATCGCTGTCACTGGACTTACATCTGTGTAAGAACAGAGTAAGTGTGAGAAGGATCAGGCCCTAATTTGGTTACAAGTATCAGAGGGGTAGCCGTGTTAGTCTGGATCTGCAGAAGCGACAAAGGGTCCTGTGGCACCTTATAGACTAACAGAGGTATTGAAGCATAAGCTTTCGTGGGTCAATACCCACTTCTTCGGATGCAAGCAGTGGAAATGTCCAGAGGCAGATATAAATGTGCAGGGAAGATTTTTTAAGACATTATAATCAAAGAGGCTGATAAGGGAGGTGCTGTTGTCATCATGAACAGGTCTGACTACCAAAAGGAGGCTGCCAGACAACTCTCCAACACCAAATTCTACAGGCCACTCTCCTCAGATCCCACTGAGGAATACACTAAGAAACTGCACCATCTACTCAGGACATTCCCTACACTAACACAGGAACAAATCAACATACCCTTAGAGCCCTGACCGGGGTTATTCTACCTACTACCCAAGATCCACAAACCTGGAAATCCTGGACGCCCCATCATCTCGGGCATTGGCACTCTCACTGAAGAACTGTCCGGATATGTGGACTCTCTACTCAGACCCTATGCCACCAGCACTCCCAGCTATCTCCGTGACACCACTGATTTCCTGAGAAAACTACAATGCATTGGTAATCTTCCAGAACACACCATTCTAGCCACCATGGATGTAGAGGCTCTCTACACAAACATCCCACACACAGATGGAATACAAGCTGTCAGGAACAGTATCCCTGATGATGCCACAGCACAACTGGTTGCTGAACTCTGTGATTTTATCCTCACACACAATTATTTCAAATTTGGTGACAATATATACCTCCAGACCAGTGGCACCGCTATGGGAACCCGCATGGCCCCACAATATGCCAACATTTTTATGGCTGACCTGGAACAACGCTTCCTCAGTTCTCGTCCACTCACTTCTCTATCTACGCTACATTGATGACATCTTCATCATCTGGACCCATGGGAAAGAAACTCTGGAAGAATTCCACCACGATTTCAACAGCTTCCACCCTACCATCAACCTCAGCCTGGACCAGTCTACACGGGAAGTCCACTTCCTAGACACCACGGTGCAAATAAGCGATGGTCACATTAACACCACCCTATACTGAAAACCCACTGACCGCTATGCCTACCTACATGCCTCCAGCTTCCATCCCGGACACACCACACAATCCATTGTCTACAGCCAAGCACTGAGGTACAACCGTATTTGCTCCAACCCCTCTGACAGAGACCAACACCTACAAGATCTTCACCAAGCATTCTCAAAACTACGCTACCCACATGAGGAAATAAGAAAACAGATCAACAGGGCCAGACGTGTACCCAGAAGCCTCCTGCTGCAAGACAAACCGAAGAAAGAAACCAACAGAACTCCTCTGGCCATCACTTACAGTCCTCAGCTAAAACCTCTCCAACGGATCATCAGTGATCTACAACCCATCCTGAACAACGACCCCTCACTTTCACAGGCCTTGGGAGGCAGGCCAGTCCTCGCCAACAGACAACCCGCCAACCTGAAGCATATTCTCACCAGCAACTACACACCGCACCATAATAACTCTAACTCAGGAACCAAGCCGTGCAACAAACCTCGATGCCAACTTTGCCCACATATCTACACCAGGAACACCATCACAGGACCTAACCAGATCAGCCACACCATCACCAGTTCATTCACCTGCACATCCACCAATGTTATATATGCCATAATATGCCAGCAATGCCCCTCTGCTATGTACATCGGTCAAACTGGACAGTCCTTACGCAAAAGGATAAATGGACACAAATCAGATATAAGGAATGGCAATATACAAAAGCCTGTAGGAGAACACTTCAACCTCCCTGGACACACAAGAGCAGATTTAAAGGTAGCCATCCTGCAGCAAAAAAACTTCAGGACCAGACTCCAAAGAGAAACTGTAGAGCTTCAGTTTTGTAGAGCTTCAGTTTTGTAGAGCTTCAGTTCATTTGCAAATTTGACACCATCAGCTCAGGACTAAACAAAGACTATGAATGGCTAGCCAACTACAAAAGCAGTTTCTCCTCCCTTGGTGTTCACACCTCAACTGCTAGAAGAGGGCCTCACCCTCCCTGATTAGCTTACCTCGTTATCTCTAGCCTGAATCTTCCCTGCACATTTATATCTGCCTCTGGACATTTCCACTGCTTGCATCCGAAGAAGTGGGTATTGACCCACGAAAGCTTATGCTTCAATACCTCTGTTAGTCTATAAGGTGCCACAGGACCCTTTGTCATTTCTAATTTGGTTACTTATCCTCCTTTAATGTCACACCTGTACTCTACTGTCTCCCTTGTACAGAAACAATTTTACAAGAAACTCCAATAATCTCCCCTTACACAGAACAATGGCCTGATTCGGACATCCCATGTTTTGGTGTAAATCAAGAATAATTATGTTAAAGTCAAACAAGTGAAACCAGTATGAGTTCAGAGACTTGCCTTCAACCTTGGCCTTTTCCCCGTTTTGATCCTTGCCCAAGCAGCTCAGCTTAACTGCATTCATTTTGCCCTCCTACCTCTCTCATCTCTTTGCTTCCTTCCATGTATGCCTCTCCCTGGCCCAGACTGTCGTGCCTTCCCCATTCCTCCTCCAAGTCCCCTGCCTGAAATGCACCTCTTCTAAGAGACCTACTAAAACCTAATTCCCCTCCCAGAGAATTGTTACTTTCACAGATGACTGGTAAAAGATGGTACCTAACAAATAAAACAAACAAATATCATGGAATTAACAAGCCATGTGCTCTACTTCATCGCCCAGACTTATTGGTTGTTTGTTTTTTCACTTCCCAATCCAGGATGCTCCATTTGTCTATTTCTGTTTAAATTGTATAAGCTCTTTGGGGCAAGGACCTTGTCTTCATACCTGCCTGTACAGTACCAGCATGCTCATAGACTCATAGACTTTAAGGTCAGAAGGGACCATTATGATCATCTAGTCTGACCTCCTGCACAATGCAGGCCACAGAATCTCACCCACCCACTCCTGGAATAATCCTCTCACCTATGTCTCAGCTATTGAAGTCCTCAAATCATGGTTTAAAGACTTCAAGATGCAGAGACTCCTCCGGTAAGTGACCCATGCCCCATGCTGCAGAGGAAGGCAAAAAACCTCCAGGGCCTCTGCCAATCTACCCTGGAGGAAAATTCCTTCCTGACCCCAAATATGGCGATCAGCTGAACCCCGAGCATGTGGGCAAGACTCACCAGCCAGACACCCAGGAAAAAGTTCTCTGTAGTAACTTCTAACATCCCATCATTGACCATTGGTCCTATTTACCACTGATGGCATGCTGTTGGCACTATACAAATACTAACAGTATAATCCTATAAACAAAAGATATTGAGAGGGTGTGAAACCACATCTTAGGCCGTATCATTCTGGGCAATGATATAATCATATGATAGTTCGATTTGTCTCACGGCCAGCATCTAGGATAGCTTGAAAGGCCAAATCCTGAAGTTATTACTCAGGCAAAAATCCTACTGGAGTCCAGTGACTTTTACTTAATTCAGGACAGTAGTGTTTGGCCCTTTGTCTGTGAAAGGGCTTAACTTTAATCCTTAATCAATTCCTGTGCATATTAATTTGATAAGAACAGGTGTTTAACCATTTCAAGATCTTCCTCCCAGGGTGGGTCATTTTTAATTAGTACCAGCTAATTCTTCATGTTTCTCAAAAGCCCTCTGTAGATAGAGCATGGGATGATTCCGAAGCATACTCTCCATTATGCCTGTACAATGCCTCATCTTAATTTTCTCATTAAAATGGAGAGGTGAGTCAAAATACAGAATATTACCTGAATAGGAGGCTCACCCAATCCATCTGATTGCCTTTCATTTATCCCTTCAGAAAGGTAACAGCCTGTATGATCATTTACGAGCACAGGTGGGACAGGGAAGCGCTCCAGAATTTACGTGCTGATGCAGCGCTCTTACAGCAACCACGGGGTTTTCGAATAAGAAAATGCTTAGAGGCAGTTTATGTAGCCAAAAATGAGGTGGTAAATGATTGTACTGGGGCCAATATAGGGACAAGTTGGCATGCCTCTTTATTGGGTTGCAGCGCTTTTAAGCTATTTGATACAGCTGCGGTTCTCTGTAGGAATGCCCAGGAGAGGTTTGGGTGCAAATGTGGAACTTTTAAGAATTTTAATGGGATTTCTATTGCATTTTAATTTTTAATAAAAGTTTGAATAAAGTTCTGGTTAAGAGACCATGGTGACTGAAAGATTCCATTTTAACATACAGCACAAAAAAATCCCAGCAATGAGAGAAGGATGGGCTCTGTAACAATGTTGTGCGCACCCTTTTAAAATACATTTAATAATGAATTCTATCAAAATGGAAAAAAGGAAGGTAAAGAGTAAAAAAAAATCTGCTGTGTAGTCAGTAATTTTGGAAGAAATTATTGAACTTTTGGCATCCTTAAATAATACCCTCTTCACATGATAGTTACACTGCTCCAAGGACAGAACAATAACCCATGCCAAAAATTCTTCTGTTTCGTTTGCATGAAATTGAACTGACAGATATACCTGTCTATTTTACATCCAAGAAAATGTCTTGTTAGAAACGTGTGAAAATATATTATATGACAGACGCTGAAAATGTTTCAGATACAGCAATAAATTGATTGTGGGGTTTGGACCAGATGTGAACTATGTTTAGCATTCTTCGTGCAGGTCTGTATTCTAGCTCTGTGCTTAAATAAATGCAGAGAAGTGGCTTTGTGTGTCAATGAAGCTCCTTATGAGTGGAGAAGAGCTACTTTCCATCTAATATGGAATTATAGACACTACGACTCACATCCATTGTGCAAGTACTAAAACCACAAACTGAACTAAGATAGAGCCATGGCAGTTGTTGGTCTTCACTTTATTAATGTGCATGAAAGCACTTGGAATGTTTAGAGTCAAGAGTAGACTCAGCAGAAAGGCTGCAATGTCAATTATTTTCAGAGCTGAGATTCACTCCACAATAGCGATATGTGTGGAGGGAAGAAACTTGGCGCTTTTAAGAAATGAGCTTGTTTTAAAGACTGACAATTTAAGAGAGACACTATAACATGTTGTGAGGGCGCCATGAGCATGTGATGGCAGCTGTAACTGATGCACCCATATTTCCCAAATGTTTTACGCCTTACTTTTGTAACCGTGTGCTCCCTTTCCCGGAAAAAACCACAGTGTGCTGAATTTTGCATGCTGAGAGTAATCCCGCTGAAGTAATTGGGACTACGTGCAGCACGTGTTGTTAAGCCCAGACGCAAGCGTTTGCAGGAGCAGAGCTTTGGACTGAAATCCCACCATTTCCCCTTGTCCTATCAGAGTTCGTATATGCCCAATTCTGCAAGCTGCTCTCCAGCAGGCAAATCCCTGTACTTCTATGAAGCCCATTGCAAGCAGTGGGGCTCAGTGTGGATGCGAGAGTCATCCTGCATGGACCAGCTTGTAGGATGAAGGTCATAGTTGCTTCATTGTAGAAGTGCACACTAGATGTGTATCCCCATGTCAACTAGAGATCCAGGAGTCTGGATACCAATTGCTGATGAGTGAAACAGGACAGCCATGTTTTGCCACATTCTAGTCTAAATTACATGAAACACAGACTTACTCAAGTCTGAGCTCAATAGTTCCAATATATTCTACTCCTGAGGGCATTGGGTGCCAAAACATTAAAAATTTGGTGCCAAAAAAATAAAAATTCTGCACACAATATTTTAAAATTCTGCAAATTGTATTTGTTAAATAAATGTGGAGGCTCCAGCATGGCATTGGGGAGCACAGGCCACTGGATGCATAGAGATGGGAGATCACTGTGCAGCTCCCCCCCGGGACACAGACTCAGCGGTGAGGCTGACACAGCACAAGGACTGGACTTGCCCCAGAAACACCCCAGGGTCCTGCCCCTCCATGACAGGTGCACCAAGTGTGGGCAGGCAGGCTCAGAAAGGCAGGATTCAAGTGTGAAGGGGCTTAGTGTGGGGGGATCCAGTGTGGGTTGAGAGGGTTCTGTGTGGGGCAATCTGGGTGAGGGCAGCTCAGTGGGGGATCCAGGTGTGGGGGTTGATCTGGATGCAAAAGGGCTTGTTGGAGGGCTCTGGGTGCAACGGTATGGGACTCTGCAGGGGGGGTCCAGATTAAGGTGCTTGGGGCTTTGCGGGGGAGGTCTGGGTGTGGGGACGATAGAGCTCAACAGGGGGCTCTGGGTGTGAGGGGTGCAGTGAGGGGTCCAGCTACTGCAAGAGTGGGACTCAGAGGGGTGGGGATCCAGATTCAGCTGGTTGGGGCTCGGTGGGGTGTGGACCTGGGTGTGGGTGGCTTGTTGGGGTGGTCCAGATGCATTGAGAGTGGGGTTCATCGGGGGGGGGGGTTCCTGAGTGCAAAGGGAGGTGAAGCTCAGCAGGAGGGTCTGGGTATGATTGAGGGGATCTGGATGCACGGGGGTTGGGCAGATGGGGGAGCAGCTCCCTGTACAGGGATCCCTCCTCCTGCAGATGAGGAGCAATGAGTGCAGGAAGCGGGGTGGGAAGGTGTTTGCAGAGCTTCCTGCAGCTGGGGGAGAAATCTGGGGGTGGGTCTGACCCAGCCCTGGATGCCGTGCAGGTGAAGAGGAAGTCCTGTCCTCCCCAGTCCAGCCAGGACTAGTAGCTGAGCCGAGTGCAGGGTAGGAGCCACTAGCCAAGTCTTCCCGAGTCCCGCCCCCTTCCCCACAATGATTTACCTACCTGCTGGCTGCTTTGGCCACCCAAAACATACTGCTGGGGAGGGTCACATGACCACTCCTGTGGCTTCCCTTGGCTTCCCCGTCAGAATGTCATTTTTCTGTGGGGAAGCAAAGAAATCTGCAGGGGACATAAATTCTGCACATGCGCAGTGGCGCAGAATTCCCCTAGAAGTAATATTTTCACACAACAGAACAGAAACAGCACAAGAGAGCAGTGTGATCCAGTGGATAGGACATAGGACCAGAAATAGGAAGATCAGTGGCTCTCCCCTCCCACCAGAGAACTGTCATCAATGGGCATTAGTCATATCTTGCAGTGGGAGAAGATGTGTCATAGGTTCAATTCCTGGTGTGTTCTATTCCTGGTCTGGCCACAGTCTCTTAACTTCTCTGTACCTCAGTTCATCATCTCTAAAATAGGAACAATGCTACTTACACATCTTTGTAAGGAATTCAACAGATCAGTAGAGGATAGTTAGAAATATTACAGTTTAATGCCAAAAATGTAGCTTTCCTTCTCAGTAGCCTTCCAAAACTGGACAGATGTTTGAATCAGGGCTTCTTACAAATCTGAGGTGAGCCGCCTCAGAAATTCAGAGATAATGGGGCACTTCACCTTGAATGGTGCCTTGAAATATCTTCCTGGTTGAATATCATTATTATTATTAACCATGAAGATCAATAGCAGTCTGTTAAGTTCCTTTTCTTAGCAGCCCAGTGATCTTGTTGTGACATATCAGGAAGATCCAGTTTTTCCATGGAGACAAGTATTATAAACATAATGTATGTCTGCCTGACTCTTCTAGAGCTGCTAATTATGGATTTCTTTTGCTGTAGCTCACTAATATAATAATTACTTCTTTTTTTCTTTTTCATCTATAGGGGAAACAATTTATGTTATGACATAAAATTGTTCCAACACAATGTATGCACTGAAAAAGGCACCTGTTTTTATTTCCCCTTAGATACGTACATAAATATTAACAGGCCCCTGTGCTTTGTAGATTATTTTTATGGTGCCATTTTACATGTGGTTGAATCACAGAACCCTGGAACTAGCTCTATGATGATAGGGTGACCAGATGGCCTGTTTTTATAGGGACAGTCCCGTTTTTGGGGACTTTTTCTTATAAAGGCACCTATTACCCCCCACCTCCATTCCGCTTTTTCACAGTTGCTCTCTGGTCACCCCAGGGGCGGCTCTAACATTTTTGCCGCCCCAGGCAAAAAAACCCCAAACAAACCCCAAACGCCGCCCCCCACAAACAACCGCCCCCCTGCCTCTCCCACTGGGAGTGAGCGCGGCATGCCCGCAGCCCCCGCTCTCCCCGGCCGGCAGGGAGCGAGCGCGGCATGCCCGTGGCCCCCGCTCTCCGCGGCCGGCGGGGAGCAAGCGCGGCATGCTGGCTGCCCCGCTCGCCCCGGCCGGCGGGGAGCAAGCGCGGCA
Source organism: Chelydra serpentina (assembly GCA_037349315.1). Classification (NCBI taxonomy): domain Eukaryota; kingdom Metazoa; phylum Chordata; order Testudines; family Chelydridae; genus Chelydra; species Chelydra serpentina. The sequence goes on along the minus strand of JBAIAC010000004.1, from coordinate 55,650,698 downwards.
TGCCGGCTGCCCCGCTCGCCCCGGCTGGCGGGGAGCAAGCGCGGCATGCCGGCTGCCCCGCTCGCCCCGGCCGGCGGGGAGCAAGTGCGGCATGCCGGCTGCCCCGCTCTCCCTGGCTGGAGCGCCGGCAGGGAGCGAGCGCAGCATGCCGGCTGCCCCGCTCTCCCGGCCGGAGCGAGCGCGGCATGCCCGGGAGGGAGGGGGAGACGCATGCTGCGGCCGCTCAAGTTCTCTTCTCCCTCTCCCTCCCAGGCTCTTAAGTTTCTCTTAAGCCTGGGAGGGAGGGGGAGAAGCAGCACGCGAAAGTTTCACGCGCTGCCGCTCCGGGAGAAGCCAGCGGCGGCTGCGCCAGCGCAGAGCAGAGGTGAGCTGGAGCGGCCGTGGCACATTTCTAGGGGCGGCATGGCCGGTGCCAGAATGCCGCCCCTAGAAATGTGCCGTCCCAAGCACCAGCTTGTTTTGTTGGTGCCTGGAGCCGGCCCTGGGTCACCCTATATGATGAAGATGCAGCAACTCTTTTCTGAAGTAAAAGAAAGGCTTTCTCTGACGAAAGAGACTCCTATATATGATATGGCCCAGTATTCTCATTAGAACTGGCATTAAAGAAACATTTAGGCTTGTCAGGCTTATGTTTAGGCTTATGTTCTTATGTCAGATGTGATAAATAACAATTACATGAGCGGTACAGTAACTGTACGCATTCTTTTTCCTGCAGCTCTGTACATGAAACTTGGGGAACTGGTTGTGTTGCACATGTGAAAACAAATATGCTTTCTAGGATCTGACAGGTTGGACCAAAAGTGAATAGATTATACAGATCCATGGAAACCCTTTTTTAAGTAACATCTGCCAATATCTTATGTTCTTCTACTTGCTTCTTGTACATAAAAATAGTAGCAACCCTCTTTTCCTCCAATGCCTCTAACTATCTAATCTAACATAGTCATCAACACAGTATGTCATAAACATAAATGGGATTCAAACAGAATACTTTATGAAATAGAATCTAAATTCTCCACCCCTCCTGCATTTTAGTAGTTAGTGTGAGTGGAAACACTTTACTGATTCTCTTCAAGTGAATTTTTCCATCTAATAAATTCTGGTCACTTATAAACAAGAACAACAAAAAAATGGCATAGCACTAAGAAAAAGACTTGTTCATGCAAGGGTGAAAAAGCTTGTTAAAAATATCATGTCTGCCCTATACTTACAACCACCACGACATTCAACTATGAGGGTGTGGTTCAACTTTCCCATCCCATTTTAAATTGTTTTAACTATTTAGACCAGGGGTTCTCAAACTTCATTGCACCGCGACCCCGTTCTGACAACAAAAATTACTACAGGACCCAGGGCAGTCCTTAGGCATACGCGGCTGCATAGGACACCTGAAAATTTGGGGCACCCCTGGGTCTTAGTGTCAAACCCCCCCCCACCCCCCCCCACCCCCGCCACTTGCTATCCCTGTTCTGACCCTTCCTGCAGGCTCCTGCCACAGCTGGCTGCTGCAGCCTGATGAGTCTTCCTCCGGAGAGGATCTAGTACTTAAAAGTGAAAAAGCCTCCAGCCTGCCAGACGTATTAGCACAACATTGAAACTGTTAAAGAGCCATTCAAGTGGCAATGAAGCCCTTTAACAAGTATTTGCCAACTCCCAGGTGTATACTGTCAGTTTCTGAATTCACTGACAAAAACAGTTGAGCATTACTGTAATATTTACTCAGAACATATTAGTCTACAGGACTTAGTTTAAAATTTGCCTTAAAAATATTTCATTAGTGTGTTGGTGAAGATTATAAAATCACATCTCTAAAAAATCCTTGCATAGATTTTTAGGTGCATAATCTCAGTATTCATCTTTAGGGTTAAATGCTTGGCTCTTCAGACATAGTTTTTTAAATAAATCCTTCAAAAGACCACCCTTATCTAAAATACACATGTGAGCCTGGGCCGCCATCAAGCATAGGGGCACCAGTTTAATAATACTGCATAGGGCCCCATAAATACTAAGTATGGCCCTGACAGGACCTCAGGAGGGGGGACTGAAGTCTGAGCCTTCCCCAGCCCTGTCACCTCGGGTGCGGGGGTGGGGGAGGGGGTGAAGCCAAAGTCCTACGGCCCCAGGCCGGGGGGCCAAAGCCGAAGCCCAAGGGCTTCAGCCCCAGGCAGGGGGCCTGTAATCTGAGCCCTGCTGCCCAGGGCTGAAGTCCTCGCGCTTCAGCTTTGGCTTTGGCCCTGGGCCCCTGCAAGTCTAAGCCAGCCCTGGGACCCCATTAAAACAGGATTGTGACCCACTTTGGGGTCCTGACCCACAGTTTGAGAACCGCTGGTTTATACTAAACCTCTGGACTTTTGAAACTGAAATGTATTTCCACATCAAAAAGTATGCTTCCCTGCTGCATGCTTATGCTTATTTGTTATTGTAGGGTTTCTTGTGAGTGTTAGTGAGCTGGCACTGCATTTTATAGAAAATATTTTCAAAGCATTTGTTCTGAGGGCGAAAAAACAGCATGTACAGAATTGCATGCACTTTGCAAGAGAGATGAGGTAGTTCAAATTTTGGACCTTACCAAACTTTGCAATGTTACTTTAAGCACGAAACTGTCCTTTTGTGTTTTGGTAGGGCTGTTCTCACATCCAGCTTTACATAACATATTTGCTGTAAATAATAACTAGGCAGGATGTATAATGGTGGAGTTCAGGGCAGAATTTCATCCTTAAGTTTGAATTTCCTTGTTTAAATCCATTTAAAAGGATACTGTCAATATACTTTCGTTGGTTAAACGGACACAGATTGGATGTTTAGAAGTGACAAAGAGTCCTGTGGCACCTTACAGACTCTTTGTCGCTTCTACAGATCCAGACTAACACGGCTACCCCTCTGAGATTGGATGTTGTTTGACAGCTGAACTATTTAGAAATTCTTATTTTCTGGAACACCAAGAGATTTATTTGCAGTAGAGCCTTGGTAAATAGTTGCCTTTAACTAAATGTCCCTGACACAGTTTTCAGTAGAACTCAGTCCAGTTCATCCAGCTTACCTCCTTTCAGGGCTCACATGTGACATGTTTCTCGTGAGTGGGAATAAGTCTATGTCTACAGTACAGTTATAACTGAAGCAGGGAGACCCAGTTATAACTTGGTTAAGAGTTGTAATGTAGATGGGACCTAACCATGTCCTCATAATTGGAATTAAAACCTAGGACTGTCACAGACATGGTTAGTCTCTATCTATGCTACAACTTTTAAAGATGCTGTAGCCCAGAGACCCCGGATTCACTTACAGTTGTAGTACAGACCGGACCTGAAAGTTACGTATGTTTCTGTTTGTTAAATGTATTTTCAATATTGCCAACTTCAAGCTTTTTCAAAAATCATGTCAGTCCTCTGAACTTCAAGAGACTAAGTAAAAAATCATTGGATTAAAAATTAATAAATATGGGGTTCCTTTTATTTGATTTCCGGTGTTGGAACCTTAAGGATATGTCTACACAGCAACTAGACACCTGCGGCTGGCCTGTGCCAGCCGACTTGGGCTTGCAGGGATCGGGCTCCGGGGCTGTTTCATTACTGTGTATACTTCTGGGCTCGGGCTGGAGCCCGGGCTCTAAGACCCTGCGGGGTGGGAGGGTCCCAGAACTCAGGCTCCAGTTCAAGCCTGGAAGTCTGCGCAGAAATGAAACAGCCCTGCAGCCCGAGCCCCATGAACCTGAGTCAGCTGGCACGGGCTAGTCATGCCTTTTTCTTCTCTTTGTAGACCAGGGGTCTCAAACACGCGGCCCGCGCAGCGCTTCCCTGAGGCCCACCGGGCTCCCCGCACCCCCCCGGCCCCTCCCTGAGTTACGTTCTGCAGTTCCGCTGCCAGAATAGCTGTCTGGCGGCTTCGCGGTTTTTGGGGGGGAGAGGGGAAGAGCGGGAAGCGTGCACACAGGGGAGGAGGGGGAGAGAAGAGGCGGGCCGCCGGGCTCCCCCCGCCCACCCCCCCCAGTTACATCCTATGGCCACCAACTCCCCTCACCCCCCCCCCCCCCAGTTACGTTCTGTGGCCACCAACTCCCCTCACCCCCGCAACCAGTTACGTTCTGTGGCCGCTAAGATCCCTGTTCCCTCCACGCTGCTCCAAGGTTCTATTTTTACCCCCAGGCAGTTCCCGCCACCAGAACAGCTGTCTAGCGGCTTCGCGGTTTCTGGGAGGGAGTGGGGAGGAGTGGGGAGCCGCGCGCTCAGGGGAGGAGGTGGAGAAGGGGCAGGGCCTAATGGAAGGGGTGGAGTGGGGCGGGGCCGGGGGCAGCGAAGGGGCGGGGTCAGTGATGCGGCCCTCGGGCCAATGCACTAATCCTCATGTGGCCCTCGTGGTAATTTGAGTTTGAGACCCCTGGTGTAGACATACCCTTAGCGTTCACATTGTCAGGTTTTACTCTTTAACGATGAGGGCGAGAAACTTCATTTTTTTAAAACGAGAGTTGAGATTCTCCCATCATCACATGAATCCAGGAGCAGGAGCCTTAAGAAACTCCCTACATATTGTAAGACTCGGGATAAAAACATGATATTTGACAACAATGATTTTTTTTCTACTTAGCAAGAGGTAGCTGAAATTCTACCACCAACACCTTCGCTGCCCAAAGACAAAAAACTTATCGAGAAGGACTTAAGTGATGGCAGGGTCAGATTTGGGTCCTAAATGCCTGGCGATGTTCCTTTGATTTAACAGAAGTAAATAAATTCAAAATGACAGGCTGAAATTCTGTCCCTAAACAGCCTCTTGCACATCCTGCTTCATCCAAAAACTCCTGAGAAGGGATGGTGGTAATGGAAATGCTGACACAAGCTTAGCCATACTGATGTTGTAAGACACTCTTATAATAATATTAGCATTACAACCTAGGAAAACATATCAGGTGAGTGTTACATATTTTTCTCTTTAACAAAATTGCAACATGAACGAAGGTCATATGACACACTGATGTGTATGTTCCTTTAAGAAAATGCTGTCTTTCTCATAAGTAACATATGTATGCAGGATTTCACAAGCACATGCGTTTTATCACATATGGCCGTAAATAGGCACTTACTGTAAAACAGTTCAACTTGTTGTTAGGCTTCCAGTAGTCTGTTCCAGGGCTGCCATTCCTCTGCTTCACTTCAATATTGCTCATTTTCTCCTGTAAGAGAGAATTTTACTATGTAATATATAATACAGATGAGCAAAACAGCTCAGATGAAATAGGAAATCTCTCTGATCTTGGTCCATTTTTATAACTCAAACTGAGCCATTTTTGAGCTTCTGTGAAGATAAAGGTTTTGGTTTCTGGCTGGGAAGTGCTGAAATTCTGTATTGAGCCTCTCCTGCCTCCATCGATTTCTTTCCAAAAGGGGATAGGAAAGTCCAACCATGTCTCTGCTCCCACACAGGTCCTGTGATGCTCCCCACAACCAGCTACGGCGGGTCCCCCTTTTAACTTTAGTTTTCTTCTCTGGACAAGAGGAGTGAGCAAGCGGCCTTTTATCATTAATGACACTAGTGTCTTCAGCAAGGCAACCGGCTGCCTCACTCTTCAACTTTTAGGAAGACTTATTAGCAGGCCCATTTCTCTAAACCTGCTTCTCTCTGTCCACTGGAGAGGGAGGCAGGTGACTTCCTCAGTGGTTTGAGCATTGGCCTGCTAAACCCAGGGTTGTGAGTTCAATCCTTGAGGGGGCCACTTAGGGATCTGAGGCAAAAAAAAATAAAAATCTGTCAGGGGACAGTACTTGGTCCTGCTAGTGAAGGCAGGGGACTGGACTCGATGACCTTTCAAGGTCCTTCCAGTTCTAGGAGATTGGCATATCACCATTTATTTATTTATTTTTTATTCTATAGCAGAAATGCTGCTCCCGTCTCACTGTGCCATTGCACCCTGGCTTTTCAGCTCTGTGTGGAGCTTAGCATCCTAGTATACAATGGGCCAGGCTTAAATTCACTAAGAGCCCAGATTTCCCTCTCATATATGCCAGTTTTACACCAAATGAACTGTATGATAGAGTTACTACTGACCTACATGGATGTAAGTGAGAGGAGAATCAGGCCATAGGATGGGGATTTGAGATTGTCCTTCTACACCCACTATCAGTTAAAGGGTCAGTGTGTTGGGGAAGTATTGGGGCCACCGGGGACGTTCTGTTCCCACTGTAGAAGAACAGGGAGTGCAAGTAGTTCATCACAGAAGGTGTTTGTCACAGCGTGACACTGGGCCTTTAAAATGGAGCAGGGCCAGTGCACTTGTGCTACATCAACTGACCCAGATTAGGCTTTTAAAGAGGGCATCTGGGCCTGGGAAGAAAGGGAGGCCCGGTCAGTCAGAACTAGGAAGTTGCAGGAAGCAGGAGCAGCAGGACTGCCAGAGTCTCTGGGAAGGGAGGCAGTGAGAACCTGAGAAGAACTGTTCTGAAAACGGGCTCCCAGGGAGAAAAGCTCTGGGTGGCAGAGCTCAGGGAACAAGGCACAGAAGCAGGAAGAACGAGCAGCAACTTAAGTTTGAGACAATAAACCTGTCTAAAAGAGACAGTGGGTATGGCACTTCCAGGTAACAAGAAAGACCCATAATCCTGATTCAACCGTGAAGATCATGGGCATCGTCAAATTCCCAAGCCTCCAAAAGGACAGCAGTGTCCCATCCCCAGGACAAGGAGTCAAGGATCTGATGAAGAATAATCTTTGTATGCTAGCCTTGACCATTGATGCACTGACCCCAAAGGGCCCTCACAGCTCTCCCTGGTTTTCTGACACTCGGCACTATACGAAGAGAGAGAGAGAGATGCAGACTTCAATGCTGATGGCAGAAAATGAAAGACATACTGATAGCGTGAAACAAACAAACAAAAATCCGACAAGCCTATGCTGAGGCTGTATTACAGGCCAAGAGAATCTCCCTGGCTGGAACATTTAAACTTATGACTGGAACTGAGTGGGAAATGGTTTTACGATCTTGCAAATATTTTGAAGGGTTCCAAAGTTTTTCCTATTCCTCATCGGGAACCAAGACGATTCTAAGTTTTATGACAAAAATGAGAGCGAGATGCCAGACTAGCCAATAGCCTGACTGATTTGGAGCAGGGACGTGAACCCAACTTTCCCACATCCCATGTGAGTGCTCTGACCATCCGACAATTGGCTAATCTGGAGTTTGAGTGTCTCTGGTTTGATCTGAAATTCCGTCCTGGACGTGAAGAAACTTTCACTGAACCTAGAACATGACGGTGAACAGTTTTTGTTTAGATGACTTGGCATTTTCTGACAAATGGTTTTGGCAAAAAATTCCTGACAGTCTTTACTTATTAGAGAGACAAGGTAGGTGAGGTAATATCTTTTATTGGACCAACTTCTGTTGGTGAGAAAGGCAAGCTTTGAAGCTTACACAGAGCTCTCCTTCAGGTCTGGAAAACTTAGAGTGTCACAGTTAAATACAGGTTTCAGAGTGGTAGCCATGTTAGTCTGTATCAGCAAAAAGAAAGAGGAGTACTTGCGGCACCTTAGAGACTAGCACATTTATTTGGGCATAAGCTTTCGTGGGCTAAAACCCACTTCATCAGATGATGATGCATCTGATGAAGTGGGTTTTAGCCCACAAAAGCTTATGTCCAAATAAATTTGTTAGTCTCTAAGGCCTTGGCTACACTCACGAGTTACAGCGCAATAAAACTGCCTGCAGCGCTGCAACTCACTAACTGGCTACACTCGCAAGGCACGTGCAGCGCTGCATCTCCTCAGGTACAGCGCTCCATGTACTCCACCTCTCCAAGAGGAATAACGTTTGTTGCGCTGCTGCTGGTGCGCTGCGGCTACAGTGTGGTCACCCAATGTGCTGTTATTGGCCTCCAGAAGTATTCGGAAGTATCCCACAACGCCTGTTCTAGCCACTCTGGTCATCAATTAGCACTCTACTGCCCTGGCCTCAGGTGACCAACCACCACTCCGACCCTTTAAATTCCTTTGGAATTTTAAATATCCCCTTCCTGTTTGCTCAGCCAGGCGTGGAGTGCTCTCAGCGCATCTTTCCAGGTAACCATGCCTCCACGTGCGAGACGAGCCCCAGTATGGAGCAATGGTCGAAAGTCTCAGCCAGGATGTGGGCAATGTGCTTGCGCAGGTTCATTGGGAGAGCCGCCGTGGTCCTTGTCCCAGTCAGGGTAACGTGTCCGCGCCACTGTGCCGCGAGGGGCGGGGGGACCATTGCTGCACACAGGCAAGCTGCATATGGGCCAGGGCGGAAGCCGCATTGCAGTAGAAGACCCTCCCTTGCTTCCCCGGACACCCTCAGCAGCGAGATATCTTCCAGGACGAACTCCTGTGGAAAATGTGGGGATAGTGTTCTGTGTAGGTTCCCCCTGCAGCTGTTGGCTCTCCCCAAGGCACAGAAACCCGTCGGACAGCACATCCGCGAAACAATCAGTCCCCCTTTACCCTGTGTTTACTCACCATTTTGGGGCTACCGTGGGTTCTGTGCGCTCTGTTTGGGACGGGAAAATTGTGCTGTTTTGGAGACTGTGTGTGCCCTCCTTAAGTGTGGGGGAATCATTGCTCTGTCTGGCATAAAACAATGGTGCCTCTGTTAAATGTTGCATTTTGCCTTCCAGATGCAACCTTGAGATCTCCGCCATCCTTCTTATCACCGGCTGAGAGACTACAAAGGCTCAGGAAGAGGCCCAGAAGAACGAAAGAAGACATGCTGCAGGAAGTTATGAAACAGTCTCTTAAAGAGAATCAAAAGGCTCGGGAGTGGAGGGAGAGTGAAAGCAGGCTCCGCCAGGAAAACGCAGCGTAGCGGCAGCAAAGCATGCAGCTCCGGCACGAAAGCACAAAGGAACTGATTAGCATCATGGCGCGCCAAGCGGACTCTATCCAGGCGCTCGTCGCCATGCAGGCGGAGCAGTACCGCACCCGCCCCCCCCTGCAGCCAGTGTCCCAAAACACTTGTGCCCCCATGTCACCACCTGCCCACTTCACCCAACATACTGGTTCTTATCGCCGACAGCAGATGCCCCCAACACCTGTAGCTTCACCAGACAGCCCTGGAAACTATGACCCTTACCCACTGCACTCAACTCCCATCCCGAATTATAGACATCCTGAGGTCCAGCACTCACTGCACAGCACTCCAGACAGGAAGCCCGAGTATGAAAGCAGGACATACCATACCCTGTGATTGAACCCTTCCCCACACCACCCACCACCCCCTTGCCCTTTCTGTCTCACAAGCAGTTGTGTTTCTTTTTAATACATGTATTTTTTCTGTAATAAACGGATTCTTTAGATGTGCAAACAATCTTTATTATTGCATAAGGAAAAACGATACCTTAGCCCAGGAAAGAAACAGGCAACGCAAGTGAGCTGAGCAAACACAAATCAGCTTAGCAAAGACAGATAACTGATAACATTGGAACCACTTCACTTCAAGGTCGTGCAGGGCAGCACACATTACTGGTGGTTGTCAGCCTCAAATTTCTCCCTCAAGGCATCCCTAATCCTTGCAGCCCCACGCTGGGCCCCTCTAATAGCCCTGCTCTCTGGCTGTGCAAATTCAGCCTCCAGGTGTTGAACCTCTGAGGTCCACGCCTGAGTGAACATTTCACCCTCCCCTTCACAAATATTATGGAGGGTACAGCACGCGGATATAACCGCGGGGATGCTGTGTTCAGCCAAGTCCAGCTTCCCATATAGAGATCGCCAGCGGCCCTTCAAACGGCCAAAAGCACACTCCACAGTCATTCTGCACCTGCTCAGCCTGTAGTTGAACCGTTCCTTGCTGGTGTCAAGGCTCCCTGTGTAGGGTTTCATGAGCCACGGCATTAAAGGGTACACGGGGTCTCCAAGGATCACAGTGGGCATTTCAATTTCCCCTACCGTGATCTTCCGGTCTGGGAAAAAAGTCCCGGACTGCATCTTCCGGAACAGGGCAGTGTTCCGAAAGATGCGTGCATCATGCACCTTTCCGGGCCAGCCTGCGTTGATGTCAATGAAACGCCCACGGTGATCCACAAGCGCCTGGAGAACCATGGAGAAAAACCCCTTCCGATTAATGTACTCGGATGCTAGGTGGGGTGGTGCCAGAATAGGAATATGCGTCCCATCTATAGCCCCTCCGCAGTTAGGGAAACCCATTTGTTCAAAGCCAGCCACAATGTCCTGCACGTTACCCGGAGTCACGGTTCTTCTGAGCAGGATGCGATTAATGGCCTTGCAAACTTGCATCAGCACGATCCCAACGGTCGACTTTCCCACTCCAAACTGATTCGCTACTGATCGATAGCAGTCCGGAGTTGCGAGCTTCCAGATTGCAATAGCCACCCGCTTCTCTACCGTCAGGGCAGCTCTCAATCTCGTGTCCTTGCGCCGCAGGGCGGGGGCGAGCTCCTCACACAGTCCCATGAAAGTAGCTTTTCTCATTCAAAAGTTCTGCACCCACTGCTCGTCATCCCAGACTTGCATGACAATGTGATCCCACCACTCTGTGCTGGTTTCCCGAGCCCAAAAGCGGCGTTCCATGGTGCATAGCATGTCCGTGAATGCCACAAGCAAGTTAGTGTCGTACGCGTTTTGAGTGACAATTTCATCGTCATCGTCGGACTCCTCGCTGTCACTGTGGATCTTAAGGAACAGCTCGACTGCCAAACGTGACGTGCTGGCGAGACTCGTCAGTATTTTGCTCACCAGGTCGGGATCCATTTTCCCGCTGACCGAAACGGAGCACAGATCACGCTACAAAGAAACCGTTGAAAGATGGCGCAAATTGTGGCCGGAAACACAGGGATTGCTGGGATGTGAAGCGATGCATCACGGGGCGTTGGGACAGGACCCAGAATGCACCATACCCCACGCCCCCTTCCCACAACCCACGGCGCCAGAATTGGAAGAGGTGTTCTGTGGGATACCTGCCCATAATGCACCTCTCCCAAAACCGCTGCAAGTGCCGCAAATGTAGCCACGTCAGTGGTAGTTACTGCGCTGGCGGCTGCCAGTGTGGACAGGCTGCAGCGCTTTCCCTACTCAGCTGTACGAACACAGGTTTAACTAACAGCGCTGTACATCTGCAAGTGTAGCCAAGGCCTAAGGTCCTGCAAGTACTCCTCTTTTTTTTTTACAGTTAAATACAAGATGAAACAGATTGTTTAGCCTAAATAGTTAACACATATTCCAAGGGACCATTTGAGGTGAAATGGCTCATTAACACCCTTCCCTCCAGTCATAGGGAGGAAAGAAAGGGGTGGTGCGGGAAGCAGCTGGGAGAGGGTTGGTAGAGGGTTATAGATTGTTGTAATAAGCCATAAATCCAGTACCTCTATTCAGCTCATGATTTTTAGTGTCTAGCAAAGTTATGCTTAAATTAAGCTTAAATTCATAACTTTGCTAGACGCTAAAAGTCATGGACTGAATAGAGACACTGGATTTATAACCTATATATAACCCACTAACAACCCCCACACTCCCTTCCTTGCCTCCCCATGACTGCAGGGGTGTTAACGGGCCACTTCACCTTGATGTTACCTCACCCACCTTGTCTTGCTAATATCCTGGGACTGACAGGGCTACAACACTGCATACAGTCTTTATTTATGACAGTTCAGTGTTCTCTTGAAGACAGACCTCAACAGGGTGAAGGCAGCAGAGCACAGAGCTTTGCTGTGAAACATTTACCCTGGTCTCAGAAAAGACCAGACATCCCTGCCACAAGAGCAGTGACTCCAGTTACAAACAGGGCGGGGCTAAGGAGGGACAAATGCTCCTGTTCCCACTAGAGAAGTATTTTATTACTTTAAAATGTGTTTTCTTTAGCTCCAAGGCACTTCCATCCCTTGGGGAACTTTTCTTGGGGAATAACAAATAAAACGGGCAGCTTGGCAAACTGGTAAATAATCATGGAATTAACTCCAAAAGATCCAAACACAGATTTTTTTTTCTAGAATGGCAGACTTGACCACATCATATTGGGAATGATTTTCCTTGCCTTAACTAAGGCAGCTATCGTTTTAGTTTTGTCTGACTGTGTCAGTTTTCTAATGAGCTGCCTTGGGTTCTTTATGCTTTTATGTGGCCGTAGCAATTTCACGTCACCATTCTTGGTTTCTGAAATAGAAGGGAGGAGAAGGCTCCTGGTTCCCTTTGGACTGGTAGTCAATCAGTACCTCAGTATGATTGTCAGGCCAAGGATGTTAATGAAATGGAGCAACATATTTTTTAAATTACTTGTTAGAAAACATTTAGACATTCATCATGTTCAAAATAGTGAATCTTGTCTCACAGGTGCAGTTCCCAAGTGCTTTTATTAGTATTATTATTTTCATCCAAGCATAACAAAACTTGACTCTAGATCACATACCTCCTGTTCCTGAAATCTGAGTAATGCATTAAGTAATGGATTAAGCTGTCTGGATTGACTAGCGTGGTTACAGGAGCCTATCCTGATTTGAGGTGTATGTAACTGAGATGGTTTTAATAAAGTACAGACAACTCCCAAGGCTCCAAGCAAAAAGTGGCTATTGGGGTACCCATGCTACCCTCCAGTTTGTGCCACCCTGCAATGGAAATATTCGGCGGGGCAGATCGATGTATCTTGTCTCCCCCGCCCCGCAGTATCTTGCAGCGGTGAGAGCAGGATTTGGCCCCCACAAGCATGTGGGGGGGGGTGGGGTGGAGACAAGAGCGGGACCCAGGGGAGGAGCTGGAGTGGTTACTGTTGTGGCACACGAGATCAGGCAGACTGCCAGGAAGCAAGCAGGCTCCTTTGCCCAGCCTGCTCCCATCTTCCAACCACAGGGGTCGCAGCAGAGACACCTGACCCAGGTGGATTGGGTTAGAATAGGGGACCGGACAGGGCACCGGGGATGTGGTGCATTGGTACAGTGTGCAAGCTGCTGAGGCTGCATTGGGGAGCACATGCACCAGGCATCAGCTGCCAAGAAAATACTGGAGGAGTGGCAGTAGGAACCACCCCCAGCCTCAGTAGCTCCCCTTCCTGTCCCTCTGCCCCCAACCCCTTTTCACAGTGAGCTTCCACCTTCCCATCCCAGGGGTGTTTGCATTAAATTACAGTCTTTAATACATGATCACATCCTATTTTTGTTTTCACAAGACCCCGGCCCCATGCAGTAAATGGGATGGACAGTGCTCAGTGAATAAGACAGCTGATCAATATTTCTTTTCATTCTCATCATTCAGAGTGTGGCTCCAGTTCTTACTGGCTATACACCATCTAACCCATGCTCTGAATAAGGATATTTTTAATGAAACTAATTTCTATAGAATCTGAGCACTTTATAATCTCCCAGTGATGTCAGAAAGTACTGTCCTCATTTTACAAATAGGGAAACTGAGGCAGAGTGAGTCAATGACTTGTTCAAGGTCACATAGGAAGTATGGATATTTTTCCTCCTGCTGCCACAGATCTCTTAGGACCTGGTCCAGTGCCTTAACCACAAAATCATTCTTCCTCCTACAGCAGACCCCTGACTCATTCATTGCAAACCATACAACTTCTGCAGTGAATCAGGAAGGGGGCTGGGAGGTCTGCAATCCAGACAAATTCATTAAAGAACTGTCTCATTCTCTGTGCAGCATCTGCCATGAAATAGGCAGGTGTCCAGTGGAAAACAGTACACGATCATGTCTTTAAAGACTGAGTTGTAAGGTACACACACAAATGAGCAGAGTTAAGGTTGTACAGGCTAAAAACGCCATTGGCTTATGAAAGGTGCGTTTATCCTTGTTCAGTTTTTCAGATAACACTATAATTTGTAGAAAACAAACAGTATTATATATAACAGGTCTTAGCTTGCAGAAGTTTCAAGTCATGATCAAAAGACATGGAATGCTTCATGAATACGAGGATTACAGTCTTTCACTAAAGCTATGCTAATTTTCTCTATATCATTCCAGTTTTACTAGATGTATAATAAAAGAAGACCAGAGATACTGTATTAATTGTTATCCAAAACTACAAATGTTGCACTTAGTAGAACACTTTGCAATCACTCTAATTTCAAGTCCTAGGTGACAATATACTATAATGGGATGTTGAATTGTCTAGCTAAGGATAGATAAAAAAGATACACTCAGACTCTTATGAATATGGTTAAACAGTCTCTTGGTGGGATCCCAGTATCACAGACAAAGTAGGATGTATCTTAATAGCTGTCATAATTAAGGGTTAGAGGAGACGATTTTTGTGTCTGTATTAGAGCTGACTGAAAACTGTTAAAAAAACCCAATAGCCTTGATTTATATTTTTCCAAATAAAAGCACTGAATTTGGTTTTCCTGATTTGTGGAGGTCACTGATTGTTGTTCAAGAGTAGCTGGACAATTGCCGGGTATTCGCAAAACTATTTATTAATCTTTTGGTTTTCCAATCTTTGAATACGAATTATTATTTGTTCACAAATTCTCACTAAGGAGCGTTATTTGTTATTCGTTAGTTTCCTGTTTAAAATATTTCAGTCATCCAATCAGAGAGCAGAATCAAAGCCATGTGAATTAGGTAACCAACCATACAAAGTGAACAGTTTGCAAACAACCTAGAGTTTGAAAATAGTTTGTACAAACTAATTGGCAATGCTTTCAGAGACAACCGGGACCCCCATCCTGCAAACACTCATGCGTAACTTTAAACATGTGAGTAGTTGTGTTGACGTCAGTGGAACTACTCCTGTGGAAAACTACTTGTGTGCCTACCTGTTTGTAGGATCAGGCCCTATGATTGGTTCACAAATGATTTGTAATGAAACAAGTGGCTACATTCTTAACAAGGTGTGGTTCAGAGTGAATAATTTGACCAGTTCTCACCTGCATCTTTGCACACCCACCTTACGTTCTGTGATAAACCCAAGGAAGATTAGAAAGCAAGAGAAAATAGGTCATAACCTGGGAATGATGGATGAACAGTGTACCCAGGACTTCCATTTGGATGCAAAGACTAACAATCGAACAGAACAGTGTATTCCAAAAGTGATGTCATATTGCAGTGCTCTGCTTAGAATCCAGTCAAACAGTTAATTGCTCACAGTCAAATGCTGTTAAGTGGAGTTCAAGATAAATGTAGGAAACGTGGGTGCTCTTTGGTTGCTGGCAATGTTCCTTGCTGCCAGAGTTGGAGCAAGAGTAAAAGGGGGGAAACGTAGCCTTAGGGGCACGCCTGACGCCTCAGTGCGTTTCCTATGAGGAATAAAGTTTCTCAGAGAAAATTCTTGCTGTTTAGTGCTTACAGACATGTAAGTAGCCACATTTATTTTTGAATAATTTTATTCTTAACTAGAAACACGCTGAGAACTACCCTAAGGTTTCTTGTTTCTTCCATGCCTGTCTTCAGCTGCGTTGCTACTGAAAGTGTTGGTAGCTGCCATATGAAACCGTTATAGCATTAAAGTTTCCCCCCATTTAGGATTAAATGAGAGAATGCATTTCCATCCTCCTTTTTTAGCCTTAAGGTCAGCTGTGAATCATTTTTTTGGTGAGAGGTCACATGAGAGAACTCATAGGAAATATGTCTTTCAGGTTCTTTTTTGCTACTGTTGTTAAACGTTTGCAATTGGATTCTATTTCAGTAACCCATGTGTAATCTATATGTTCTAGCCCTCTGGTCCTATCCACAAGACAGGCCTAAATAGTTTTTTTCAGATAGACTATCTTTTTTGCTTGGTCTGTCTGTACTCTTACAACGTATGTTAGAACAAACCAAGTGCCTCTGTTCTCCTAAAGGAATACTGCCTGAGGCCATCCCTCCAGTAGACACTAGTTCTTTGTTTGGATAAAAGAATGTCAGCACTCGTTCACTAATGAGAATATGCTTCAGCTCGGTCCTTTCACGTTCATGTTCTGCTCTTCACAAATATTCTATTTTACAGCATATCGTAACTGTGTTCAGACTGCTGCAGTCAATGGGCCAAATTCTGCCCTGCCGTAAATCTGCCAGTCCCATTGAATTCAGTGGAACTGAATGGGGTGTAACACCAGAGAAAATATGGCCCATTTGCTGCTAAATTTGTCATGATTTTATCATGGCACGGGATAATTGTTAGTGCATATTTTGCATCTCTTTTGTAATTAATACTACCTGGCATTTTTCATCATGCTTTATATGTTGACAGCACTGTACCCACTAGTTAGTTAATTAGTTTTCTATAGATTTCCTACACTTCTGCCTCAACTCCTCCTTAGCTCTCTCGGAAGTTAATGAGAGCTGAGGGTGCAGTGCACCTTACCGAAGAAGGCCCAAGTCAGGGACATACTTTAAAGATAGGTAGGTAAACCAATTTTCTTATTAAATGCATTTCCATAACCCCAAGCTCATATAGCCTTTGTAAATGTAGCACAGTATGTTGAATCTGATAAACAGGAAACTGCTATTCCCATAAATCCCCTCCCTGCTGACCTGACACTCCAGAGTGGGCACACAGGTGCATTGGGCCATGGGGATTGAACCTGGGACCTCTGGATCTAAAACAACGAGCCTCTGAGCTAGACGACTCAGGTCTATTATCCTAAAGCCGCTAGCAGACTCAAAAACCTCTATGTGAGCCAGCCTCTGTAGGAAGGACAGAAAAGCATCATGCCTAAATGTGGGTTACATATGTATTTGTATTACTGTGGCCAGTGCTCCTGGCAAGTTTCTTTATGGGCCAGGAGAAACTGGGTGGTGGTGAAGGTCCTGACTTACCTCCTATGCCCTGGGCAGCAGCTGGTGGTGGCTGCTTTGAGAAAGAAGCTCTGAGGGACGAGGGATTTCAAGGAGAATCCACTTAAAAACCTTGAGCAATATTCACTGCATATACTTTGTAATATTCCCCTGTCTCTAGGGTCTCGAACCAAAGCCCATTGAAGTTAATATGAGGTTTTTCAATGACCTGACTGGGCTGTGGATCAGGTCCTACTTGGGAAGTTCTTTGATGTTGCACTCATTACGCCTTCAGGAAAACAGCCAAACATTCCAAATGTTTATTGGAATTTAATTCAACCTGTCAAGCTTTTGAAACTTGTCCATCACTAATAGAGACTCAGATTGAAATGTGTGGTAGGGCTCCACTGTCTTTTACCTGGCTGTTTTCTGGGAGAACAATCACACCTTCTCTTTTGCTGGGAAAGCACTTACCTCAATGTGGTCACTAGTGGAAACAAATACCTAATAGCAATAGTTAATGATCATCTGCTGTTGCTTATCACTCTGCTCCTGAATCTCCAGTTTGGCCAGTTAGGGATAAACTAGTGATTGTCTTGGTTTCTCTGTCCTTTTATTCTTCAAAGACCTGCTGTACTACTCCTGTGTCCTACAATAGGATCTCTGACTAACGCGGATCAGTGACATGCAGAACAACTTTCCCGTAAATATATAAACATATAGTGGCTGCAATAATTTAATGGTTGTTAGCTTTCCTCATGATCATTAAATAAACCTGTCTGTTTCTTTGCTGGAAAAGGCTCCTAAATTCTTCTGTGAAAGAGCAAAAGATATGGAGAGATATAGGATACTTGGGAAGGAAAAAAGAAAATACAAAAAATCGTAGCGACATCTGTTAACGCTGAAACAAATGAATGTCACTTTATTTTCATAAAACAAGGAAGTGAAAAAGAGCCTTAAGGAAAACACATTAGAATAAGGTTAAGGAAGAACCTACAGCATGTGGTGGCTCATGGGTCAGGAGGACGGGATTACCTTGTTCAATAACTCACCCAACACATTTCTATTCTAAGCTATTAATTTCCATATGTATCTTTACAATGCTTTACATGAGAATTTCCCATACTTAGTTGTGGCTTTCCAGTGTATAAGAAGGTTTCTCTTTGGTGTGGAAGGATTTGTATGCAGCCAAATATTTCATCGTCTGATGGTAACATGCTACGGAGCTTTCCTGAAAGTAAAATTTATTTAAAAGAAAGCTTTGTCATAATAATTGGAAAAGCCTCTAGACACTCATCTATTGAGCCCTGAGAGTTTTTAGGGCCTGATCCAATGCCCACTGAAATTGTTAAAAAGACCATTTGATTTCAGTGGGCATTTGATTGGGTCCCTAAAGCAAAGACCTGCCTTGGCTCACTTTGAAGATATTATTTATCAGGCGATACTGTGCACATAAATGCATCTCTCTAATAGCCATTGGTTATGGTTTATTAAATAAAAGAAGGCTTGTTCAGTAAATCTGTTGACAAAATTACCCACGTCAATCAGATTTCAGTAACTATGCTTATAGATAGTCAACTAACAGCAGTAAATTTATCAGTCAAGTCTATTAGTTAGTCAGTGAATTTTGTTCAAGAAATGTAACAAACATGTTTTTGCAGTATTTGACCCACTCTGTAGCTGGATGAATGTCATAAATGCATTGGATAATTTAGTCCGAGAATGATAGCAAAACTTGTGAAATTATTCAATACATTTTCCCCAATGTTCAGCCACCCCATAACTGGTATTGTCCTGTCCATTGTAACATTAATTAAGAAGTTGCCTCAGCTAACAGGAACGAAAGCCTCATTCCTGCATTAGGATGCACTAGCTGGAGTCAGTGGGAGTGTGCAGGGGTCCACACTTGTGGATCTCATTGCTGGATCAGGGCCTAAGAAATGTTCCTTATGATTCCCAAAACAAAAAATATGGTTTCAGAAACCAGACAAGATTGGCAAGTGACAATATAACTTGCCTAACCTGTTATGTACAAAGCCAAGCACATAAGAGCGTGGAAAGTTAAGGACGTCGTAAATCTTTGCTTCAGGAATATCCTCCTTCCATCTGAAATAGTCTGGATTTGTCAACTTTCAGGCTCATTTGTTTCACCTTTCTTTTGAGGAGAAGGGCTGGGGTGTTTGAGGAGAGGTGCTGGGGTGTTAATAGTTAGGTGCTTCTGCTTAGATGAAGGGATGAGTTGATTGTCCTGCACCTTGGTTTTGTAATTTTAAATAATTGAAAGTGTGCTCAGAGTCTGTGTATGGATACATTTTCTTTTATTCTAAATCTAAAAAAATATATTTAGAATCAATAACATTATTTAGCCAACATAAGATTTACTACATCCTTAACTTTCAATGCTCTTAAGTGCTTGGCTTTGTACATGACACATTAGGTAAGTTATATTTTCATTTATCAATGTTCTGCTACCTAGGTAATCCATATAGCAGAATGAAATTTGGAATCGCCATCTTGTGGGAATTCTGACATTTCAACATTTGTTTTCATTCAAAATTGGGACAAAAAGTTGAAAATTTAAATTTTTGCAGAGTGGAGATTCTGAAAAATTTTGATTAGGAAATATCAAAATGTTTTGTTTTGCCATTTCTAATCAAAACAGTTTGTTTTGGTCTATTGTACTGACCCACAATTCTTTATTTTGAGTCAGTTCAGTATTTACTGCATTTTTTCATAGTGGTACATTGCCTAAAGGGAGCTATAGTTTGGGAGCCTGATTTCCTTCATTCATCCCTATGGGCCAGGCTCCCTGGCCAGACTGCATCTCAGATAATGCACCCAGAGTCATGTGATTCCCATAACGCACCACACAACTCAGAGGAAAATCTGCATTGCATCATGGGAGATATAGCCTTCCAGTGAGCCCAGCCCACAGGAGGGAATGGGGACCCATACTACAACTCCCATAAGGCAATACACTGAGAGGGAAACACAGTTTAATGTTTTGTTGAACTGATTTGAAAGTAAATGTTTTAGGTCAGTTTGGAAAATCAAATATTCTGAATCAGGTCAAAACGACCCAAATCTCCACCATGGATAGGAACAATGGACTCCTGGTGCACTCTGCCATCCAGACTTAAGCTGTACAACCCTCTTTGTTTTACCCAGTCAAGTTTCCTGATGCCTTCTAAACATAAAAATCATATATTTATGCATTTAATGTTTTGGTATCAAATTCTTTAATATATTAAAAGTATTGAGATTTACTAGCATAAATATCAGCCTCCAAACTTTCACACCCAAGTATTGTGTGCATATGTATTTGCACATGTCCGACCCTCATTTGCACATAGAAATGGTGTGTAGATTTTTGCTTACCCATTAGTGTGTGCACCTCAGAATGTACATACATATGTATACTGTATAGGCTGGTTGGAAAAATCGGGCTCACTATATCTCTACTGCTCTTGGTGTTCCTTCTCTTTCCTCTCCATCACTCCACTTTTCTTTCCTGCTATTGCATATCATGCTGTATTTTTCCTTCCAGTGCCTAAATGTCCCTAGTCTGCCTTTTCTATATTTTATGCTTTCTTAGGCTGTATAGTTCATTTCTGCTGAGACCCTTTGGCTTTTATGTGTACTTTCTCTGTAAGACACTCATTTCCTCCCTTTCCAGCTCATTTCCCTGTTCCACCTCTACTCGATGTGTCCAGTTCCTACTTTCTCCCTCCTCTGGAATTTCTTTACTCTCGTTTTATTTTCTCTTCCCTTAGTCAGAGGCTTTCTCCATCTCTCCCTTTCTCCTGTTCTTCCTTCCTTCCCCTGTGTTTAACAGATTCATGGCTTTTGAGGACAGAAGGGAACATTATTATAATCTTTCTAGTCTGACCGCCTGCCTAACGCTGGCCACAGAATTTTCCTCTCACACCCTCTGTCCTCATCTTCCTCGTTCCCCTTTCTTTCCTTGTGCTTAACCTCCTTTCCACCTATCCTCTTTCAGTCCCTCCCTCCTTTTCTCTATTTCTTCTCCCTCCAGGTTTATCTGGCTAGTTGTTTGCCTGCACTGTGCCATTTCTCTCTGTCCCCTTTGCACAGGCTAATGCTGATGAAAACAGTAACTATCTGAGCACAAGAACTCCCATTGTACAGGGGCACAGGTTCCTTGTGAGTGACCTGTGCACTCTGGGACCAGATAGAATCTGCCCTCCAGCGTGTTGTTCTAATTCTGTCACCAACCCTATCCCATTTTGTCCTGGAGGGTGACAAAAGTATTAAAGAACTAGAATGGAAATGAAAGGACATTACTGACATGTATGATACAGAAGCTCTGCCACAGCGAAGGGATACTTAGGTGGTTCTACATGCATGATCCTCTCTTTTTGCGTGGTGTCAAACCAGAAGCTCTCCCTTGCAATGCCTATAGCAAACAAGCAAGGGCAACTTAGGCATAGGATCAGGAGAATGCTGCTATCTGGCCTCACCTTTCAAAAGCAACTAATGATTTTGGATGCTTCAATTTTTGGGTCCCCAACTTGAGATACCGAGATGATGTACACTTCTCTGCTGAAAATCAGGTCCCTTTAAGCCCTAGATGGTGCCTCAGGTTGGGATCCTTTGTCACTTTTGCAAGTTTGGGCCCTCTGGCACAATGATGCTCTGAAAGTGATCCTGATGTGTGGGTCTGTGAAATGGCTATGCGTGAGTTTGTTAGACATTGGGGCTACGCTAGGCAAGTCATGCACAGCTAAATTGAATTGCTCTAAACCTGTTTTACAAAAGCTTTGAATAGCGCCTGGGTCTAGGCTGTAGCATTTCTTTCAAGACTTTCTTTAAAAAACAAAACCCCACACTTCTGATGGTGTTACAGAACCAGAATGAACTGGCTCTGGATGGAGTGTATAGCATCATTGTCATGTAAACCAATGGTTATCAGATGGTATGCCTTTAATGGCATATGTTTTCCCCATCAAATGAAATGAGCAAACGGAGTTCAGCACTTCATTCCTCATGCATGCTGCAGAAGCTGCAGCAATGAAGCAAGCGGAAAATTCTTATGTGAGAAATGAGACAATGCGTGCAAGTCGCACTAGTCAGTGCATGAAAATGTAATAAAACTAGAGAGCTCTTTTGGGGATTGTCATTATTTGAAGCTAATTGGAGTCTCTGGAGAAACTGTTTTGGTGTCCTGAGCCCAGATTTATGTAGTGGGTAGGTCAATGCATTTAGAGCATTGGCACTGGGAATCAGGCGATCTGGATTCTATCCCTGGATCTGCCACAGACTAACTATGTGACCGTGGGCATAACACTTAACTTTACCATGCCTCGAAATGCTTGGGTGAAAGACACCATAGCAGTGCATAGCGAAAAAGATGATGGATAAATGTTATTAGTAGGGCTGGTCAAAATTTTCCATCAAAACTGTTTTTAGAGTGAAAATTGGCTTTTTGACTAAACAAAATTCATGAAAAGTATCTGCCACTGTGGTGCCTCATGTCCCTATTCTCCTCTATTGGCCAAATTCACCAGACAGAATATATTTCCCATGATGCTTCATGGCCAGGGACTCCGATGATGCTCTGTGTGGCTCAGAAAGAGGGGGGAAACTGTGGTGCATCCTAGGAGATGTAGCCCAGGAAGGGAGTGCAGCCCAAAAGGAGAATGGGGGCAGGAAGCACCCAAAGTAAAACAAACTGCCACGAGACAGCACGGCAGCATTCCTAAAGAACAATTTTTCAGTTTTCAGATGAAAATTTTATGTTTCATTTTTTTGCCAAAAAGTTGAAATTTTGAGAGGATTTTTTTTTTCTGACCAGCTCTAGCTATTAGGTTTAGTATGATGATCTCAAAAAAAGCTGCCATCTACTTTTCATAGATGTCTGATGGATATTCCAGCTGCACCAGCCTAAATATTCCAGCTGCACCTTGCTCTGATTCTAGTAGTTGAAGTATACTTCTGAAATCAGGTCTCCCAAGAGAAGATCAATACAGGCTGGCTAGCTTTAATGTGGTAAAGAAAATAATTGAGTAACTATACCTGTTGATAAGAATTTGTCCAAATCTCTGTACTGATTTCTTGTAACATGATGTGTGGCGTGCAGTACAAATTGTGAAATACAGAGTATGGCTTTTTAGAGGAAAGGTGGCTATGTGGTGAAGCCATGGGATTGGATCTCAGGAGAACCTCAAAGCTCATATACAGTAGAACCTCAGAGTTACGAACACCAGAGTTACGAACTGACCAGCCAACCGCACACCTCATTGGAACCGGAAGTACAGAATCTGGCAGCAGAGACAAAAAGAAAAGCAAATACTCTACAGTACTGTGTAATAAAGGGAACGATTGAAAAAAAGATTTGACAAGTAAGGAAACTGTTTCTGTGCTTGTTTCATTTAAATTAAGATGGTTAAAAGCAGCATTTTTCTTTTGCACAGGAAAGTTTCAAAGCTGTATTAAGTCAATGTAAACTTTTGAAAGAACAACCAAAACGTTTTGTTCAGAGTTACGAACATTTCAGAGTTACGAACAACCTCCACTCCCGAGGTGTTTGTAACTCTGAGGTTCTACTGTACTAGCTCTACCTCAGGGTCCCTATGTGTGCGTGGACACTTGAGCACTTAATCTTTCTGTGCCTCTGTTTCTCAGCTGTAAAATGGAGGTGATAACACTTCCTTTATCCGACCCTTTGCCTGTCTTGTTTTTTATATGGTAAACTCTTCAGTGCAGAGACTGTCTGCCAAAGTGTTTTTCTGCAAGACATACTACAACAGGACACTGATCTTGGTTGGGGCTTCTAGGCGCTACTATCATACATATCAATAATAATAATAATGTTGCCATAATTGTACACATGGTGTCTCTTTCTGACACAGCTGACTCTTTTATACAATAGGTCAAATATTAGACAGCTGTGCAGTCTGAAAACAGAACCAGGAACACCTGGGACTATCATTCCCTGAGATATGTGCATGTAGCTCCCATTGACTTAAATGGGAGATTTGCACATACACATTTGCCCCGAGTTCTAATCCCATTTTAGATTCTGGGTATGTCTACACTGCAATGTAAGCTGGGGTTCAGACTCAGGCTTGAGCCCAAACCCCCTTTCCATTTACCCACAATTCTGTCTGATTCAGGCCTGGGCCTCAGGCCACTACAGAAGTGGAGGGTTTGATCCCACATCCTGCTGGGAATTTAAAAAGTGGAAGTGAAATCCTATTGAGGATAATAGAAAGGAGCATAAACTCTGGCAAGTGACATGTAAAAATATAATGAGGAAGGCCAAAAAAGAATTTGACGAACAGCTACCCAAAGACTCAAAAAGTAACAGCAACATCTTTTTTTTAAGTACATCAGAAGCAGGAAGTCTGCTAAATATCCAGTGGGGCCACTGGATGGTCAAGATGCTAAAGGAGCACTCAAGGATGATAAGGCCACCGTGGAGAAACTAAATGAATTCTTTGCATTAGTCTTTGTGGCTGAGGATGTCAAAAATTTGACATCCTCAGCCACAGGATGACATCCTCAGGATGTCAAAAAATAATTTTTAGTTGACAAATCTGAGGCAACTTTTCCTCTCCTGGAATTGACACCTCCTCATCAATTATTGGGAGTGGACTACACCCACCCTGATCGAATTGGCCCTGTCAACACTGGTTCTCCACTTGTAAGGTAACTACCTTCTCTTCATGTGTTAGTATATAATGCCTGCATCTGTAATTTTCACTCCATGCATCTGAAGAAGTGGGTTTTTACCCATGAAAGCTTATGCCCAAATAAATCTGTTAGTCTTTACGGTGCCACCAGACTCCTTGTTGTAAATCTGAGGAAATTGTCCCAGATTGAGGTGTCATTCGGGAAGGTTTTGGAACAAATTGATAAATTAAACAGTAATAAGTCACGAGGCCCAGATGGTATTCAGTTCTGGAGGAACTCAAATGTGAAACTGCAAAACTACTAATTGTGGTATGTAACTTACCATTTAAATCAGCTTCTGTACCAGATGACTGGAAGATAGCTAATGTGATGCCATTTTTAAAAAAAGGCTCCAGAGGCGACCTGGCAATTACAGGCTGGTAAGCGTAATTTCAGTACTGGGAAAATTGGTTGAAACTATAGTAAAGAACAGAATTATCAGACCCATAGATGAACATATGATGTTGGGAAAGAGTCAACATGGTTTTTGTAAAGGAAAGTCATGCCTAACCAATATATTAGAATTTTTTGAGGGTGCCAACAAGCATGTGGACAAGGGTGATTCAGTGCATGCTAAACACACAAGAAAGAATAAAATTGTCAGGCACATAGAAGAACATAAATTGTTGAGCAAAAGTCAACATGGTTTCTGTAAAGGGAAATCATGCCTTACTAATCTATTAGAGTTCTTTGAAGGGGTCAACAAACATGTGGACAAGGGCAATCCGGTAGACATAGTGTACTTAGATTTCCAGAAAGCCTTTGACAAAGTCCCTCACCAAAGGCTCTTGCGTAAATTAAGTTGCCATGGGATAAGAGGGAAGATCCTTTCATGGATTGAGACCTGGTTAAAAAACAGGGAACAAAGGGTAGGAATAAATGGTAAATTTTCACAATGGAGAGGGGTAACTAGTGGTGTTCCCCAAGGGTCAGTCCTAGGACCAATCCTATTCAACTTATTCATAAATGATTTGGAAGAAGGGGTAAACAGTGAGGTGGCAAAGTTTGCAGATGATACTAAGCTGCTCAAGATAGTTAAGACCAAAGCAAACGGTGAAGAACTACAAAAAGATCTCACAAAACTAAATGATTGGGCAATAAAATGGCAAATGAAATTTAATGTGGATAAATGTAAAGTAATGCACATTGGAAAAAATAACCCCAACTA
Source organism: Chelydra serpentina (assembly GCA_037349315.1). Classification (NCBI taxonomy): domain Eukaryota; kingdom Metazoa; phylum Chordata; order Testudines; family Chelydridae; genus Chelydra; species Chelydra serpentina. Next base: position 55,625,191 of record JBAIAC010000004.1, on the reverse strand, counting down.
TACATACAATATGATGGGGGCTAATTTAACTACAACTAATCAGGAAAAAGATCTTGGAGTCATCGTGGATAGTTCTCTAAAGATGTCCATGCAGTGTGCAGTGGCAGTCAAAAAAGCAAACGGGATGTTAGGGATCATTAAAAAAGGGATAGAGAATAAGACAGAGAATATCTTACTGCCCCTATACAAATCCATAGTGCGCCCACATCTTGAATACTGCGTACAATTGTGGTCTCCTCATCTCAAAAAGGATATACTGGCATTAGAAAAGGTTCAGAGAAGGGCAACTAAAATGATTAGGGGTCTGGAATGGGTCCCATATGAGGCAAGATTAAAGAGGCTAGGACTTTTTAGCTTGGAAAAGAGGAGACTAAGGGGGGATATGATAGAGGTATATAAAATTATGAGTGGTGTGAAGGAAGTGAATAAGGAAAAGTTATTTACTTGTTCTCATAATAAAAGAACTAGGGGCCACCCAATGAAATTAGTGGGCAGCAGGTTTAAAACAAATAAAAGGAAGTTCTTCTTCACACAGCGCACAGTCAACCTGTGGAACTCCTTGCCTGAGGAGGCTGTGAAGGCTAGGACTATAACAGGGTTTAAAAGAGAACTGGATAAATTCATGGAGGTTAAGTCCATTAATGGCTATTAGCCAGAATGGGTAAGAAATGGTGTTCTTAGCCTCTGTTTGTCAGAAGGGGGTGATGGATGGCAGGAGAGAGATCACTTGATCATTACCTGTTAGGTCCACTCACTCCGGGTCACCTGGCATTGGCTACTGTCGGTGGACAGGATACTGGGCTGGATGGACCTTTGGTCTGACCCAGTACAGCCTTTCTTATGTTCTTAAAGGGAAAGGAGAGCATGCCAGGGGACATGCAAAATTAAGGCTCTCATTTGCACTGTTCAACATTTGGTTCCTGCGCTTTGTTTTATTACTGGTTGTGGTGTTGATTTATGACTGTTCTTTCAGTGTTCAAACGATAGCTGATCTGCATGACAATGCTCTTATTGTTAGTTTTTAATTCAGATAGAAGCTTTTATTTTAGTAAAAAAATTTATTGCCATTGTGACACTGTATGGAATTGTGAGACACTTTATGATATTGTTGATACCAATGTAAAATTGCAAGGAATCTGATCAGATATCCTGTGTGGGGTATCTGCAAAAATGTTATGATTTGCCAAGTATGATAATCTTGTTTATATATTTGTATCACCTTTGTATTGTACGTTATCGATATGTATGGTATATCTGTATTTCCAAACTTGTGCTGTGTTTCTGGATGACACCCCCAGACAGATTGGCATCAGCACTGCCTAGCCTGTTTGATGGCCCATCAAAGGTCATCAGCTGTACAATGAACCCTTTGAAAAGCTAAGGATAGACCTTATGAGTCAGCAAGACTTGTAGGGGCATGCCTATGGACAAGGGACTACAAGGTTTTTCCGTGCCATGTGCTATGAGTTTGTGTTTGGAACAAAGGAAATACCAGCTACATGGCAAAAGGAACATACAGGGCAGCTACATCATCTCTATTTTGTCTTCATTCCTGCTTCTTACCTCAGAAGCAACTTTTCTACAAACTGAAGCTCTGAACAAAGGGCTAAATGACCCATCTAAGCTTTGGATGTGTTCCAGAGAGACTTTCAAGCCAGCAAACTCACCAATACTACTAAGAACCTGATATACGGACTTTGGAGTCTTTGTATGTATGTGACTGCTTTACCATTTAACAACTCTCTTCTTGTTCTTATTTCTTTATAATAAACCTTTAGTTTTAGACACTAAAGGATTGGCTGGCAGTGTGGTATTTTGGGTAAGATCCAACCTAATATTGACCTGGCAATGTGGCTGGCCCTTTGGGGTTCAGCAGAACATTTTGTATAATGAGAAGAGTTTTTGAATAACTCCTCACCTTACTGCACCTAGGTGCTGACTGGGAGCCAGAGAACTGGAATGCAATAAAGGGAGCTGTGTGATTTCTTTTTCAGCTTCTTGATAACCAGTGTGGAGGATCAGAAGCACGGCGTGTGACTGGTTTGGGAGTTTAACTTCAGTGTTACTCCCAAGACTGGTGGGTATCTGCTCTTCTTTTTGCAGCCTGCCCTGACCTTGGCATTTTCCGTGCGGGCTGCTGTAGACACACCAGGTCACAGCCATTCCTACATCACATCTTATTATGTGAATGTTGAATAATAAAGGTAAACACATGCTAAGGCTCAAATAGGAAGATGCACCGAAACACAATTTCTGCATACATCAATCCATAATGTACAGTAGAACCTCAGAGGTACGAACACCTCAGGAATGGAGGGTGTTCATAACTCTGAAATGTTCGTAACTCTGAACAAACCATTATGGTTGCTCTTTCAAAAGTTTACATTGACTTAATACAGCTTTGAAACTTTACTATGCAGAGAAAAAATACTGCTTTTACCCATCTTAATTTAAATGAAACAAGCACAGAAACGGTTCCCTTACCTCGTTAATTTTTTTTAAACTTTCCCTTTATGTTTTTAGTAGTTTATGTTTAACACAGTATTTGATTTTTTTTGTGTCTCTCTGCTTCTACCTGATTGCATACTTCTAGTTCCAAATGAGGTGGTTGACCAGTCAGTTCGTAACTCTGGTGTTCATAATTCTGAGGTTCTACATTCTTCCCCATCCCCCCATTTCATAAACAGTCATATCATTCATGACAATCATTCCCCCATTGCAGTGTGATGTGACAGTATCTCATTTACAGTAAACGTTGCTTTACAAAATCATACTGTTCTCCCTCTGCCATTGGCCCATGCAAGTCCATAATGTGGGAGCACAGAACATCCCTGATTTCACTTGCGCAGGTACATCCTGCTCCAGCTGCGACAGGTACACTTTCTGGATGAGTATACAGGTTCAGAATCCATTGCTGTTATACGTCCATTCAGGGGTAAATGGCTCACCTTTGTCTTCATAAAGACTGTGAACACAGCAAGCCACATGAATGTGGACAGCACTGATGACACTGAAATCCACCAGTCTCTAGGCAGGACCAGTGGGATTTCAATCTGCCAAACACCCATTCAACCAGCTGTTTAAACCTACTGATTGTGTAATAAACCTGCTTTTGCCAAGCCCTCTGAGATCAGAATACAGTTTCATAAACCAAGCCCAAAAGGGGCACAGGGGTCCTCCAGAATAACAGTGAGGACAGTAATTCCATTTATTACAATGTCATTTGGTGGACGTAGTGTCTCAGCCTGTCAATGAACGTAAACTCCTGATCCGCAGAAAACCCTGGCATCATGAACTTTTCCAGTGCAGCCCACATTGGCACCCATAAATCAGCTCTGTGGTCCACAAGAGGCTTCATAGCAATGGAGTATGGTTTGTGGTTTATGGACTTGTGTATCCAATGAGGAGGGCAAACTGTGGGCATGAGTCCCACTTGTGGCCCCGGCGCACATTGGAAACCCCATTCTGTCAAAGCCAACAATTACTTCTGGAATATTTTTTATGCCTGCCACCTGGGAGTAAATCACACACTTGATTGCCTCAGAAACTCTGCCACCACTTTACCCACAGTTGACTTCCCATTACCAAACTGGTTAGCAATGGGCCTGTAGAAGTCTGGGGTAGCCAGCTTCCAGATGGTTATAGCAACCTGCTTCTGGACTAGTATAGCTGCCGTCATGTGTGTGGCCCGATGCTGGAGGGCTGAGGCAAGCTGCTCACAAAGCTTCAGAAATGTAGCTTTCTTCATGCGAAAGTACTGGACCCGCTGCTGGTCATCCCAGGTCTGCAGGAGGATGTGGTCCCAGTCTGCTCCAGAAGTGCTGGACAATGTAGGGGACATCAGTGGCTATACAGAGTCGTGAGCAACATCAGCCAGTTCGAGTCCTCCATGTTGATATTCTCCTCCTCCTCCTGGTCCATCATTAGCTCCAACAGCTGCCTTCGGTGGGTCAGAAAATGCCACCGGAATGTCCGGCAGTGTCTCATGGGAGCTCTGCCCGTTTCCTGAAACAGGAGTGAAACCGCAAGCAAGAGAACCTTTTCTGATGGTGACTTCTCCATGGGAGCATGCAGATCCAAAAGACAGCTCAGTAGGATCTGTTGGGAACTTGGTGGGCTGTGACATCTTCTTGTATCATGCAGGGTGGACAGGCAAGTTTTCCCACAGTTCACCATGAACCATGGGCTAGAGTAACCATGCTTTAGGAGGACTCTAGGAAGTCTGGGATATGGTTGGTTCGACTCAGGTCTGTGTACTGCAGTGTGGATGCTGGAGCCCTGGTGTGGTCCTGGGCTCAAAAATGGTTAATCTAGAGACAGTATGCAGTGGGGACACTTAAACCCTGGGCTTGCAAATCCAGTGTCCATGGACTTGAGTCCCACTAAATCTCAGTTTGCACTGCAGTGTAGAAATACTCTGTGAAATCCTGGACGCATCAACCTCTCTGCCTCAGTTTCCTTCTCTTTAAAATGGGGACAGTGCTATGCACCTAGCATAGTTCACAAGGAGAGATTAATTAGTTGTGAGAATTCATTATTCAATATTACTAAACTGCTTTGAATAGTAAAAAATTGCATTTTCTGGAAACAGTTTCGTTTTAAGATTATTTTTTCTAGCTAAACCCAGACATTTTGTATTTCTCTCGTTTGTGTGCTCAGACTTTTACCTTCCTCTTGTTTCTTAGTTGTGCTTTCACATTCAGAGGCAGGCAATTGTGTTGGAGACTTTTTCATCATATCTCCAAAATCCAGGAAATAATACACTTCAAATGTTTTGTGTGTGCGAGAGAGAGGGAGAGACATTTGAGACCTGTTCTGTGTGCAGATATATGTGGAAAGAAAGATTTACAGAAAAGTGTTTTCTGACATCTCTTTGCCATCATTCAGTTTAATGGGGCAGCATGCTGCTGTTCTTTTAATGTTTTGTTGGCTGGCAAGAGGCGAGGAAAAACCTATAGTGAGTTTGGCCACTGCTGGAATTATATATAGTGAAACCTTAATTAGCCCCAACTGTACTGCTGAAAGTATATTTCTCATCTTGAATACTTTGTCATGTGAAATGTTATACAGTAGCTCTCTGAATGTGGAGTCATTTCAGTTAGCATAATGGGATATGCCCAAGCATGTAGCATGAAGAAATATGTGCTTTTGGTACCAAAAAGAGAGAGAAGTATTTAAGTTTAGCAGAGTAAAAGGAAAATCACAACTTGTGCAGTGAAAATGTAGTTATCCATTTCATTTTTGTTCAGAGGGTGAATTCTTCAACCTGGCATGCAACCACTTCTTTTTGTCTATAAAGTCCAGTATCGTTGACTCAAGAAGGTCCATTTTATTGCCGAAAAAAGCTTTTCCTGTTCCATGGATAGACTAATTTGCAGCTGTCATATCCAGCTTGTTGTATTAGATGCTCTTGACTCAGTGTGTTGAGTCGGGGTACTCTTTTTCAGCCATCATTAAGAAAAAGAGTCACAACAGCTATCCAAGTGCTATGGTTACAATGATATTGTTCGAGGAGAATTATTGTGCCAGCAACAATTTAATTTTAACTTTACCAAGCAGCTGTGTAGAATACTTCACCTTGCTATTATGTCTTGGAACCAGAAACGAGGATAGGTGATGTATTTTTCTTTGATTTATTCCAGAGTCAAGTAGTGGAGAAATAAAAGGAAAAATAATGGTGTAATGGAGTGTGCTTGGTCATATCACTGGAATGAAAAGGCAAGCATTGGTTAAGATGACTATTTTCAATGGGACTGTGTCCAATAACTCTGGCCTCAAACCACAGAGCAATTATAGGCTTTTTATTACCGTGAAGCTGCGTTCTAGGTGTCTAGCACTGGACAATGCAATATATTAATGACAGAAGATAAAGCTCCCTCCCCCTAACCCTAAAGATAGTTGAACTTCATAGTTTCTATCCCTGCTACACTTAGTTGTGGATTCATAGATTTAACAATCTGAAGGGACCATTATCTTTATTTAGGCCAGTGATGTGCAGCCTGCGGCCCATCAGGGTAATCCACTGGCGAGCAGCGAGACAGTTTGTTTACATTGACCATCCGCAAGCACGGCTGCCCGCAGCTCCCAGTGGCCGTGGTCCACCGTTCCTGGCCAATGGGAGCTGTGGGAAGTGGCGTGGACCGCAGGGACGTGCTGGCTGTCGCTTCCTGCAGCTCCCATTGGCCGAGAACGGTGACCCACGGCCACCGGGAGCTGCGGGCGGCCGTGCCTGCGGACGGTCAGTGTAAACAAACTGTCTTGTGGCCCGCCAGTGGATTAACCTGATGGGCCGTGGGCCGCAGGTTGCCCACCACTGATCTACACTGACCTCTTGCATAACACAGGGCATAGAATTTTACCAAGTGATTCCTGCATCAAGTCCACAATTTCTGACTGAGCAGAACATATCTTTTAGGAAGACATCCAGTTTTGATTTAAAGCCTTCAAATGAAGGAATATCCACCATGTCCCTAATTTGTAGCATGATTAATTACTCACTATTCTGAAGTTGTCTAGTTTCAGCTTCCAGCAATTGTATTTTATGTCTGCTAAATCAAAGAACCCTTTACTATCAGAAATTTTCTACTCCTCTAGGACTTATCAATTAGATCTGAGCAAAATTCGGAATTTCCCACCCCGCAGGAAGTTCAGACATGTCAGCATTTGTTTTTGTCCCAAATTGTGATGAAAAGTTGAAATTTCAAAAATTTGCACAGAACAGAAACTCATAAACACTTCAATTCAGGAATGTCGAAATAAAATATTTTACATTTTCTATTGAAACAAGACATTCCCGAAATAGAAGTGTTTTGTTTTGATTTCTTGAACAGACCCAAAACGTTTTCTTATAAGTTAGTTGAACATTAAACTGCATTTTCCCATAGTGGCACATTGCCTCATGGGAGCTGTAATTCAGGAGTCTGGTGCCTCCATTCACCCCTATGGGTCAAGCTCCCTGGCCTGACTACATCTTCATATCTATATGACTATATCTTTATTAATGATTTATATAATGACATAGAGAGTACACTTGTAAAGTTTGTTGAGAATCCCAAGCAAGGGGTTGCAAGTGCTTTGGAGGATAGGATTAAAATTCGAAATGATCTGGAGAAACTGGAGAAATGGTCTGACGTAAATAGGATAAGGATAAATGCAAAGTATTCCACTTAGGAAGGAACAATCAGTTACACGCATGCAAAATGGGACATGACTGCCTAGGAAGGAGTATTGCAGAAAGGGATCTGGGGGTCATAGTGGATCACAAGCTAAATGTGAGTCAAAAGTGTAACACTATTTCAAAAAAAGCAAACATCATTCTGGGATGTATTAGCAAGAGTGTTGTAAGCAAGACACGAGAAGTAATTCTTCTGCTCTACTCCGTGCTGATTAGGCCTCAGCTGGAGTATTGTGTCCAGTCCTGGGTGTCATATTTCAGGAAAGATGTGGACAAATTGGAGAAAGAGCAGAGCAACAAAAATGATTAAAGGTCTAGAAAACATGACCTATGAGAGAAGATTGAAAAAACTGGGTTTGTTTAGTCTGGAGAAGAGAAGACTGAGGGGGGATGTGATAAGAGTTTTCAAGTACATAAAAGGTTATTACAAGGGGGAGGGAGAAAAATTGTTCTTCTTGTCCTATCCTCAGAGGTTAAGAAGCAATGGGTTTAAATTGCAGCAAGGGCGGTTTAGGTTGGACATCAGGAAAAACTTCCTAGCTGTCAGAGTGGTTAAACACTGGAATAAATTGTCTAGGGAAGTTGTGGAATCTCCACCACGGGAGATTTTTAAGATCAGGTTAGACAAACACCTGTCAGGGATGGTCTAGATAATACTTAGTCCTGCCATGAGTGCAGGGGACTGGACTAGAAGACCTCTTGAGGTCCTTTCCAGTCCTATGATTTTACAATCTTCCACAGGCACCCCAAGTCATATAACTTCCTTGATGTACCATGCAGCTTGGTCAGAGAGAAACCTGCACTGCATTGTGGAAGATGGGCTGGGACCTGGTGGAGCAGGGTGAGTGTCATAAATATGAAGGGAAGGGGGAGAGGGTCTGATGCAGTGCTATAAAATCCTCTTTCCAGTAAAGGGTTAAGAAATGCAGGTAGCCAGACTGACACCTGACCTGGCTGGCATCTGACCAATAAGGGGACAAGATACTTTCAAACTTTGGGAGGGGGAAAGGTTTTTGTGTGTGTCTTTGTCTGAGTCAGAGTGATCTTGGAAGACAGAAAGAACCTACAGAAAATCCGCCTCCTCACCAATACTCACTTTTCTAAAGTTAGTTTAGATAGCATAGCGAGTAGGTTCTGTTTATTTTGCTTAATACATTCCCTGTGCGAGAGGGAAGGGTTATTCCTGTTTTTCTGTAACTTTAAGGTTTTGTCCAGAGGGGGGAATCTCTCTGAGTGGCCTGTAAAATAGTTACCATCCGGATTTTATAGAGATGATTTTACCTTCTTTGTTTTTAATAAAATCCTTCTTTTAAGAAGCTGACTGTTTTCTATGGTTTTTAAAAACCCAGGGGGTGGGTTTTTAAAAACCCAGGGGGTGGGTTTTTAGATCACTGTGTAACCAGTTGGTTAGGAGATTATCCCCAAGCTTTCCAGGACAGGGCGGTACGGGCTTGAGAGGATATTTTGGGGGGGAGGGGAAGGGACTTCAAGTGGTCCCCTTTCCTGGATTCCTGTTTAGAACACTTGATGGTGGCAGTGGAAGAAGCATTTCTCAGGGTGCAGGGAATTTTGTACCTTGGGGGTTTTAACCTAAGCTGATAAAAATAAGCTTAGGGGCTCTTAATGCGGGTCCCCACGTCTTTACCCTAGAGTTTAGAGTGGGGAGGGAACCCTGAAATGGTGGCAGTGGTGGGATAAAGAGGAGGAGAAAGAAAGAGAGAGGAAGCATGCTGAGGAAGAGAGGAAGCATGCTGAGGAGGAGAAAGAAAGAGAGAGGAAGCATGCTGAGGAGGAGAAGGAGAGAGAGAGGAAGCATGCTGAGGAGGAGAAGGAGAGAGAGAGGAAGCATGCCCTGGAGATGGAGAAGACCAGGGTGGAGCGGAATCTACCGGATAACACTAATAATCCTTCCCCAACAACCCACAAATGGGAGCGACTATGTCCACTGTATGATGAATCCCGTGATATTGCGGAATATTTTCTCACCTTTGAGAGACTATGCAATCTCCATACCATTCCTGATGCTCACAAAATGACCATATTGGTAGCAAAGTTGACTGGAAGTGCTCTGGACATATTCAATGACATGCCTCTTGATGAGGCTTCTGACTATGAGAAATTCAAGGATTTGGTTTTAAAACAATTTCAAGTTACACCTGAAACTTACCGAGTAAAATTTCGAACCCTTATCCGAGGGCCTGGACTAAGTAATGTAGATTATGTAAACCGGATAAAGGAGCTGTTAAAAAAATGGGTCAAGGGAAGGAATGTTACTAGCTTTGATGGAGTGTGTGATTTGATGGCTCAGGAACAATTCCTGAATATGTCCAAGGATGATATAAGACAGTGTTTATGGGATAAGAAAATGGACTCAGCAGACAGCCTTGCTGCTTATGCTGATCAATACGAACAGTCCCAGATCAGCAGAGGGGCAAGGAAATTTGGCACACAAGGGGTGCAGGAAGCAGAGAGGAACAACCCTGGTCATAGTTTGGGGAGATACCAGAAAGGAAAACCCGAGACCACACCCCCTCACCAGGAGCAGCCCAAGGCCCCACAAGGAAAAACCCAGACCCCTTATTGCCCCACCACCCCATTCTCCAGCAACCCACCTCGCCCCACTGACCAGTCAGCTGGGCGATGTTTCAAATGTAACGAATTGGGGCATGTGAAGGCCAACTGCCCCAAGAACCCCAACAGAATACAGTTCATTGCACCGGGGTCACACCAAAGGTCCTCAGGCCCAGATGCCTCCCAGATACCCTTGGAATGAAGGGAAACGGTGAGTGTGGGTGGAAAAAAGGTTACAGCATGGAGGGACACTGGAGCACAAGTGTCAGCTATCCACAAATCCTTAGTGGACCCCAGCTTAATCAACCCAGAGGCACAAGTGACAATTCAACCCTTCAAGTCCAACTCTTTTGATTTACCTACAGCCGTGTTGCCTGTCCAGTACAAGGGCTGGTCAGGAAATTGGACTTTTGCAGTCTATGATGATTATCCCATTCCCATGTTGCTGGGGGAAGACTTGACCAATTGTGTGAAGCTAGCCAAGAGGTTGGGAATGGTCACCCGCAGCCAGGCTAAGCAAGCTGTCACACCTAGCTCTGTTCCTGAGACTTCCACCAGAACCCCATCTGTACTACCAGAGACCCAGATAGAGGTGGTGGAACTGGATACCCTGCCAACGACTGCAACAGCCGTCGTAGATCCAATCACAGAAACCCGACCCAAGCCAGTCTCGGAACCGGAACGGGCAAGCAACCAGCACCAGAACCATTGCCAGCACTGAGTCCAGCGCTTGCAACCCCATCTACAGTGCCAACACCCGAGGGCACCACCGAGCCTGCAATGGCAGCAGCAGCCGATAACTCAATACAAGAGGCTCAGCCAGAGCCTGAATTACCACATTGTGCACCAGCGGAGAGCGGTTCACAGTCAACGGAAACAAACCCATCACCTGCATCGCTTCCAGAGGGACCCAGCCCAGGTCCACAACCCAGTGAGGAACTGATGTCTCCAGCATCTAGGGAACAGTTCCAAGCCGAGCAGGAAGCAGATGAAAGCCTACAGAGAGCTTGGACAGTGGGACGGAGCACCCCACTGCCTCTCAGCTCTTCTAATCGATCCCGGTTTGTTATAGAGAAAGGACTTCTATATAAGGAGACTCTTTCTGGTGGACACCAGGAAGACTGGCGTCCTCAGAGACAGTTGGTGGTTCCGACTAAGTACCGGCTAAAGCTCTTGAGCTTAGCCCATGATCATCCTAGTGGTCATGCTGGGGTGAACAGAACCAAAGACCGTTTGGGGAGGTCATTCCACTGGGAGGGAATGGGCAAGGATGTTTCTACCTATGTCCGGTCTTGTGAGGTGTGCCAAAGAGTGGGAAAACCCCAAGACCAGGTCAAAGCCCCTCTCCAGCAACTCCCCATAATTGAAGTTCCCTTTCAGCAGGTAGCTGTGGATATTCTGGGTCCTTTTCCAAAAAAGACACCCAGAGGAAAGCAGTACATACTGACTTTCATGGATTTTGCCACCCGATGGCCAGAAGCAGTAGCTCTGAGCAACACCCGGGCTAAAAGTGTATGCCAGGCATTAACAGAGATTTTTGCCAGGGTAGGTTGGCCCGCCGACATCCTTACTGATTCGGGAACTAATTTCCTGGCAGGGAGCATGGAAAGCCTGTGGGAAGCTCATGGGGTGAACCACTTGGTTGCCACCCCTTACCACCATCAAACAAATGGTCTGGTGGAGAAGTTTAATGGAACGTTGGGAGCCATGATACGTAAATTTGTAAATCAGCACTCCAATGATTGGGACCTAGTGTTACAGCAGTTGCTATTTTCCTACAGGGCTGTACCACATCCCAGTTTAGGGTTTTCACCATTTGAACTTGTGTATGGCCGCGAGGTTAAAGGGCCATTACAGTTGGTGAAACAGCAATGGGAGGGCTTTACGCCTTCTTCGGGAACTAACATTCTGGACTTTGTAAGCAACCTACAAAACACCCTCCGAGACTCTTTAGCCCTTGCTAGAGAAAACCTAAAAGGGGCTCAGGAAGAGCAAAAGGCCTGGTATGATAAACATGCCAGAGAGCGTTCCTTTAAAGTAGGGGACCAAGTCATGGTCTTGAAGGCGCTCCGGGCCCATAAAATGGAAGCGTCATGGGAAGGGCCATTTACGGCCCAAGAACGCCTGGGAGCTGTGAACTATCTCATAGCATTCCCCACCACAACTCTCAAGCCTAAAGTGTACCATGTTAATTCTCTAAAGCCTTTTTTCCCCTGAGAATTGAAGGTTTGTCAATTTACTGCCCAGGGAGCAGAAGACGCTGAGTGGCCTGAAGGTGTCTACTATGAAGGGAAAAATGACGGTGCCGTGGAAGAGGTGAACCTCTCCATGACCCTCGGACGTATGCAGCGCCAGCAAATCCAGGAGCTGTGCACTAAATTCGCACCGATGTTCTCAGCCACCCCAGGACTGACCGAACGGGCATACCACTCCATTGACACAGGTAATGCCCACCCAATTAGAGCCCGACCTTGCCGAGTGGCTCCTCACGCCAAAACTGCTATAGAACGGGAGGTTCAAGACATGCTACAGATGGGTATAATCCGTCCCTCTAGCAGTGCATGGGCCTCTCCCGTGGTTCTAGTCCCCAAACCAGATGGGGAAATATGCTTTTGCATGGACTACCGTACGCTAAATGCTGTGACTTGCCCAGACAACTATCCAATGCCTCGCACAGATGAACTATTGGAGAAACTGGGACGTGCCGAGTTCATCTCCACCTTAGACTTAACCAAGAGGTACTGGCAGGTGCCGCTAGATGAATCCGCCAAGGAAAAGTCAGCCTTCATCACCCATGTCGGGCTGTATGAATTTAATGTACTCCCTTTCGGGCTGCGGAATGCACCTGCCACATTCCAGAAACTGGTAGATAGTCTCCTAGCGGGATTGGGAGAATTGGCAGTTGCCTATCTTGACGATGTGGCCATATTTTCTGACTCATGGGCCGAACACCTGGAGCATCTCCAGAAGGTCTTCGAGCGCATACGAGAGGCAGGACTAACTGTTAAGGCTAAAAAGTGTCAAATAGGCCTCAACAGAGTGACTTACCTTGGACACCAGGTGGGTCAAGGAACTATTAACCCCCTACAGGCCAAGGTGGAGGCTATCCAAAAGTGGCCTGTCCCAAAGTCAAAGAAACAGGTCCAATCTTTCTTAGGCTTGGCCGGATATTACAGGCGATTTGTACCGCACTACAGCCAAATCGCCGCCCCTCTAACTGACCTAACCAGAAAGAACCAGCCAAATGCGGTTCAGTGGACTGATGAGTGTCGGAAGGTCTTTAACCAGTTTAAAGCTTTAAACTCATATCTGACCCTGTGCTAAGGGCCCCGGACTTTGATAAACCGTTCCTAATAACCACAGATGCGTCCGAGCGTGGTGTGGGAGCAGTCTTAATGCAGGAAGGACCAGATCAAGAATTCCATCCTGTCGTGTTTCTCAGCAAGAAGCTGTCTGAGAGGGAAAACCACTGGTCAATCAGTGAGAAGGAATGTTACGCCATTGTCTACGCTCTGGAAAAGCTATGCCCATACGTTTGGGGACGGCGTTTCCACCTGCAAACCGACCATGCTGCACTACAGTGGCTTAATACCGCCAAGGGAAATAACAAAAAACTCCTTCGATGGAGTTTAGCTCTCCAAGATTTTGATTTTGAAATACAACACATTTCAGGAGCTTCTAACAAAGTGGCTGATGCACTCTCCCGTGAAAGTTTCCCCGAACCAACTGGTTAAAATCGTCCTTGCAATGTGGACAATATTGTTAGTCTTTATCCAGTTATTAGTATATTTGGAGATTCATGTGTCTTATTACTTTGGTTTTCTTTTAGAGCTCCAGGAAGAAATCACAGCCAGTGTTTCACACTATCGGTGATTTGGGGGGCGTGTCATAAATATGAAGGGAAGGGGGAGAGGGTCTGATACAGTGCTATAAAATCCTCTTTCCAGTAAAGGGTTAAGAAATGCAGGTAGCCAGACTGACACCTGACCTGGCTGGCATCTGACCAATAAGGGGACAAGATACTTTCAAACTTTGGGAGGGGGGAAGGTTTTAGTGTGTGTCTTTGTCTGAGTCAGAGTGATCTTGGAAGACAGAAAGAACCTACAGAAAATCCGCCTCCTCACCAATACTCACTTTTCTAAAGTAAGTTTAGATAGCATAGTGAGTAGGTTCTGTTTATTTTGCTTGATACATTCCCTGTGGGAGAGGGAAGGGTTATTCCTGTTTTTCTGTAACTTTAAGGTTTTGTCCAGAGGGGGGAATCTCTCTGAGTGGCCTGTAAAATAGTTACCATCCGGATTTTATAGAGATGATTTTACCTTCTTTGTTTTTAATAAAATCCTTCTTTTAAGAAGCTGACTGTTTTCTATGGTTTTTAAAAACCCAGGGGGTGGGTTTTTAGATCACTGTGTAACCAGTTGGTTAGGAGATTATCCCCAAGCTTTCCAGGACAGGGGGGTACGGGCTTGAGAGGATATTTTTGGGCGGGGTGGGGGGTGGGGGGGAAGGGACTTCACGTGGTCCCCTTTCCTGGATTCCTGTTTAGAACAGTTGATGGTGGCAGTGGAAGCAGCATTTCTCAGGGTGCAGGGAATTTTGTACCTTGGGGGTTTTAACCTAAGCTGGTAAAAATAAGCTTAGGGGCTCTTAATGCGGGTCTCCACGTCTTTACCCTAGAGTTTAGAGTGGGGAGGGAATCCTGACAGTGGGCCTGGGTCTCCCTACCCCTTGCTGCCAATCCCAGCCCTGGGGTTGCAGCCTACACACCTTAGGCTGCACAACCTGCATTTGTTTGCTGTCTGCCCTAGCCAGAGAGCTGGGCCACAGACTGCTTGATATTGCTCGACCCCGCCCAGAGGTCTGAACCTGACGGTGTTGCTGCCTGCCCTCGCCAGAGGGCTGGCTACAGACCGTTACTGGTGCTAATCCCCGGTTGATCGGCTCTCAGCCATTAGGTGGTGTAGCAAGGCACAGTGGCCTCCCTCTGACTCAGCTGGAGGAACCATTCCAAGCCATTACACTTCACCTTTTCTTGGATAAACTAAACAGACTGAGCTTTAAGGCCTCACTATAAGGCAGGTTTTCCTGACCTAGGATGTTTCTTGTAGCAATTTTCAGAACCCTTTCCCATTTGTCAACACCCTGTATAAATGTGGACACCAGAAGTGGACACTGTTTCACTAATGGTCTTAATAATGCTATATTTGGTGGTAACCACACCTCCTTACTTCTACTTGATAGTCCCCTGCTTATAAATCCAAGGATTGGATTTGCTCTCTCAGCAACCATGTCATGCTGGGAGCTCATATTCAGTTTAGCTGGTTATGATCGGTGATGCCTAAATCCTTTTCTGAGTCACTGCTTTCCAAAATACAGTTCCCCATCCTATAAATGTGAGCTACATTCTTTGGTCCTAGATACATAACTTTACATTTAGTTATATAAAAATGCATATTGTTCAAGTGAGCCCAGATTGCTCTGTGGTATTGACCTGTCTCTCTCATTATGTACCACTCCATCATTTTTGTGTCATCTGCAAACTTTACTAGCAATGATTTTACATTTTTCTATCAGATCATTGATAAAGATATGGAATAGCCTTTGGTCAAGACAAATCCTTATGGAGACCTGTGACAGGGTTGGACTCACCCCCATGGCGCCTCCTGCGGGTCTCTCCTGGGAATTAGCTTCCCAGCCTCTGGAGCACCCTCTGCAGGCCAGTGATCCGCCTGACCACTCGGGCCCGTGTCCCTCCCAGGACCTGGTGCCCCTTTAACTGGGGTGTTGCCCCCTGGCAGTACCCCCAGATCTGGGTCTCCCCTCCCCAGGGGAACCCCCAACCCACTATCCCCACCTCACCTCAGTCGTAGGCTACTGCCAGTCTCCAGCTAGCCCCCGCACCCTGGGGCAGATTGCAGTATAAGCCACTCATCACAGGCAAAGGGGGTTTGGACCTGCTGCCTCGGCCTACCCGTGGGTTGCCCCCGCAACCCCAGTACCTAGATGGGCCTAGCCCTAGGCCACAGCCTGGGGTTTTCTCAGGCCGGAGGTCCCCAGCGCCTCTGGCCTTCCCCAGCCCTGCTCCACCCTAGGTACCTGCAGCCAAGCCCTTCTCCCTCTACAAACCAAGGGAGACTCTTTCCTCCAGGCCCACTGCCCTTTTATAAGGGCCAGCTGGGCCCTGATTAAACTGGCCACAGCTGTGGCTGCTTTGCCAAACAGCCCAGCTTTCAGCCACAGCCCTCCCCCAGGGCTGTTTCCAGCCCCACAGGGCAGGAGCGGGGTATCCACCCCGCTACAAGACCCCACTGAAAATGCCCCCACTGGGTGGTGATTCCTCATTCACAATTACTTTTGGGACCTTATCAGTTAGTCAGTATTCAATACAGGCTACATTGCATTTTAATCAGAATTTTGTGCAGTGTAAAGTCAAATGCTTTAACTTCAACATGGTTACAGATTTTAAAATGTTTAACTTTAGCAGTTGCTGTTTAAAATCCTCTCTAGTTACTTTTGGAATAGAAAGTATTTCATTATCGCTGTAAGTTGTGAATATGTCACCCAGCTTCTTTCCAAAGAAAGAGCAGAAATGTTCTTCTTTGTTTGTATCATTGAACATTTTACCATCCCTATTTATCCTGATTATAGTCTCACTTACACGAATGTAAACCAGGAGTAATTAAATTGAAGTCAATGGAATTACGCCGGTGTAAAATTGGCTGTCTGCCAGATCTGAATCAATCCTATCATATTTTATTTTATTTTATTTTATTTATAACCTCAGTGTTATAAGCAGGAAATATATGTTAGGTGCGTGGATACTTTGGCTGCAACCTTGATTTAATTAGAAAATCTTCTTGACACTGACCAAGTTATTTTTTTCTATTAAATGTTCAAAAGACAGAATGCTTTATTTGAATAGGTGGAAGAATACCAAGATAGAAAGAGTATTCAGAACCAGAGTGTAGAAATAGTTGGGAGTATAATAAGAGCTCTGTGTCTAGGGCAAAGCAGAACACCCTCTGCTACAAACCACTCCTACTGTAGTGAATGTTAAATATTCTGTCTATAGCACATCTACTTTAACAGCCTCCCTTTGCAAGGAACCCTTGACACAGTTCTCCTAAATCTCAACTCATAAAATAGCTGATTTTCCCACTAAAGGGTTACTTTAAAAGGGTTCTTGACTATTTTCAACTTCATGAATAAGGTCTATATTCATTTTTAAAGTTAAGATGATATGAGGCTGAGGTTTCCCTTCCCTACTACAACAAACAAGCTGGATCTGGACATCGTTATTGAAGATTACCAAATTAACAACCGCCATGATGCTACACATTCCTGCAAACAGTGTGATTCTGCAGTTTCTGCATTC
Source organism: Chelydra serpentina (assembly GCA_037349315.1). NCBI lineage: Eukaryota > Metazoa > Chordata > Testudines > Chelydridae > Chelydra > Chelydra serpentina. Next base: position 55,608,071 of record JBAIAC010000004.1, on the reverse strand, counting down.
TTCCAGTCTCACTCAGCAGTAGGGGAGTATGTATGATAAGTTCCACATGGTAGATAAGCGTTAGAAGATCTCATCTGTTAGAACTCTAAATACAACATATGTAAGCAAGAGTCTGATCGCTGATAAGAAAAGATACATTTATCATGCCAGGGATTGTAAATGAGTTTGAAAAGCTGGTTTGCAATGAAGGGGATCAATGCAGCAGAATAGAAGTGGCCAAAAAACCATGAGATAATTCATTTAACTGGCCTTTTTTTTTTTTTTTTGAGGAAGTGGATGTGAAGGGATCACTAACGTACTCAGAATGGGTTAGGAGTTTTAAGGGTTCAGTCCCTGCTCTAAGTTGAGCCAAGGGCACCTTTGGCTTACCCTATTACAATGGGACAAATCCTGAAATTCTTACTCTGTTTTTATTCAATTCTCATTCAGGCAAAACTGGGGGCCTGATCCTCCCATGAGGTGCTAAATACAACTCTACTGAAATTACTGGAAGCTGAGGATAGCACCTGCCAACATTGAAAGAGTGTTCCTTAGTAGAGCTGGATGAAAACGCTAAGAATATATTCACAGTGGATACCAAGTAGACACGAAGGTGTGGAGATAGTTGGTAAATGATAACTTCATAGCTACAAGTAAATCCCTTGTGTTCTTGTATGTGCAGAGGGAATGTTTCTGGAGTTTTGGGGACCATGGTTTGATGAGAGTAAAATATTAATTTTAAAATGTAAATGTTTCAGAATTTACTTTGATGGCATTAACAACCCTTTCTGTTTTGTTCTCCATGAACATACCATTCAGTGATTCTGCTTGTACTACCATTGATAGAAAGCCAGTCTTGTGATGTGCTAGCATGAAGGTTCATGCCAGAACATTCATGCAGCCATCTTGAGGTCTATTTGATTCTTCTCCTCCTGTTTATACAAGTTTTGGTCATTGAATCAGGAAGTAGAATATTCTGTGACACAGGTGTCCAATCACATGCAACAAAACAATGAATAGTGATGAATTATAGACAGGAGCAGTGAAAGCACCCTAAAAGTGTGGTGGGGGGCACAGGCACCTGAACCGTGACCCCACCTCCCCACGGCACACCTCCTCCCTAAAGCCACGCCTCTTCTCCCCAAACTCCTGCCCCACCCCTTCTCCCTGAGCCCCCACACTGACTCTTACCCCCAAGATCCCATGCCCCACTCACTCCTCTCTGCCCCCTTCCTCCATCGCTCGCTCTTATGGCTGGTAAAAAGCGGGAAGGCATAGCCCTCCTACTTTTAAAAGTGGGGGAGCCTTAGCCCCCTGGCTCCTCCCCACCCCCGTTCTGGTGCCCCGAGCAAAGATACAATGAAAGCACAAGTATATGAAAAACCCATAGCTGAAATATATTCATATGAAGGGTGTGTTGAATACTTCAGACAAATTTTTGTGTGGATAAAATGTGAGCAGAAAAAGGGGCAACATTTGTCTAATATGTTAGTCTCTGGGAATAGTTTGCTCATTTTGAGTCCTGCATCCTATGTACTTGGAACAGAAGGTTGAAAGTTCTATTCTAGATGCTGATTATAAAGTATGAGTGACACTCATCCAGTGTAGACGACAAGCTCAAGGCTTATGTACCATTCCAGTCTTATTTCAACCCCATTTTGAAGATTTCAGTGAAAACCAAGCGCGGTGTGTTGGTCTTGTGCTGTCCATCTAGTTGGGGGTGAAGTTCATCCTATGTGACTAGCTGTTGCATAAGGTGACTGTCTGTGGGCCTGTGAGTCTGTGGGGATTCTTACATTGTCCCATATTTCACAGGAGAAGCCCCATATTTTAAAATCTTTCTTACCCTACAAGTTGGAATAGACAAATGGCCCATCTAGACTGTTATTCTGTCTCCAACAATAGCACAGCCAGTGCCAGGCTTTAAACCCTTGTAATGCATGTAATCGTGCGGTATTATAGCTTCTGCACTGAAGTATCCACAGATTCATAGAGGAGGCTTGATACCCCTTGACATTTTAGGCTAATTAATGGAAGGAGTTGGAATTTTTATATAGGATCTACTATAATGCAACCCTCAGGGCTTGTCTATCAAGCAAGTTACTGAACGGAAAACCAAGGCGTTAATCTACAGTGCACCACCTTGCCATGTAGTAACGGCATGTGTGGACCTCGCTACAGCGCAGGAAAAATTTCAGACTGCAGCTCGCTATAGCAATAGCCACAGGTAACTTTACTGCAGGACAAGGTGGTGCGCTGTAGCTTCACACCCTGGCTTGCCACACACTAGCTTGTTGTGTAGACAAACCACTACTCATGTAAGTAGACCCACTGAACTCAATGGGCCAAATCCTGAAGTCCTTGCTTAGATTTTACTCAGGCAAAACTCCCTCTAACTTCAGCATGAGTTTGACTGAATACAAACTGAGTGAGGGTTTCAGGAGCTGATGCAATATGACTACTTGTTTGAATGGTGATTACTCACATGAGTAAGGGTTACAAGATCAAATTCACAATTTTTTAAGCATTTTCGTATCTAACAGGAATATAGGAATTGTTATAGTGGATCAGACCAATAGTTCATTTATACCAGCATCCTAGTGTCTCTGGTAATGCAACAGCCCTGTTTCAGAAGTACGCACAAAAACCCCAATAATGGGCAACTATTGAACAAGCTGCCCATCATCTAAGTTTCTTTCCAACACAGGCAGATAATGGTTGGCTTGTAATCTGATTCATATGGGTTTATAGCCTTCATATTTTTTATTTCAACTAGTGTAGCTGTAGTTCTTATTATTCATATGAATGTCTAATCCACTGCATGCGTCCGATGAAGTGGGTATTCACCCACGAAAGCTTATGCTCCAATACGTCTGTTAGTCTATAAGGTGCCACAGGACTCTTTGTCACTTCTACAGCTCCAGACTAACACGGCTACCCCTCTGATACTTAATCCAATTTAGAAACTTATTAAGCAGAGCTGGTAAAAAAAAAATCCACATGAAGAATTTTAAAAAAATAAACAGTTTTTTCATGACCATATGTGACAAGAAAATTCTAAAGTTTTTAAAAGAAATTAAATGAAAAAATCATTTGAAAGGTCTGGCTTTTTTCTCACTTTAAAAAACAAACGATTTTTCCTGGGGGAAGAGGGGAGAGAGAAGAAGAAAAATGGGAGGGAATGGGATTTTTTCCCCACCTGGTCAAATGAAAATTTTTAAGTTTTTGAAAAAATTTCATTCAAAATATCATTTAAAACTGAAATATTTTGATGACACTGAATTTTTTCAGTGAAAAATGAAACCATTTTTTGACAGAAAAGTTTTTCCTTTGAAAAAATATTCAACCTGCTCTACTATTAAGGTAGTTGCCTTAAGCAAATAGCACTGACTTTGAGTTCCAAAGGTCAATTCTGCATTGCATACATATTTCTTCTTACCCCTTTAAGTCTGTCACTTTTTAATTGCGTTTGACTGCCTTCCTGTGTATATATTCTAGGAAAGTGTGAATAGAAGCATCCAATTGACCTTCTACATACTATCTATTTTATATACCTTTAGTTTATCTCCTCTTTCTTCCTTTGCAAAATAATTGAGTCTTGACTATTTTCCTTTTATTTGTACCTCACATAAAAATTTCTTTTTACCCTAGCCATTCTTCTAATCATTTTCTTTGCATCCCTCTGGAATTTTTTAATGTCTCCTATGCATGGTTACATATAAAGTGACCAAAAGGAATAGAATTCAAGATGAGGATATGTCACCATGACTCAGTGGGTCAGAGCTGAGGATGCCAAATTCAGGATGAATTGATGAGAAATAGGGCAGACACATCCCAGACTACTGGTTATTCTACCATCAGATATACCAAGCCAGTGACAAAAGTAAACTTCTGTCTCACCACAGTTGTTAACAAGAAGTAAAAAATGCAGTCTGCTTAGGCATTCCAGCACTCATTTCACCACCCAGACACTAGACTTTATGATGAGTGGTTATTTAAAACCAGTTTAATCAAACAAAGGGTCCTTCTAATCCCAAGAGATGAGCCACATATCCAGGTCAATATGTAACTCAGATCTTGCCCAATAATCACACTGTTGCCAATCCTTTAGTATCTAATATTTAAAGGTTTATTTATTAGAGAAAAGAAAGAGGAGAGAGTTAAAATGGTTCAGCAAGTCTCTCTCTCTCTCTCTCTCAAATCATTGCAGAGTTCTTGGATCAGGTTTGTAGCAGTGATGTTACAGATTGCTGCTTGTAAAGTCTCTGGTAACTTCCAAACGACTAGAAGGTCCTCAGTCCATTGATGAGACTGCTCTTTTTAGTGTAAGTCCAGAGATCAGAGCAGGAAAGAGGCAAAATGGAGATGCTTCCAGGGTCCTTTATACCTTCTCCCATGTGGAGGGACTGCTCTCAGTCTTAGTTTGTGGGAAATTACAGGCACAAGATGGAGCCCAGGGTCACATAGTCACATGCCCTTGCATGTTTTGATGACTCATAGTAGCAGCCTCTACCCATATTCTGGCTCAAGTGTCCATAGGAAGGCTCACCAGGTGGGGACAAGCTTCTTCTATGGTGTTCTGAGTGTTCTTTAATGGGCCATCAACTTGAATAGTTAATTCACAATGTGCTGGCCAGACTGGATGTAAATTACCTTGTGGGTGTTATCCCAGGAACAAACATATTTGAAATATAGATCTATATAGCTAATATTCATAACTTCAGATACAAAAAATGATACATGCATATAAACAGGATAATCATACTCTGCAAATCATAACTTTTCCATTGACAGTTTACATGATATACTTTGTACAAGATTTGTTGTAACTGTTGAACAGTGGCAATATTAATGATATAAATGGTCACGTTTCAACCAAACAGCATCACAGGATATACCTTCAGTTCACACAATCACAATATAATATTTTCCATATTATTCTTTATTCTTGTCTTAAAGGAGTTTAGCATCTAATTTGATTGTTTGCCCACCTTTGCGGCTAGAACAGACATTTTCATTGAGCTGTCCACTCTGACACCTAGATCTTTTAACAAGCCTGGAAGGCATTCACTTAGTCTCAGGAGCCAAAAGTGTGAAGTACTGTACATCCTCAAGTAGAAAAAAAATATTCAAATGTACTGAATGTATTACAACAGAGGTGATTAAATTCTTGGAAGTGAAAAGTAATTGGCCCTAATTTCAAGGCCAGTTGTTTATAGTAGAAACATGTGTAGAATGTATGTGTTCGGATGGTGTATTCTGTGTTGAATATAGGCTATGCTGGCCCAAGGAACATTTTACATGAATTGTGGCTTGTAAGCAATACACCTCATTGAACAAAATGTTTAAAGTATTTCAATAGGCAGCAGTATTCCTGTCCAAAGCACAGTGTGTTAGGTTGTTCCTTTGGAAATGATTCTAGTACAGAAGTACCTACATACACCTCAGGAAAGGAAGAAGTAGAAGCTACTAAACTACTCACAAATACTTTGCAGATTATTAACATTGTGGGTGGTTTGTTGCTTATGAACAAGGGAGTCATTGTCCAAATGGATGGTGGATACCCAATTAAAATGAGGGGATTATTTCCAGTCATATGGAACATCACATCTCTTTGGCAATCCTGTGCAGTTAGTATAGACTCATTGCCTTCTGTGATGCAAGACAACACACTGTACTTTATTACCTCTCTTCCATAGTGCTTTTTGAATTGTTATGAGTGCCATTTGACTTGATCAACATGGTGAACTATATTAAGCATTTATACCATGCACAATCCCATTTGGTCCTTTTATGTTGAGGGACACTCATGGATTGTACAAAATGCCTCAATAAGTAGGTGACCTATGAGCTATTTTCCATTGTTAGTGGCTGTGAATCTATGGTGCATTGTAAATTTGAGACAAATACTAAATCCTCTATTTGCCATTTGGATAATAGCTATCTAGCTCCAATTGAAACAGTTCACATATTGAAACAGTAATCACAGCACTAAGCCTAGAAATATGCTGCTATGTTTAGGTGCTGTACATAAAAACTGTCCAGAAAATGATCATGTCTAGAACTTTGATTGGTGTGGAATTGGTTCAGATGTCTTATGATCTGTTACATTTTTTATTTGTTTTTAAAAGGATCTCATAAAAGAAGAGGATATGAAAATTCATAAAGCAGGACTACAGAAGAAATACCCCTTCTGAATTACAACAAGATCACTAACTCTTTATGGACAGCTGGGAAGGTAACCAAAATATGTGCTGTGTTGCTCCTACATGCTTCTAGTTGGTTTGTGAGATCTGCATGATGCTGGGTGTATAGTACTGTGAAGATTCCTGGAAGCAAAGGCAACCTGCCTGGACTAATGTTAAGGGTGGTGCACATATGAAGCCTGGCCTACACAATGTAAATGCAGTTGATTCCAGGTTCTCCCAGCTGTGATCAGGACTGGGAACCACAGCTCTTTGGCAGCAAGTTTCTAGATCTCAGTGTTCCAGGCAAAGAAGCCAGACCTTGGAGCATTTGCTGCTTGTGGTGGACCTGAGACTCTTGGCATAGGGAATTTATATACATGGCTTTTCTTTCCAGTGGTGATGGCAGTGAGGACTTAGGGTGGCACAGGTGGAAAACAAATCTCAGGTGTACTCTTAGGGCACTCAGAAGTTAATGCAGACTCCCTTACATTTGAGTAACAGTTCATCAGGCTTTGTGATCATAGCGGTTGTGTTCAGGTGATTTATCAGTTAAGCTTTGGACTCAATACAGTATTTCCTCTCCAGCAGGAAACCATTACCTATCTGGCCACAGGAAACGTTTAAAGTTTTCATACTAATGAATCTCTCTCCCCATTGCCTGTGTGAACCACGAAGATTTTGAAGATACAAGTATTTTCCATCAAGATTATGAATAACACTACTTGGCAAACTATCCTATAACAAAAAAACAAGCCTCCAACTTTTTTTTAGTGACTTTACATACAATGTGCCTTAATTACTGGCAAGCATGTCAAGATCCTATTCCCACATGTGTCAACACTTCCTTAATACACTGTAATTCATCATGTTAGCATGGCAGAAACAAGGTACTCTATATCTTTACACACATCCTTCTCCAAGTTTTGGTCCTGAACTGCGTATTAAATGAACACAAAGTCTTCGTCTAGTGAACAAAGAACAGACCACAGCATCGAAACAGTAAGGTCCCTCGAGTCAATCAAAGTCATACATCACAGAGCACTTTATCATATTCTTCACAACACTGCCTAAATCCAAGAAGCACTGCTTTATTGTCAGAAGGACATTCACTTAATAACAGCAATAAATCCAGAAAGGCAAGCTAATTTTAGACAGAAATCTTGGCTAAGAGAGAACCCTATCATTTCCCACTCCTGACATTTTTATTCATTGAGTTCATTTTCATGCTAGTTGTTTGATTAAATGCAGATAGGGATTTATTTATTTTTAATAAAAAAATACAGGATTCTGAAAAGTGCCAAAATGGCAAATAAGAGATCCAATCCTTTCCCCCCATTGAAATCAACAACCGTTTTCTCATTGACTTCAATGGAAGTGGGATTGAGCTCACAAACCTGTTGGAAGAAACAAAAAAGGTTAAAATCCCATTTGAAAAGTCTTTTTGGATCATCTGTTAACCCTTTGGCAGTTCCAGGGGCAACTGAGAAACCAATGAGATTCCTTTTCTGATCTGTCTGCATGAGCTTATTGGAGAAAATGTATGTGGCTGTATAGGTAGCCATTTCATAAAGGTACAAGTGAAAATAAAACTGTCCATAGTATGTTGAAGCAAGATGTTTCATTTGTACTCATAAACCAAAGTGCTTGCTGTAATTTTACATTGCAGTTTTATAGTCAACCGTGATACAGTCCACCTTCATTTTGCAGATCCCCTTCTTTCAAAACCAAGGATTTGTGATGCATTACTGAGATGTTTTATAACAAAAAGTGATTTTGAGAAATGTTGCTCATCAAGATTCTAATTGAAGACGGGGGTACTGTGATGGGGTGGATTACACACATGCCAAACCCATGAAAAAAACACAGAAATCGGGCTTGTTTTTGGCTTAAGTGGCTTGTGAGTTGCTTGTTGGCTAGTTTTTGTCGTGTAGTTTGTTGCTTCTTTTTTTTTTTGATCGGCTCCCAGCAAGCAGGGGCAAAGAGGGGGGAGAGAATCAGGGGTGCACAACGGGCCCACCACAGTTCCAGACTGCACGTTGGGGGGGATCTAGTTACATAGAGCATTGAGGTTCTTAGAGATTGGCTTGTTTTGGCCTATGGGATTAGCTTGATTTTTGGCTTATTGTGAAAGTCAGGGTGCTTATTTACCATGTGAAAGTTGGCGACTTGTGGACTAGGCCCAAAGGCCCCCTGCTGGAGGCCTCAGGGTTCTGCCACACCCATTCCAGGAAAGGAGCAGTGGAGAGGTCCTCCAACCAGACTAGAGTGGCTGCAGGGGAAGCAGCCAATCAGGGCCTAGGAGGGTCATATAAAAGGAGCTCCAGAACAAAGCAGAAGTTAGTTGCTGCTGGAAGTTGGAGAAGAAATGACTGCATGTCTGGCTGAGGGAACTGCAGCACAATGGACAGCTAAGTGAGGGCAGGGACTGGGGGGAGCAAGAGGCTCCTGGCTGGCTGCTAGGACTGAGCCAAAGACAGTTTGCTAGCAGGGACCAGGGGAGTGATGAAGGAGCTCCTGGCTGGCTGTGGGGACTGGGTATGGACTGAGCCTGGGGAGGGCCACAGGAAGGTAGTGTTTCCAGGGAGGAAGCCCTGAGGATACAGCCCCATACCAGTGCTGGACTGGTTTAAAGACCGTGGACACACCCAACGAGAGGGGGTGCTCATGAGAGATGGGTGCTGGCCCTGCTACAGGTACCTGTCAGGCTGAGGGGTATGTAATACTTCTCAGCACAGGCGCCGACTTCCTGTGGCGCCAGTGGGAGCTCACGCCCAGCGTCGGGGGCGGGGCCCCGCTCCCGACGCCGGGCCCTGCCCCCAACGCCGGGTGACGTTGCGGGGCCCCGCCCCCGACGTTGACGCAACGTCGCCCAGCATCGGGGGCGGGGCCCAGCAACGTCTCCCGGTGCTAAGGTAAGATGGCAGCGGGCCCCGGGGTTGGCGGGGAGCTGGCCGCGGGTCCCAGGGTTGGCGGGGAGCTGCCGGTGGGTGCGGAGCACCCACCAATTTCCCCCCATGGGTGCTCCAGCCCCGGAGCACCCACGAAGTCGGCGCCTATGCTTCTCAGAGGGAATTCGTATCTTTCCTCATAGTCATCCAGCCCAAAATAACAAAGTTTTGGGTTGGTAAAAACAGGCACCAAATCTCTTCTTGTTGGCAAATACTGAAAGCCACTAAGGGTGAAAACCACATACTCTGATGTTGCTTATACCAGTATAAAAGCAACGGGACTTCAGTGAAGTCAGCGGAGTCACTCTGGAATTACTCATAAAAGTGAGATCAAAAATTGGTTCTCTGAGAGGTTTGTATTTTTTAAAATGGGCTTGACTGGTTTCCTGTATAAACATTTTCAATTTTTTTTATCGTAAGCTAAAAACTTAGGGCAGGATTCCCTGGTTCTCCGTGGCTGCCTTGCAGTGGTCTGGTGATGCAAAGCACCACTATAGAGCTCTTAGCTGACCTGTTACAACAGGCTTATGGCTGCTTTGCATCACTGGAGCAGCACAAAGAGACTGGTGTGTACCCGTGAATCTGGTCTGTAGACTGTTTCTGCTACTCTACCTTTTCCAAATGTGGGTATCAGGCAGACCTAGACAAATAATTCTTAACCAGTAGCTTAATTATTTTTACTACTTTTTCTATTTACAAATTTTCCATGGGCAGATCACAATTTTCTTCAATTTATTCATTGTTCAGAATTATTCAGCATTATTCACCAAATAATTTCTATGAATAGTTCTTGATCTACAGCTTGTTTGCACTCAGTTTATTATGATCATTTGCTATGTGAAATTCAAGCTGTTTTGGCTGGATACGTGGGTCACAAGGAATGTTTCCTGAATGTGTGTTTAACTCCTGGAATCTGTTTTCCAATGAGATTACTCATAATTACACATTTGAAATTTATTTGGCAGAAATATTCTGCAGTATTCACTTGTAAATGATTTTGGAGAACATTCTTGCCTGCAAGTTTGAGCGCTAGAGTACTCATGGAAACTGAACACAGAAAGGTTGCAAACAGTTAGACACATGAACGTACCAATCTGAATGAATATTTCAAGCAATTTTTGCAATATTCATCCTGATCTAGTAGCAAGCTATTTTTCACTGCTGGACTTCAGGTGGTTCAGGGCAGTTCCCATGTCCACCCATGTGTTTGTATAGCACCTGGTACAATGGGGCCCTGACCCTGATGGGGCTTTTGAATGCTCCTTGGAAACAAACAAAAAAAGAATAATCTGTGACCATTGTGTGCTAACGGTATTAGGGTCTCTAGACATCTCTGATTCCGATGAAGTTCAATCTGTAGAGCAGCAGTTCTCAAACTTTAACAACCTGAGGACCCCATTTGGATTTAACATTTTTTGGGGACCCCTAAGCCTTCCCGCTCAGCCCTTGCCCTGCCCCTTCCTCGAGGCTACGCCTCTGCCCGTCCCTTCTCTGAGGCCCCGTCCCTGCTCACTCCCTTCCCCCATCCCTCCGTTGCTTGCTCTCCCCCACCCTCACTTACTTTCACCAGGCTGGGGCAGTGAGTTTGGGATGCAGGCTCTGGGCTGGGGGAGGGAGTTTGGGTGAGGGAGGTGGTGCTTACCTCGGGCAGCTCCCGAAAGTGACCGGCACATCCCTCTGGCAGCAGCTGTTAGGTGTGTGTGTGGGGGGGGTCAGGGGGTCTCCGCGTGCCGCTGCTCCTGCCTGCAGGCACTGCCCCCAGGCACCGCCCCCGCAGCTCCCACTGGCTGCAGTTCCTGGCCAATGGGAGGTGCAGAGTTGGCGCTCAGGCCGGGGGCAGCGTGCGGAGACCCTCTGCCCCCCCATAGGGCCACAGGGAGGTGCTGGCCGCTTCCAGGAGTGGCGTGGACCCAGGAACAGCTGTTCCCTGGCGTGTAGGAGGCGCTGGGAGGGAGGGAGAGAAGTTGATCAGTGTGGCCCAAGGATCCCCAAGGGTCTGTGGACCCCAGTTTGAGAAATGCTGCTGTAGAGGGTTTCATGGAGTAGAGGTAGTCTGATATTGGAAAAAGAAAGTTATCAGATGTTACTGAGGCATGATTCTGCTCCCAAGGAACTCTATTGTAGTTTTGCCATTGATTTAAAGGGGAGTAAGATTAGTCCTCTCCTGAGCACAGATTTGTAAAACTGAAGGTAACTACCACTGACTCTCTTTCTCCAAATCATATATGTTATATCACTTTTGTTTGTGTTAAATACATTATGGATGCACTAGTGCATGTGAGTTGGGGTTAGACACATACCTAACATAACACAATTCAATCCAAAATACATGTATTGGATCTACCAGAACATAAAATTGCAAGTAGAACTATTTTTTTAAAGGCAAAAATGCTGTGTTGAATTAAAACATCCAAAACACATTAGACTGCCCCAAAAACAATGCATAGGTTTGCAGACTGCTTTGCTTATAGAGGGTTCTCTTTATCCCTTCAGGTGGATAGGTGAAAGGTCAATGCTGGAGCACTCTAAGGGTCTGCAATGGAGAGAGACTTGGAAAGGCTTTGTTTGTCCCTAACACTAAAAATACCTTTTTTGGGAAATGGGTTCTCAGCTAGGAAGGATAGGTGTTCCTTGCAATTTTAAGTCAGACTGCCAGAAGGAAGGTGCTGCTGTTCAGTGCTCACAAATGTAGCCAAGTTCTGGTTTGTTCCATGTAGGGCAGGGCTGGATTACTTAATTTTTAAAATACACAATAGCATATTTGGAAATCTGGAAAAAGATATTTAGTCCTTAAGTTTTTATTGTGTATGCTATTTTCTTTTTCGGGTACTGTTTGAAGCAAACAGTGCCCTAGCATTAGGGCAGATTATATTTTTCTCACATGTAGCTGAGGAACTAGGAAAGACAGATACCCCACTCCCCCCTCATCAGACCAAATACAAAAACATGGTCCAAGAATTTTTCCTCAGTGGAATTCTTCTTTTCACGTTGTATGTGCTAATGAATGTTATCTGGCAACTCTGAATGGGTTCTCACTAACAATTGACAAAATGCAGTTGTTAAAGTAGTAGTTAGAAAAAAATTAGAAATCTTTACTACAGACTAGTTGGTTTCTCTCTTTTCCCACCTGATGAGGATTGTCTGATCTTATGAGGATGAGTAAAGGAAAATGATTGCTTATGATCTCTTGCACAGGCGCCGACTTCCTGGGGCGCCAGTGGGAGCTCACGCCCAGCGTCGGGGGCGGGGCCCCGCTCCCGACGCAGGGCTCCGCCCCTGACGCAGGGTGACGTTGCGGGGCCCCGCCCCCGACGTTGACGCAACGTCGCCCAGCGTCGGGGGCGGGGCCCAGCAACGTCTCCCGGTGCTAAGGTAAGATGGTGGCGGGCCCCGGGGTTGGCGGGGAGCTGGCCGCGGGCCCCGGGGTTGGCGGGGAGCTGGCCGCGGGTCCCGGGGTGGGCGGGGAGCTGCCGGTGGGTGCGGAGCACCCACCAATTTTTCCCCATGGGTACTCCAGCCCCGGAGCACCCACGAAGTTGGCGCCTATGATCTCTTGGCTAATAACTCTTTCTTGTTAAAATCAAGGGTGTATATTTGGTTATGGGGACTGGTAACGGGCTACGGACCCTATTGGGCCTGATTTTCATTTACACTAGGCCATTTTACACCACTCTGGCAGTGTCCAGGGGGCTTTAAATGGGCATAAAGTACGTTTATACTCTCTTTAAACTCCCTTTAGACTGCCAGAGAGTTTAAAGTGGCCTAAGGCTATGTCTACATTGCCCCACAGTTCAGACTATGGGGGTGTGAACAGCAGTGCACACCAAAGTGCAGTGTTCTAACTCCTCCATGTGGATCCCGCGGGTATGAACTAAAAGGTTCCTACTTCACATTAATGTAGTCCTATCTGAAGAGGAGTTACAGCGCAACAGTTTGGTGCACACTGCTAGTCACATCCCCATAGTCGGAACAGCAGGGCAGTGTAGACATGCCCTTAGTGTAAATGGGAATTGGTTGTATGAACTTTAGTTCCCTGTTCAAATTCAGCCCACACACACGAGTGGTGAACAAAAGCCATCACCATTGAATGGTTAATCTGTAAAATGCATTGATGATCTCAGACTCTGTCCTAGTACCTACTGGAAAAGTGGCTTCCCACCACTGTGGTTAGTCTTAACTGGCATCCTTGCTGGCAAACTCAGCAAGGAGGCTGAGGAATGAATTCTCATGGAGACTGAATTAACCTCTTCTTAGGCCCTGTTTTCACTGGCTGTCACACCAGTTTTAAAAAACAGTACAAAAATGGTTTATACTTACTGGGAGCCAATAGGGTTCTGACATGGATGGGCTGACAAATGTGAACAAAACTGTGTAGAATGAGGTAACAAGATGTGCTCTCACCTATGTCCCTCCAGAGCTGCAGCTCATTGGCCAATTGACATAGCGAAGCTCCTGCTACACCTGTTATGTGAATGAATAAATAGAGAAGTTCAGGCTCCTGAGCATCTTGCAAGAGGTTCAAAAGAAAAAAAAATACATTTTTTTTTAAAAAATAAAGGCACAGAGAGCTGACAAAAGCTGGGACAGATGCACATACCCTGTTTCCTGACAATTGATTTATAGGTGGCGTGGGGGTGAGTAGTATCAAATAGCAATGGCTGCCCAAAAAACCTTTGGCAGTTGGCACAGTTGCGCCCTCTACTGTCAGATAAGATCTGGCCACAATGGTCCATTCTGTCATGGCTTCCAGGCTGGATCCAACACCTCACTTTGGGCCAGATTCTGCCATCCTTAGCAAGTAGGACCATCCTTCTTGCATTTTTCTCAATGGGAGCTTCTGGGTGCTGAGCATTTTGAAAGTCTGGCCTCTAATGTATGGACTGCATGGTGTGTGGTTTTGGTTTTTTAAATGAAGTTTCAGGTAAGTAGCCTCACTGGGTGGTCCAGTTTGGCAGCCTTTGTCTCTTTCTGCTGATGTTGGGAATAGTTAGGTCATCTTGAAAGTCTTGAGGATCAGGAGTCCATATCTCCACAGTGTACCTGAGAGAAGGGTTTGGTCCTGTGTGTGTACTGTGTTACCTTGGAAATTCTCCTTCTCTCTCTCTCTTTGATATCTGGGCCTGGAGTCCCTGGAGAGGCCTCTGGAAGGCCTCTGGAAGGAGTTAGCAGGGAGCTTGCCTGAAGCTGAAAGAACGCAGCTGACTGCTATGTGAGATTTGTAACTAATTCACCTCAGTCTTGTTTAAAAAACAGCCAGGCATTTGAATGTTGGAAGCCAGCGATTTTGCTCTGTACAGGAAGCCTTGAATGAACACTAATGGAGTTACCAATAACGAGTGACTTCTCCCTATGGTCTAGTCTGTGTATTGGCACTATGGATCTAAGGCTCTGTTCTTCATGCCCGCTCAAATGGCCCAATCCCTGCTCCCCTCGGCGCTGAGATGTACAATGTGGGTAATCCACACAGGAATAAGGGAGAACCTTATGCCTGCTTATTGTCTTGAACAGGCACATTAGGCAAGCCACAGTCTTGCCCTTTATGAGTTGCACAAAAAAGATAGGTTCTCCTTACATGTCAGCAAATACTTAATAGACACAGTGCTGTAATTTTGTCTTGCATCTGAGAATTTGCTGCTTCTATAAATTATACAACAGCATTTCCCTAGTATATTAAGTAATGTGCAATGATTATTGTCAGAATAAATGAACAAAGAATATTTTGTGATTCATTATCCTTGCTTTTTATTGTTGTTCGTTTACTTTTTAATTTGCCAAATTCAGTCATTCAAAATGAGTCTGTAGTTATTAGTGTGAATTAGGGAAGACTTATTTTTCAGGATGTCCTAATTCAGCCTCAAATACTGAAAAAAAATCTCCCACTGGCCAACTAAACTCACTCCACTCAGACAGCTATTATGAACACAAACAGCCTCACCAAAAAGCAAAAGAAAAGAAACAAACTTGCAAGTAACTTCAGCAGCAGTATTAAAAAAGAAAAGGAAAACACAGGCTGCGAACTCAAAGCATATAATGTATTGACAACCCAGCACCAGCTTGCAACAACATGCAAAAAAGCCAGCAGCAACATTCCCCCTCCTCTTCCTTTTATCGCTCTCCTGTCCTCGCCTTGCCTCTTTCACTTCTGCTTCTCTCTTCAAGCCCTAAGGGCCTTTCCTCCCACCTCTTCTGCCTCTCTTCTGTGTCCTGGGGACTTGTTCACTTTCTCCGTGCCTCAACCCTTCTCCTTCCTCTGTGCCCTCCATCCCCAGTTTACAGCCTGACAGGTTTGCTTTTCTGTGTCATGTGATTGCATGGCTAGTTGGGACTCCATGTGTTTCTAGAGTCCAGTGGTATGGGAGTAATAAAAGGTCAATATTCAGCATGATGAAAATTTAAGAGCAAGGGGCCCCTAGGTTCTGTATTATGGCTGCCACTATTCAAGGTATTTTTTGATGATCTGATATGGTGGGAGAGATGTTAAGTGACAATTTTCAAGTGTCACAAAATGATTTAAGTTAGTCAAGCCTAAAGGAAACTGTGCAGAATTTCAGAGGGACCCAACAAAGCTTAGGTGAATGGGCAGAACAAAGACTGTTGAAATTAAATGTTGATAAATGCAAATTAATGCACACGAGAAGGAAAATTTTGAACTACTCAGACACTTCACAAGGTCCTACATTAACTTCAATGACTCTGGGAAAAGGCCTGGGCATTATTATAGACAGGTCAATGTGTGGCAGTGGTAACGCCCCCCCCCCCCCCAATTATTACAATGTATAAAGACTAATATAGAAAATAATACTGAAAACATTATGCTATCAGCCACATTCTGGCCCAGTACCAATCTGTACAGATGCCAGTCTGTTGCGAGTGGATGCATCCATTTCTGAGACCCTTGGGTCTGGTTAGAGCCTAGTCACTGTTTCTAGCTCTGGGTCTCTAGGGACCACTCCCAGGTTCAGACCTCTTGTCTGAGCCCTTCTTTAGGATGTGGGATGCTTTAGTCCAGTCACTCTAGTCCCCTGAAGCTAGTGCCTCAGACCCACCTCCTCAAACACCCTGCTCCTGGCCACGCTGGAGTGGGCCGGGAGCTGTGGACCCTCCACCTGCCCAGGGTGGAGGGGCCAAGAGCAGGCTCTGGCCTGTGTCCGTGCTCCACGGGCCCCCGCCCAGGGCAGCTCCCCATAGGTGCCTGTGTGGCTCTTACCCTGACCCGGCTTCAGTTGGGGGGCCGCATCCCGGCCATGGTAAGAGTCATGTGGACAGTTGTGGGGAGCCGCAGACCCTCCACCTGCTTGGGGCAGGGGGCCCGCAGGGTAGGGACACGGGCCAGGGGCTGCTCTCATCCCCCCCGCCCCTGGCAGGTGGAGGGTCAGTGGTGCCCCACAGCTGCCCAGGCTCCCCATCTGGGCTCTAGCTGTTGGCCTGGCCAGGGGGGTGGGGCCTCAGGGGGAAGAGAAGGGCCCCCCCCATTCCAGTGCTTCTGCACAGACCTTCTGAGCCCACCTCAGTCACTTACCCATGCACTTGCAGAGCTCCACCAAGTTGTGGGCGCTTGGGTTTCTAGTTTAACCCTTTGGGGACAACATGGTAGGAAGACAAGGAACACAGGCTTGGCAAAGGAAAGTAATTTCTTAACTACAGTAACTCAACTCTTAAAAACACTAGCATCTTAGAGGTCCTTACACCAAAACAAATGTCCTGAGATGCATCTGTGTCCAGGCTGATCCCTATCCCTTCTGAGGTTTGTTAGTGTTTCAGGCCCCATGGACAGAGTCCCTCCTGCCCTCTCATTCCCACAAGCCATGTAATTCTGTGGCAATGTATGCCCTCTTGTGCTCAGAGAAGCACCTTCTCTTAAATACAGTCTCTTTCCTTTTGCCATGGGCCTAGGCTGAGAAGCTGTGGACACACCAGCCATGCTGGTCCCTCTTTGTGGAAAAGTCCATTGTTCCAAGGTGCTGGGCCAGCAGTTGTGGGGGTTTGTTTGTTTTTTAGACCAAAACAATTCAATGAAATTGACATGAATTCATGAGATGTTCTCTTGTTGCCAAATATTCATTTTTCACTGAAAGTTTTGATTGAAAAATTTTGTCAATAGACCCCCCTCTCTCCACCCTGACCCAGAGTACTGCCTTAGTCCCTTCTTGGACTTAGATGAAATTTTTGCCTAAACAAGGATGGCAGGTTTGGACCTTTGTTTGAAAATGAAACTATATTAGGAAGCTTGTTCCCAGAAGTGGAGTGGTTATAGAGTTCCTGGTCCTCCACAGTTACTAGAGAAGATCAGGATGTGTTGCTGTGGGGAGCTTAATAAATGTAGAGACTTCCTAGTTGGGGAGTTATCTGGTTGTACTTAAAGCATGGCTCTTTGTGTTTTTGTCATCACACTACATGGTGTCAGAAGTGAGTGAGTCTTTTTCTCTAATGGAGGATTTAAAGTAAGAGACCTCCAGATTGCCAGAGGGGTGAGTGAGTGGGGAAAGTGGAAAATTCCACAGGAGAGCTGTGGAAGCTGCAGCAGAAAGGAGGCAGAGCCCTGTCTCAGCACAGCAGTGGACTCCATAGCATAAATGGCTCTGTTAGAGAAGTTTGATTTTTGGTAACTCACACAGCTGGACTCACTGGCTCTGGTGGATTGAGCAATTCCGGATGACTTCTGGTTTAACAGAAAATGACCAAGAATACCAAGTAAATGCTTTGATATTTGCCATGGGTGATGCTGCTGATGACGTCCTATGTGCCCTACCCCTCACTGATGAGGAAAAGAAAGAATAGACCAAAATGAAAGATATTTTCAATGCCCATTTCATAGGCAGACAAAATATTATGTATGAGAGGTCCTCATTTAATAAACGGTGGCAGGAACAAGTTGAAACAGATGAGACTTTTCTTATGGTAGGCCATAGTCTTGTTGGACTTTGCAAATATAGAAGTTTAAAGGAAGGACTAATAAGAGACAGGATAGTTATTGGCATAAGAGACACCAATTTATCAGCACAGCTTCAGTAGACCCAGATCTCACAATATCAAAAGCTATAACAAGTGAGAATGCAAGAAACCATAAAGAAACAGCAATGTGACTTACATGTTAGAAGCAATACTGACACAATAACGAGAAAAGAGACAAATCTGAAAGAAGAAGCAGACCAAATTTACAATATAAGAACAGTGCACAACTAGAGAGTGGGAGACCAAACAACTTTAATAGGAGGGAAACTTGGAAAAGCTATGGAAGATGTGGCAAGACACCAAGGCACAGATGGCAACAATGTGGACCAGCCAAAGAGGCAAAATGAAGGCGATGACACAATGTCCCATTTTGTGTCAGCACACAGGTCACCGAGAGTAGAGAAAACAATAATTGGATGACATACTTCTAGGGACTATATTCTCAATAGAACAGACAACGTGGTACACAAACATGACTCAAAATGGTCAAAACCTTAAATTTAAAATTGATACTGGGACTGCAGTCTCTGCAATTCCAATAAATGATTATAACTGATCCCAGGATGGAGATCGGCAAAGCTCAATAAGATTCTACATTGGACTAGTTACAATACATTGGATATTTAGGCCAATTCCTTGGGAAATTGGAGAAAATATGGAAAGTTCTTCAACAAATAATATATGTAATACAAGGACTGACAACTCACTTACTAGAGCTGCCATTAATACGAGGACTACACCTAGTAGAGAAATTAGAATGCATTCATGGCAAAAAGCAAACTATACAGGAGATGAATCCAAACATCTTCACAGGGATAGGAAAGCTGTCAGGGGACTAAAAATAAAACTGGTACCATCACAAACTCCCATTACTCTTACAGTCAAATGCTGCATCCCTATACCCTTATTGGGAAAAAGTCAAAGAAGAATGAAAGATATGGGGATTATTTTCCAGATAGAAGAACCTACTGAAAGTGTGCAGGGATGGTTGTAGTACTGAAACTCAATGGCAAAATCTGGATTTTTTGTGGACCATACACAACTTAATAAAAGTGTGTGCAGAGAGACACATGCTTCTCACAGTTGACCAGACATTCGCTTAGTTATCAGAAGCCAAAATCTTGATGCTTCAACCACCATTCCAGATGCTGATGACAGGTTCTGCTCGATAACGATCCAAAGCAGTGTGGACCGATACATGTTCATTTTCATCATCTGAGTCAAATGCCAGCAGAAGGTTGATTTTTCTCAAAGTTAGATGCTACAGCAGAGTTCTAGCAAATCTTCCTTGCTAAATAATCTGCACCATTAACTATATTCATCATCCCATTTGGAAGTTATTATTTCAGTCATCTGCCATGTGGCATATCTTCAACAGAGCATTTCTAAATGAGAATCTCTCAGATCGTGTCAGATTTGCCATGCAGATGAAGTGTTGGTATAATACAGAAATAAAAATGAACTTGATGACCACCCACATGCAGTTTTGGGGGGTTTCTAACAAGTCAGCCTCACTCTGAATGAGAAATGTGAATTTTGAAAGGAGCAGATAAAATTTGTAGGACATAAGAATGGCCATACTAGGTCAGACCAATGGTCCATTTAGCCAATATCCTGTCTTCTGACAATGGCCAGTGCGAGATGCTTCCAAAGTTGTGACCAGAAGAGTGCAATTTCAAGTGATCCATCCCCTGTCATCCACTGTCTGGTTCTGACAGTTGGAGTTTTAGGGACACTCAGAGCATGGGGTTGCATCTCTGACCATTTTGGCTAATAGCCATCGATGGGCCTATCCTCCATGAATCATAGAATATCAGGGTTGGAAGGGACCTTAGGAGGTCATCTAGTCCAACCCCCTGCTCAAAGCAGGACCAATCCCCAATGAACTTATCTAATTCTTTTTAAACCCACATATACTTTTGGCCTTCACAACATCCCCTGGCAATGATTTCCACAGCTTAATTGTACATTGTGTGCAGAAGTATTTCCCAGTAGCGTAGCCAGGGGGGGAGCAGGGGGAGCGGCCGCTCCCCCTTGAGTAGAAGCGGCGGAAGCGACGCCTTCTTTTAGCAGCACTAAAAAAAGGCGCTGCTTCTTTTTAAGCGCCGCTTCTTGCACTCACCCGGCGGCGCTCCGGGTCTTCAGCGGCATTTTGGCGCGGGGTACCACCAAAGACCCGGAGTGAGCCACCGAAGTGCCGCCAAAGACCCGGAGCGCCGCCGGGTGAGTACAGGGGGAGGCGCCTTTTATAGTGCCGCTCCCCCTGCGCTCCAGACCTGGCTGCGCTACTGGTATTTCCTTTTGTTTATTTTAAACCTGCTGCCTATTATTTTCATTGGGTGAGATCTAGTTTTTGTGTTATGTGATGGAGTAAGTAACACTTAGACCTCTATCATTCTCCCTTAGTCAAGTCTTTTCTTAGCTGAACATTCCCAGTCTTTTTCATCTCTCCTCTTATGGAAACTGTTCCATACCCCTAATTTTTGTTACCCTTCTCTGCACCTTTTCAAATTCTAATATTTTTTGAGATGAGACTACAAGAACTTCACAGTGTTCAAGACATAGGTGTACGATGGATTTATGCAGTGGCATTATATTTTCCATTTTATTATCTAGCCATTTTTGAATGGTTCCTAACATTCGGTTAGCTTTCTTTACTGCCACTGCACATAGAGCAGATGTGTTCAGGGTACAATCCACAATGACTCCAAGATTTCTTTCTTGAGTGGTAACAGCTAATTTAGACTTCATCATTTTGTATGTATATTTGGATTATGTTTTCAAATGTGCATTACTTTGCACTTGTCAGCATTGGATTTCACCTGTTATTTTGTTGCCCAGTTACCCAATTTTGTGAGATCTCTTTCATAGAATCATAGGACTAGAAGGGACCTCTAGAGGTCATCTAGTCCAGTCCCCTGCACTCATGGCAGGATTGAGTATTATCTAGACCATCCCTGGCAGGTTTTTGTCTAACCTGCTCTTAAAAATCTCCAATGAGAGAGATTCCACCACCTCCCTAGGCAATTTATTCCAGTGCTTAAGCACCCTGACAGTTAGGAAGTTTTTCCTAATGTCCAACCTAAACCTCCCTTTGCTGCAATTTAAGCCCATTGCTTCTATCCTCAGCGGTTAAGAAGAACAATTTTTCTCCCTCCTCCTTGTAAACATCCTTTTATGTACTTGAAAACTGTTATCATGTCCCCTGTCAGTCTTCTCTTTTCCAGACTAAACAAATCCTTTCCCCCCCCCCCCCCCAATATTCCTTCATAGGTCATGTTTTCTAGACCGTTAATCATTTTTGTTGCTCTGCTCTGGACTTTCTCCAATTTGTCCACATCTTTCCTGAAATGTGGCACCCAGAACTGGACACAATACTCCAGTTGAGGCCTAATAGGCACGGAGTAGAGTGGAAGAATGACTTCTTGTGTCTTGCTTACAACACTCCTGTTAATACATCCCAGGATGATGATTTGCTTTTTTTGCAACAGTGTTACACTGACTCACATTTAGCTTGTGGTCCACTATGACCCCCAGATCCCTTTCCGCAGTACTCCTTCCTAGGCAGTCATTTCCCATTTTATGTGTGTGTAACTGATTGTTCCTTCCTAAATGAAGTACCTTGCATTTGTCCTTATTGAATTTCATCCTATACTTCAGACCATTTAGTCCAGATCATTTTGAATTTGAATCCTATCCTTCAAAGCACTTGCAACCCCTCCCAGCTTGGTATCATCTGCAAACTTTATAAGTGTACTCTCTATGCCATTATCTAAATCATTGATGAAGATATTGAACAGAACCGGATCCAGAACTGATCCCTGCGGGACCCCACTCGTTATGTCCTTCCAGCATGATTGTGAACCACTGATGATTACTCTCTGGGAACGGTTTTCCTACGAGTTTTGCACCCACCTAGGTTGCATTTCCCTAGTTTGTTTATGAGAAGGTCAGGTGACAGTATCAAAAGCTTTACTAAAGTCGAGATATACCACGGCTACTGCTTCCCCTCCCCCCATTTCCCAAGGCCTGTTACCCTGTCAAAGAAAGCTATCAGGTCAGCTTGACACAATTTGTTCTTGACAAATCCATGCTGACTGTTACTTATCACCTTATTATCATCTAGATGTTTGCAAATTGATTGCTTAATTATTTGCTCCATTATCTTTCCAGGTACAGACGTTAAGCTGACTGGTCCGTAATTCCCCGAGTTGTCCTTATTTCCATTTTTACAGATGGGCACTATATTTTCCCTTTTCCAGTCTTTTGGAATCTCTCCCATCTTCCATGACTTTTCAGAGATAATTACTAATGGCTCAGATATCTCCTCAGTCAGCTCTTTGAATATTCTAGGATGCATTTCATCAGGCCCTGGTGAATTGAAGACATCTAACTTGTCTAAGTAATTTTTAACTTGTTCTTTCCCTATTTTAGCCTCTGATCCTACCTAATTTTCACTGGCATTCATTATGTTAGACGTTCAATCATCATTAACCTTCTTGGTGAAAGCTGAAACAAAAAAGTCATTTAGCACTTCTGCCATTTGCACATTTTCTGTTATTGTTCCCCCTCCTTCATTGAGTAATGGTCCTACCTTGTCCTTCCTCTTGCTTCTAATGTATTTGTAAAATGTTTTCCTGTTACCTCTTATGTCTCTAGCTAGTTTGATCTCGTTTTGTGCCTTTTGCCTCTCATTTTGTCTCTACATACTTGTGTTATTTGTTTATATTCATCCTTTGTAATTTGACCGAGTTTCCACTTTTTGTAGGACTCTTTTTATTAATTATTATTATTTTTAGATTTTTGAAGTTATCCTGGTAAAGCCAGGGTGGTCTCTTGCCATACTTCCTATCTTTCCTATGCAGTGGGATAGTTTGCTCTTGTGCCCTTAAGAATGTCTCTTTGAAAAACTGCCATCTTCAATTATTTTTCCCCTTAGACTTGCTTCCTAGGGGATCTTACCTACCAACTCCCTGAGTTTGCTAAAGTCTGCCTTCTTGAAATCCATTGTCTTTATTTTGCTGTTCTCCCTCCTACCATTCCTTAGAATCATGAACTCTACCACTTCATGATCCCTTTCACCCAAGCTGCCTTCCACTTTCCAATTCTCAGCCAGTTCCTCCCTATTTGTCAAAATCAAATCTAGAACAGCCTCCCCCTAATTGCTTTCTCCACCTCCTGAAATAAAAAATTGTCACCAATACATTCCAAGAACTTGTTGGATAATCTGTGCCCTGCTGTGTTATTTTTCCCAACAGATGTCTGAGTAGTTGAAGTCTCCCATCACCACCAAGTCCTGTGCTTTGGATGATTTTGTTAGTTATTTTTAAAAAGCCTCATCCACCTCTTCTTCCTGGTTAGGTGGTCTGTAGTAGACCCCTAACATCACCCTTGTTTTTTACCCCTTTTATCTTACCCAGAGACTTTCAAGAAGTCTGTCTCCTATCTCCATCTCAACCTCAGTCCAAGTGTATACATTTTTAATATATAAGGCAACAAACACCTCCTCCCTTTTTTCCTTGCCTGTCCTTCCTGAGCAAGCTGTACCCTTCTATACCAATATTCCAGTCATGCGTATTATCCCACCCAAGTCTCTCTGATGCGAACTATGTCATAATTGAAAATAAGAAAGAAAAACTTGTAGCACCTTAGAGACTAACAAATTTATTTCAGCATAAGCTTTCGTGGGTTAGTACCCACTTCATCGGATGCATGGGTACTAACCCACGAAAGCTTATGCTGAAATAAATTTGTTAGTCTCTAAGGTGCTACAAGTTTTTCTTTCTTATTTTCATTTTGCTGACACAGACTAACACGGCTACTACACTGAAACCTATGTCATAATTGTGTTTATTTACTAGTATTTCGAGTTCTTCCTGCTTTATTCCCCATACTTTTCACATTAGTATACAGACATCTAAAGTACTGATTTGATTCCCCCCCCCCCCCGCAAAGTTCTGTCATGTCTCTCCCTTATCCCTGCTATAACAGCCCATGCTCACCCCAAATTCTGACCCTTCTCCCAGGTCTGCAGGTTTTTGACTTACCTGTGAAGTACATGGCTTCTCCTCCTCCACCTTTGGGGGTGATTCCTCATCAATTGTTGCCAGGGCAGCATAACAGTTTTCCATCACCATAGTGGGTGGGTTGGGAGTAGGGGTGGAGCACTGCCTGCTGCCAGAAGTAACCAGCAGCCGGTGTCTTCCCTTTGACAGAGCCATATCCTCCTTCCCCGGTGGTGTGACAGCAATCCTCTGTAGCTGGCTAGCTTCCTCAGTCTTGTATGTCTCCATATGAATACTCTCAAGGAATTCCTCGTGGGCACAGATGCTCCTCAGTCTAGCCACCTCCTCCTGTAGTTCTCCGATCTGCTTCCTGAGATTCCACCAGCAGGCACCTTTCACACTGGATGGTCCCCTCAGCCTGGCTTTCTGTGAGTGGGAAATGCAAGCCACAGTCTCTGCAAATCCACACCAGGATCTGGGTAGAGGCATCCGTGGTTAGGTTGTCTGTCTGGATACAGGTGCAGGTGGAGGAGATAGGAGCAGCATTGGCACTGGTGATGCATCCCTTCCTAACCATAGTGATTTTATTACGACTCCCTCCCACCAACTCCCTTTCAAACTCTCTTGTTCTCTAGATCCCCTTGGTCGCTTAGCCTCTGGCTTTTAAGGCCTTCTCTCCTAGGTCAGCCCTATCCCCTCATTTAATCACACAGGGAGGGTGATCACAAGGCTGATTGAGGCTGATCAAAGATGATCAGGTATGATGCAGGGAACAAAGGCTCAAACAGTCCCCAGACACACAATCCCAACTAATTCTGTAACTGAAATAATGTGAAAGAGAGAGGAAAAACAGACAGTCGTCAAACCTCACTCATCCTAAGATTAGAACTCGCATCTTGTTCATTCAGCAGGGAGATTTCCTTCTCCCCCTCTCAAATTCCTCTTTTGTTTCGGTCCCTGTTCGCTAGCTTTGTGACTCGTCTCAGTCAACTTTGGACTTAACTATCTTGAGTAACTTTTTTGTATTGTCTCCAAATTTTGCCACCTCACTGTTCACCCCTTTTCCAGATAATTTATGAATATATTGAACATAGTACAGATCCTTGGGGGAAACTGCTGTTTACCTCTCTCCACTGTGAAAACTGACCATTTATGCCTCAACTTTGCTCCTATCTTTTAATCATTTACTGATGCATGAGAGGACCTTTTCTCTTATCCATGTTGATTCTTCCCCCAATATCATATTTAGCTATGTGTCTAATAATTTTACTTAGGGCTGTCAAGCGATTAAAAAATTAATCGTGATTAATCATGGTTTTAAACAATAATGGAATACCATGTATTTAAATATTTTTGGATGTTTTCTACATTTTCAAATATATTGATTTCGATTACAACACAGAATATAAAGTGTACAGTGCTCACTTTATATTTTTTATTACAAATATTTGCACTGTAGAAAACAAAAGAAATAGTATTTTGAATTCCCCTAATACAAGTACTGTAGTGCAATCTCTTTATTATGAAAGTTGAACTTACAAATGTAGAATTATGTACAAAAAAACCTCTGCATTTGAAAATAAAATCATGTAAAACTTTAGAGCCTACAAGTCCAATCAGGTCTAGTTGTTCAGCCAATCACTCAGACAAACAAATTTGTTTACATTTGTAGAAAATAATGCTGCCCACTTCTTGTTTACAGTGTCACCTGAAAGTGAGAACTGACATTGACATGGCATTGTTGTAGCTGGTGTCTCAAGATATTTACATGCCAGATGCACTAATGATTCATATGTCCTTTGATGTTTCAACCACCATTCCAGAAGACATACGTCCATGCTGATGATGGGTTCTGTTCGATAACGATCCAAAGCAATGCAGACTGATGTATGTTAATTTTTCATCATCTGGGTCAGATGCCACCAGCAGAAGTTTGATTTTGGAACTCTGTAGTTTCCACATCAGAGTGTTGCTCTTTTAAGACTTCTGAAAGCATGCTCCACACCTCGTCCCTCAGATTTTGGAAGGCACTACAGATTCTTAAATCTTGGGTTGAGTGCTTTAGCTATCTTTAGAAATTTCACATTGGTCTTTGCATTTTGTCAAATTTGCAGTGAAAGTGTTCTTAAAACGAACAACATGTTCTGGGTCATCATCCGAGATTGTTATAACATTAAATATATGGCAGAATGTGGGTAAAACAGAGCAGGAGACATACAATTCTCCCCCAAGGAGTTTAGTCACAAATTTAATGAATGCATTATTTTTTTTATGAGTGTCATCAGCATGGAAGCATGTCCTCTGGAACCATGGCCAAAGCATGAAGAGGCATATAAATCTTTAGCGCATCTGGCATGTAAATATCTTGCAACGCCAGCTACAACAGTGCCATGCGAACACCTGTTCTTAATTACAATGTCCCCTGAAAGTGAAAATAGGCAGCATTATCTTCCGTAAATGTAAACAAACTTGTTTGTCTTAGCAATTGGCTGAACAAGAAGTAGGACTGAGTGGACTTGTAGGCTCTAAAGTTTTACGTTGTTTTGTTTTTAAGTACAGTTATGTAACAAAAAAACCCCTACATTTGTAAGTTGTACACTGCACTTCAGTACTTATATGAGATGAATTGAGCAATACTGTTTCTTTTGTTTATCATTTTTACAGTTCAAATATTTGTAATAAAAATTAATATAAAGTGAGCACTGTACACATCCAAAATATTTAATAAATTTCAATTGGTATTCTGTTTAACAGTATGATTAATCGTGATTAATTTTTTTGAGTTAATTGCTCGAGTTAACTGTGATTAATCAACAGTCCTAATTTTATTCTTTACTCTCATTTCAACCAGTTTTCCTGGTACTGAATGACTTATTGGCCTGTGTTGCCAAGATTGCCTTTGGAACCTTTTTTAAAAATGGGCTTTAGATTAGGTACTCACAAGTCATCTGGTACAGAGACTGATTTCAGTGATAGGCTATGTATCACAGTTAGTAGTTCTGTAATTTCATATTTGAGTTCCTTCAGAACTCTTGGGTGAATATCATCTGGTTCTAGTGACTTATTACTGTTTAATTTATCAATTTGTTCCAAAACCACACAATTAGCAAACAGGGACTTCAGCTGGATTCAGACAAAATGAAGGCATTACTCACCTTAGCTGAACCCCAAGAGGTTTGTGCTGTGGGAAGATTCCTGGGCATGACAAATCATTTTGGGAAATTCTTACCAAATTTAGCTCATCTAGCAAACTTGTAAGAAAACTCCTTAATGGTCACAATATGTGGATCTGGTGGATAATACAAACTGCATTTTATAAAATAAAAGAACTACAGACAGCTCCATCTGTTTTGGCACAATACCCAATAAACTATCCAACAACTGTAGCAGTGGACACATCTTCATATGGCTTAGGAGCAGTGCTCACACAAAAGCAGCCAGAAGGAGACCAGAGACCTGTTGCATTCATAGAATCATAGAATATCAGGGTTGGAAGGGACCTTAGGAGGTCATCTAGTCCAACCCCCTGCTCAAAGCAGGACCAATCCCCAGTTTTTGCCCCAGATCCCTAAATGGCCCCCTCAAGGATTGAAATCACAACCCTGGGTTTAGGAAGCCAGTGCTCAAACCGCTGAGCTATCCCTCCCCCACTCAGATCCAGAGACTAAGCAATGGTATGCTCAAGTGGAAGAAGAAGCTCTAGCAGTCACTTGGGCCTGTGAATGGCTCAGTACATATATGTTGGGCTTGAATTTTGACATAGAAACAGACCAAAAGCCCTTAGTTACATTATTGGGTTCAAAACCACTGGATGACCTATCTAAGATTCAAAGATTTTGACTATGGCTGATGCGATATTTTTTCAGCGCTGAACACAAACCAGGGAACGCACTCATAGCAGCTGATGACACGTTATTGAGAGTCTCAATTAAACAGCCACCAATGGCAAAAGAAAAGACTTTAGAAATGGATGTCAAAGTCTTCGTTGGCTGCATTCTGGCAGCAATCCCAGTACCTGTCAGCTGACTTCAGCAAATTAGAGATGAACAACTCTAGGATGAGACGTGCCACCAATGTACTCATCTCTGCTAAGGAGGGGTCAACTTCCAAGAAACATACCATATATTCCGGGGGGGGATTATGCACCAAAAAATAAATAATTTGCACCAAAATATTAAAAGTTCTGTGCACAATATTTTAAAATTCTGCATATTTTTCTTGTCCTAATAACACAATATAAGGATACCAGTTTCAATTATTTTGGTAATTTATTTCAAAATACCTGTCAGCAACTATGTCTGTAACAATACAGACAACAACAAAAATTTCCCCTAGGAGTAGAGAGTTAAAGAAACCCCTATGGCAACCCAGTTCCTGTTTCTCTGCTCCCTCCTCCTCAGAGCCTAGCCAGGAAGCCAGACACCCAGATCCCACGAGAGCTCCAGGGGCAAGGTCATGCCCCCTGTCCCAGAAACCCATACCCTCTCCCCAGCCATGGGGCACCCCACAGAGCCCCAGCACAGGGTGCCCTCATGGACCAAACACCCATACCCCCTACTCACCAGAGCCCACCCGCAGGTTGATTCCCGAGCACAGATACCCACACTCCCTGCCCCCCAGAGCCCAGCTGCAGGGCCCCCCCTCCCAGCCCAGACACCCACACCCTTTACCCCATAGAGCCCACGGCTCCAGAGGGAGAAACAGCCTGATGCTAGGTCCTGGGCTTGTACAGAGTTTCCTCTGTGCTGCCCTCTCCTTCCCTCAGGGCATGCTGGGAACAGCAGCTGCCAGGAACCATCCAGCTCTGTTCCCCTTCCCCTTCTCCCAGCAGTGTCTTCTATTTGTGATCTGGGCTCGGCCGTGTCCAGTGGCCCATAGTGGTGGCCAACAGCTCTGCAGCCCATTTCTTTGAGGGAAAAAGGAAATTCTGGACAGAACATTAATTCTGTACAAATTCTGCATTGTGCAATGGTGCCGAATTCCCCCAGAAGTAACCATATTGGCAGGACTGCAATGACCTTCACATGGCCAATGGCCTGTTTCTGAAAGGATGGTGCATTTTTGTCCCTGCTGTACTTCAGAAAGAGAGAGTCTTCAAAAATCCATGAGGGCCACCAAGGTATAAATAAGTGCAGGACTTGCCCCCAACAGTCTGTATGGTGGCCCTGTATGAGTAGGCAAATTCAGACTTTATAAAGCTGTGAGGTACATAACAAGGAAAAAAAACAGTTGCTAGAACCATTCTCTCCACAAAGCTACATGACAGACCTTGGCAACGGCTAGCCACAGATTTGTTTTTCTGGAAAGGACGTTATTGTAGTTAATTACTTCTCCAGATATATTGACTCGGCAATGCTTACACAGATTTCATTGGCACATGTCGTCCAGAAACTAAAATCAATATTTGCAAGACATGGAGGTCCTGAAATCCTAATATCTGATAATGAGCCTTAATTTACTTCTGAACCATTCCTAGCATTTGCTCAGGATTTTGATTTTGAACATTGTATTAGTAGTCCACATTACCCCCAGTACAACAGGGAGGTAGAAAGAGCAGTGCAGATTTTAAAAAGACTTCTGGAAAAATCATCGGGCCCATATAAAGCACTCTTGGCGTATCAGTCAACATCGTTACATCTGGACTATCTCCAGCAAACTTCTGAAGAGAAGAGAACTTAAGGATATGGCACCAACACAACTTAAACCTAAGTGACCCGACCTGAAGGAATTTTGAAAATAGGCCGCTGAAATAAAAATTCAGCTGCAACAAAACTTCAATGTTTGGCACAGAACAAAAGCCCTACCTAAACTGAGACCAGAGAACAAAGTTTGGCTCAAAAGCTCACAAGCATTTGGAACTGTTCGGAACTTGGCAGAAGCTCCCAGATCCTACCTAGCGGAGACTCCAAAAGGGCTTCTCCGGAGGAATCAAATTCATTGTCAATATTTCCCAGCACAATGAAGAGATGTTCTGGGACTTGCAGGTTCTCTGTCAGGAAATAAGCCCCCTCCACAGGGAACTCCATGCACTCCCCCTTCCAAGACTTGATCTTTAGAACACTGCTTGGAACTATTAAGTACAGTTGATAAGGGGAGATTGCAGTGGAAATAGTTTTAAGGAATGTGAAGTTTATTTTGAATTGTTGTGTGTTTATATACATTGGTTTATAGTTTGAGTTTTAATCTTTTATTTTAAAGGAAGGGAGCTGTGGAGTGGTTACAGAGTTCCTGGTCTCCACAGTTACTAGAGAGGACCAGGATGTGTTGCAGTGGGGAGCTCAGTAAACGTAGAGACATCCTGCTTGGGGAGTTCTTTGGTTGCTACTTAAAGTATGGCCCTTTGGGTTTATGTCCTCACACTCACCACCTGTCTGTAGTGTGTATGTGTATGCATTATTCTGAAACTTTATAAAAGCTTCAGTGGGATAGCTCAGTGGTTTGAGCACTGGCCTGCTAAACCCAGGGTTGCGAGTTCAATCCTTGAGGGGGCCATTTAGGGATCTGGGGCAAAAAATGGTGATTGGTATTGCTTTGAGCAGGGGGTTGGACTAGATGACCTCCTAAGGTCCCTTCCAACCCTGATATTCTGTGACTTGGATAACTTGTGCATGTGCACATGTTTTATTCACGTAAATCACTCAAATTACTGATTGCTTTGGTAAAGTGTGGGACACAACGGGGAACTCCTAAAATACACTATCATTATATACACTATCGTGGGGTGGGATAGCTCAGTGGTTTGAGCATTGGCCTGCTAAACCCAGGGTTGTGAGTTCAATCCTTGAGGGGGCCATTTAGGGATCTGGGGCAAAAATTGGGGATTGGTCCTGCTTTGAGCAGGGGGTTGGACTAGATGACCTCCTAAGGTCCCTTCCAACTCTGAAATTCTATGATTCTATAATAAAACAGGCTATGGTTCCTTTGAAAAATAAGAGTGCGAGGAACAAAATGTGACCAGTGTATCTTCAGGTGAGGCTATTCAAAGAGCTGAGGTAAAAAAACCCAAAAACCCAAATCTGGTTTGGAAATGAAAAAGAGAGAGGCAAACAAATAGGAATGCAACATCGGTTAAAGCTTGTAGGGAGAGCAACCCTCCCACTCCCCGAATGAGTTGTGCAAAGTTAAGAAGAGTCAAGGAATTAAAAGAAATAAGAAGCGAGTTTGCAAACAGATCTGGAAAAAAACAAGAGAGAAAGAAGTATAGTAAGGCACTTAGATATCATGGTGACATACTCATAAACAGATTAATAAATGAGGAGGGGGATGAAATTCATTATGATGACTCATACATGGCTGCGATAACGAATGATTCATAATCAGAGCCACAGCAGAGAGGAGTTATTCCTGCATATGGGAAAGGAGTTTAATAAAATGCAAATTTTAAAAGTAGCTCAGCAGTTTTACCTGTAAAATGTGCAAAATTTAACTCTCTCTATATATATCTGATACATACCTCTGCTGTACACCTTGTGTGTACACGAAACAATCATTACTACAAGTCCTTCAGCACTGAACAATGTACCAAATATGCCTGAGACAGAGGCCTTGGCTACACTTACGAGTTACAGCGCAATAAAACTGCCGGCAGCGCTGTAACTCACTAACCGGCTACACTTGCAAGGCATGTGCAACGGTGTATCTCCTCAGATACAGCGCTGCATGTACTCCACCTCCCCGAGAGGAATAGCTACTGTTGTGAAGTGGGTGGAACGCTGGTCTTTCAATATAGCCGAGGAATTCCGCAGTTACTGATCTCCGGAAGCTCCCTTTGTTTTGAAACGGCACTTCCGGGTTGGAGTTCAGAGCTCCGTTCTTGAGGTGCTTTACAAAAAAACAAACACAGCTACTGTTTGCAGGCGGGGGGGAGGGGGGGGCTCCGTTAGGAATGCCGGCAGCAAAGTTGCCTTGGACAGAGACGGCCGGGGGGGGGGGGGGGCTCCGTTTCCCCAAGTTCTCTTTTATCTGCTCTTTAAAAACAAACAAAGCCCCTGCTGTTTGCTTTCAGTGATTGAGAGAGAGGCAGGGGATGTGGAGGTGTGTAAACGTAGGAGATAATGAGCTGACACTCTGTGGAGATTCCAAAAACCCACTCTCTCTCCCAACACACTCCCTGTCAAAGTCCCCCTCACCCCCCCCCCCCATTTGAAAAGCACGTTGCAGCCACTTGAATGCCCATAATGCACCACTCCCAATACAGCTGCAAATGCCTCAAATGTAGCCACCTTACTGCGCTGGCAGCTGCCAGTGTGGACAGGCTGCAGCGCTTTCCCCACTCAGCTGTACGAAGACGGGTTTAACTCACAGCGCTGTACATCTGCAAGTGTAGCCAAGGCCTAGAGACTTATCTAGAGCTTGATCCTGCAAGGCTCAGTGGGAGTAGGGTGACCAGACAGCAAATGTGAAAAATTGGGACAGGGGATGGGGGGTAATAGGAGCCTATATAAGAAAAAGACCAAAAATTTGGGACTGTCCCTATAAAATCGGGACATCTGGTCACCCTAAGTGGGAGGCGAGGGGATTTCAGCACCTCACAGCAAGGCTCAGCACCTTGCAGGATTGAGTCCCTATTGTAGCCAGAATCATCTATCTTTAATTTGAAAATCTACTGCTCAGCTGCAATAGTCCCAGCAGAAAGTTGTACAGCTGTTAAATGTAGCCTAAATAAGAGGCTAAATCCTACCCTGGCTGACACTATGGAGGAGTAGCAGTGCTTCCTCCTTTCCAGGAGTCCTGCCATCCAGGGCCAACATTAGTTTCTCACTAGATGCAGAACAGGCTGACTACCTATTGCAGCAATATACTAAGAACAGTAAAATGCTCAGTTTCTGTTTGCTGGAGTGATTGCAGGCTTGCATGGTTGGACATTTGCCTGTTTTCCTAGGCCAGCCGAACTAGAGCTTGCTCTGTACGGGATGTGTTCTGGATCATAATTTGCCACTGCTCTTAAAAAGGACAGCATTTACCTCAATTCATTCATGTGTGCTGGCTGCAACTTACTTGCTGTCTGGGCACATCCATGTAACTATCTGGTCAGCTATTGGGGCTGCAATATGCAGCCTGGCCCAGTAAAAGACCCCATGCATAGGGTTTTTTGAGAGTGCCTAGTACTAGGAAAAGATTCTGCCATGCTGTTTGAAGTGACAGTGGGCGGTAGGAAAGGCATGCCGTTGCCTTCTTTTCCTCCTTCCACACATACGGTGTAATATACGCTGCACATATAGAACTAGATCTTGCCCTCTAGTACATGCATATGTTTGTGAATGTTGTGTGCAAACACAGATATATATATATGTCTGTGTGTAGTTTATTAAGAATTAAAAATGCTTCTTTTCTGCCTCAGACAGTACTTCTACTGCTTGCCTTTTCAGTCAGTGGGACTGTGTTTTTAATTTCACTAATACAAAGAAAACAATGGCCCTCTTTCTCTGCTAGCTGTAAAGGGTCATAAGTAAAATGAGTTTTGGCAGACTAGTTCCAAGTAGACATGCAACCACATGCAAAAATGACTCTAAATTTAGCACATCATTTGTCAGAGTTAACCCTTTCTTTGCTCAAAGAAGAAAGCTTGTTTGCTATCTTCTTGCAGGTTGCATTTTTAAATGAGTTTTGCTTCTCTAAAATGATGGAATGAAATAATTAAAAAAAGCACACCTCTCTTGTCTAAGTATTTATCTTTCTCAAGTGATATGAGAAATGCATGCTTACCCCTGGTACAGTACAGGATACATAGATCAGTTATGGAGACAGTATTTTTTATACAACGAAGCTGGGTGTGCTTTGAAAACAGGGCAAATGTTTTATTCTCTGATTTCATAGATTTGAGAGTTTGAGGCCAGAAGGGACCATTAGATCATTCAGTCTGACCTCCTTTGTATAACAGGCCATTACATTTCACCCAGATTGCTCTGAATTGAGCCCAAAGACATTAGTTAGATTGAAGTTTTTCAGTCTGAGGAAATTAAACGGTTGTGTGTCAAAAACAGAGAACAGGAGAGATTGAGGTGTCACGAGGGCCTGAGGCCCTTGCAATGTCGGGGCATCAACTAGGTGAGATATGGGTGGAAGAGTCCTGGTTTGCCTTTGTATGAATTATAACAACTCGTGAAATCAGCCTCAATGTAATTGTGTACATCCTAGTCAACAGCATGAAAGTAGTTTAATGGAATAAGATACTGCTGTGAGAAATCACTGAACTAAACCCAATCTAAAAGTCTTTGAGAAATATAGTACACCTGAGACTTTATGTACACAGGCATTGTTGTAATACCCGTTATAACACGAGAAACAGGAACTGACCCAAATGTAGCTATTTCCAGCAGGAAAAGAAACACTGACCATTTCTAAGTCCATTTTTCTGTTTGTGAAGGTTCTGACCTTTAAAAATGTTGTTCTATGGTTATCGAGTATAAAAAGGCAAGAACTTCAATGCACACTCAAGTGCAAATAAGCCCTTGAAATTAACATATATGGAGAGGTGCCTGTTATTGTCTTTAGCAAGGCAA
Organism: Chelydra serpentina; assembly: GCA_037349315.1. NCBI lineage: Eukaryota > Metazoa > Chordata > Testudines > Chelydridae > Chelydra > Chelydra serpentina. The sequence goes on along the minus strand of JBAIAC010000004.1, from coordinate 55,573,497 downwards.
ATGAGTAGGTTAATGTTAGAGAAATCATGAGTTTACTCAGTCTGAAATGTGCTTCTTGGAAAAATTAATAGTATTTTGTGTGTCCGTGTCTTTTGTCTGATTCTCTCTCTCTCTCTCTCTCTCTCCTCTCCAAAGGAAGGCTCTCTCTCCTCTCCAAAGGAAGAGAACACCATTGCCAGAAATCTCACAGGACATTCATAATTGAAAGCAATGATTATGAGTCACTCCTTTATATTAAGTGAAATACTCTTGCATGCCTCCCAAGGGATAAAGTGATTAGACCAGCTAGAGAGGGGCCCAGGGACTCCTGTTGTCCCTGAAAGGCTTAAAATAAAATAAAAAATAAAAAAGATAAGCTAATGCTATGATATTTTCTTTCAAAACATGTCTTTCTGTGAACCACTAATGCATGCATATGCAGAGATAGAAAATGGATCACGTTTCTAACAGTTTCAGATTCAGATTTCATCAAACGAGACTGTTTGTTCTTCTGCCCAAACTGTATCCTACACTGTCCCGTTGTCTGGAATATAATGGAATATAATGTTAGCCTCGGACAGTGGTTGTTGAGCTGGTGCCAGCCTCACTAATGAGCATGTGGTTTCAATAATAATATGGCTACTTGTAAGATAGATGGCAACATGCCAGGTACTTAATGTTGAGGGGGCAACAGATGTAAAAAGTACCATCCCCTGACATGACTGCATTTCGAAAACTGCTCCGGCAAAAAAGTTAAGACTCAGCAAATTGGGATAATGAAGAATATCCCAGTATCAGGCAAAGATGAAGCAGTGACAAATGAGTAGGAGCCCTATGGATTTTGTGCACATATGGTAAAAAATAAGTAATGTAAGAACAGGAGTGATAAAGGAACTGATCATTCTACCCTGTGGAAAAACTCCGACTGGCAGTGGAAGGTGTTGGAAGGATTAAGGATCACTTTTTTTGCTTAAAGCTTATGACATTCCAGACTTGGACTTGAGAGTCTGAATGCAAGAAGACAGTGAAATGAATTACAGTTTAATAATATTCCCACCACACGGACAAAATGGATTCAATTACATAATGGTAGCATTAAATGTTATTAAGAAGGGGATACAAAGTCTTGAGGCCAGACTTTCAGAAAATCATGATAAGCTGCTTAAAACAGCTGAAATAGCACATTTATAGGTTTTCCAGCCATAGGTTTGCTGAAGGAAAAAAGAGTTGTTACATTGGTCACAGACTCTGGCGTGCTAATCTGTTATCGAGGATTTAGTGCGCAGGGAAGCAGTGCCAGGAAGTTTTGGATTTGATTATTACATCTGAACCTGTGCATTTTTGGGATGATTTCTGGAGTGACTGCTCTTGTAAAGGAGAGAAAACAAATGGAAAAGCCAGTCAACTCAGGCTCCAGGAACAGCAGGAGTTGTTGCATGCAATAGGCAAAAAAACAACAGTGTCTGTGGGCCTTGTCCTTTGCTCTAGGTCTCCATTTTCAGAGCAGCCAACATGTTTCTGAGACTGAATGCAAAAGGCAGTGGGGCAGATGCTTAATTGGTGTAAATTGTCAAAGTTTAGCAGAGTTGAAGACAGTGTGGAGCTGTGACAGCTTAAATCAGCTGAAGATCTGGCCCAGAGCGGTCAACAAGGGCTCCTGATCCGGACGTTTATGCATGTACCCCAGAATTATACTATTAGTGTTTGCCCTCTAGAGCTCCATAGAGCATGGTTAATAAGCAGTACATGATGTTTAAGCTTTTACCTTTACCAGAGCTTATCAGAAAACTCAATGTTTTACTATAGGAAAAATCTTTTGAAAATTTCATAATGAAAAATGTTGGGGTTTCTGCAGGAATTTTCATTTTGAAATTACATTTTTCATTTAGTTTAGATTTACAGTGTCATTTCATTTTGTTTTTTGAAAACAAAAATAATTTGGTTTTCTATTTTTAGTTTTTGGATTTTCAGTCTCTACCTACCTTTCTCACCCTTATCTACTTTGTCCTCTCGTCTTCTGCTGGAAAACGAAGGGGATACATTAGAAAGTATGTGAACTGTGTGAAGAAATTTTTTTTTATTATATTCCAAATTTTTCCACTGGAAAAAATGAGGGAAAAGTTTTTTTAAAAAAAATGAGACTCCAAATTCAAAAACTGAAAATGGAAAACGGATTTTTTTCAGTTTTCAAAAAGGGCAAAGAAATGTCAATATAAGTCAACATGAAATGACAAAAAATGATTCATTGCAGAATGACAGTTTGAAAAGAAATTTTTGTTTTGCAATTCCAATCATAAAATCCTTTTTTTGTTGTTGAAATCAACACTTTTTCCTGCAGAAAGTTTCAGTTGTGAAGGAACCACATTTTTCTATGAGAACATTTTCAATGAATTCTAGTGGTGACTTCTTCTAAATGCCCAAAACTCTGTGTTTTTTCTGTTCTGAGAGACGTGTATCTCAGCAAAATTTGGCAGTCCCAATCAAAATTTGATTGTTGCCTATTTCTCATAAGTGAGAATGATTTTTTTAAAAAGTCACTAGGACTGAAATCACATCATACATGAGGGTTTGGGAGACAGATCTATGATCTCATAAAGTGAAAATAATTGTGTTCAGATTGCTTCCGCAAGGTCTCAGGACAAATGCTTCTTCTTAAGGATATGTGTGGTGTGAAAAGCAGCACTGTGGAGGTGCATGCTGCAACTGCATATTTAAGTGGATTAGTAATGGGTTATGGAGCCTCTTACTTCTAAGTTGCCAGTCCAAATACAGCCCAGGTCATCAGTGACCAAATATTCACACCATCCAATCGGCGTTTAGTCGCTGATATGAAATGAGTTTAGTGGTCTGATTTTGCTTCCCAGTCCTGTCTAGCTCCTGGTGCCATTCTTTATTATATGTACTATGCATTGTTAGCTGTGTTGCATTTCTTAGGAACAGTGATGTCAACCAAAAGCAGTTCCAGTTTTGCAATATCATTTTACCTTCAATTAAATGATTTGGGGGATTCTTATTTTGGCTGTAGTGCAGTAACCATGTAAACAGTTCAGTAAACTACCTATAATTGGCTTGCTGGTTTAGGGCTATGCGCGCCTCCTTGTAGTACAAATGTATACAAAGAACAAAAGTGGCAGAAATCTACTACAGTTGTGGCCAAACAAGTTAATATGTAACATGCCATCCAGTCAGGAATAAAAGCCTTTTGTAGTGACCTGCACTGGGTGTGGCTGGATAATCCCGTTAAAGAAAGCTAAAATCCACACCGCGCCCTCAGTTTTACACTGGTGCAAATCTATTGACTTCAGAGGGATGGTATTGAGAGCAGATTTTGGCTTAGAGTATTTCCTTGGGAAAAGGTGTGTTCCCTACATAACATCCACATGGATGGCAATATTTGCTGTAGGTGGTCAGGACGGACATAAATGTTTCTTTGAACCCCTTGCAATCTGAGTTACAGATGGTCCCTGCAGTTTTATAAATTTACTGAAACCATTATGTTATGTCACATCAAGGTGCAGATTTCTGTGGATAGCAAATTACTGCTACTGAGCTATGGCAGTTTCTGAGAAACTGCCTACCCAGAGCTTTGGTTCTGTGAGCCTTGAAACCTGTGCTGCCTCTCCTGCTCTCTGCAAGCTCCTAGGCTGTGACTGCTTGTCGCTTGGACACCCAGACAAGAAGCGGTGGCAGTCACAGAACGTCGGCTTCAGGGTTCTAACAAGCACTCCAATCAAGAGGCACTGGGAGTGTTCACAGCAGAGATGGGGATTCAAAACCTCTCCAAGGGTGACTTAAAAACCTCCCTGCAACATTCTTACATGATGCGATGGCTGCCATTCCACTGTATCTTGTTCACTGAAGCAACGGAGCTTCAGATGGTGGGGTGTTTTGAAAAAAGTGTACTGTGCTATTCTGAAAAGTTTTTTCAGTGATGTTATGCTCCTTGGGATATTAGATACACCGATGATAATTATGTCAAAGCTATGTAACTATACAAACTCACACCAAAACCCGAGCTATCAAAACCCCACCACTGAGTCTCAGTGAACCAGCTGCATTCATTCAGAGAGCAGCCAGCCATATAGTTTCATTGTGGTAGGGTGACCAGATGTCCCGATTTTATAGGGACAGTCCCGATTTTGGGGTCTTTTTCTTATATAGGTTCCTATTACCCCCTACCCCCGTCCCGATTTTTCACATTTGCTGTCTGGTCACCCCACATTGTGGAGACATTACAACAGTCACAAGGTGAGTAGGGTTGCATGTGGAAGTCCTCACTTTTAACATAGGGGTTTGTGACCATCCCAAAAGGTGCAGCGGGAGCCAGTGGTGGAACCATATGCCAGTGCAGAGCCACTGCAACTGGTCGATGGCAGCCTGCCTTTGTAAGGGGAATGCCACTGGTTTATCTCATCACTTGTGAAAATTCTGGGATTGGTTGGCTGACAAAGGGCCACAAAAGGGGCACTGATAGCTTGAAGGGGACCTTTTTTCGATATACCTTCTGGCTGGTCACTGTGGTCTTTCCCCTTTTCACTAATCCCAGGACAGGTTGCCTTTAGGAGAGTTCTTGCTTATGTAAGCACAATTGCAGTTGTAGCTAGCAAGGGATGTGAAGGATTACAAGAAGGGTTTCTGCAGGTATGTTAGCAACAAGAAGAAGGTCTGAGAAAGTGTGGGACCCTTACTGAATGGGGGAGGCAACCTAGTGACAGATGATGTGGAAAAAGTTGAAGTACTCAATGCTTTTTTTGCCTCGGTCTTCACAGACAAGGTCAGCTCCCAAACTGCTGCACTGGGCAGCACAGTATGGGGAGGAGGTGAGCAGCCCTCAGTGGTGAAAGAACAGGTTAAGGACTATTTAGAAAAGCTGAGAATGCACAAGTCCATGGGGCCTGATGCAATGCATCCAAGGGTGCTGAGAGAGTTGACTGATGTGATTGCAGAGCCATTGGCCATTATCTTTGAAAATTGGTGGCGATTAGGGGAGGTCCTGGACGATTGGAAAAAGGCAAATATAGTGCCCATCTTTAAAAAAAGGGAAGAAGAAGAAGAATCCGGGGAACTACAGCCTCACCTCAGTCCCTGGAAAAATCATGGAGCAGGTCCTCAAGGAATCCATTTTGAAGCACTTGGAGGAGAGGAAGGTGATCAGGAACAGTCAACATGGATTCACAAAGGGCAAGTCATGCCTGACCAATCTGATAGCCTTCTATGATGAGATAACTGGCTCTGTGGATATGAGGAAAGTGGTGGATGTGATACATCTTGACTTTTGCAAAGCTTTTGATACAGTCTCCCACTTGCCAGCAAGTTAAAGAAGTATGGATTGGATGAATGGACTACAAGGTGAATAGAAAGCTGGCTAGATCTTCAGGCTCAACAGGTAGTGATCAATGGCTTGATGTCTAGTTGGCAGCTGGTATCAAGCAGAGTGCCCCAGGGGTCGGTCCTGGAGCTGGTTTTGTTCAACATCTTCATTAATGAACTGGATGATGGGATGGATTGCACCCTCAGCAAGTTCGTGGATGACACTAATATGGGGGGAGAGGTAGATATGCTGGAGGGTGGGGATAAGGTCCAGAGTGACCTAGACAAATTGGAAGATTGGGCCAAAAGAAATCTGATGAGGTTCAACAAGGACAAGTGCAGAGTCCTGCATTTAGGACAGAATAATCCCATACATTGCTACAGACTGGGGACTGAGTGGCTATGCGGCAGTTCTGCAGAAAAGGACCTGGGGATTACAGTGGATGAGAAGCTATATATGAGTCAATAGTGTGCCCTTGTTGCCAGGAAGGCTAACAGCATATTGGGCTGCATTAGTAGAAGCATTGCCAGCAGATCGAGGGAAGTGATTATTCCTCTCTGGTCGACACTGGGGAGGCCACATCTGTAGTATTGCGTCCAGTTTTGGGTCCCCCACTACAGAAAGGATGTGGACAAATTGGAGAGAGTCCAGCAGAGGGCAATGAAAATGATAAGGGGGCTGGGGCACATGACTTATGAGGAGAGGCTGAGGGAATTGGGCTTATTCAGTCTGCAGAAGAGAAGAGTGAGGGGGGGGATTTGATAGCAGCCTTCAACTACCTGAAGGGGGTTTCCAAAGAGGATGGAGCTAGGCTGTTCTCAGTGGTGGTAGATGACAGAATAAGGAACGACAGTCTCAAGTTGCAGTGGGGGAGGTCTAGGTTGGATATTAGGAAAAACTATTTCACTAGGAGGGTGGTGAAGCACTAGAATAGGTTCCTTAGAGGTTTTTATGGCGAGGCTTGATAAAGCCCTGGCTGGGATGATTTACTTGGGGTTGGTCCTGCTTTGAGCAGGGGGTTGGACTAGATGACCTCCTGAGGTCTCTTCCAACCCTAATCTTCTATGATTCTAAGTCAAAGACTTAACAAAAGATAATTCTTGTCTCCATCCTCATTGGCCATTTGCAAAGATAGTTTCAAATCAGTGTGGGGAATGTGTCTTTTGCTCGCACTATTTGGAACATTCAGCACAAAAAAACCACATTTATTTAATTTTAGGTGAGCTCCTTGCAGGTACCCTTTAAGCAGAAAACGATTTACTCCTGAAAATTTATGAGGGGCTGTGAGTTAGTACAACAAAGACAGGAGAGAGCAGTCTTGGCACAAGTATATTATTACAAGGTACATATGTTTTTAGACTGGGACACTTTAGAATTTTTCTGTATGTGTGTGTGTCTATCTTTCTCTGTGTCTCTTTGCTTTTCTCTGTCCTCATCTCATCCCCTCCCAAAAGTAGCTTGCCAGTTGGGTATTTATAGCACCACTTTTAAGTCAGTCAAAAGCTTTCTCTGCTGCTTAAATTCCTAGTTAACATGTCATGGAGCCATTCAGGACTGGAAATGATATCATTTAGTGGGTTGCTGGTCAATTGCACAAATAGCTGGAAAAACAGGTTTAACTTGATATAAATAACAAGACACAACAGTATGCAGTACAGTACAACACCTTGCCTCCTGCTGGGAATCTCCTTGTTTCTGTTATTCTGGTTTCAGTAAGCATAGCTGCCCCCTTATGTTCCCTAGTATGAAATAAGATAATTATAGCATAAGAAAATATTACTCAATCAATCTACTGAAATAACTGTTTAAACAAGCCTTCTTATAAATTTTGCTAAACAAAATATGCCTCAGACCAATGCATACAGAAGATAGTTTTCTTTGACCTCAAAAGAAATTTAAATAGTAAATTTGACTATCTGATGAAACAATGCACAGTGATGAAAACTGAATTGGGGCCCAATCCGGTTCCAACTGAACTTGGTGGCAAAAATCTCAGATTTCAGCAGGAGCAGGATTGGGTTCTTAGGTCCTGCTTTACTTCTCATTTAAATGGGTGTAAAACAGGCGTAACGCCACTGAAATTAATGGAATTGCACAGGTGATAACTAATGCGCGTGAAATCAGAATCAGGCCATATGACTTCACTGGAATAACATCACGGATGAATTTGTCCCCGCTGTTCCTGCAAAGCCATAGTTCAGTTCTTGTGCATGTGACATAATATTGTGTGGATTCAACGGGGCAATAAAAATTCAGCCCTATGAAATAGTTAAGCTCCTTTGAAAAATGATGAATATTCTCTCTCTCTCTCTCTTTTTGTAGTTCTAAAAACAACAGCAAAGACTAAATAGTAAGCGATTCAAAGTCTCTCCGCATGAGGTGCCTTACTTGGCATGTAATGCGATGTACAAGAGTTTGATTGTATCCAATCAAAAAGAGCAATTTTTTTCACTGCCTATAAAAGGATCCTAGTTTTAAAATGCTATTGGGCTGAATGTTTCATTTTAATCAGCATTCCATGACATCATCTAATATCTATCATAAAATAAGGGAGAGTTTCTATTGGTCCGGGCTTAGGAAAAAAGAAAGGAGAGGTACAAATGTAGGATTGTGTAGATTAATCAGGTTTATGGGGAAATAAAAATGTTCTGCATATGTGTATCGCAAAGGTTCTTATAGGAGACGCTATCACATATTGTTTGAGCATGACTATGCCTCAGTTATGATACACGTTAGAAAAGGATGATGAACCCTAAAACTCTCCTTGACTTCAGTGGGGGCAGAGTTAGGCCAGTGCTGAATGTTTTTGATATCCTGCCCAACATCAATAAACAGCTTGATCCTGCACTTGTGGCACCTTGGAAAATCAGTTACCATGCAGCAGTAGTTGATTTTCCAAGACATCTGACAAGGAATTGACATACGCTATAGGGCAAGATCAAAGCTCAAGCCCATGTGGTTTATGGGCTGGATGCTAGCTAGTCTTTACATGGGTGTGGAGAATGGCATAAGAAGCCTCCTCCCCTTCCCCATCCTCTTCGCCTGCCCCCGACCTTTGCACAGCTTGCATAAGGACCAGACAGAATTGCAGTGTCTGTGCTCCGGGGAGCATGGGGACTGCACCCTAATTATTCCTTCTGGGTACATGATGCCTCAGAAGGGGTGGGGAGCAGGTGGAGCTGGGTGTATGTGTGTGGGAGCTTGGGGCAACCTTTTACATGGGAGGAGTGGTTTGAGTACTTCTGTCATGGGGTGTGTGTACCCCATGCCAGCCCAGCAACCAAAGGATTTACACAGCCACTGCCTGCCACTGCTGACTGGTAGTCTCACAGTAGCTGGGAGGATAAAAGGGCTGGGAAGCAGAAGGGTGGGGTGGCTACCAGAGGACTGAGAAGGCTGGAGAAGAGAACTTCAAGGACAATGCACAGAGACGACCAGACCAACAGGCTGAAGAGCCTGCAGAAACCAGGGGGAGGTAGGAAGGAGCTCAGGGCACAGCTGGAGTCAATGAACCCTGATCCAGCTTATCTAGCTCCAGGGCCCTGAGCTGGAAACTGCAGTGGCGTGCGTGGGCCTGGGTTTCCCTACCAGCCCCATGATGGACTTAAGACCAGAGATGGTTTTCAGATTCCTGGGCACCAGGGATAGACTAACAGCCTTGCCGAGCTCAGTGAGCTCAGGTGCCACACCCTGCCTGGCCAGAGGGGGCACGGTTGCACTGATACACCGACTCACAACTTCTGTACGCACCAGCAGCACCACTGAGAGCAAGCCTGGGTAACCCACTGAGTGGTTAAGTATCAGAGGGGTAACCCACTGAGTGGTGTCGCTCTGCAATGCCCTAGGGCAGGGGTTTCAAACACGCGGCCCGCGGGCCACATGCGGCCCGTGGAGTTATTTCCTGCGGCCCGCCATAGGTGCCAACTCCACTGACAGCCAAGCTCCAAACATTACTAAGTGTTTATATTTTATTAAAACCCCTCTTTGCATTACAGTTTTTAAAAAGTTAATACATTGACTTTTAATAGAATACTATATTACTCTTCATTTTGTTTATTTTTGACTATACTTTTGTATCGTATGAAAAGGTTTCAGTGATGCGGCCCGCGGGCCAATTTACTAGTTCTCATGTGGCCCTCGTGGTGATTTGAGTTTGAGATCCCTGCCCTAGGGTGACCAGATAGCAAGTGTGAAAAATTGGGACAGGGGGTGCGGGGTAATAGGTGCCTATATACGAAAAAGCCCCCAAAATCGTGACTGTCCCTATAAAATCGGGACTTTTGGTCACCCTAGCAATGCCCGCAGTGCAGGGCGGTGTGCTGACATGGCACAATCTAGGCCTATGCAAATGTTTTTTTCAGGTAAAATTTATTTGGGGGTATGAGTATTTTAGCACCTGCAATAATGGAGAAAGAGCACTTGGTAGCTGTGAAATAATCCATATTTGAACCCTATCAAACTATCTCTATCTTGAACCTAAAGTGTGTCTGTTTCTGGGTCTCTTCTGAGCAGACTACCAAGTTTTGTGCTGATTTTGCAATGCGGTTGATGTCCCTCAGGACTGGGACCACTAAATACACCAATGTGGACTCTTCAGTGTCTAGTTTTTCTGTGCCTGGAGTTGTCAGTGAACCAGCCCTTGTGAGCTTGTTTTGGACATTTGGCTTCTTTGGCCCCAGAAGGGTGGAGGCCCAGACTAATAAAATACTTAAATTTATTATCCTGCCTGTGGAATGATTTATGTGAGGGAATTGGTGGAAGCCCCCTCTTTTGGCAAATTTAAAAGTAGGCTGGACAAAATGGTGGTGAATGTACAGAAGGGAACACCTTGCACTAGCAGGGAGATGGACTACATGGCCTAGCACTTCCTTATCTAACTTAATTCTGTGATCTCAGAGCTGGCTTTTAGAAGTGAGATGGCTGAATGGAAGCAGGAGTATTTCTTGGTGCCCTCTGCCTTGCTTATGGGTTGGGAGGTACTTTCTGAGGTACTTATGGATTGGGGGCGATAAATCATATTGGCAGAGCTGGCTGAATTGTATTGTTTTCAATGTTTTGTTTGGTTTTTCCCCAAAATGGCTTTTTCATCAAAAACAATTGCCACAGGAAATGTCCATTTTGACAACATTTTTCAGATTTTTTTGGATGAAAACAAAAAATTCTGAAGAAAAATTGTGATGAAAACAAAAGCTTATTCGGTGTATTGTAATTTTTTGAGGGAACAAAAATCAGTCATTTCCTGACCAGCTCTGTATATCAGCCATCCCCTCTGAGGATCCTGCTGAGAGACCACATCCATCCATTGCCTCCAAAAAACCTAAAGAAGAGGGCATCTGTTCCTAGGAAGAGCAAGGTAAAGAAAGGCCATTGGATTCCCCCACCCCCTCTCACACACACCAGAGACATCAAAAGCTAAAGAGAGGCCCCAACAATTGAGTGTAAGGGGAAAGGCTGGGAATGAGGTTTGCTATTTAACATAATATTGACCCAACCTTCCCTGACTTGGGGTGAGTTCTATGGGACCCTTCTGAAAAGCCATACCTCTAAATTCATTTCATTTGTGACATACAATCCAAACATTCAAAGTGGTCTCAACGCAGCCTCTACATTTAACTGCCTGAAATTGCCATGTGAGACACCTTGCCCCTGGATGAGTCAGCAGCAGCAGGGCTGAATCTGTGATCTCTGGATCTAAAATCATAACCCTCTATTGCTGGAGTTAAAAGACTCAGGGCTATTATCTCAAATGCAGTGGCAGACTGCAGCCATTAGAAAGGGAACAAAGAGCCATGCTGTGCCTACACTGTAGCGGGGAGCATGCTTCCCAGCTCAGGTAGGCAGACATGTGCTAGCTCTGCTCAAGCTAGTATACTAAAGATAGGTGCAAAGCCAGGGTAGCACAGGTTTGGCTTAGGCTAGTTTCCTGAGTAGAAACCTGCCTCACTCCTTGGGTTCGTGTTTGGGCAACTAGCCTGAACCGCTGCCAATGCTGCCCTGCTACGCTGCTATTTTTCGCATGCTAGCTCGAGCACAGCTTGCACATGGAAAGTACTGTACCAGCCGCAGTGAAGATGTGCCCACAACGTAGATTACACATGCATAAGGTTTGTGCATGAAGTTTTGGGTGTGCATGAAAAGGCTGTTTCCATGCTGGGGGTAGTGAAAAAATGTAGACGCTCCAACCTGTCTGTGCAAAAAAACAAATGGATGTGCAGTGCGGTTTATAATCTGCTTTTAAAAATATGGTCACAGCAGTAAAATTAAAACTCACCTCTCTGGATAGTGCTAGCTCATGAGCTTAAAATATATATTGAGCTAACGTTTTTGTGAGTCATCTTACATCCTCTTAATGTGCAATGATATAAATGATTTGAACTCCATGCATTTAGGAAGGAGAAGGCGTACGTAGTGCTTTGTTTCATTATTAATATTTAGAATTCTCTGACATAGCCTTATTGACTCATTGGGCCAAGTTTGTTCCTGATGTAACTCCACTGTAGCAAACGAGGGATGAATTTGGTCCAGTCACTATGCCAATAAGGCTGGGTATGGTATGCCATATGAGCTATCACTATATACAATATGCCATCTTTTAACTCAACAGCCAGAATAAATTATTGTGGTTTTGGATTCTAGTGATGCTTTAATGCGAAACCTTGAATGGAAGTACTTAGCGTGGGGGACACTTCATAATCAATCCCCTCAGAAATTAAAGATAGCTTCAACACACACGAGGGGGATGATTCTTTTTAATCAGAGATATTTTGACGAACAACAGCAAAATGTGAAATAAATTTGGTTTGCAGTTATGTCAGACTGCTGTTTATTGAAACAAAAACAAGGATTGAATAAAGCCACATTTTAACTGAAAGATCTTACAGGGATGAACAAAACGACAGTCAATTTTTTTCAGGATATCTGGACAGTGCACTCATTCCTGTGTGGGTTTTGCATACCATCCTGTCCAGGGCCAGATAAGCCATTTCTATTTTAGTAGTGATCTAAAGCAAAGCGAAATGAAGACCAGAAGTGTGAGGGGTCTGATCTGTAATCCCACTTCACTGTAAATCCTCTTGCTCTTTCACCTACAGCAACATTATTTTCCAGTCAAACACTTCCTTAATAAACAAATAGGCTTTGTGTTTGAAATATATTTTTCAGGGGGGCTGGGGAGCTCAGGATTTGGCATTAGTACAGTCAAGAACCTACTGTGGTTCGAATCTGATCCAGGTTGCACTGCTCTCAATTTGTTGTTAGCCATTCCGGTGTATGACCCAGGTTAGAGAAGTTTGCAGTTCTTTGTGCATGGGTCTGTGTTGCCAAAAGCCATCACACTAACACCAGTTGGACTCCTGTTTGTCAGGTCTATCATCAGAGAGATTGAATAGGGTTCAGTAAAGCCAGGTAAAGAGAAAAAACATTTCCCACAAATACTTAGCTGAATGTTTTAAAAGTGAATTCACATTGATCACATTCATGCACCTTCTGCATTCACTTTCTGCAAATCTTCCAGCAAATGATTATACTGGAAGGAATTTTTCCTGAAACAGCACATTTTTAGGGAATAGTGGCGAGGATATTCATGGGAAGTGAATTTTGCATTAATGAATGCAAGTGTGCAATTAGTAATCTGATTATGAGAATTATCCTCCTTCCTCTAGGGGACAGAAACATAATGGGCCATAATGATTTTTCATTCATTTACTTAGATGTAACTTGGTTGACTTCAGAGGTGTGGCAGTGCTGTAAAACTGATGTAACTGAGTGGAGAATCAGGACCACCATGGGATTTATGGGTTAGAGTTGCTGGTACATTCTAGCTGCTTTGCCACAGTCTGGCAAAGCAACCATAGCCTTCAAAGCAGCTGGAGCATACTGGTGAGTCTGGGCCTATAGTGAAACTACTTAATGCAGCTCAGCCTGTGAATTCTCACAATTAACAGCTGATGAATGAGCTGCACGCCAAGAATTATTCATAGAAAATATTCATTGACCAGCTTAAATACATTTGAGAAAATCACAAAGTCTTTGCAGACAATTAATTAGCAGAAAGAAAAAAGACTGCCTGTTAAATCATTTGCAGTAAGTTATGCAGCTTGACTGTTGTGTTCTCCCTCACTGGGCATTCTGGGGACAGAGACGCTGCTAACATCCATGCTGTGATTGTTCTATGGATAAAGAAACTACTTTGCTTTTCAGTGCCGTCAATCTGGCGGCTTCCAATAGTATTTTTTTCCCAAACACTGGAAAATGATGAGAGAGTTTGCTAACACACAGATTTAGTAAAAGAAACAGCTGGGTTGTTCTATATCTAGTTCTTTGCAAAGACTTTCGGCATGTCTGTACAACATGGGTGTAGTGTGATGATCTGTTTCTGTTGAGAAACCAGAGTTTACAGAATAAACAGACTTGAGGTAAACCCTGATTATGGGGAAAGTCTGTGCATTAGCATCCCTACCAGCATTAACTCACACGCCTGGACTGTATTTTTGGAAACACTTCCAAGGTTTTTCCTTTGTGAATTGGTGTAAATGGTTTGTTGGAGCCAGGCGTGTCTCAATTCTCACTGACTTTCCCCTAATCTTTTTGACTTGTGCAGGGCCTCAGACAGGCATAAGCAGATCAAGGGATTCTCTTGGGAGAGCTCAGCAAGTAGGGTACTGTCCAGGAGAACAATTCTTTCATTTCCAAGTTCTAGCCACGTATATAGTTATACACTTTCCTAAACAGGGAGCAAAAACAAAGAAATGTATGTGAATTAGCCACAAGGAATTATCTAATATAAAAGACGCAGCTATATATGTGTTTTCATTTGCTTGTGCCTCTTGATTTTGTCATAAAGGCTAGTTTTCTGGGCCAAATTCTGCCCTAGAGAAATTTGGGTGCAACTCCCACTGGCATCTCAGGACCAAATTTGGTGATGGGGTAAATCAGGTTTTCATTTACACATTAGGAGTAATTTGGTCAGAAAAAAGCTGTAAGTTGGTGCAAGTGGTAAAGTAGTGTAAGTAAGAAGCAACTTCTCCTGGTTTTTGGACTCCAACACAACATAATTACTGCCTAACTGGCCTTAATGCTGTCATCTCTTTTCATTCCCCATCACCACAAGGAGCACAACTAATCATTCCCTTTGTGTTCTCCTCCCTCTTGTCTTAGGCCTTGATCTTCAAAACACATACACACTTGCTTAAAGTTAGGCATGTGCCTAAAGGTTTGGAGTATCAGAGCCTTAGTTCCTTCTTTCTTATAGCCTCTCGCACCTGGAACATATGCCTTAGCCTGCTCCATTATTTATTATGAATTATTAGTATTATTTTATTTTAATATTTATTTGCGCCGAACCAGCCGTCTGCTATGGCACTTTACAGTATAGATAAAGATGGATTCTCTGCCCTAAAGATTTTACAATTCAAGTTACAATCTAGCAATTCTATTCTTTATACTGCCTTGCACAAGGTGTCAATACTTTACGCCTGTGCAAAGTGGGTATAGAATGTGCCATCTGTACAAGAGCAAAACTCTCCTTGAATCCAATAGGCCTAAATCCCGAATACCTTTCTTAGGTTTTTCTTAGTCCTTATACTCAGGCAAAAAATGTCATAGCTAATGAGGTTTTTTGAGTGTGGGCTGAGGGAAAACTGAGAGCAGGCCAAATACTGAGGTTCTATGATATTATAACCTCTCCCTATTCTTCCGAGTATAATAAGATTTAGCATTATTAAAGAGACAGGATGAGCATTTTTCTAACTAAATGGCCAGAGATTTCTGTTAGTTTAATTGTTTCGGGGGCACAATCAAAGGTTCAAAGACCAAAGGTTGGTTATGAATTATGATGTGAGTTCACTCAACTTTTAACTGACATTTGGCCAGAGCTTCAAAGTTAGGTTTTGACCACTTTTCTTCAGATTTGCACTTTAGAGGGAACACTGTTATCTGGGAATTATTAATTAGAAGATGCTTTACTCTCTTGCATCACTCACAAACAACTGGAACAGCAATGTGAAATGAAAATGAAAACAATATTCAGTCCTCTCTCTTTGAAGTTAAGGGGAAAAAACCCTCGGCATATATCTGAATTACCACATAAAGCAACTTTTTTTCTTAAGTAGAGATCAAAGTAGGGGGAGAAAAGTATCACAAGGAGTTCACTTTGATGAGTTTGGTTAAGAATCTAAACTTGGTTTGATTGGGGAGATACAGACACAAAGCACTGTGTGCCGCGGATTTGCTGAATATGTTAAAAAAGTGCTGAGCAGTATTAAATGAATGCAAAACTGAAGATTACACAAGGGTAAACACTGCTGCTAATGTTTGACTAGAGCTGAACTGAGGGCTGAGTGCTTCCACTTAATTTACAGACCATGCCTACGGCAGCCCCCAGGAGGCTGGGAGTGGAGGACACAGACATTTTATAGTGAGAAGCCACAGGATTAGTTTTAAATTTAGAAAAAAAAATCTGGCTAAAGTTTCTGCTTCAAAACTTTGGGGAGAGGGAACTGCAAGAGAGAGAAAGGATAGTGGCTTTTAAAATTGAGAGACGGATCTGTTCTGCTTGTACTTGGGAGGTGTGAATGGCTTCAGTAAATTCTAGAGCAAAACTAGAGCTAGGAGAATAATGCATAACCAATAATAGATTTGAGAAATGTCACGTCTCTTTCTCTTCATGAAATGTACATGAACAGATTGCAGAATTTTAACATTTATTCACGAATTAGTTCAGAAAACAATTCTTAGTCTGCAGTTTGTCTGCAAGCTATAAAACTTCAAAATTCACACTGTTACATAGATCACACGATATTGCTTCTGATCTCAGATTGGGAGACTTAGGCAAATAACCGACAACTATTCAATTCAAAGTTGGCTTTCAGTGAATATTCAAGCTTTTGAATGAGAAATGTGCTTTTCATGAGTGTTTGTGCATGTAAAGCCCAGCAATAAAATATTTGTGATAAATGAAAACGATGGGGTTGTGAACAGAGTGAAATCCAGATTTGCTTTCAAATTCAAACGCATAGTTGCATGCTGTACTCTCCATCCAGCTCAAATCATGACACATTTTTGTTTCCAAATAAGCTGGGTAGTTCCTGTAGTGCAGTTTGATGGTCTCCTTACTCTGGGAGAAAGCACCCATCAACTTCAAAGGAATCTATTTTGGAATAAAGACTGCAAGCTAATGCTCTCACTTTGCAATAATTAGTTTTATGTAAGAGCCTAAATATAGGGGACCAATCTTGCACTTCTTAGTTGGGCAAGATTCCCGTTTGCTTTAATGGCTTAGAAGCAGGCGCTGCAAAAAGCAGAGAAAGGCGTGCAGGGCTGGATCTGGATTGTCAGTTTGCTAAATGATCTCTAAGTTACAGTTATGGTGACCAGACAGCAAGTGTGAAAAATCGGGACAGGGGGTGGGGTGTAATAGGAGCCTATATAAGAAAAAGACCCCAAAATCAGGACTGTTCCTATAAAATCGGGACATCTGGTCACCCTAAGTTACATTCACTCACTCCTCAGATAACTCTTTGCTGGTCACTGAAGTTCTAAATGCCTTTTAGACACACAGGAGATACTGTGTCTTCAGTTGCATAGCAGTGGATATCTTTAGATTGGGTTTTCATCATATGCTTTAATTTTCTAGGCCCAGGGATGACCATAATTGCTGAACAATTCAATGTAATGGAATGGGCTAATTCAGCGCTTTTTACTGCATTTTTCCACATAATATCTAAAATCTTGTTCCACGGTAACCCATGTTTATGAAAGCAAGTACTTAACCCGCACATTTCCTGGGCTTGAATCATTTCCTTAATAAGGCATAACATTTTACAAAATCACTCCCTTTACATTAACACATCATTATAAGGCGATATCGGAGTTTAGCACATCAGAGACATACTCTAGTCTGTGCAATGTAAAGCTACACCATCAGCTTCAGAGATGTGCACCACTGCTTTTGAATGATAATTACGTTAAAGCAGTTTCTTAAAAAATTAAACCTTCTCTTCTCTGCTAGTTATAGGTTTTCTCTTGCACAGGATGAAATATGACAAACATGCTAGCTTTACTTTTAGATTTGGCAAGCCTTAGAGTATAGTAAGTGAAAACAAAGCAGCAAGCAATGGCAACAACTCAAAACTTCTCTAACCGCAGTTAATAAAACAATATTAAAAGACAGCAAACATCATTACAATCTTTGCATTTCATTTTGTTCCGATGTACCATCAGGTAGGAACCTTTGCATAGAGATACTGAATGGGCTGTTATATTAATGCAACAGTAATGGAACACAGTGTTGTGTTACGACTTGTGGGCCTTTATACTTTGGCAGAATATTTTAACTTCTAATATTTAGTGATCCTGCAAACAGTTAAGTTCATGTGTAAATTTGCTGGTGGGAGTAGTCTCTTTGACTTAAATACGATTACTTGTGTGTGTAGAGTTATTCATATGCTTAAGGCCTGATCTACACTCAGACTTTATACTGATATAATTGTATTTGTTTGGAGTGTGATTTCTTACCAGAATAGTTGTACCAGCACAAGCCCTGATGTGGGTATAGTTATGCCAGTGTGAAGGTATCTTACCCCAGTATACCTTATTCTCTTATGGGAAGGGGAATACGGTATATCAATATAAGGCACCTTTATACTGGTATAAACCCGTTTATACCAGTATAACTTTATCCAGACAAGAGGGATTGTAGTGCTTTAACTATATCAGTATATTTAAAGAGGCAAACTTTTGCATGTAGACCTGGCCTGAGTGTGGGCAGGATCAGGGCCTTACTGAGCAAATAGGAAAAAAAGCTCTCCCCCTTATAAGAACACTTCACAGCTTTCACTTTGCTTATTGCTAATCTTCTTCACAGCAGGAGTTCAACCAAAACTAGACATTTGATTAATCTATGCCGCTTTATTTATTAATATCGCGGTTGACTGTTATAGTGCCTTTTAGCAGGGGATCTCAAAACACTGTACAATATTAGTTTGTTAAGCCTCATAATACCCCTGAGTTGGGAATAGAACCTAGATCATCCAATTGTGCTTTAGCCTCAAGACCACCCTTTCCCTTTGAGGGGACAGTCTTGTCCAAATTGAAGTCAACTGGAGTTTTGCTATTGACTTAAATAGTAGTAAGATCAGGGTTGTAACTGGTAAGAAATGTCATTAAATGAAATATAGACCATGGCATCATATTATAAAATACCCATATTTGACATTCTTCTGTTACCATCCCTGAATTTTCTCACATCGTGTGAATTATATACACTCACAGACAGAGTTTTAACAGTTCAAGTCACGTGAAGAATGAGAGAATACCAACAGTTAAAAAATAATGGATGCAGTGAAGAGTACTGGCACCTAACATTTTGAACACCATACAGTACAGGGTTAAGGAAAAGTAAACACACAAGGGTTAGCCACAACCAGAATTAGCAGTGCTAGCCTGCTGGGTCAGTTCTTTACAGCATGTTCAGGATTAATATGAGCGGCTAGCAGCATATTACTACAGTGAGGCTATTTGTGTGGGACTGGTCTTATTTCCCTTGGAAATGCAAAATCATAATTATTGGGTTTCTTTCAGTTTGAAGCGATCCAGAAATGATACATCTTCTAAGTGTGTGGGAGGAGAATTTCCTTTCGTTGTTTCTTTCTCTCTTTTTATACTTCTTGATACTGATGCACGGCAGTAAATAGTGCTGACAAAATACTTCATCATAAATAATGTATTCAACGAACTTCACCTCTGGAACCTCTGCAAGCAGATCATGATTTTTCTCAAATGTATTTGAAATAATTCCATTAAATGTAAGCCACATGATATTGTTTCTGTTTCCTTATTGGATGATGGCAGCTCTATTGGTGTGAATACTCAAATAGATCAAGAGTACAAGCTTAAAATTTGTCTTCTTTGTGAAATTCATCTCAATGCAGAGGGCCATCTTAAGGTTTACACTGTAATGTAAACCCAATTTAAGCTCTACTTTGGGATTAAGTGGTACTATTGGTATAGAGGGAATGTAAAGGAGTTAGAGGGGTTGATGGGATGGACTTCTGATAGGGAAAGGAATGGAACATCTTTGAGCCAACTGTGATCCTGCCAGGTACAAAGATTTGCATTCACCACCTCTTTCTATTTTTCAGTTTGAGCACTAGATCTTGTATGTTGTCACTGCTAGTGATGGTAGGAGAGCTGGTTTGCCTAGCTACTAGCTCTCCATCCAACCCACAGGGACCTAGTTAAATTTGAGGCAGGCGCTGGAGCCCTAATTCACCATTTAAGAAGAGCCTGCTGCCTATGCTGTTTCCACAGATTTGAATCGATTGACTTTGTTGCACTCAGTAAACTGCAGGAGGCTCGCTTACAGCAGAGCCTTTTAAAGGGATTGACCTTACCCCACTCCCCATGCGAGTTCCTCCTCTGACAGAGAAGCTAAAGCCAAGGGAGAAAGAAAGAGAGAGAATCTGGGAGAGAGTAGGAAAGAGAGAGGGATTTAAAAAAAGCTAAAAATGAAGACTCACAAAGAGTCTTTTACTGAGGAGCTTGGCATAGCACAGAAGGTTACCAGTAAGGCACCACCAGCAGCATACAGGCAGGTTAATGTCCCTAAAACAAAGTATGAGCCAGTAATAACAGGGTCTTACAAACAGCAGCTACAGCTGGTAAGAAAGTCTGCTCGGTAACACATCATTAGATTTAGCAATTACTGCATATACAGAATCATGTCCCCACCTTCTGATGGGCAGGGCCGGCTCTAGGATTTTTGCCGCCCCAAGCAAAAAAAAGTTTGGCCGCCCCCCCGTTTTTTTCTCCCCTCCCTCCCCCGGCCCCGCCTCAACTCCACCCCATCCCAACCCCTTCCCCAAATCCCCAGCCCCGCCTCCTCCCCTGCACGTGCTGCATTTCCCCCACCCCATTGCTTTCTTTGGCCCCCCCGGCAATCCCCCGCCCTAGCTCACCTCCGCTCCGCCTGCTCCCATGAACATGCCGCCGCTCCACTTCTCCCCCCTCCCTCCTCACCTGAGAGGGAGGGGGGAGGGGAGAAGCGAAGCGGCGGCGCGTTCAGGGGAGCAAGCGGCGCGGAGGTGAGCTAGGGGGGCGCAGGAAGTAACGGGGGGTAGAGGAACAGGAACCGCTCCCCACCCCAGCTCACCTCCGCTCTGCCTCCGCCTGCTCCCCTGAGTGCGCCACCACCGCTCGGCTTCTTCCCCTTCGCGCGCGGCAAGCCTGGGAGGGAGGGGGAGAAGCCGAGCGGGGGCAGCGCGCTAAGGGGAGCAGGCGGAGGCAGAGCGGAGGTGAGCTGGGGCGGCGGGGGCACATTTCTAGGGGCGGCATGGCCGGCGCCAGAATGCTGCCCCTAGAAATGTGCCGCCCCAAGCACCTGCTTGTTTTGCTGGTGCCTAGAGCCGGCCCTGCTGATGGGGCACAGTGGTAGCAAAGAGCTTTTCTCCCAAAGATAACTCAGTACTTTCTGGTATAAACCTTTCAGGATTTAGGAACGCATAAATAGTAAGAATTATTCATTGTCTCCTTTGTTTTTGAGGCCAAATTAAAGGTGACACAGAGTTTGGGCTCAGTCCTACAAACACATATGCATGAGTAAGTTTACACATGTGAACTCAATGGCACTGCTCTTTATACACAGTTACTCATGTATTGCGTGATCAGGCCTTTTGTATGAAAGAGATAGGTTTGTCTTAAGAGTTAGGGAAGATTTTGAAGGCGACAATGAAAAATGTGGCAGAGGTTTGTGAATTTGACAAAGCAATTGGTAATAATACAAGTATCAGAGGGGTAGCCGTGTTAGTCTGGATCTGTAGAAGCGACAAAGGGTCCTGTGGCACCTTATAGACTAACAGAGGTATTGAAGCATAAGCTTTCGTGGGTGAATACCCACTTCTTCGGATGCAAGCAGTGGAAATGTCTGGACATTTCCACTGCTTGCATCCGAAGAAGTGGGTATTCACCCACGAAAGCTTATGCTTCAATACCTCTGTTAGTCTATAAGGTGCCACAGGACCCTTTGTCGCTTCCGGTAATAATACAGAGCTTTGCCCACTTTGGTCAGATTTTTACAAACTACTTATTAACTTGCACATTTTTCAGTAATTATTGGGGAAATGTGCAGACACCTTTCTGATTCCCCCCCCCCCCCATTTTTTAATAGAGCATTTCACTTTATTGCAAAAATAGAAAATTGGCTGACAATATGGAGAATGTTTGGTGCTTAAAAATTTTTTTTTTTTTGTAAAAAAGCCAGAATTCTTCAGCATTACGTACAGTAAATGCAAAAAAAATCTGAGAAGTTCATGTTATCTTTTCTTTAATTTCTTCCTTTCTGAGCTTTTGGATCTGTTCTTTACACTAGTTGTTTTTTCATTTGTCTACCACTAGCTCCAAAGTAGAGATGTGCAAAAGCAAAAAGATGTCTTCATGATATTTAGCCTGAATATTTAGCTTCTCCCCTGCTCTCCCATTTTACTTTTATATTAAAAGTTTTAAGGCAATGGAATATTTAAAAGTGGAAACATGAAAGTATGAAAAACATCTTTGTGAGAAATGTTGTGTTTGCAACATTTTATAGATACAGAAGTTCAATAATTAAGTTAATCAAAAGTTAATGTATTGACATATAAAAAAAAAACTGTCCAGGGATCTAGATGTTGTACAATCATGAAACACTTAAGAAGCTGATCCTGCAAGCAGCTCCAGGCCTAGCTCCATTGACTTAATTGGGGGCTTTGTGGAGGTGAAGGGGTCTGCCCGTGTGGGATTTCTTGCAGCATCAGGACTGTAATAAATGAGCCTTGCAGTGTCATAAATCAAAATAAATAAATAAATACATCTGGTAGTAGACACAGATAAGATGGCTGTCTCCCCAGCAGCGTGCCCTGGATGTCTTAGAGAATGAACTGAGTTTCACTCACAGACTGAATGTAAAATCTATAAAATTAAAGTAATGGGAACCAAAAGGAAAAATGGGACCACATCCACTCATCTGCTGTGTGTGTAGCACAGTAGGGGTTTTTAATGACTAGGCCCAAATCCAAACCCTGTTCAAGTCAATGGAAAGGTGTCCATTAACTTCAGAGGGCTTTGGATCAGATGTTATAGGGGCAACAAACATAGACAACAGAGATGAGGCAAATTGGTTTTGTACTTATGGCTGACAGGATTATGGAATACTCTACACTTTCCAAGACTCCCCTTCCCCCGCTGCTCAGTTGTATCTCACACATTGAAATATTATTCCCCTTTCAATAATTCTTGCCCTGCTTCAAGCACTACAGGGACAAGAAAATAAATTCAACCAAACCAAAATAATGCAAATCTCAGCATTAATTCAACAGAACTGCAGATAGTAGGGTAAATGAGCATGCAGGAAACCAGCCTCCCATAGCAAAACCGCACACAGACGCATGCTGTAAGCTAGTCTCCACACTGCAAAATTACATTTAAAAAGCAGGCATTAAATTAGCCTTGTCACTGTAAAACTACAAAAACATGCAGTAAACCAGCCTTAATGTTGAACAATACGTATAAAAGAAGTGATGGAGAAATCCCTCATTGGTTCAGAGGTTGATTTGAATAAGAATCCAGATGTCTGATGGAACTTCCCATTATGCTCCCAAACCAAAACATGCCACCTTCCTAACAGGCCCAGAAATAACCCTCCCCCAGCTAACCTTCCTGTCCCTCTGCTTGCTGTTAGGTTCTTGCAGGGAGGTCCTGCTCCCCACACTGGGTTTTTTTGGTAGATAGCTGGCTTGCTCCCGTTGACATCTTTTAGGAGCCTATTTCATTGCTCTCTCCACACAAAAGACTGTGAAAATTAATTTTAAAAAAAGCTTCTGCTGAAATCTCCTGAGCACATGGAGATTCAGACTAGTGGGGCACCTGAAGAAATACTATGTGAATTCAGCGACGTGTTGAAATCCAGCCAGCCCATCTTGGGTCTTGTGAAAGCACTGCAAAAACCTCTGACATTTGACTGACATCCAGATAGTGAAGTAAAGATGCGTCACCAACAAAGATATTTTCACAGCCACAAATAGTTCATGAATAGTTAATAGATAAAAATTAATTAATAATAAAATAGTTAATAATGATCAAAGTCAATGGAACTATCCTGACTTAAAACTGCTGAGGAGCAGGCCTTCTGTGCCTCAGTTTCCCATCTGTATAATGGAGCTAAGAATACTCCACCCTCCTTCTAAAAACAGGGCCCTTTCAGGTACGTCAAATCGGGCACCCAAACACTGAGGCTCTCAAAACTATTCACTTTGGAAAATCTTGGCCAAATTTGTCTCTTTGCCAGGGGTTCTCAAACTTCACTGCACCGTACTTCTGACAACAAAAATTACTACATGCGCCCAGGAGGGGGGACTGAAGCCTGAACCCACCCAAGCTCCGCCCCCCTTGGTGAGGACCAGGGCCAAAGCCAAAGCCCAAGGGATTCAGCCCTGGGCAGAGGGGTCTGTAACCTGAGCCCTGCTGCCCAGGGCTTCAGCCCCAGGTGGTGGCACTTGGGCTTCAGCCCCACGCTCCAGCAAGTCTAACGCCAGCCCTGGTGACCCCATTAAACATAATGTTTACTGGGGACAATCAGGCTCAGAGTACACCTGATTTTTGTAAAGGTTTCCTATATCCTCCACTTCTGCCAGTGCAGCTACTAGTCCCCCATCCTGCTTGCATCCTGCTGAGTAGGTACAGCTATATGCAGTGCCTCCTGTCGACCAATGAGAAGCGCTGCCTCAGGGACAGCCAACCCCAGGAGAAACAGTGGTGGAACGGATAGCCTAGCAGGGGCACTGATGGGAGGCTCTCTGACATTGAGTTACGTTTTCAAATGTCAGTAAGAGAGGCTGACAGAAGAAAGAGGAGGCCAAAATGGACATTCCTTGAGAGACACTGGTGCTTGTGGGGAGAAGTTGAGGGACTGCAGTATAGGGCCCCCCACAAAAGATTAGGGGAAAGGCATTTATTTGGGGTAGTCAACAGAGAAAGTTGGTATGAAGGCATGTGGTAACATATTTAGAGGATAATAATGTAGGGGAGGGAAGATGTAGGGACGGAACATAGTCTGAAAAGGATTCTCCTCCTTGGATACTGTCAAGAGGTGCTTGTTGGTGTGTGCATCTGTGGACCGAATTTGTCCCTTGAGTAAGAAACCCACATGCAGGAATGGATGTGGAGAGAAGGGCACATTGCTCAGTTTTACACACCATTTCCTTTAGGCAACATCCCACCGCTAGCATACAAATGTAACTACTGGAACCGTCGTGTCCAGGCACTGGAAGTAGTTTGGATTAGAATGTAAATCCCCATCTTTTTTAGACGAATATTTGGCTATTGAGACAAAGGGTCAGAGCTACTAGCCCAAGCCATCTGATAATCTTGGACCTGATTCTGTTCTAACTTACATTGGTTAATATCAGCACAACTCCATTCATCTCAGTGGATGGGACACTAGATGGGGAGGGCTCTAAGTTACTCCAGAGAATTCTTTCACAGGTATCTGGCTGATGGGTGTTGCGTACATGCTTAGGGTCGAATTGATTACCATATTTGGAGTCGGGAAGGAATTTTCCCCCAGGTCAGATTGGCAGAGACCCTGGGGGTTTTCACTTTCCTCTGCAGCATGGGGCACGAGTCACTTGCAGGTTTAAACTAATGTAAATGGTGGATTCTCTGTAACTTGAAGTCTTTAAACCATAATTTGAGGACTACAGTAACTCAGCCAGAGGTTAGGGGTCTATTACAGGAGTGGGTGGGTGAGGTTCTGTAGCCTGCAATGTGCAGGAGGTCATACTAGATCATCATGATGGTTAGGGTGATCATATTTCCCTATGCTGAATACAAGACACCTGGTAAAATTACTCATATTCAAGCAAGTTCAATGGCAATCAGTCGTACAAATGTTCAAATTAACATCAAGTTGACTGATCCCCTGCTAAAAAGAAATACTGCGTAGTTGGATTCTTTTTATTTACCTTCTTATCTTTAAGGCTTTAGGGTTCACATGGGGAGAGGTGACACACACACATTCCTGTATACCTCTCTCGCACAGGGGGAGTAACCAACTGACCTGACCTTCCCTGTCCAGCGCTCTCTGCGCTCCACGCCTGGCTGGGCCCCCGGGACGGACCCACCTTTCCTGGTACCTGGCATTGCGTCTTCCTGAGGCAACACATTGGGGGAAGGGGTCACAAAGGGTCACATGTCCCCCCTCCCCAGATTTCTGCCAGGGTTCACACCAGAATGTGACCAGCAGCAGCCTTTCGGCACTGCAGGAGGGAAGGGACAGGAGCTGCTTCCAGCTGCGGGGGGTGGTGGGGATGATCTGGCCTGTGTCTTTGCAGAGCTCATCTCTTCTCTCCACCCCTCCGCCCCACCCCGTGGCTCGAAGCAGCTTGTCCCTTCCTGCCTACACAGTGTCGAAAGGCAGCTAACACCTCCAGGCTGCTGCCGGCTACCAACATAACCCAGCTGCTTCCTGTCCCTGTGGCTACAGCATGGGCAGGAAGGGGTTAAGCCCTAAGGATGTATTGTGCACCAGGGCCCAGGGAACCTGACTCAGGGGCTTCAGCGAACCAGGCCAGAGAGGTGGCTCAGCAGAGGAGGGTACCTAGGGGGTGGAGCAGCCCCGTGCTCCCTGGGGGCAGGACCCAGGGCATGGGGGACAGGGATATGGGTGAAGAGGGTGCTAAGCCCCTGCCCCGGGGGCTGCTGTGGAACGGAAGGGTTGGGGTGGGAACAGGCTGGAAATAGCTTCCTCCCCCCTGCACCTCTCCAGAGCTTAGCTGAGAGGCAGAGAGGTTTCCCTATGCCAGTGCAGTGCGGGACTTTGGCACATGCAGGGCTTGGCTTCTCCTGGCCAGCGCCCCGAGCCGGAGGGTCTTGGGCTGCCCCAGCCAGAGGCATTGGGGGCAGGGGCGGCTCTTACAATTCTGCCGCCCCAAGCAGGGATGGCGGCGCCCCGCCCCCGACGTAGGCAGACGTGGCGGGGCGCCGCCACGTCTGCCTGCGTCGGGGGCAGGGCGCCGCCACGTCTGCCTGCGTCGGGGGCGGGGCGCCGCCACGTCTGCCTGCGTCGGGGGCCGGGCGCCGCCACGTCTGCCTGCGTCGGGGGCGGGGCGCCGCCACGTCTGCCTGCGTCGGGGGCAGGGCGCCGCCACGTCTGCCTGCGTCGGGGGCGGGGCGCCGCCACGTCTGCCTGCGTCGGGGGCGGGGCACCGCCACGTCTGCCTGCGTCGGGGGCGGGGCGCCGCCACGTCTGCCTGCGTCGGGGGCGGGGCGCCGCCACGTCTGCCTGCGTCGGGGGCGGGGCGCCGCCACGTCTGCCTGCGTCGGGGGCGGGGCCTCGCCCCCGACGCAGGCAGTCCCATTCCGGAGCGGCAAGGGGACAGTGGCGGACTTGCCGCCCCTTTGCCGCCGCGGCAGGCGAGACTGGGGCGGCAGTCCGAGTCCCACGGCGGCAATTCGGCGGCGGGAAGAGCGGACCTGCCGCCGAATTGCCGCCGCGGGACTCGGACTGCCACCCCCTTCTCACCTGCCGCCCCAAGCACCAGCTTGGCAAGCTGGTGCCTGGAGCCGGCCCTGATTGGGGGAAGGAAGGAGCCTGTCAGCCAGGCTGTCGGTGAGCTGAGCGCTCTGACCAGGGGCTGGTTCTCCGCACAGCGCTGGGAGCGGGACGCGCCCCACCAGTGGGGATATGGAGGAGCAGCAGGACTGGAAGTGGGGCGGCAAAGGGGTAAAGCAGGGAGAGGACAGCGAGAGGGAAGCACATAAAGTGCCGATGGCTGGGCAGTAGAGGCGACACGAAACTGGCTGGCGCCTGCCTGCACACACTCACCCACCACCACAGCTCGCAGCCAGTGCTGGCCGGAAACGGGATGCAGGGCAGGGCTCTGCTGACTGAGAGCCAGTACACAGAAGGGGCTGTGCTGACAGACCAGCAGGGGGAGCAGCTGGCCCCGCATGCTGCATCTTCGCCCCCTACCAGCTTTGCACACCCAGCCGCACCGGTGGTCAGTGGACCCACCCACTCACCGCTGGTGGGTGGGTGACTGGTGAGCAGGGATCCAGCCAGTAGCAGGACCCGCCACTACTGATTGGGAGGGAGGCAGAAAATATGGGACAATTTGCCCATTTTAAAGAAAAAGTCAGGACACCTGCAGGAGGCCTTAAATGCAGGACTGTCCCTTTAAAAACATGACATCTGGTCAGTCTAATGATGGTCCTTTCTGGCCTTAAAATCTATGAATCTCTGAGCCAGTCCTGATGCACACTGGTGTTAGTGACATAAGAATGAGGCTCTGCAAATGACGTGCCTGGTATGTTATATCTAGAAAATGTGTGTGTTTAGGGGCACTGACACGTGCCTGGGGTGGTAAATCTTAAAATTCCATTAATTTGAATTAAATGTTCCAAGTAAACCGCTGTCAAAACTCATACCCATTTGGGTAGCAGAGATGGAGTTAAGGCAAAGCTCCTCCTTGAGCCCCTTACAAAGAAATTCATAGCGAGGTTAGCAAATGCATAAAGGGGATGAAAGTCATCATCACCTGACAGTAGCGATCACATTTCATGGTAAATAATTACCAGCTCCCAACTACAAATGTGAGCTTCTGAAACTAACATAATTCATGGCAATGTGTTCACAGCCTGCAAATTGCAAATGTTAATTTTCCACCACAACTACTGCTAGGATATATGCGAGAGAGACATGTGTGCCAATCTGCAGCAAAGACTTTTAAAAGCCAGCTTGATTAACACTGCCATCATCTTTCTTCTGGGAAACATAATCCTGAAGATTTCAGTATAGAAGAGTGAGTGTGGTTGTGCATTTCCCATTCCCAATGTACAAAACCTTTTCAATGATTCTCCTGACTCTACCTCCTAATTAAGGTTACCAAATCAGCATTCAGATCTGCTTCTAAAAACCCCATGTCAGAACCACTTGTGTCCACCCAGCAGTGCTCAATCTGCCGGCAGTTCTGTAAGGACTATCAAACCAAGGTTATACTGATAAACACCTGTCTTAAGTTACAATAACCTTATGTGCTTTACTGGGTTTTCCATAGCATGAAATCTACTATGAGATTAGCAGACATTATTAGTTCTTTGTTTGGCAGCTGAACCTAACAGCAAAGAACTTCGGTAAGCTAGCAAAACAACCAAGCTCCTACCTCAGTGTCCACATCTGTGTCTTGGTCCAAATGACTCATATACAGTGCTACAGCTGTTTCAGCGTTCTTCAGGTTTTAAGCCAGCTTTATCAGTGACTAAAGTTTTATAAGTAATCTATACCTCAGCATTTGCAATATAAAGACACCACAAGCACCTCTCTCTCAGACTTTAAGCTTCCGTAGGATTTTATTTGGAGGAATTTTATTTAAAATGCAATATCCTTTTTCTTTTCTTTCTTTCCCCCCCCCCCTTTTCTATGAGAAATTAAATCAACAGAACTTGGATGGAACTGCACTCTTTATAAAAAGGGCTTACATCATTCGTGTAAAAAAGGGAAGACTGTCAACCTTGATTGGAAAGTAATAATTCTTAAAAGGAATGAGTAAGCTGTAATATGATCTTTCCTGTGCCTGAAGTGATAGATATTTTCAAGCCTTTTAAGCAAAAAGGCAAAAGTGAATATGCAGTGGATCTGAAAGCTACAGCCATGATTGATTTAAAAAAAAAATCCAAAGTAGCATTCGGGTCTGAAATCTTGCTAAAAGCCTTGAGGGGGCAATGCAATCAGCACATACTTCTTTTTGGGTCTTTCTACTGCTTTTACACTACAAGCAATGGGTGTGACTCCAGTGTGACAATACTCCAGAGTACTGCAGTGGTGAAGTAGGCCCTTGGTGCTGGCCATCTCTTTATCTGGGCATTTTGTTTATCCTATTCAGCTTGTCTACATATTCTTCAGCACAAAGGTGGTCCACACACAACATTGCACTGGTTTAACTAAAATTGACTTAAAACCAATTTAGTTAAACTGGTGCAAAACTCCTGAGTGGGCATTTAACTTTATTTAAATCTGCATATTTAGATTAAGTCAATTCCTTACAAATTAAGCTAAATCACTATAAACCAGGTTCAAATAGTTTGAGAGTTTGCGGTTCTAATCCTAGCTCTACCACAAATGTCCTGTGTGACCTTGGGCAAGTCACTTCATCTTTCTGTGCATCTGTATCCCTTCCTGCCCTTTGTCTGTCTTATCTATTTAACTTCTAAGCTCTTCAGGGCAGGAACTGTCACTCACTATATGTTTGTATAGTGCCAGAAACAAAGAAATGGAGGGTGGGTATATGTCGTCTTTGCACTAGGGGTTGTACATCCTGGTGTGTATACTGACTCATTCTAAATTTTAAAAACAGAAATTACAGGGAGAGACAAATGCCAACAAAAAACATCTAGTCGTATAATTAAAATTAGCTTACATTCTTGTATACCATAGGAAAGTAATCTAAGTAAGGAGGCAACCAAACTTTGTCCACTGAGACACGCTGGCAACATGACAAGGCCATACCAAATTTGTATTAATTAAACAGAATAAGAGACAGCACGCCTCACCTTTAATCCACTAGGTCTTAAGATGTTATGTTTTATTTTGATGAGAGAGGACAACTGTTAATAATAATAATGGTGCATGATGGGATTTTGAGTCTCCACAAGTTCATCTCTATACTAATTAAAAAAGGAAAACTACTGCAGACTGCATTGTAAAACTTGATGAGTCTCATTTGCCCTCCCGGTAGCAAACCACATTTCACCAACCCTGAAAGAAATTTTTTTTCATGTAAATGTTATGGTTAAAACACTTCTTAATTCAATTTCTATAGTAAAAGGAATTTGCAAATAGAATAATTCAAATCCATCCATTTCTGTTTTGCAAATTTTCTTATGAAGAGATTAACATTTTGTTTCTTTTCTTGTTCTTTCACAGAGGAAGGCTGGGTTTGTGGTTAAGGCACGGGTTTACAGCAGATGTGGGTTCAATTCTCAGCTCCGTCCTTGAACTTCCAGTGTGATGCTGGGGCAATTTACTTAATTGCTTTGCACCTCAATTCTCCAACTGTAAAATTAGGGTAATTGTCTGTCCTGTCTATTTAGATTGCTAACTCTTTGGGGCAGGAACTATCTACTGCTGACTTTGTTTTTAGTGAAAATTTCTGAATTTGGTCAAGGTCAGAATTTCTGTCAGCAAAAAGGGGTTTTGTTTTTGTTTTGTTTGTTTGTTTGTTTTCCTTGGCAAAAAAATGGGCACAATTCCCCCCCTGAAATAAACTGCAGGTTTCATTCATTTGCTTTAGTAAAATTATACCATTTTCAAGAAAAGAGATTATCCCTATTTGCAGAGAAATAGTCATTTTTACTCCTCTGCAAACATTTTCTCTTATATATTTCTAAAAAAAAAAAGCAAGAAATCTTAGGTAAAACAGAAAAGAGTTTCAATTTTTGTGAAACAGCCAAAAAACTCGAACCAAACTAAAAACAACAATAAAAATATTTTTTTTTACAGGAAGTGCAAACACTTTTTCCTAACTGTAGCACTGGTTACTCATTGATGGTTTTTCATTTTCATAACTGACAGATATCTTTCAAGCAAATATGTTAACTGGTTTTTGATAGGCCCATAGCCATCTTCCCACATCTAGACTGTTTCCATTCTTTTAGAGAGAAAAAGTGGGTGAGGTAATATTTTTTATTGGACCAACTGCTGTGGACCATGTTGCATTCCAATACTTTTATGATATGGTACCTTCAAGCTGGTATTGGGATGAACAGGAGTTAAGTAAGAATGGTCTGTTTATATTGTTGAGGCCAAATCCTTCCCTTAGGTATATGTAAATAACTTCTATGTTGTTTCTACTGAAGCCTATTGTAAAACTGATTTCAGTAGGAGCAGAGTTAGGCCAATGCTGGGCAATTGAAAATTCCACCCAATGTTCTTGGAGTCATTGATGGCTGCATGCTTGTATCTAAGAGCAGAATTTTGCTCTGTTGTATTGCTTAGAGGGAATTTTCATTAAACTACAGTGCAGTTAATTTAAATATGTCACATAAGTAATGCCCAATAGCGTAACCTCCCTGAAATGATATTAAAATTGCAATATTTTGGAGCTTGACAATGTTTTCTCAGCCATGCGGGGTCACATGCCTACAGCAGCCCAACCACCCTGTTGATTATTCTTTGTTCCTTTTTGACTCATTTTTTATGTTACCGTTTGTTGTGTTTTGCCAGTTGTGTGACCCATGTGAAATAACTTGTTCCATTGCTCCATGATTGTAACCAATACTAGGACTGTGTTCATTAATGATATCCATATAACTGAGAACCTTGACTAAGATTTTCAACCATGAACTGTGATATTTGGCACCCCAAAACAATCAGCAGTCACTTTTGAATATCATGGCTAATATTTCTTTACATTTTCAAAACACAGTTCTCTAAAATATGGATGATACCTTGGCCCCAGGGAAGTCAATGGTAAAACTTCCATTGACTTGAATGGGCCTAGGATTTTGCCTAATCAAAAGCAACAAATGGACTCAAGACAATGTTTGGTATGTGCAATGTGATATTTTTATTGTATTTAATCTAAAGAGACGCCTCTAAAAAGCGATGGTGCAAAAAAAAAGAAAAAAGAAAAGCCTCTTGCTGGAACTTACGTCAGTCAAGTTTGTAGAGGAGCAGGAGATGGGCTGGAATTTAAACATTCACACTGAAATACCCAGAATCTGGCACCTGACCAACCTGTCACAGTCTTTCCGACATTACTGGTATTCAAAATGAGCCCCAAACGACTGGAAGCTGGACTAAAGACTGTATGCATGCAACTCTTACAGTGTGAAGGACAAGAACTAAAACCTGTGAAATGGAGGGGATTAAAAGGAGAGCTCTGTGAAGCAGTTGGGGGAACTGTTATTGCTGGTAAACACGGAGGCAGGTGCATGTGCACACACACGCTCCTTAGCTGTGGTAATAGTCAAGAGTTTCTCACTCTAGCACTGGGTCTATTAGGAGAGAATCTCCATTGTGCATGGGGCTTGACCTAACACTCTTTGAAAACAATGGAAAAGCTCCTGTTGATTTCAGTGGAAGTTGCATCAGACCTTTAGGGAGGAGCAGTTTGTAGGGGATATTATAGGACTGGGAAATGGTGGAGCAACTTGAAATGGAGTGTGGGTTGGTATATGGAGAGCCAGGGAAGGCTGGAGAACCAGAATGAGCAGAAGGGATTTTGCACAGCCCAGAGCAGTTGAATCGGAGACCGTAAGATACAGGGGATGGTATCAAATGATTTTAGGAAGATTGTCCAGATAGGCTTCTCAGTGGCAGAAGAAGCTAGGAGGTTTGGAGAGACACACTCTCCTTGAGTGCAGGATAAGAATTGTGACTTTCTCATTGCATTCAGTGATTAATTAAATAAATGTGTGCCTGATGCACTCAGAAAGCCTTAAGGATAACTCTGGTGTGCTCTGTTAAGCAGAGAGATTGTTGCATCCACAAAGACACTCAACTTATCACCGGCAACACACCCACGTAATTCATGCAAACTCCCAAATGGAAACTTCCCAAAAACAATACCACAAAATATATCTCTTCCCTTCTCTTTGTGATAGGCAGTGGTGCAGCTAAGGGTAGGCTTGGTTAGACAGAGTATAATCACTTTTTATTTTTGGAAGTAAGAGTTTGCCTGCTTTTTGGCAGCTATGAATGCTGGTATGGAGGGGGAAAAACTGTTGACATTACGTGGCTTCAAATCTTCTTGTTTACTGAAAACAACCCCAAGGCAGCTGCCTTGTTATACCTCCTGGGGGCAGGATCTTTGATGGAAACCTACCTGCTCAATAAACCAGATAGTCTCTTCTGCTAGATTAAGAATACCCGTTAAAAAAAACAAATCTTCCACTCCACTCCCCCTCTCTAACCTCCTTGTCAATGCCATGGACTGACTGCCTTGCCCAGCCGCTGTACTAGTCTCCCGGTGACAGGCATGGGACATGGTCAGTTCTTAGGCCAGGTCTACACTAGGACTTTATGTCGAATTTAGCAGCGTTAACTCGATTTAACCCTTCACCCATCCACATTAGGAAGCAATTTATTTCGACATAAATGGCTCTTTAATTCGATTTCTGTACTCCTCCCCGACGAGGGGAGTAGCGCCAAATTCTACATGGCCATGTCGAATTCGAGGTACTGTGGACGGAATTCGACGCTAATAGCTCCGGGAGCTATCCCACAGTGCACCACTCAGTGGACACTCAGGACAGCAATCTGTACTTGGATGCTCTGACCTGCCACTCATGGAAAACCCCGGGAAAATTTGAATTCCTTCTCCTGTCTGGCCAGTTTGAATCCCATTTCCTGTTTGGACATCGTGGCGAGCTCAGCAGCACTGGCAACGATGCAGAGCTCTACAGCAGAGGTTACCATGCAATCCCAGAATAGAAAGAGGGCTCCAGCATGGACTGATCGGGAAGTTTTGGATCTGATCGCTGTGTGGGGAGATGAATCCGTCCTATCCGAGCTCCGATCCAAAAGACGGAATGCAAAAATTTATGAAAAAATATCCCAGGCTATGACGGAGAGAGGATACAGCCGGGATGCTACGCAGTGCCGCGTGAAAATCAAGGAGCTGCGACAGGCGTACCAGAAGACCAAGGAGTCCAACGGACGCTCCGGATCGCAGCCACACACTTGCCGGTTTTACGAGGCACTGCATGCTATGCTCGGTGGTGCTGCCACAACTACCCCACCAGTGTCCGTGGACTCCGACGACGGGGTCTTATCTACGGCCACGTCGTCGGAGGTTTTCGCGGACGGTGAAGATGAGGAAGGAGAGGAGGAGGACGAGGCAGTCGACAGCGCTTTCACTGCTAATTTCCCCGACAGCCAGGATCTATTCATCACCCTGACTGAGCTCCCCTACGAACCCTCCCAAGGCAGCATCCCTGACCAGGAATCAGGCGAAGGATCAGCAGGTCAGTGTTTTAGACATTTATTTGGAATACAATAGTCATGGTGTGTAAGCAATGTGTTAGTATTGCTTAATTGGCCTTATGCGCTTCAGCTTGGAGTCGCTTTCCCGTGCAACTATTCGAAAAGTCTGTCAATATGTATGGGGATAGAGGAGTAAT
Organism: Chelydra serpentina; assembly: GCA_037349315.1. NCBI lineage: Eukaryota > Metazoa > Chordata > Testudines > Chelydridae > Chelydra > Chelydra serpentina. Next base: position 55,539,062 of record JBAIAC010000004.1, on the reverse strand, counting down.
CCCCATTGGAGAGCTCCGTGAAGCTCTCCTGGAGGTACAGTGAGAGCTTGTGTATCACGTTCACGGGGAGAGCGGCCTTATTGTCTCTTCCATGGTAGGATACTTTCCCACGCCATGCAAGCTGCAGGTACTCTGGTATCATTTCCTTGCATAGCATGGCTGCATACGGCCCCGGGTTTGCTGGCATTGACGCATCATGCAGTCTTTCTCTGTCTCGGTAATCCTCATCAGAGTGATATCAGTCATGGTGCCCTGGTTTGAATGAGTGGTTTCATTAGTATAGGGAATGCTTCATTTTCCCTTTAAAGAAAGACATCCGGCGGTTTCCATTAACGCGGGGTGGGAGGGAGTTGGGAGCCAAACCATTCGAACTTCTCAGTGCGCAGGCAGAGAGAGTTCCCGGGGCCGGCCACGCGAAGCGGAGGAAAGGGTACGCGAGCCATTCATACAGAGCGGTTCGCGGGCACTTTTGGTTCCCGGGAGCGGCCACGCGGAGGGGGTGCAAGGGTAGTCGAGCCGTTCAAACACAGCGGTTCGCGGGCAATTTTGGTTCCCGGGAGCGGCCACGCGGAGGGGGTGCAAGGGTAGCCGAGCCATTCAAACACAGCGGTTCGTGGGCAATTTTGGTTCCCGGGAGCGGCCACGGGGAGTGGGGGGAAGGGTAGGCGAGCCATTCAAACACAGCGGTTCGCGGGCACTTTTGGTTCCCGGGAGCGGCCACGCAGAGGGGGGGGAAGGGTAGGCGAGCCGTTCAAACACAGCGGTTCGCAGGCAATTTTGGTTCCCGGGAGCGGCCACGTGGAGGGGGGGGAAGGGTAGGCGAGCCATTCAAACACAGCGGTTCGCGGGCACTTTTGGTTCCCGGGAGCGGCCACGCGGAGGGGGGGGAAGGGTAGGCGAGCCGTTCATACTGAGCGGTTCGCGGGCACTTTTGGTTTCCGGGAGCGGCCACGCGGAGGGGGGGAAGGGTGGGCGAGCCGCTGTAGATGAGCGGTTTGGGCAGCAGCAGTTCCTACCCGCAGCCGGGAACAGTGATTGAGACATGGGAGTAGAGCACTGCTGTGAAGTAATCTCTCAGCAGTCAAAACTCATCACCTTACCATGGTCTTCAGAGAGCTGATTGTCAGTGTTCGGCAAGGCTTCTGGGATCTGTACACCGGGATCCCAGACACTCAGCATTAAGACCTAATATTTGACCTTGTAGTACGTGAACATGTGATAGGTACTGTGCTTGGTCCTATTCACAGGGAAAGAGTATGGGCATTGTTCTGGAAAAAGTATCTTTCTGAGGAATTCACTCCCTTTCCCTCATCCCACAGCTGCGAGTGTCTCCCGCCCTACCCGTGTTTCTCCCTCCCATGGGCTATTGCAGATAAGGCGGCGCAAAAAGAGAACCCGGGATGACATGTTCTCAGAATTGATGGTCTGTTCCCGAAGGGAGGCGGCACAGCGGAGAGAGGACGTCTCAAGGTCTGAGCCAGCAGCCAGGGAACGGGAGCAGAGGGCTGAAGCTCGCGAGGACAGGTGGCGGCAGGAAGACCAGCAGGCGACTCAAACGCTGCTGGGACTAATGAGGGAGCAAACGGACACGCTCCGGCGCCTGGTGGACGTTCTCCAGGACAGGAGACAGGAGGAAAGAGCCCCTCTATATGTAATTTCTAATCGCCCTCCCCCGCCACCAAGTCCGGTCGTTTACTCACCCAAAGTCACTAGGACGAGGGGAGGCAGGGTCCGTGGAAATATTCACTCCACCCCTGCAGACTGCTCCAGTAGCAGAAGGCTCTCATTCCCAAAACCTTAGATTGGTCCTTTCCCTCCCTCCAGCCGCACCCCTCAACACTTCCCTGCCCAGGTTTCATCTTAAAGCAATGCTCACCTTAATAAAAATGTTTTTTTTGTTCAGTGCTGTTTCCCTGACTTTCCTTCACAGGACCGTTTGGTTTTCGGGTTAGTGGGTAAGGGGGTTTGTAATTGGAGACGACTGGCGCCTGACCCAGGGTACAGACAGGGGGAAAGGATCAACAGAAAGTCACAGTACAAATTGCATGCACTAGGCACACTTGTCATTCTGGGTTGGGGTTTTCATGTTCTCTACGGGGGGTGGGAGGGGGGTTTCACTTTCTGGTGGGGGAGGGTGGCTGCTGATCTTTAGCTGCCGGCGATAGCCTGCATGACAGATCTATGCAGCAGGGGATCCGTGGCCGCAATTCACGGCCAAAAAGTCACAGAGGCCCCACCACACACAGTTGCGAATAGGAGGGGTTGATGGCTCCCTTGAAACAAGCAGTCCAGCACTTAGGACTGCTCTGGGAGCAGGAGCATGTCATTCCCCAAGCTTGGAAGCGTACTTTCCAACACTCCACCCGCTCCCCAACCGCGGTATGCGTCCCAGGTTAAAACCTTAACCGAGAAACCAGTAATGGAGACGGTTCAAATAAACAATGTTTCCTTTATTGTACTTTTAAAGCGTTGAATGAAGCGGGGGAAGGGAGTTGTTAATGGGAGAGGATAGGCAATGGAAACTGGGTAAAGAAACGGGGGCAGGTTCAGCATCTGTTTAAACAAGCGTGACAGTCACTGGTTACCCCACTCGCTCTGGAAGCTAGATTTCAAAGCTTCCCAGATGCGCAGCGCCTCCCGCTGTGATCTTCTAATCGCCCTGGTGTCCGGCTGAGAGTAATCAGCTGCCAGGCGATTTGCCTCAACCTCCCACCCCACCATAAACGTCTCCCCCTTGCTCTCACAGAGATTGTGGAGCACACAGCACGCTGCAATCACAATGGGGATATTTTTTTGGCTGAGATCGGAGCGAGTAAGTAAGCTTCTCCAACGACCCTTCAGACGGCCAAAGGCACACTCCACCACCATTCTGCACTTGCTCAGCCGGTAGTTGAAGAGCTCCTTTTCAGTGTCCAGGGCTCCCGTGTATGGCTCCATGAGCCATGGCATTAGCGGGTAGGCAGGGTCCCCGAGGATCACTGTAGGCATCTCCACATCCCCAACAGTTATTTTGCGGTCCGGGAAATAAACACCCTGTTGCAGCCGTCTAAAGAGACCAGAGTTTTTGAAAACACGAGCATCATGAACCTTGCCTGGCCATCCAACATTGATGTTGGTAAAACGTCCTTTGTGGTCCACTAGTGCTTGGAGCACCATAGAAAAATAGCCCTTTCGGTTAATGTACTGGCTGCCCTGGTGCTCCGGTCCCAGGATAGGGATGTGTCCCCCATCAATAGCCCCGCCGCAGTTTGGGAATCCCATAGCGGAAAAGCCATCTATGATCACCTGCACGTCTCCAAGGGTCACTACCTTTGAGAGCAGCAGGTCAACGATTGCATGGGCTACCTGCATCACAGCAACCCCCACGGTAGACTTGCCCACTCCAAATTGGTTTGCGACTGACCGGTAGCTGTCAGGAGTAGCAAGCTTCCACAGGGCTATGGCCACTCGCTTCTGGATAGTCAGGGCTGCTCGCATCCGGGTGTCCTGGCGCTTCAGGGCAAGGGACAGCAAGTCACAAAGTTCCAGGAAAGTGCCCTTACGCATCCGAAAGTTTCGCAGCCACTGGGATTCATCCCAGACCTGCAGCACTATGCGGTCCCACCAGTCAGTGCTTGTTTCCCTTGCCCAGAATCGCCGTTCCACAGGATCAACGTGCCCCATTGCCACCATGATTTCTACGGTCCGGGGTCCCGTGCTTTGCGAGAGATCTATGCCCCTCTCAGACTTCATGTACTCCCGGAGCTTCCGTTGCCTCCTCGCCCGATTTCTCTGCATCTGATTCTGGAAAAGGTGCATGATAAGGCACGAGGTGTTGACAACGGACAGAACAGCAGTGATAATCACGGAGGGCTCCATGCTCGCTGTCCTGTGGCGTCCGAGCTCTCAATCACCGGAAAAGGGCACGAATTCATTGCCCGCCGGCGCTTTCACGTAGGGAGGGCGGGAGTGTGGGTCGAGTGACAACATTTCCGTATAACCACCCTTGACACATTTTCGGCCCCACAAGGCAGTGGGGGCTACACCCAGAATTCCAGTGGGCAGCGGGGACTGCGGAACTGTGGGATAGCTACCCACAGTGCACCGCTTGCAATGTCGACGCTTGCCCCCTTACTGTGGACTCACAAATTCGAATTAAGGTCCTTGATGTGGATTCGCACGATCGACCTTGCAATATCGGTTTCACAAGTTCGGTTTAACAAAAATCGAACTAGTCTCGTAGTGTAGACATACCCTTAGTTATGGATTTGGTTTCAGGATCATTAGCACTGTCAGCCACATTGATGCTGATCTATAAGAGACAACAGTAGTGTGAGAAATCTGAGTTGGCAGTGAGGGGTTTACGTTGCTCTCATGCCACAAGGGGCTAGCATGGAGGAGGCTGTGTACTTTATGTACAGTGTACCAGCATTTTATGGCCAAGATTTTCAAAAATAGATGTACAAAAAGGTTTTCAGTACATATTTAGGTACCTATATACGTGGCCTGATTTTCAACTGTGCTGAGCAGCCAGCAGCTTCTGTTGAAGTCCAATTAAGCCCTCAAAAATAGAGCTGGGAGAGGTGAGCAATAATAATTTATTAGTGAATATTCAAAAAAATGTTAAATGTGCATATATTTGCGAATAGCCATGAATTGTTTGCCCAGTTTTGTAAACTGGGCAAATAACGAATACAGATTTACTGACAGATAATTTAATGACAAATTATTGTGAAGTTCATTGAAAAATTATTGAAGTCCTGATCCAAAATCCCACTGGAGTCAAAGGGAGACTTTCCACTGACTTTCCACTGAGCTTTGGATCAGGCTCCAGATTATTATTTGGCCAGTTTTATACAAAAGCTAGGAGATGTCACAGTTAAGCTTGCATGTACAACCCTAATTCTAACCTCTTTTGCATATGCATTATGATAGCCATATATGATTATAAACTATTTCTCCACCAATCAATTTTTTCTGTGATCTTAAAGTAATTTGTGTATGTAGGGTGACCTGTTTTCATGTATATTAAAACTTCTATCATAATACACATGCACTAGCAGGCAGAGTTATGGTTATATATTTAGTCTTTTGACATTTCCTGATTTTGTGAGTTTAAGTATATAGCCTTAACATTTCATTAATGTAGGGTTTTTTTTAATTAGCATTCATAGTTTATTGAGCAAAACAAGGGGAAAAGGAAACATCTAGGCCTGTTTTGTTTGCACAGCTTAAAACCTGATGATATAACTTACTTATTTCTTCATATCTGATGCTTTTTAAATAATCACAGTGGTTCTAATAACTTGTATAATTATTGTATACAAAACTATGGATAAAAACCCCAAATGATTTAACAGTCCCAATACCAACCCTCCAACAAAAAGCGATAGCCTCCCTCAACTAGCCATTCTGATTCTGTCAACCCTTCATCTCAAGAAAAACCTCAGAAAATAAATGTGTCTTGCCAGCGTGCTCTGAAGCTCAGTAAATCTGGACTTTCTCAGATCAGGAAGAGGAAGGAAGTTTCAGAATGGGGGACCCCACATGAAAAAGACCTGCTACCAATCCACTCCCTATTAAAAAAAAGATTTGTTAGTTCAAGTTCCTCCACTGATCACTCCTATGGTAGTATCGTTCATGCAAAGAGGTAAGGGATCTCTCAAGTAGTCACTTCCCAAACCATTTAGGGCCTTATCGATCAATACCTTAAACTCCACTTTGACACCAAATGGAATCCAGTATAGACTACAGAAAACCATTGTAAAATATTCTCTTTGCGAAACATCAATTAATAAATAAGCAGCCATATTATCCACTAGGTTAAGTTCCCAGTGGTCTTAAATGGTATCCTTTTAAGGCTTGGCCACACTAGAAAATTACATCATGATACAACAAACCTTGAAAGAGTCATGGTAACTAACACAATGTTAAACAGACTGTTAAACACTCAGAATGGACAGGGACTGTCATGTTTAACATCATGCCAGTTAGTTGGGTTTAAGCATAAGTACCATATCCTGGTCTGTCCTGGGTCCAGTACTTTTCAATATTTTCAGTAATGGTTTGGATAACAGAGTGGAGAGTATGCTCTTTAAAATTTGTGGAGGAAAGCTGGGAGGGGTTGCAGGCACTTTGGAGGACAGGATTAGAATTAAAAACAACCTTCACAGATTGGAGAATTGTCTGAAATCCACAAATTTAATAAAGACTGGTACAAAGTATGTTTTAGGATGGAAAAATCAAATGCACAGCTACAAAATGGGAAATAACTAGGCAGTAGTACTGCTGAAGAAGATGTGGGGATTATAGTGGATCACTAATTGAATATGAGTCAACATTATGATGCAGTTTCAAAAAAAGCTAATATCGTTCTGGGATGTATTAGTAGGAGTGTTGTACGTAAGACATGGGAACTAATTCTCCCGCTCGGCTTGGCACTGGTAAGGCCTCAGCTGGAGTACTGTGTCCAACTCTTGGTCTTTAGGAAAGACAGGAATGAACTGGAGAGCAACAACAATGATAAAAGGTTTAGGAAAACCTACGAAGAAAGGTTAAAAAAACTGACCATGTTTAGTGTTTAGAAAGGAAGACTACCATGAGCTCCTACCTCAATCTTCAAATATTTTAAGAGCTGTTATAAAGAGGATAGTGATCAATTGTTCTCCTTGTCCGTTGAAAGTAGGGTAAGGGGTAATAGGCTTAATATGCAGCAAGGGAGATTTAGGTTAGATATTAGGGAAAACTTTCTAACTATAAGGGTAGTTAAGTTCTGGAAGAGGCTTCCGATGGGAGGTTGTGGAATCTCTATCATTGGAGGTTTTTAAGAACAGGTTTGACAAGGGATGGTCTAGGTTTACTTGGTCCTGCCGCAGTGCGGGAGGCTGGACTAGATGACTTCTTGAGTTTCCTTCCAGCCCTACATTTCTATGATTTGTGATTTTATGATAGTCCCTCTTTATGTTGAGTGTTTAACAGGATTTTAGTGGCCATAATTCTTCAGAGTCATGTTCTAATATCATCTAATTTTCTAGCATAGACAAGCCCTTGTAGAGTGCATTATGCTAGTCTAACTTCATTGTGACAAAGACATGGATAATTGTAGCAAGGTACCAAGGACAGGTGGATAATTAAGGCTGCTCTAATTTGCACCAAGGACTTAACCAGCTCCAGCATATAATGACCACAAAAGGTGGCTAAAAGCCACCTTTCTCCCCTTAGTCCTGTACTGAATGTGTCTCAGCCAGGTGACAGAATCTGATCTTACATTTGCAGCCTATGATATGGCTGGGCAATCATTGTAGTGTGCTGATGGGATAAATATCAGAGAAATGGCACCCTGAAATCGTGACAAGCCCTGACTTTTGGAGAGAACTTATCTTAGAACAGGAGGAAGTAGAGACAAATGCTTGAACTGTATTTGTGCGCAAGCAACATGGTGAGGAAAAAGATGACAAGCATCTGCTTTCCTTCATGTGATTGGGTATGATGCATTGGAAGTACATTTGGCTTTGTAATGTAAAAGGATAACATGAAGTTAACTCTATCAATGGATCAGTTCCAGAACTATTTCGGCCTGAAGAAAAATGTGATATTTGGATGTCTCTTTTCTTTTATTACCAGAAATGAGGCTGCTGCAGAAACAATAGATCAGTATGTGAATGTTTTAAAAATGAAGGCCAGGTCTTGTGATTTTGTGCAGCTTGACGGATGACAAACTCCATGGCTGACTATTGAGAGGACTAGATCTTTGGCCTTTAAAGGGAAAAAGAAAAGAGCAGAGCAAGTGAAAACAAGCCTTCCTCTGAATGACAATGAAACCAACACACACGGCTTAAAGCAAAGAAATGGAAACCTATATACCAAACAGTGTTAAAAGAACATGGCCTGTGACAGTGTGACTAAGTATGGGAGTAGTTTTGGGCAAGTTTTTCAGAAATGTGTATTTGAAGTTAGGCTCTTAACCCTTGACCATTATTATTAATAAATAATGTCTTTACCTTAACCTTGCATGGCACTTTACAGAGATTAACAAAATAGACATGGACCTCACCCGGAGAATTTCCAATCTAAGAGCTCCATTTTGACATCCTTACTCATATTGGCTGGTACCTTCCTATAAGAGAAGGCTCGTTGATTTCAGCAGGACTGCTGGCATGGTAAAGTACTACCTAACATAAGTCAAGGTGGCAGAATCAAGCACTAAATCAGACCATGAAAGGATGGAGGTAGGGAAAGCAGGGATGAGCTCTAAAACTGATTTTCTAAAATGTGAGCCATATGACATAGTGAGCAAATCAGATTTATTCTGATATTTTAAATGGAGATTAGCTAACACAGGGAAAGGAGGAGTAGACAGCACCGGAACATATATCAGTGATGGAGAGCAAGAGAAAGGAAGTGGATTTTGAAGAGAGATTTGAAGAAAATGTATGAAGGGGGAAATGATGTTGTTTCAGGCGTAGAGAGCAATGTGAAACATGGCCCTAAAGTGAGAGTAGGAGACAGATATAAAGGGATTAGTAAAGTGAGAAGAGTGGGAAAAGCATGAGGGGTAAAGTGCAGGCCCATAGGAGATTAGAAACAAGATGAAGTTGAGAGCAGGGCTGTATGCAGAGCCTTAAAAGTGAGAATGAGGAGTCTGAACTTTAAATGAAAACAGACGGGGAGCAACGAAGGGACGGCACTGGGACCTTTTGCTGTTCACCATATTCATAAACGATCTGGAAAAAGGGGTAAGCAGTGAGGTGGCAAAATTTACAGATGATACAAAATACTCAAGATAAGTGCAAAGCTGATTGCAAAGAGTTACAAAGGGATCTCACAAAACTGGGTGACTGGGTAACAAAATGGCAGATGAAATTCAGTGTTGATAAGTGCAAAGTAATGTATATTGGAAAAAATAATGCTCAACTATACACAGAAAATGACAGGGTCTAAATTAACTATTACTACTCAAGAAAGAGATCTTGGAGTCCTCATGGTTAATACCCTGAAAACATCTGCTCAATGTGCAATGTCAGTCAAAAAAAGCTATCAGAATGTTAGGAACCATTAAGAAAGATTATAGATAATAAAACAGAAAATATAATGCCACTATATAAATCCATGGTATGCCTATACCTTGAATACTGTGTGCAATTTTGGTCACCCCATCTGAAAAAAGATGTATAAGAATAGGGAAAGGTACAGAGAAGGGAGCTTCCATATGAGGAGAGATGGAAAACACTGGGACTATTCAGCTAAGAAAAGAGATGACTAAGGGAGGATACGATAGAGGTCTAGAAAATCATGAATGGTATGGAGAAAGTAAATGGGGAAGTGTTATTTACCCCTTCCCATAACACAAGAACTAGAGGTCACCCGATGCAATTAATAGGCAGCAGGTTTAAAACAAACAAAAGGAAGTATTTCTTCACAAAATGCACAGCCAATCTGTGGGACTTGTTGCCAGGGGATGTTGTGAAGGCCAGTTGCATAACTGTGTTAAAAAAAGAATTAGACAAGTTCATGGAGTATAGGTCTATCCATAGCTATTAGCCAGGATGGTCAGGACACCTTGCTCTGGGTGTCACTAGAACTCCAAATCCTAGAAACTGGACAACAGGGAATGGATCAAAATTGTTCTGTTCTGTTCATTCCCTCTGAAGCATCTGGCACTGACCACTGTTAGAAGACAGGATACTGGGCTAGATGGACATTGGAATGACCCAGTAAGACCGTTCTTATGACTCTTCAGGGAAAGGGGAGTGGTGACATGGTGAGAGTGGGGGGAAGAAGATGATTACTTTAGCTGTTGAATAGGTTGAACAGGGAAGAGACTAGAGTTGAGGATACCACACAAGAGAGTAACAGGGCTGTACTTGATCTCGCATCTGACCCTCCGCTGCCTCAGATCCCCTTTGTTGGGGTTCTCGAAAACTATACCCAGACTCTTGTAAGTCAAATAACACCCAGGGACTAGGTGATGGCCTGGTCACCTGGTCATTGAACAAAAGGTCAACAAGCAGCTCAGTTAGGAAAGACATCTGCAAGTGACCCTGGGTCAGGGGAAGGGACCTGGCTGAAGCTACCTGCAGGGAGGGGCAGAAGCCTGAAGCAGCTTGAGGGCATGCCAGGCAGTGGAAGCTGGGTTTTGAGAAAGAAATGTTGAGCCCAGACAGAATTTGAAGAAACTATAGAGCTGGGGAAAGGATTGCTTTTTAAGTTGGCATTTGAACTGTGATGCCCTCCGATATCACCCTCCACAGGAGAGGAGGAGGGAATGGCTGATGGATCTGTGTAGTCAACGTCCACTGACTAATAGGGCGAGCATTTAGCCCACAGATTTTAAGTCCATAAGGGACCACTATGACTGTGCAGTCTGATATCCTGCATAACATGGGACATAGAATTTAATTCAGTGATCTACTTGCCCCTTCCCTAGACACCTCTGGTTCGGGCCCTTAAAATTCCATGTGTGTTGAGGCAGAAGGTGCTACTTGTGCTCCGGGACAGGGAAGGACTTTGCAAGTGGTTCAGAAACAAATAAGAACTGACTCAAACAAATCTTTGTTGAGGTTCCTAAATGCTCAGCTCAGTTAACTTCCTGCTCCCTGCCCACCAATCTCCCATTTTTATTTTTGTATCTTTGCATAACTCTAAACTTCCTGCCTTTGGCTGGGGCCAGTAATGTAATAGTCAAAATACAATTTTTTTAAAAAAAGAAGAAGCTGTTTTTGATGTTATTTCCAGCCCGAGTGGAAGCAGGAAATAACTGGCAATCTCATGGGGAAGCCTCTTCTCATGAGATTTCCAGTCCAATTTTAAAGATTCAAAGTTTCAGATACTTTGGATAAAATTCAGATACACAACCAAGGCCAAGTCTTACAGACATATATGCATGCAACACCCAATGAAGCCGGTGGGAGTTCTATATATCCAGTGGCTGCTAGAGTCTGGCCCCAGACTTTTGGGTGCTTATTTGAACTAAACTCCTGAGCAGATTATATAGAGCTGTGCTGCACCTTGTGCTGTACCTTGATTCTGAACACCTCCAAAGTCTGGACTGGGAATACCAAATTTAGGTTACTCCCTGGTCTCCATTCAAAATAAAAAAAACCAGGAGGCCCATTTCTGGATCTGAGATCACAGAGAAGGAAGTAAGCAAGAATACAGTTCACATATTCTCATCTCCGCTTTCTGTTCCTTTTGCTGTTTCACGGACATTGTTGATTTCAAGTTGCAATATGTTTCATTTCTAAAAGCATTCATTTCAGTACAGGCACCATTCCCAAGTGGACAGACGTGCCCAAGGAAAGCACAATTGACGTGAAGCACCATCACAGATCAAATACAATAGCAGCATTCATGATTGTTATTATCGCTAGGTGCCATACAAACACCTAGCTGAACACTGTCTCTGTATACAGTTTGATCACATTTACTGTATACCCAAACTAGGTTCCCTATCCTATAGCTTTTGTACCCCACAGTTTTCTTGTCTCTCTTATTGTCTCTGTTGGAACTCAGGACTGTATTCTCATTTGTTTTCACCCACTCATTTACACTCATTCTCTCTGTATGCATGCTTCTGCTGATACGTTTTGCTGCCTTTTACTACCTCTTTGCATTCCATAATAAGGGGGGTCTCATATCTGAGATGAATACTATGGTTACAGGCAATATGTTGGGTGTTACATCTCCAGGGAGTAGTAACCGGGAGTGATATTACAGTATTTGGGTAAAAGTGCCTTTTCCTTATATGGAACAGCTGAAACCACACTCGCTGGCTGCTTACTCCTGGGCGAATGCTGAGCCAAAAATTAAAAATTCTATGCACAATATTTTAAAATGCAGCATATTTTATTTGTCAAAATAATACAATATAATCATGCCAGTGTCAATTATTTTGGAAATTTATTTCAAAATACCTGTCAGCAAGTATATCTGCAACAATATAGACAACAAAAAGGATTCAGGAAATGTTTTTTGACAAATTGATTCCTTACTAGGCATATTAATACAGAACTTTGAGTAAACTACAGTACAGAACCATATTTCCCACACCCCTCAGAAGCAGTGCAAAGGCTTGGGGGAGTCAGGGATAATGGAGGAGCTGAGGGACTGGGAAGTAAATTGTTGGGAAGGAGCCTGGGAGTGAACCTGAAGGGGTGTTGGGTGTGGGTGGGAGAAGTATGGAACAAGGGATTTTTTTTGGTGGGGGAGTCTCCCCCATGCAGACCCTAACTGACCCCTAGCCTCTCCCATTCACTCAGGCACATCTGCCCCTGTCCTCATGTGTCCCTGCACCCCCACTCAGCCACCCTCCTCCCCCCATCAATGTGACCCTGCACCCTCCTCCCATTCAGCCATGACTCAATGCTGTCACCCCACTAGCTCCTGTACCTCCAACGTAGTCTGGCCCCCTCACTAGCCCTTCTGAACCCCAATCTATGTGACCCCCCCCCCCCCCCCCCCGAGCAACCCGCTGTTCGTCCCCGCCTCCTCACCTGGCCCTGAGGGCAGAGCGCTGTGAAGAAAGCAGCCTCTCCCATTCCCTATGCACGGCTGGCTGTTCTGGCTTGCCAGCCAGCTGCCTTCTGTTCTGGTGACACAGCAGTCCCTGGTGGGTGAAAGGTGTAATTGCAGCGCCTCTCTGGCAGAGTGTGGTGCAGAATTTCCCCCCAGGAGTAGCAGCTGCTCACATTGTGGCAAGTGTTGGTTCCCCCATTGCAGGTACAGAGGGCCTTGACAGCAGTGGATATGGTGAAGTGGCAGCATTCTGGAAGCTATGTATGGGGGGAGGGGGTCCCAGTGTATTGTGGCACAAAGCTGCCTGGGGATCACTGCATATGTCTACATTGCAGTTAAAAACCCCTGGGTGACCCAGGCTCACAGGACTTGGGCTGGGGGCTGTTTAATTGCGGTGCTTGCAGGCATTTGGGCTCGGCTGGAACCTGGGCTCTGAGACCCTCTCACCTTGCCGCGTCCTAGAACCCGGGCTCCAGCCTGAGCCCAAACATCCACACCGCAGTTAAACAGCCCCTAAGCCTGAGCCCTATGAACCTGAGTCAGCTGTCATGGGCCAGCCCTGGGTTTTCAATTGCAGCATAAACTTACCCACTAGGGCTCTGTGCCTAAGGTGCTTTGGTGAACAAGATGGAGTAGGCTGGGGAAAGAGCTGCTGGATTTCCCATTAAAAGGAATGTTTGGTCACTCTGCTCTCCCACACATTGGGCTGGGGTGTTGACGTTGCCTGGAATCCACTACATTCATGAGTCTGCACTAGTGGCTGCACACTGATTCCACAGACAAGGAGGAAGGTTTCCTTCCCCTCAGACTCCTGTGTAGGTCCCCTGTGTGCATCTCTGCTGCTTGGCCTGTGAGCTGGAGACTGCAATTGGCCCTTTGAACATTTGGAAGGATTTGATTGGGCAGTTTACTGTCCTCTATTTTTAATCTATTTTTGGAATATCTTTCCCCCTGCCTAGGAGCAAATGATCTAGCCAGTATCTCATTAGAATATTGTGTGTTATTCGATTCTGATTTATGGGAGAGGGAAAAGCAAAAAAAATTCCTAAGAAACCCCAGGGTTTGATTTCAACAGTCACTCTGTGTCACCACCACCTGTGATACATGGCCCCAAGCACAGCAAGTCCACCCAAAAGGGATGTGTGTGCAATCATGTAGGGTGTCCATAATCCCCTCTCTGTTGAGGTGCACCTGACACAGCACCATATGTGAGTAGCACTGGCTAAAGGGGGCAGGGCCAAGACACCCAGATGTAATCAGAGCCTCCTAAGGTAGCTTCTGCCAGCTGTGCTCCTGACAGAAAATTAAAACTGACTTCTGGCAGAACACCCCAGGATGGCATCTCTGAAAATGCTGCCTACCCCTGAAAGTCAATCCCTCTCCACCTTGGATTCACCAGCCTCAGCTGGTGCAGAGGGGGTGCGTGCACCTTATTATGCCATTGGGGGAGGGTGACGTCCCTCAGCTCTCCCATCCTGTGGAACTTTCCACTGGGAATAAAAAACTGTAAAAGTGTCGAAAAATCTGTTGTGCTCTTAGCAGGAGGGAAGGGGAAGAGTGCAGCGTTGTCTTCATGTCAGTGTGATTTTTACCACTAGCACAATAATAATCCCACGTAGTACTCCTGTCCTCACCGTGTGCTCAGCAAACGCCTTGGACATGCAAAGATTTATACACATCAGCCACCGTCGGAGAAGCAGGGATAAATGTTTCAGGAGGCAATTTCTGTGGAAAAGCCCAAGAATGCATTTTCTGACCAGCCTAGCGTTTATATGCCTGAGCTGAACAGCAGCTGTTTGTTTACTATTATAATTATTATTTTGTATTGCTTGTATTGTATGTAGAGCCTGGGGCCGTAACTAAAATTTGAACCCCATTGTACTAGGCATTGTATTTGCACATAGTAAGAGATAGTCTCTGCCCCCAAAGAGTTTATATCTAAAAAATGGACAAGACAGGAGGGAGCCAGGAAGGATTATTATCCCAGGTTTACAATGGGGAGTTGAGGCACAGAGAAATTAAGTAATTTGAGATGTATTTTCAGAATCCACTCTATTCTACAAACATGCCAACCAACTGCACCATTGAACCAGGGTGCCAGATTTAACTACAAGGACAACAATAGGCATTGTATTCTGCAGGGAGGTAAAGCGTTGAAAAATGATTATTTTCTCCCCCTCCCCCCAGATAATTATGGATTTTTTTTGCATACTTTTTAATACTGAAAAATGTTGGCCAAAAATGGAAATATTTTTTGGCTGAAATATTTTGTTTTTTGGGCATTTGGGGTTTTCATGGAAAATAATTTTTTTCCACTAAAAGCAGTTACGTTTCATGAAAAATTGTGTGGTTCCAAACCAGCCAAGGAATATGTGCAGCCAACTCTATGTGGAGTCTGTGCAACAACTCACTTTGTCAATGTGGCCACCATCAGTCAATGGCACATGTTGTAGACGAGTGTCAATTAGCCAGACTTAATGGTGGTCTTAGAGCCCTTCATTCTGCTGCTGAAGCTGCTGTCGGGTAGCTTGGCAAGTATTGCAAACGTTAGATGAAGAAGAACCCCCCCCTAATGTAAAGTATGTAATGTAATGTAAAGTACCTCTCTGAGCAATTCATTGTTTGCTTTTGTATCCATCTCCCTGTACGGGTCATTGAATAGCTGTGGTCCCCCAACCTTGGTTCTGATACAGTCCTTGGTAGCGCACTGTTGCCAGCTCTTTCAATTTTCATCCTGAATTTCATTATTTTGGGTGTTTTTCCTTACATGACTCCAGGAGCTGGAGCTCTAGCTCAGTTTTCATTAAAAAATACAAAAAGAAGCTTCTAGCCCTCATGGTTGAGGAGAAAAAGGTTGGAAATGTAAATCCAAAAGTCTGGGGAAAACCCCCCAAGGGAAATAAAGACTCTGGTTCTTTCAATGCTTGGGGTTGGTAATACTGAGCACACACCAGGTGTTGCGTGACTCAAGAAAAGCATTTAAGGAACTTCAGCTGCTAGACCTGGCACCCTCCGGCAATGGCATCTATCAGCATCTCCCAACTGCCCTGAGCCTTCCTTCTGGAGACAGCTCCCATGCCTCTGCCTCTGACCTGCTGCACCTGCTCACAAGCTGTTTTGGTCTCTAGCCTAAGCCTGATCCCCTACTAAGCCTGATCCTTTGGAGCAGGTGGGAGAAGAGCAGCAGATTCATCACATTGCCATGCTGCTGACCTGTAACTGTTCAGCCACTTTTCTTTGCCCTGATCACATGCAGAGGTGGAAAGCCAATAGAATGGGCATGAGGAAGCTGGGTAATAGGGAGCAGTTCATTTTGGACTATTGTCTTGAGTAGTTATAAATGGAGATATGCCAATCTTCTAGAACTGGAAGGGCCTTGAAAGGTCATCGAGTCCAGTCCCCTGCCTTCACTAGCAGGATCAAGTACTGTCCCCTGACAGATTTTTGCCCCGATCCCTAAGTGAGTTCACAATCCTGGGTTTAGCAGGCCAATGCTCAAACCACTGAGCTATCCCTCCCCCCTATTGTGTTACAGTGGGCAGGTGGTGAAAGCACAGGACCAGGAGCCAGTTGCTTGGACACCTGCGTTGTCATCTCCTTAGGCGTCATTAAGTACTCATTAAATATTCGTCTCAGGACCTGTCAATCCACAAGTCTTGATTCCGCCATCATAAATTCCTTGTCCTTCTGCCTCAATCTGCCCTGTCTTTGATAAGTAGTGCTGGCTTTCTCCTCCTTGAACCAAAACATTGGGTCAGACTCCTGTTTTATCCCCTCTGGATACAGGAAAAAAGATCTTCCCTTGGTTTTTCTTTTCCTTTTCTTTTGTTTTTTCTTCCTTTCTGGTTTTGATTTGCCTTGTCTCAGGTTAGACAGTCCACCACTTTAGATCGTGTCCGCTTGCCCTCCTGATGTTCTGGGAGACTTTTGGTCCAGTTCGGGTCATCACAAGGAAAATGGATGGGGTTAATAATCATAGCAAAAGTTCATTCATCCCCCCAGGAATGTGATAAAAGTGACCATTTCTAATCAGTTTTGAATACACCTTCCTGCAAATCACTCTGTCCTGGGACTATATGTAGTAGGGATATATAGCCAGCCTTTTGTCACAAAACTAATAAGAATAAGGGTGGGTGGGGTAGGGAGATTCTGTGGGAATGGAATCAGTGGAGGAGGAAGAGGGGCCAATGGGGCTGTGAGGTTCAGTTTAACTGGACAAGCAGAGAGATTATTTATTGCAGACAGTCAGGAACCTGAAAGCCTCTGTTCACAGGGTCCACATAAGACTAAGGAACGCATTTCCTGTCAGAGCTGGGCAGAAAGGCTGATAAATTTGCACTAGAGCTATTCACCCAGATGAGAGCAGAGGATCAGCTCCATAAATAGACAAAGCTATATGAGCTTCCTGGGTGCAAGGAAATATGCATTTCCCCAAAATTTGATTATCGTGGTAGCAATGGTGTAGACTGGCCACTAGCATTTTAACCATCATGTCAACGAGCCCTGTTCAGAGCAGATCTAGATGTCACTGAGTTTAAAATGATGGTGGATACTGGCATTTTGTCATGGCTGTAATTCAAAGTCAAGAGTTCCTAGTCCTCTGTCCTACGCACACACCTTTAGACCACACCTAGGACCATTACTGAAAATATGAATGAATTGAATTTAAAAAAAGGCTAAGAAAATGAAACATTTCTCCTCTATTGAAAAAAACGATACTAGTGAAAACCTTAGAGTATGATAGATACTGAATTTATCAGGATATCTATGCCAAGTACTCACTATCAAAATATTTTCACAAATTCTAACACTTCAGAAGAATGTTTCAGAAGAAGCTAAGACCAGATGTTTCATGACATAAATATAAACAACACAAAGGAACATGCTTATATATTTTTTCCTCTTTCCCTTGTACTTGTGCTGAGAAGAATACCATCGAGTAATGAAAAGGTTATGCCAGGGGCTTAGCAGAAAGCTTGCCGCTTCAAATAATGTCTACAAATAGAAACATAAATACAGCTTTAGAGCGACATGTCTCCAGGGGGAAGGGTGGGTGGCCCTAACGGCAAAAAGAGCTTCAGTACATGGGGCATCTTTCAAAAGCAGTTATTTGGAAGACAACGTGCATTGTGTGAAAATTAATTCTGTAGCAGAAAATTGGTTGAAAGGGCAAAACTCACAAAAATGCAGGGGGAAAATGTTTTGCAGTGTTGCCCATATACTTTTGAACTACAATTAGCTTAATAGTTACAGTAGCATGAAGATTTGTCTGGGCGGAAAAAGAGGATGTAGTATATATTAATATAAATTCTTAGCAGTTCTTTGTGTTTTTTAATCTTCAAAGGCCTTTAAAAACATGAGAGCACAAAATATGCATTCCTTGCACATCTTGGGAGCTCTTTGACTTCATTGGGAGTTTTTGGTGACCAAAGGATATGAGACTGGGAAAGGATATGCTCCAGAACATGAGATTAGCACATTCTCTGCACACAATGCATGCTGTATGTATTCCCTGTATGGATGCTTTTTTAAACTAGCTATTAAATAAGAATTTAAGAAGGCAAGACTATTGTTCCATGGGGTTTAGATTCCAAGTGTTGCAATTGATCTGCTAGTGAATTTGTTTTGGAACAGGCATATGTGTTAGAATTAAGCAAAAGTTACTTAACATGAATTAATATATTCACGCTCTCTCAAAGACTACAGGAATGGTCTCCATGATTAGAACTAGCAAAGCCACCTCTGTTCAGGACTCCCACTGAAGTTAATGGATGTTTCATGCTTGAAGGGATTGCAAGAGCTGTCTGTTGTTAGCATGCCCGTAATAGTGTGGCCTGCCCCATGGTCTGGAGAGACTGAGACCATGGCTTTGTCTACACTGGCAATTGAACGGCAAAACTTTTGTCTTTCAGAGGTGTTAAAAAACACCCCAAAAGACAAAAGTTTTGCTGACGACAAGCGCGGGTGTGAACAGCGTGTTGTCGGCAGGAGCATTCTCCTGCCAACAAAGCTAACCCCGCTCGTTGGGGCTGGAAGTTTTTGGTTGGCAGGAGAGCCGAGAAACAGTGGCTACACTGCGCGACTGTGTCGCTAAAAGCTGTGTAGTGAGACATAGCCTGAGCCAGCCATGATTACAGGATGAGCCCCACCTGAGGGGAATCAGGTGAGTCCAGTATAAAAGGAGAAGGATGTTGCAGAGAAGGGGGGAAGCATAGATGCTGTGATAGAGTTGGTGGAAAACAGTAGCGTAGCCAGGGCGGGAGCAGGGGGAGCGGCCACCCCCGCACTGAGCAGAAGCGGCGCCTTTTTTGTTCTCCGACGCCTTTTGCTCCTATGCTGCAGTCAGAGCGGAGCATTTCTTTTTGCTCCCGGCGCCTTTTTTTGCTCCCGATGCTTTTTGCTCCCGGCGCCTTTTTTTAGCTCCGCTCACCCTGTGCTCTAAACCTGGCTACGCCACTGGTGGAAAACTCTCCAGGGAGATACTGCAAAGGCCCAGGAAGGTGTGGGAGGAGGAAGAGAAACCTTGGATTACGTGGATTTATGAATGGACTTTGTTTTGGGATTCTATGTTGACATGCATTTTATATTACAGTTATAATATTTACAGTTTGTTATATTAATAAACCCAGTCCCCAAGAAGGGGTATGCTTTGACCCAGAAAAAGCCTGAAGCAAGGTTTATTTGACAGTCCAAGAGGGCAAATTTAGGCAGGCTGTCTGTAGCATGATTGTAGGCCCTGAGGCGGCACGTGGGAGGCTGCTGGCCCAGTTGCAGTGCCCGTCATTATGTCTGAAAGTGGAATTGGACTCTTTATTAACAACTTCTGAAATAAGTAGATGCACATAAAACTGAACTTACTTCTACAATGGCCATTAAGCCAAGATCACTACCATACTGCTTATTATCCATATTAGACAGTCAGATAGCTTGAAAGACCTTAAGTGCTTGTCACAGCATGATGCAGACCATCTGCCGCCTATTCCCCATTTGCGATTATTCAGTACACCTAATGCCAAGGTTTTTAAAGCGTTTTTGGAGGGATAAGATTACAAATGAACATGTTATAGACTATACATTTTACGTGGCTCCTGACGACTATCTCCTGTATATGTTCTACCTGTATGTTTGTATCTGGGATTCACATTAATCAAAGAGTGATAAAGGTAGCACTTCCCTTCCATGCTGAGCTCAGTGGTCACTTTGTTTGCAGAGTTGTTTCTAGCATATACCATGCTCTCTCTTGGAGGCTTTATTTTTGTCCTTTCTTGTTATTTTCCTTAGTCTAAAAATAAAAGTATTTAAGGACATGTTTTGCTGGCTTTGTGTCTGTGTGAAAATGTAACCAAACACATTTATTTTTAGAATTGTGACTTGGGAGAGAGCATACAGAATCATGGTTTCCATAATCTACATGATCAAGAGAAATAGGAAAATACAAGTATATTGTAAAATACAAATATTTTGGTGTCAAGCCTATTTGTTAACCTACAAAATCCCCTAACCCTACATTTTGGTCCACATCATTAAAAGCAGCAGATGGGTCAGGTTTACCTGTAGACAGAAGCAAAAAGCCATAGCAGTAAGGAGCAGCAATGGTCCTGGCAGGTCTGTGGCTAATTATATTTTTCTATCTTCTCTGAATATGGATGCTTGCATGGCATTTCTGTTGTTGAGTTGGGGGTATTGTTATTAAAGAGTCCAGAAGTAAGTTAAAAAAATTACTACTATCCTCCATACAAATAGTGGAGCTGGGGTGTTTTTTGAGCTGCAGAGACAGCTCAGACCACTTCATTTACTAAAACTCTCTAGCAAGAAGTTAAACAATCATCACATTAGAAAAAACGGAAACTAGCTAATCAATCACCCTGAGGCTTTGACGCTGTAACCTAGCAACTTCTGGGAACTGATTAACCCTTTCATGGGTGAGAGATACACCGCATCTATGAGATAGTCACAAGAAGGCAAATATTAATTAACTAATGAATTAGTGCTAATTATTAGCATTTCTATAGAGCCAGAAGGAGACACAGCACTTTGAAATAAAGTGTGCCAAACAATGAATAGAACTCTTGTCCTAAAGAACTTCCAGTTTTAATGATGACATCTGCTAATGCCATGATACACCAAAGCTCTAGGGTATTATTAGCCCGCCAGGTGTACCTCAGCTTGGAGGCAAGCACTAAACGTGCTTCAGATTCTAGGCCCTACAGACACTAGCCCTGTGGCTCTGAATAAGGAGTTGCACAAATGGCTAATTGAAGGGGTGTTTTACTAGGATTGGCAGAAAGGGAAGGTGACAGATACATTTACTTTAGTAGCTTAAATAGTTGGGATTTAAGATAACCGTAACAGTTCCTATTTGGGCCCTTGTGAGATGCAGTCCGTTAGCATTAGGGTTCCTCAGTGGCTAGTGTCCTGAGGGCTGATGCTGACAGTTGTGAAACACACATGAGCAAAGGTGTTGATCTGTCATTCCTTTTCTGAGTTCCAGTTTGCTCTGATGCTGGTTGTCCTCTGTGGCAGAGGAACAAAGTCTTAACTTCTTGTTTGTCAGAAGCTGGTTGCACATTCCCATGATACGCTTAAATTAGCATGGGGGGCAGGGGTTATCAGCACTATAATTATGATTTCACTGTTGAGAATAATTAGACCAACTGTTTTCCTGAAGAACAAAAGAGATGAAAACAAGAGACCAACGACCCCTTCATTAATGATTGAAAAGTTAATTTGGTGCTACCTTAAATGGAGTTACCCACACAGTTCACACCGCTAGATTAATTTTGATTAAAAGAACAAAAAAAAAGTTTATTTAACTACAAAGAGATAGATTTTAAGTGAGTACAAGTATAGGCATTAAAGTCAGAAATGGTTACAAGAGAAATAAAGATAAAACACTTCCTGATACTGAAACTTTACAAACTAGGCTTAGTTCAAGGTAAAGTTCTTACCACATGCTCCCAACAGCATTACTGACTAATCTTAAGGTCAGGATCCTTCCCGAAGTCATAGAGCTGGATTCTTTTGTCTTCTTAGGTTCAAGGGAGATGAGTAGGGAGAGAGAACGTGTGGTGTTTGCCCCTCACTTTTATAGTCCCATCACCCTCATTAAGTTCTTTTCAGCAGAGAGCAAAGATACATTGAGTTGGAGGGGAGGAGAGGTTTCATGCTGTTCTTTCTCTCCTCTCTGTTTGCTGAGATGCAGATTTTCTTTTTCTTCTTCCTCTCCCAGTCTGAGGACTCTGTTTGCAGCTTATATGCGAATTGAGGTAAACACAAATCCCTTTGCTTAAGACCTGTTTGACCAGTTGTACCTAATCTGGGCTATGTGAGTTTGAACATGTACCTTTAACCTCATACAGGGGGGATTTCATACCTTTATACACACTGTCTGTGGCTACATACATTTCACCATGATATTATTGACCAGTGCGTTATTAGTTTTCAAATGATGCCTCACAAGGAATAATTTGTAAAAAGATTATTACACTAGTGTATAGTGTGTACAGTAAGGGTGCATTCAGTCATAGGCCCGTTACTGTAGCAGCTGAGCACCTCACAATCACATTTGTCCTCACAATACCCCTGTGAGGTAGGGAAGTACTATTATCACGTTTTCTATATGGGGAAGTGAGGCACAGAGCGCTAAGTGATTTGCCCAAAGTCATGCAGGAAGCCTGTAGCAAAGTAGGAAATTGAACATGGGTCTCTTTCCATACAGGCTAATTTCCTTACAGTTTGGTACTATCAACCCCTGCCAGACTATCCACCAGCTCAGAGTAGCCAGATTGCAGGGCCCTCAGGCAATCCCCCTCTAGCCTTCTGTATGTCCCCTCCTGCCCCTGGCATACTCCCTGCTGCAAGGCACGGAGGGAATCAGGCTGTTCCAACAGCTCTACTCTGGCTAGAGAATGTCCTTAGGCTCGGGGTATTCCTTGGAGATCATTTCCCCTCCTTTCTTTTATGTTCCCTTTATGCTGTTTGGCTGGTGTAAAGGGGCTGGAGTAGAAGATAGCTTTTTGTCTCTGTAGATACATCTCTTCCTCTGGCCCTCTATGCTGGATTTTTCCTCAGGAGGGGGCGGTCTGACCCCAGCTCAGGCAATTACACTCTGCCCACTTAAATGTCCCCTGCAGTTTCACTTTGCAATGGTGGAATTCTTCACTTGTCACTTCCCTTCCTAAAGTGTTTGGCAGTTCACTGTTACACAGCTGCTGGGTTCTGCCCCCTTTCCCTGGTGTGTCAAGTGATTTCTAGATATTCTTTCCCTCCCTCCCAAGGGCATAACCATAGTTAATGTTTGTAAAATGGTTTAAGATGCTCAGATGACAATCACTATCAATCATTTGTATTAAAGCCTTTGCCTTCCTCTCTTTGCCCCACATTAATTTGAGGATGCACCAATTTGGAGCGTTTCTTGAAGTCCACCCATTAGACAGGTGCTGCTGCCACTGATTCTACCTTGGCTAAATAAATGTTCTAACGACAGTGTAGTTTTCTGCTAAAGTATGTTTACAGAAGGCTTTTTCTTAAATAGGGACGCAGCATGGGCCACTTGTCAGAGCGTAAAGCTGAGCTCTGCTAAAGACTTGCTATGTGACCTTGAGCAAATCGTATGAATCATTGTGTGCTCTAAGTCTCAAGGATGGGAGATGTGGAATTGGAGGGAGGCAGGCCAGTCAGGAGTAGAAAGATGTCAGCACAGAAGTGGCAGCAGAAGCCGTATTAGAAGCAGGTTAGAGCACCCAAAGAAAGAGTGTAAAGTGAGAAGAGGAGGGGGCCAAGTACCAGAGCCCTGTGGGACTCCTGAATAGAAGAGGAGGACTTGCCAAAAGAGATGCTGAAGGAACAGCCAGAGAAGTAGAAGGAAAACCAGTGAGGACTGTATCACAAAAGAATAGGCTGAATGCGATGTCTAGGAGGATAGTATGGCTGTCAGAGTCACTGCATTGATCAAGGAGGATGAGCATAGAAGACAGCTCCTGACATGCAACCAGGAAGAGGTCAGAAATATTGGTGCGAGTGGTTTTGGTGGAGTGAGAGAGGCAGGAACCAAGTTAGAGTTGTAATGATGCTTGAAGCACCAGTTATAAATGGCATATTTGAGGAGTTCAGAGGTGAAGAGAAAAAAGGACAGCCTGGAGAGATGTGGGGGAGACTAGAAACGGTTAGCAGGATAGGGGGAGATATTTATTCTCTTTTAGTGTTTTCTAGTATTCCCAAGTGAATCTTTATAGGTAAGAATGTATGTGTGGTATCTGTCTATCTGTTACAAGTTGCTGATGGCTCTGATCTCAGATAAATAGACAAGCTACATTCTTTTAAAGGCGAATTTAAAGCTTATTTCAAAATTAAAGTAAAATGCTGCCTGAGCGTCTAAATCAATAACAGAATAGGTGTAAACAAATATATTCAGTGTAAAAGTGAAACAGAAAGCTTTATAGCTGCCAGAACCTGGGGCATTGTCTAGGCACTGAAACTGTACAGGTTTTCACTTACATTGATTTTGAAACTGGTTTTGTTAAATTGGTGCAAAACCCTGAGTAGACACTTTCCCCCCTCAGTTTGAGTGGCTCAATTCTGTTTAGTTTAAGTCTGTAAGGAATCTGTTTAAGCTAAATCAACATAAGCCACTAATAAACCAAAATAACAGTTTCTGTACAAAACTTGCCCTTAATTAACTAAATCAGTTTTAAAACACTCCTGAAGTTAAATCAGTGTAAGTTGGTGTGTAGACAATATTTGAGTCAAGGCAGCCTGTGTTTTGTTTCCCTGATTACAGCGGATGACATAGCAAAAACCTTAAGCACTGCAAGGAGCACTATTCCTCAGGTTCATTACGGTGATAAGGACTGTGGCAGGGAGAGAAAGGCAAAACTGGGAGTGTCTGAACTCAAGACTTGACAGATACGTGAAGAATTAATGATTTTAAATAAAACGGTTTTAAATGTATATATTTGTGATTCCCACATTCTCTTCATGATTTGGGATTGCACTCAGGTTTTGTTATTTGGGTATTTATTAATTTATAAATATATCTTTCAACATTTTGCTTCACTTTTAAAGTAGCCAGATTAAAGAATAACTGCAGCATCAGAGCCTGGTTGTAGAAGTGTGAGTTCTATTAAATTTGGTGTGGTTTTGTTTTCACGGGTTGCAACTTTTTTTTCCTTTTGGTTGAAGTAACTTTTTTTTTTAATACCTCCAGCCACAAAGTAGTTTCATCTCAGCAGATGTCTTAAGCACATTTCAGCTGCATCAGCAGATATTCCTGAGATGGTATTGCTCCCCTGTGACTCTGAACAGGGATTTTAAGGTTTTTTTATTTAAGTGCTGGCAACATGGTTATTTATAACAAGGAACATATTTCAAGACCATTTTCTATATCCCTATCTATTTCTCCGATCTCTATCTCAGTAAATAAAACCCTGCGTTCAAATTCTGATATTTTCTGCCCCTTCCCTGTACAGTTTTTGCTTTTCAAACAGCAGCATGTTTGAGAACTCTTTGGTGAAAGTGCTGTTTGACTAGTATTATAGCCCATAGCAGACTCAGCATCACTAAGCAAACATTTTCTTTACACCATTAGTTCTTTCACCTACCAGATATATCAAACTAAAAGTTTGTAATGCTGCTTTTTCCTCATGTGTGTTTCAATCTTTTTGACATCTGGAAAAACGTAGTTTCTGACTTGGTTCTTCCTGCATAACTCCTATTTAAACTTGATTCACAAAAAGATACAGTGTTTGCCTATGGTTTGGGTGATTAAGGCTACTTCTCCTTTCGCCTGGCAATGCTACAGCTCTTTGGTAGAAGGAGCCCCAAAAGAACTACTATGGGAATTGTCACATTTTATGATGTATGAGGTTCTTTTTCTTTTTTAAATTTTACCATGAGAAAGAGAGAGCGGGCTTCCATCTGCACAGACTTGTTCAGCCCTTCTAAAGACTGAGGGTTGGAGCTGTTTAAAAGTTAGAATGAAAGGCTCAAATCCTGCAGCGCTCGTTCAGCCAAAATTCTCGTTGACTTCAGTAGGTGTTTTGCTTGATTAAGTACTGGGGCCCAAATCCTTAACACATGCACAAAGCCTGAATAAACAAGCTTCATGCAAGGGTCTCTCTGGTGGGACAGGATCTTTCCCCTGGCTACAGAGCAATAGTGGAGTTGCTTTGCAGCTGCTACCGCTACCTTAGGGCTAAAGTAATAGCTGTGGTCCCTCTATTTCCTCTCCAGAAGGATTTTTTAGCCAGTGGATCTGCATAATTACAGAACCACTGGCCACTCTCTGGCCCTGCTTCTCCACTGAACCATTCCTAAGCAGAAATGGGGCAAGGAGCTTCGTGCTCTCCATATTCACAGACCATCCAGGGGCTTGGCTTGCCCAGCCTCCTCCATAAATTAGAGGAGCCTCAAGGAGCCAAAATAAGGGTTGGTATGGTACCATTCCAGCAGCTGGGGAAACGCCTTATGCCAGGAATTTATCTGGGGTTGTTTCTCCCTAGTTTACAGAGGCATAACAGAACAAGGGCGGAAAAGATAGTCAGCTGCTTCTAAGGCCTGTCTACATTCAGGAATAGCCCTGATGCAGCGGTCAGTGAAGCTATTCCAGTTTTGACCTATACGTGAAAACAGGGGCAAGCTGATGTTTGCACTGACTGAGCTAAGTGGTGCTTATCTCTGGAATAAGCTCATGTAGGGTATGTCTACACTGCAATTAGACACCAGTGACTGGTCTATGCCAGCTGACTAGGGCTCAAGGGGCTGTTTAATTGCGGTGTAGACATACCCAAAGTGGTGAGCACTGGTACAACCATAGACTGCTGGCTGGCTGTTGAATCAGAGTTGTTCCCAACCCCTCTAGATTCCTTAGTGTTATTAATCAAGTTATGGAAAAGCAGAGAAGAAGCTATGAGTATTTGGAAAGGCTGATTGACAGCATCTCTTTTTCTCCCCCACTGTGAAAATAGCTCTCCAAATTCCTGATGCTAAGGAGAATGTAATTTAAAGGCATTGCCCACTTGCATAGCAACTCTCTGTCCATGCAGCGAGGGGACTATTTTAAAGTGTTGGTCAAAAGAATAATGCTTCTTTTTCACCTCTCTGCAACAGACCCCCCCCCCCCCGCTCCTGATTTATGAATGGAAAACAACAATATTCTTTATTTTCCTTTGTCAGCTGTCAGACCCTACCCTGATTTCACCTTAACTCAAATAAAAGGGTGTCTTCCTTTGCACACTCTTCCCTTCAAAACTGAAAAGTCCAGCACCAGTCTCTGGTTCTGTCCAGTTTACAGAAATATTCTGTCATCTAGCATTAGTCCAGTGCCCCTTCCACACCTCACCACAACAGAGCTGGCCTCAACCAGCACCCAGATTCCTGTCCTCCAGAGGGACCCAAGCCTCCAGCTACAAATCCCCTGAGAGGCCCTGTCACGGACTCACAGGTCATGCCCTCTCTTGGCCCCATGCAGTCCGTGGGGGGGTGCCCCTTTCAGTGAGACAGCCCTTCTCGGGGGTCCACTTTCTCTCGGGGTTCAGCCCCTCCACCTCCTGGAGTCGCACTTCTCTGAGCCTTAGCACGCCTGTCTCTCGCTGTGGGCCCCCTCAGGGAGTCCACGCACTCTGGACTCCCGGGGCCTCCACCCCCGAAGGGGACAATGCAACCCTGTTCTCTAGACCAGAGTGACTCTCAGCCAGCGTAAAACAGGAGGGTTTATTGAGCGTTGAACACAGCACAGGAACTCTCAGGGCCCTCAGGCCTGGCCTCCCCGCAGCCCAGCACATCCAGCTCTCCTCCATCTAGGGTGACCAGATGTCCCGATTTTATAGGGACAGTCCCGATTTTTGGAGCTTTTTCTTACATAGGCACCTATTACCCTCCTCCCCCTGTCCCAATTTTTCACACTTGCTATCTGGTCACCCTACCTCCATCCAGGTGGGCTCTCCCTGCTTCCTCTCTCCAGCCCAGAGCCCCCCTGCTTCCCAGCCCCGCCTCTGTCCACTGTCTTCTCTCCAGGTAAACAGCCCTGTAAACAGGGTCCTCTGAGCCTCTTCTCTGTCTCTGGCCCCCTGTGGCTGGAACCGGTTGGTTAGGCCCCCGGGGCTCCTCTCTTCGCAGCCTATTGTTCTCCCACTGGCCAGAACTGGCTGCGGACTCCTGAGCTGGCTTCCAGGTCACCTGTCGCCGGGGGTCTCCATTCTCCACCTCCGTGGCTGGGGTCCCCAGTTCCCTCACCAGTCCCCTGTAACAACAAACTCCCTCTCCCATCACCTCGTTAAACCAGTAACACCCAGGGAAACTGAGTCCCACCCCCTCTGCATGCAACCCCTAGAAAACCAAGAAAACCCCCCATAAGCAACAAGGAAAACAGGAAACTCCCCCATGCCATCACAGGCCCCCTCCCAGAGAGCCCGACATCCCAGCAATTTCACACCAGGCCTCACCCTGCTGCCACGCCAGCAACTACAGACACCCTCTAGCATCCACCCACCAATCCCTAACATCATCCTGCACCTGCCCCAGCGCTCTAGATACCCTAAATATTCCAGCCTCCTAGCTGCCAAATTCTGTGCAGCTCAGTGTTCTACATGTCATTGCTTAGAGCAGGGTATATTGACCATAAGATGAAGTTTATAGTTATATGCCAGTGATTTAAAAGTATGAAAATAAGCTTATTAAATAATTTGCATATGTCAGACATAGAGCTGCACAAAACTCAGCAGGTATCCTTTTGGGTGATTGAAATCGGACTCCAGAGCCAAATTTTGTGGCTCTAATGCTTATTTAGGGCTCAGTCATCCCTTGGAGGGAGCGCTGAAAGACAGAATGCCTCCTGCTCCCGAGTGCAGAGACTTACACCCCTTTGTGGTGCAGTCAATGCACAGTGTGGCGCAGACACAGCCTTTCCTTCTCCTCGCTTGCTTTCAGACACCATGCATCTCTAGTGGAGTAGGGACAGAGCAGAGGCAATTTTGCCTGGCATATATGTGGGCTGTTCGAGGGGAAGGAGAACAGACACCTTTCCCTCCCGCCATACACCATAGGCGCCGACTTCGTGGGTGCTCTGGGGCTGGAGCACCCACAGAGAAAAATTGGTGGGTGCTCCGCACCCACCGGCAACTCCCTGCCCGCCCCAGACCCGCGGCAAACTTACCGGCACCGGGAGACGTTGCGGGGCCCCGCCCCCGACGCTGGGCAACGTCGCGTCGGCGTCGGGGCCCCGCAACGTCACCCGACGTCGGGGGCGGGGCCCCGCAATGTCACCCGGCGTCGGGGGCGGGGCCCCGCAACATCACCCGGCGTCGGGGGCGGGGCCCCGCAACGTCACCCGGCGTCGGGGGCAGGGCCCGGCGTCGGGCGGGGCCCTGCCCCCGACGCCGAGTGACGGCACCCACGGGCGGAACCGGAAGTCCGCGCCTGTGCTACATACCTGGCTCTTAAACTGTCAGTTCTTCAGGGGAAGCATCTTGAGCTGGATTCTTATTTCATTAATGCTGGTGTTAATCATTGCAATTACCCTGGAATCAAAGTGGTGTAAATGAGATCAGAATTAGGCCCTCTCACAGGCTGGCTGATCCTTTAAGGCAAGCCTTGCCTGTGACTCACCAGCTAGTCCCCAGCTGGGTGGTGATATGGCAACTTAATGCTAATTAGTGAGTCCAGCTGCAGGGAATCTGGAAGGATTACTTAAATAGAGCTGGGAGGCCAGTCTATAGGGAAAATTGTAGAGACTGGTTAAGAAAGAGTAGAGATCTGTATCTCTAGAGAAGGTAGGATCCTTCTGCAGCTAGGAGATCCCACAGGGAGCAGAGTCAGGTTCTTGGGGGAGGAGCTCTGATAGGGAGCAGGGAGATCCTATGGGGAAGCTGCTAGAGCCCCCGGGGGTGGGAGGTAGTGAGGGAAAACTGGCTCAGACAAAAAAAAAAGCCATAAAGGGAGAGCTCTACAGGAGCAGGTTAGGCTCTTGTGTGGGAGGTTCTGAGGTAGGGTCAATAAAAGCAGTTTAGTAGAGTCTGAGGAGGTGGAAGATGTAGTAGTACAGCAGATGGGAGAAGCCAGAGGTCTGGGAGCTAAAGGGAGGCTGTGTTAAGCACAGACTGGAAGCAGCCTAAGGGGGTGTAGAGGTAGGAGGGAAACAGTAGCATATCTGAACAAGCAGACCTTGCCATTTCATCCAAGGCCCCTGGCTCAGAGGTTCTCAAACCAGCCCATGAGGAAGGAATGTGCAAGCCCAGTTGTGGAACACATTAGGCTTCTGTAAGAGAGGCCCTGAGACAGGGTCAGTAAGAGTACTACAGTGGAGCCTGAGAGGGGCAGAAGAATTATCAGCACATTTAGCCTGGACTTTATTGGTCCCTTCTCTCCTCCTGGAAGAGGACTGAACTTTGTGACTTGGACAGAGGGCTGAGCTCAGGTGACAAGCTGATAGCCTGTAGGAGGTGCTGGAGACAAGGGCCCCTGGCAGCATTGCAGCCTGTTGCAACGGGGTGCTGCAGATGGTGAGTACACTACCTTATGGGGCCCCTTTGTGCTTGTCTGTAAAGTGCCTCCTGTCAGTGCCATGTAAACAATAATGATGATCTCCAGTGGAATATATATGCACTGTAAGCTCCCTATCATAGAGTCAAATTTTCTTTTCACTGAGTGTTTGAGTTGTCAGGCTCCATTATAGCATGTTCGTTTATGGATTTGTTTGTTCCAGTTTTTAATGAACTGCCTTAGCAAGGAGCCAGATTGACGTGCTCACTACGGATGTCAACAGTAGCCTATCTTCTGTCCTAGATGGACGCAATGGGTGCCTGAGCAGAGGGGCTTATTGAGCTGGAGATGGCAGCACATATTTGGCATGAATAAGAGGGGTGCAGCCATATTTGCAATCTGAGTTACAAATTAGTTGCTTCTATAATGTCCAAGGACCCTATTCTGATACCCTCTGCTCTGGTATAACTCCACTGACTTGAGTGGTGCTTGTCCTGCTGTTACAGTAGTATGGCTGACCTCATAATCACTAAGAGAACAGCTGTAGAAAAACAGCCTCCCCTTCACTTCCTCCCTGGCTGGACTGATCACCTCAAATCCTGCTTGTCGCAGACATTTGATCAGTCCCATTGACTCAATGAGACTATTCCTCCCATGAGTGAGATGTGACCTCTGGTGAAATATTAGGAGCCCAGTTAGGCACTTTAATCATAACCAGTAGCAGTACTAGTGACATCACTATTTTAAATACCAATCTTGCCACCCCTACTCCTGTTGATTAGTACCCTAGGCCCCAGTGCTGCACTGATCTCAGTGCTGGTGGATGCAGCTCCCTTTGAAACCACAGAGACTCCACATGGGTACACAGATCAGGGCTATCCTGTGTAGGATATCCTGTTAATATCATTGGGACTGTAAGCTGGCTTCACTAGATGGGATAGAACTAATGCTCCAGGTCTCTTCCTCAGGGCTTATTATCCACAAAATGGTCATGAAATAAAAGCACAACACCTGAAAAACACTAGGCAATAGTCCCCAGTGGCTTTCCCTGCTTCAGAAAGCCCGGAGGGGAGAGAGTCTTCCCTCTCCCTTCATCCTCTTTTGACCCAGCTTCGCTTTCCTTTTGCACTCCTCCCTTGTCAGCCATGTGACCAGCTGGGACCCTGCTAACTCTTTACAGGTGGTAGTCTCTACCTTGTCACAAGCACCTACCTGCCGAGTAAGGGTGGCAATTTTCTCTTTATTTAGAAGTGGTAGATTTGGGGCTTTAGTTATTACTCCCCCTGCATGCCTCCAAGTCTTGGTGAGCAGCATGCAGAAGTGTATTTGTTGGAATGATATCACCTCCATCCCTTGTTTCCGACCTCAGTTTGTACTAAATTTATCCCTGATAGAAGAAAGTAATACTACTCCTCTGAAATCGACAGAGTTGCACCTGTTTAGACTAGGGTTGCCAACTCTCCAGGATTCTCTTGGAGTCTCTAGAGATTAAAGATTAATCGTTAATTAAGGATAATGTCATGTGATAAAACCTCCAGGAATTAAGCCAACCAAAGTTGGCAACCTTGGTTTACACTGCTGCTGAATTTGAGCTCTCCTATCTCCCACTTGGAAATGTTCACAGCATTTGCTTTATAGTGGTGTAGACGTAGAATAGCTCCCATGTCTACACGGGATTTGTATCAGTGTAACTGAACAGTATTTGGCCTATAAAGGGTCTGACTATTTATGTGCTGGGAGGGGGGCAGGAAGATGGAGGGAAAAGGAGTTGCTGCCTTACAGTAATGTGGAAGTTAGGCAGGTTGTTTGATATTCTGTTTCTACGTCTTCCCCTAGTGTCCCTGCAAAAACTCTAGCATTTGGATTTAAAAAAAAATCTATTTAGCAACAGAATCCTGATTAAAGGTGCTCAGCACTGTCTGTACATGATCACCATCTCAAGTCCCTTTTCACTCCCCTTAGCTGAGTAGGACTGTAAAGCACGGTAACAACTTGCAAAAAAAGACTTACCAGAAGAAAATCACTAAACCTGACTTAATATTATTTAGGGATTTTAAAAAAACAACAAGTTTTTGTGCTGATGAAACAAGCTTTTGAAAGTAATGTGGAAAAAGTGATTTCATTTGAACACCTTTCAGCCAAAAAAACATATGCTGCTTTTAATGCAGCGCAATAGCGGAACTTCTGAGGGGACGAGCCTGTAGAGTCCTCACATCTTGAAGTCTGTGGTTCAATTGCTGGCACCTCTGTCGAGTGAGAACTTGCAGCTGTGGTGAAACAGTGAGCTTCAGAGTCTTGATCTGAGCCAGCAGGGTGAGGTTTGTTGATAGAGTGCTGGTCCCCTGGAAGAGGGCAGTGTTTCAAAAGAGCATCGGAAAATGACTTAGCTTGCACCTTTGAACTACTGTGTGAGCCACGCTGCTGAACACACATGTGCCAAGCGGTTATGCTGTCTTCCAAACAGGTGGCCAGCACTTCCACTGCTTTACAACTAGTGCATATGCTTTTGCGTTCATGCTGCTCAATCCTGGTGCGATCTGTGCTGCCCAACCATTTTAAAAGGGCTGTCCTCTAGATCTCATTATCAGTTGTCTGTTTAGCACTGACAATGAGCTATGTGCTGTAAATGATGCAAAGATAATGACAGTCCTTGCCTCAAAGTGCCTGCACTCGAAAACACAGATGTGGGAAGAAAGGGCGCATGCAGAAACGAAGGAAGAATAACTCATGGCTTTGTGTGTAATATACGTTCTAATCACTGCCTGTTTGCGACCTCACTGCTGGTGAGCAACATGGGAGAAGCGAGGTTTTAGGAGGGATTGGAATCAAGGGTGTGTGCGCGGGGGGGGGGGGGGGGCGGGTGGTGGTGGTGGTATTTTCTTAAGCCGTATCTTATCCTCTTTATAATTGGTAGCTTAATATTGGCACTTCCATGTGGATGGAAGACTTACTAGGGTTACACTGACTGACTCTGCCTGCTGTGAGATGGGATGGTGTATGGAACACACAATACCCAACAGCCAGAGACAGTTTTGGCTCCTGAGTTAGGAGGAGCACAGAGACTGCTGCCTCCATGAGTCCTCAGAGGTACAAACACAGCTGCAGGGGGAGAGGTGAAGAGTTGGCAGAGGACATGGCCTGTATTCCTCCCCAACCTCGTCATTAATTTGCAGAGCTGATTTGATGAGCTGAAGGGGCAGATTCCACCCTCTAACTGCCCACTCCCCTAGTAGCTGGGGAAGCTTTGATTTCAGAGAAGAATTATCCCTCCCAATGTGGTGTGGGTTAGTCCCATGCCACTCACTCATTTGCAGGGCTTAATTTGTAATGGAAAAAGGTGCCCAATGCTCAATCTTTTTACTTTCATAACTAACGTGGCAAGCCTAAAGGTGTCAGGGCTATGAACTGCCAAGCTAGAGGTGCTGGGGCTCAGCCTGGCAAGTCCTGGCACAAATTAAGCACTGCCTAAGTGCCACAATCTAGCTCCTACATGATGGCCCAAATTATGCCCTCCAAATGAATTCCTGCAGGATTTCGTGAGACAGTAGTTTGGCCTGAAGTCGATGGGATAAATTCTGCTGTCTGGTACAACAGGATTACTGTGCTTGTCAGAATTACTCCAAACTTGCTTTGTTATAAGCAAGAGCAGAATTTGGCTCAAATCTTGCAAATAAGCCAAAAAGGGGTGTAGTTCCTTGTGTCCAAACAACTCCTGAAGTCCTAAACTGAACCTCTGTTGCCTGAAAATACGCTCCACGCTCTTCACAGTATCCCTTTATTTCTTGCTTTTTACAAGTCACGAAGATGCAGCTGACTAAAGGCTGTCACAGATTCCCCCGCAAAACGCCCCAGTGTTTCTCTGGTGCCATCAGAGTGACTCAGTCGTCATATAATTTTTTTTAGCTACACTAATATACTCTAAGATACACTAATAGGAGGTTTGTAGCATCCCTTAGAATGAGGAAACTCATCTCACTTTGAAAATTATTTTAGTGTATTCTGTTCTTTCACAGCCAAAATGATGAAATTCAAATGCTCTGAACTTTTTTAGATATTGGTTCTCAGTAAAGATGAAGGCACAAAATGCCTTTACTTAGGCAAAGGTGAAAATGTATGTAATTATCAGAGGCCACGTTTTTATCTCCATCTACAGGTAGTGGTGGACAGGCCAATGGTGCCTAATGCTAAAGCATCATGGCCCATCTAGTTATAGTTTATATTTTTGCCTGATCTGAAGAACTAATGGTTATTTCGACCACCAAATATTGTGAAGCACCAAGAATAGGAATGGATGGTTCAGAATGATGGAAACACTGATTTCCACCCCCCCCCCCCCCCCGCCCCCAGTGGTGCGTAGTGGGATTTGTCTGGTTCATAAAATATTGGGCCTTAATCACATAATACTGACTACGGTCTTGCCTTTTCCCCTCCACTTCTACTCCAACCTGATATTAGTGGCAGCTGTCTTCAGGACTGTTCAGACTTGAAGCAATATTATGCATCATTTGGAATAGGGTAACCTCAGTTTTCAAAAAGCAGAACTCAGTTTGAGTCTAAGTTTGCAAAAAGACTAGTTGCTAAAATCATGCTGGAATTGAAGTTGGGGAAGAAGAGGAACATAATTGGAACAGCCTGACTCTAAAGAGTGTTTGTCAGTTAACTTACTCAGTTCAAGTCCCATGCTGCTGCTGGCTTCATCAGCAGTCCTCTTTTCCTCATTTGCTAAAACTACATGATATTAAATGGAGAAAAATACTGAAATTGGCGTAAACTGATTGGACTGCTATAGTACCTACCACTTGAACATAGAACTAGCAATTGCTTATGGCAGCAGCAGCAGCTTGGAACTCCGACATCCTTTTGCCAAGAGAGGGAATCCCAATTGAAGGAAAGTTATTGATGCTATTGAAGTATTGTAAAGCTATTAAAGCTTTATAGTCAACCAGAGAGCTTGCATCTCGTACTCATCTAAATATTGCATAAGGTTTCACAGACACTTACTTGTATGGTTCTGGACAGTTGGCAATATCTGTAAATAAAGCGAGTCAAATAGAATGAGAGGAACTCTTTTTCTAATCTGGCTAAGCCAAAATAGCCTTTGTAGAATGGTAGTAATCCTATGGATAACTAATGAAGTGACTTTTGACTTTTCTTCATGGGTTTAATGTGTGCCTTAGCATATTCTTTTTGGATACTCTTGAAAATTATTCAGCCAGACATTGTTTTGAAATGGAGAGTAATTGATTTATAAACTCTCTCCTCTAACTTGGTCTCTTTTTCCAGGATTATTAACAGTTTTTGTTAAGAGATAGCTGTGTCCTGCTTAGCTTCCTTCCCTCACGTCAGGAAATTGCACTTGTTTTCAGATCTAACTATATAACATGTTTTCTTTTGAACCAAAAGTATTTGTGTAACCTTAAATAATGATCACTTTATATTGTAACATGACAGAAGTTGAAAAAGGTTGTGGGTGTTAGGTGAAAGGGAGAAGTGTGATCCTGATTCTAGTCTCATGTTCATTTCATGTTGGTTTAGCTCAATTCTGTGCTGTTCAGGTCCTTGTGCTCAAATGCCATGGGTGTGGCACCTGACTTGTTAGGAAATGTATGAACTTATTGGCCTGATTCTGGTCCACGACCAGGATAAATCAGGAATGATTCAGGTTAAATTGATGGCATTACAGCACTGTGAGTGAGACTGGTATCAGAATTGGGCTTCTTGCAGTAGATGTACATTTATATGCATGTGACAAATGGAAGAAGTGCTGCCTATAAAAACAATAGACTCTTTCCTTTTCACTTAATACTGTTTTTATTGCTGGTTCCAAAGAGTTAGGGGCTTGTGGGAAGGGCTGCAGATTGCAGCCCTCTATTCAGTCACAGGCCAGGTGCAATGCTGGTAGCTGAAATGTGAGCTTCCCTTGAGCTCTGTAAATGATCCCCACCTGGGCCCGCAGGACTAGCCTCTCAAGGGATCAGAGGCAGCTTGAATACAGCTTACAGTTTCCCTAGATGAGAGTGAGTGCCACTCTCAGCGAGCTAAAACCTGAAGCTGTTAATGTTCAGGAGTAAAATCAGGGTAAGTGGTGAAAGAGCAAGTATTTTATTTTCTCACTTGTTTCAGGAAACAAGTCAGGGACCATAAAGCTTTCTGACCTCATCTCTCTGGTGCCTCTCATACACTGCTCTATTGCAAAAGTAACTGCTATGGAGGATGTCTGACTAGATGAGCCTAATGATCCCTTCTGGCTTTAAATTTTGTAAACCTTTTTGGAGCCTATGGCGTTAAACCACTGCAAAACTGATACATAGGGCCCGGTTCTGTTCGGTCTTAATGTGAACTCCTCCATTTTGTTTTACTGTTTCCATGACATCTGCCACTTTGAGGGGGGAAAAAAAATAGAATGTTCTGATAAATTTGTGTAGAAACTGCTTCCCAACATTTATACAATCACACATTGGCTTCAATCCACTGTGACAGGGTTATATTTTTTTAAAAAAACCTGTGTCCCAAAGAGACACACTGTTGTGTACTTGGTTGTTGTGGTAATAGCACCTTCTTCTTCGAGTGATTGCTCATATGTATTCCAATTAGGTGTGCGCGCGCGGCGTGCACGATCGTCGGAAGATTTTTACCCTACAACACTCGGTGGGCTGGGTGGCGCCCCCTGGAGTGGCGCCGCTACGGTGCCTGATATATACCCCAGCCGGCCCAGCGCCCTCTCAGTTCCTTCTTACCGCCCATGACGGTCGTTGGAACTGTGGAGAGCAGCTTCGCTGATCTCCACCTCCCTAGCATACTTAGCACTCCTTTATCTTGTTAATAGTTTAAGTACTCTTTAGTAGTTGTAGAATAGTTTGTGTTAGATTTGTTTGTATAATTAGTGTAAATAGTAGTGGGTGATAAGGGGTTTCATCCCCTATCTCCCCTCCCCCCCGGTACCGGCCCAATGCCTGGCTCTCCGGAGTTCAAGCCGTGCTCGGCCTGTCAGAAGCCGATGCCCACGGGGGATCCCCACAACTCCTGTTTAAAGTGCCTCGGGGAGTCCCATCTTCTGGACAAGTGCCGAATCTGTAAGGCTTTTAAGCCACGGACCAAGAAGGAGCGTGACTTTCGATTAAAGCAGCTCATCTTGGAGGCCTCGCTCAGCCCGATGTCGGCACCGCACCGGAACCCAGTGCCGACCCCAGCAAGTTCGTCATCGACAGCACCGTAGCGCCCAAGCTCCGGGAAAGAGCCCCGGCACCGAACAACTCAGGCCGGGACTCCTCAGAGACGTCGGTCCCTGTCACCGAGAGCGAGGAAGTCGGGTCCTGGGCCAGCACCGACCCCAGTGCCGCTGCACCTGCAGCCTGTTCAAGACCGCGCCAAGCCCGGTACGACGCCAGCACCGCTGACTCCGGTACCGCAAG
This sequence comes from Chelydra serpentina, assembly GCA_037349315.1. Classification (NCBI taxonomy): domain Eukaryota; kingdom Metazoa; phylum Chordata; order Testudines; family Chelydridae; genus Chelydra; species Chelydra serpentina. The sequence goes on along the minus strand of JBAIAC010000004.1, from coordinate 55,501,683 downwards.
GACCGTTGAGCTCGGTGCTTGTGGCTAAGATATCCATGCCACCTACTCTGGCTCCGCAAGGGCCGTCGAGTCCGGCGCTGCCACCAATGCCAGCACCGACCCTGCCGACTCTGGCACCCAAGAGGCAGTTGAGCGCAGAACAGCCTACTAAGGCTCCGGTACCGACGACTCCGGCCCCGCAAGGTCCGTCGAGCTCGGTGACCGCCAGCTCCCCGGTGCACACCGTGGTAGAGCTTCTGCTGCCGTCCACTCCGGACACCTTCTCGGTGGCACGGGACCTGATCGCCATGACTGATCCGGCACCGACTCCATCCTCGGTACCGCCGTTGCAGATCGTCACATCCCGCGGCAAACCGGCCATACTACGCCCGGTGCCGCATGCGGAGACCAGCCAGCAGTAGTCGGGTTCTCCTCGACACCGCTCGCAGTCCCAGCACCGGTCACCATCCCGGTGCCGGTCGTACTCGCGGTACCGATCCAGGTCAACCTCCAGGCGATGGTATGGCGACTCCTGGTACCGCTCCCGGTCCCGCGGCCGGTCGCAGCGTAGATCTCCGGACAATCGACATTGCTACCGTTCGCCGAGATATTCGCCATCCAGGTCGGGTTCCCGGTACCACGGCAACCGTTGGTACCGATCCAGATCCCTGTACCGATCCCCGGCACCTCGACACACCATGGCCATGCAAACCACCCTTCAAGGCTACTCCGCACCACCTTGGCCCTCCTGCTCCGTCTCCCACTCTTCTAGGGCCGGTAGCGATTTCTATGCGGAGGACCATGTGGTTGACGACAAGGGCCACTGGCCAGATGTCGGTCAGGAGCCACCCCAAGCCCCGGGGCAATGGCCCTTCTGGACCCCAATGGCATACCATCAAGCCTAAGGGGTCCCATCCAGAGCCTCCCATTCGGCTCAATCTGAGTCCAGGGCACCAGAGGCAACGGTGTCCCGTCCTCCCCCGGAAGTCTCAGACCCACCGCAGACATCGGTTGTGATTCCCAGACCCGGAGGCCTCGGCCTTGGAGGCCTCAGGGGTTCCTCACCAGGACCTGTCCCAGGATCCTATGGTTCAGGGTCTATTGTCCTCCTCCTCTCCGGACAAGGCAGTGGCAGGAGCGTCCTCTTCCGGCCCGCCTCCTATCGATCTCCGGGACCATCAAGACCTGCTGCGCAGATTAGTCCTTAACATGAATCTGCAGATCGAGGAGGTGCCAGAGCTTGAGGACCCGGTGGTGGACATTCTGACAACTGACGCCCCCACCAGGGTAGCCCTCCCGTTTGTCCGCACTATATTGGCCAACGCCACGTCGATCTGGCAGTCCCCAGCCTCGATACCCCCCACTGCCAGGGGTGTAGAGAAGAAGTATATGGCACCTCCAAGAGACTTCGAGTACCGCTATACTCACCCCCCTCCGTGCTCCTTAGTTGTACAGTTGGTGAACGAGAGGGAAAGGAATGGCCAACAGGCTCCCACGCCTAAGTCCAAGGACGCCAAGCGCCTAGACTTATTCGGGAGGAAGATCTACTCGGGGGGGGGGGGGGGGGGGGCCTGCAGCTCAGAGCTGCGAACCAGCAGGCGCTCCTGAGCTGTTACGGCTATAACACCTGGGTCTCCATGGAGAAATTCAAAGAGCTTATACCTCAGGAGTCCAGGCAGGAGTATAAAGCGTTTGTCGAGGAGGGTAAGAAGGTGGCCAGGACGTCGTTGCGGGCCTCCTTTGATATCACCGACTCAGCCTCCAGAACTATAGCCTCAGGAGTCGCCATGCGGCGTATCTCCTGGCTTCAGTCCTCCACCCTCCCTACGGAGGTCCAACACACCATCCAGGACCTACTGTTTGAAGGCTGGGGTCTGTTCTCAGAAAAAACTGACCGGAGACTGCAGACCCTAAAAGATGGTCGAACCATTATCCGCATGCTGGGGATGCATACCCCGGCAACGCAGCGCAGACCCTTCCGGCCCTTTGGGCAGCGTCCCTACTCTGCACCCGCACCTCGGCAGGACTTCTCTAGGAGACCGCGTGGCCGAGGGGGCAGGAGACAGCAATCCGGTCGACAGACGGGTCAGAGACAGGGCCACCACAAACCATCGTCGGGGCCCAAGCAAAATTTTTGAAGGGACGCTCGAGGCCGGAGTACCAGTGTCAGTCGATCCTATCCCCCCGTTCCGAGACCGCCTTTCCCATTTCTTCCGTGCGTGGTCAAATATCACCACGGACCGCTGGGTCCTACGCACGGTGGAAAGCGGATACCACTTGCAGTTTGTCTCCCACCCTCCCTCCCTGTCCCTCTTCAGGGACCCTTCTCACGAGCAACTCCTTATTCAGGAGGTGCAATCACTCCTCTCCGCAGGAACTATAGAGGAGGTTCCGGGGGAGCTCAGGGGCAGGGGTTTTTACTCCCGTTATTTCCTAATCCCCAAATCGAAAGGGGGGCTACGTCCTATCTTGGATTTGTGGGGACTCAACAAATTTATGGTGAAGTTGAAGTTCCGTATGCTCTCCCTGGGCACCATTATCCCCTCCATGGATCCTGGAGACTGGTACGCCGCCCTCGACATGAAGGACGCGTATTTTCATATTGCAATCTATTCACCTCACAGACGCTTCCTCCGCTTCGTGGTGGGCCAGAGACATTTTCAGTTTACGGTTCTGCCCTTCGGCCTCTCTACGGCACCGAGGGTTTTTACGAAGTGCATGGCAGTGGTGGCAGCCGCCCTTCGTCGACAGAGGGTTCAGGTGTTCCCCTACCTCAACGACTGGCTTATCCGCAGCAACTCCGGCAGCCAAGTCCAGTCGCACATTTGGACGGCCTTGAGCATGTTCAAGCAGCTCGGCCTCCTCCTGAACGTAGAAAAGTCCACTTTGGCGCCAACCCAGAGGTTAGACTTTATAGGGGCAGTGCTGGACTCCACCCTTGCCCGAGCATTTCTTCCAGAGGCTCACTTTCAGGCCCTTATAGCCATCATACGCGGCCTTCAGAGCTTCCCAATGTCAACGGCCCGCTGCTGCCTCAGTCTCCTCGGTCACATGGCGTCCTGCACATTCGTGACGGCTCACGCCAGGTTACGCCTCCAACTGCTCCAGGCATGGCTCTCCTCGGTATGCCAGCCACGCAGAGACAGCTTGAACCTGATTTTGACGGTACCATCGCAGGTCCTAGCCTCCCTGAACTGGTGGCTAGACCCCAGGAAGGTGCTGGAAGGTGTTCCATTCCATCCACCTCAGCCATCTCTAGCCTTAACCACGGATGCGTCATCGCTCGGCTGGGGAGCCCATTTAAAGGGCCTCCAAACACAGGGCCTGTGGTCAGAGCAGGAATTGACCCTGCACATCAACATCAGGGAACTGCGAGCGGTACGCCTTCCCTGCCAAGCCTTCGCCCAGCACTTACAGGGTCGTTGTGTCGCCATCCTCACGGACAACACGACGGCCATGTATTACATCAACAGGCAAGGAGGGGCACGCTCCTCCCCGCTCTGCCAAGAAGCGATACACCTGTGGGACTTTTGCATAGCCCACTCCATTCACCTGGTTGCCTCCTTTCTCCCAGGGGTCCAGAACACCTTGGCGGACCGGCTGAGCAGGTCCTTTCAGTCACACAAGTGGTCCATTCACCCGGATGTTATCCACTCTGTCTTCCGGAGGTGGGGATTTCCCCACATAGACCTGTTCGCAACTCACAAGAACCGGAAGTGCCACATGTTCTGCTCGCTCCAGGGTCCCTCCCCAGGCTCCCTGACGGACGCTGTTCTCCTGCCTTGGACAGACCACCTGTCCTATGCCTTCCCGCCAGTGCCGCTGGTCCACAGAGTCTTGCTCAAATTACGCAGGGACGGGGGCCGCTTAATCCTGATCGCTCCGGCGTGGCCCAGGCAGCACTGGTACACCACTCTCCTAGAGCTCTCGGTGTCCGCCCCGATCACTCTACCGTTGTGGCCGGACCTGATTATGCAACAGCACGGCAGACTCCATCATCCCGACCTGCACTCTCTCCATCTCACAGCGTGGCTGCTGCATGGCTGAACCCATCCGAGCTATGTTGTCCCAGCCCGGTCCAACAGGTTTTACTGAGCAGCAGGAAGCTCTCTACCAGGTCCACCTACACAGCTAAGTGGAAACGGTTTTCCTGTTGGTGCGGCCCTCGGGGTCTTAACCCCTTGCAGGTGCCAATACATACCATTCTAGACTACCTCCTGTCCCTAAAGGAGCAGGGGCTGGCCCTTTCGTCGCTAAAAGTCCTCCTCGCGGCAATTTCGGCCTTTCACCCTGGCGACAGTGGGCTTTCGATCTTTTCCAACCCCATGGTTAGCAGATTTCTCAAGGGGGGGGGGGGGGGGGCCATTCGACCCTATGGCCACCTGCTCGCTTCCGTACCTCTTCTGGAAGACGGCCTTCCTCGTAGCCATCACCTCGGCAAGGCGCGTCTCTGAGCTCAGAGCGCTTACTTTGGAACCCTCTTATACGGTGTTCCACAAGGACAAGGTACAGTTGCGACCACACCCGGCCTTCCTTCCCAAGGTAGTTTCGGCCTTTCATGTAAACCAGGACATTTTTCTACCGGTCTTCTACCCGAAGCCGCATGCCTCTCCAAGGGAGCAGCAACTCCATTCCTTGGACATCCGTAGGGCCCTCGCCTTCTACATCGAGCGGACGAAGCCCTTTTGGAAAACGACTCAGCTGTTCGTCGCCGTGGCAGACCGGATGAAAGGCCTCCCGGTCTCTTCCCAACGCATTTCGTCCTGGATCACATCATGCATACGGACATGCTATGACTTGGCAGGTGTTCCCACCATGCACCCTACTGCCCACTCTACCCGAGCTCAAGCCTCGTCCTCCGCCTTCCTGGCGCACATACCTATACAGGAGATATGTAGGGCAGCAACCTGGTCATCGGTGCACACCTTCGCCTCTCACTATGCCATAGTACAGCATTCCAGGGAGGACGCCGCTTTTGGTTCAGCGGTCCTACGCTCTGCAGTAGCACAATCCGACCCCACCTCCTAGGAAAGGCTTGGGAGTCACCTAATTGGAATACATATGAGCAATCACTCGAAGAAGAAAAGAACTGTTGTTCTTCGAGATGTGTTGCTCATATCTATTTCAAACCCACCCTCCATCCCCACTGTCGGAGTAGCCAGCAAGAAGGAACTGAGAGGGCGCTGGGCCGGCTGGGGTATATATCAGGCACCGTAGCAGCACCACTCCAGGGGGCGCCAGCCGGCCCACCGAGTGTTGCTAGGGTAAAAATCTTCCGACGATCGTGCATGCCGCATGCGCACACCTAACTGGAATAGATATGAGCAACACATCTCGAAGAACAACAGTTACTAGTGAGTAACCGTCTTTTGTTGTTAGATTATTAGGGATAGCCAAGCCAGTTTTGGCTGGTTTGGTCAGTTCAGTGTGTGAAAATAAAGCACTGCTTCCATGGCTCTCAGCTCTGTGTCTCAGATGATTTCTTCCTAAACCTGCTGCCCCACGGATACAATAAAGTGGCAATGAGGATGGGATCCCTGTGCTGCCCCAGCAACTGAAGGAAGAAGTCAAGGTAAAGAGAAGGGGGGAAAAAAAATCTACCAAAAATCTTTTAGCTGTTGGAAGGTGGTGAGAGAACTGGCTTGTTTGCACTGACTGTGAAACCTGAAACTAAAACCATGGCTACACTTACAGGACCACTGGAACCTTTTGAGGAGAATATAGTGCAATGGCATGTGTATACTGAGCGTTTTGAGCTTTCTGTGATTGCAAATGACATTACAGAAGAGAAGAAGGTGCCAATATTCTTAAGTGTTGTAGGGGCTAAGACCTACTCCCACAGCTTACTACACCCTGTTAGGCCTGAGACCAAATCTTACAATGACATTGTGGAAATCCTGGGTTCCCATTTTTCCCCCAAACCACTGGTAATTGCTGAAAGATATAGGTTCCACAAAAGAGACCAAAAAGAAGATGAAACAGTTGTACAATTTGTAGCAACTTTTAAAAGGTTAGCAGAACACTGTGAATTTAAGGAGATGTTAAATGATGCCCTGCATGACAGGTTAGTGTGTGGCCTATACAGTGAAGCTATACAGGAGAAGCTGTGCCCATGTTGGGCACTATTGATGTTAAGGTGGAGCCAATGGACAGGCTGCTAAATTGCCACTGTTTGTGGTGAGAGGTAATTACCCAGCCTTAATGGGTCAGTCTTGGCTTGGGAAGATTCAGCTGAACTGGGCAGAAGTGCACTGAATGACTAAAGGAGAAACCGGTCTGGCCACTATACTAAGGAAACATGCTGCTGTTTTTGGAGAGGATCTGGGAAGTATGAAGGGAATCACGGTGACGTTGAACATTAAACCTGACAGTCAGCCAAAATGTCTGAAAGCCTGAACTGTGCCATATGCCATCAGGCCGAAAGTTGAAGCAGACCTGGAGCACCTGGTCACCAATGGAGTCCTAATACCAGTTACCCATAGCCCATGGGCCACTCCTATTGTGCCAATAGTGAAGAAAGATGGCTCCCTCCGGATTTGTGGTGATTTTAAAGTCACTGTCAACCCGGTGTTGTGTGCAGAGCAATACCCGCTTCCCCACATCGATGACCTCTTCACGGGCCTGGCTGGGGGACAAAAGTTCAGTAAGACGCTTGACGCACATCAATATTTACAGATGCATGTCAATGAAAAGTCCCAAGAGCCGTTGACTGTTGTGACTCATAAGGGGCTTTATCGATACTGTTGCCTACCCTTCGGAATAATGTCTGCTCCCGCCCTGTTCCAGAGGGCTATGGACCAGATCTTGTGTGGCTTGCCAGGAGTTCAGTGCTACCGGGATGACATCCTGGTCACTGGAAGGAATGAAGAGGATCACCTAAAGAATTTAGAGGCTACTCTACAAAAACTGGAAGAGTATGGCCTATGAGTCCGCAAAGACAAGTGTGAATTCCAGCCCTCTACTGAATATTTGGGACACATCATTGATGCTGCGAGTCTTCATCAGGCCCTTGCAAAAGTTAAGGCTATTGTGGAGGCTCCCCCACCTCGAAATGTTAGCCAGCTGCACTCGTTTCTAGGACTATTGAACTATTATGAAAAGTTCATCTCACAGTTAGCCACACTGCTGCAACCACTTCACGAACTCATTGGGCAGAACAAGACTTAGAAGTGGACTGAAGCCTGTAATGTTGCATTTAACAAGGCTAAAGATGCATTGCTAAATTCTGAAGTTCTAATGCACTTTGATCCATCCTTACCCCTACAACTGGCCTGTGATGCCTCCCCTTATGGAGTGGGAGCAGTCGTGTCACACATTATGCCTTCGGGAGAAGAGAGACCTATTGCTTTTGCTTCACACACTCTAAGCAAAGCAGAAAACTATGCCCAAATCGAACGTGAGGCATTGGGGATCGTTTTTGGAATTTGGAAGTTTCATCAGTACCTGTTTGGGCAGAAGTTTACTCTTCTTACAGACCATCGACCTCTGACATAAATTTTTGGACCCTACACAGGCATTCCCCCATTAGCTGCTAGTCGTATGCAACGTTGGGCATTGTTATTTTCAGCACACACATCTGAAATCAAATGTAACCCTTCTGCCAGTCAGAGTCGGCAGCAACAAGGGCCGGGTTCCGTATCTAGGGGTTCCATTCCAATAACACAATGCAAAAACCGGCTCGAGCCCCCACCCAGTGACCTGGGACAAATATATATCACCCCCCCAGGCGCCTCTAAGAGGCAGTACTTCCCCTCTCGCAAGCACAGAGTCTGAGTGTAGAAAAACCTTTTAATGACAGAGAGAAACAATGCGGCCTTTTGCTGGGGAAACACCACATCTAGGATTTGTAAACCAAACTGTGAGCAATGACCCACCCCAGCAAATTGGCCATGTCCTTTCCCTTTGGTTCTTGAGTCCATCAACCCCAAAAATCACCCAAAGTCCCAAAAGTCCAACAACCCAAAAGTCCAGACCCAGAGTTCAAAAGTTCATCTGCAGAGTGTTACACCCCCTCCAGTCTGGGTAGAAATGGGGAGGGGAGAGGTAAGGGGCACCTTACGTGGCTCGAAGCTGACTGCCCCGTCCCTTCATGGTGCTTCGCTCGGCTCTGCTCTGCTCCGCCAGCCATCCCACGAGTCACTCCGTTCAGCCGTCCCGCAAGCCGCTCCGCTCCGTCAGCCGGCCTGCAAGCCGCTCCGGCTGTCCCGCCAACTGCTCCGCTCCACCAGCCGCTCCGCTCCGGCTGTCCCGCTCCGCCAGCCGCTCCGCCAGCCGGCCTGCAAGCCGCTCCGGCTGTCCCGCCAACTGCCCGCTCCGCCAGCAGCTCCGCTCCACCAGTCGCTCAGCAATAGATCTTCTGGCTCCCCCACTACTTAACACAGTGCTCAGTGATTTCAGCTCATAACAATTTCAGCTTGTAGTTAGGGGAGCCTTCGTGCTCATTTGCACATTTAGTCCAGAGTAATTCCAACTCAGCAGCCTGTGAATAGACTCCTAAGGAACTCAAAATTAGCTCTGATATTCCACAGTGGAGAGAGAGAAGGAGGTGCAATTGACATTTAGGACCCTCAGAAGAGGCCCATGCCACCAGATACAAATACCTGTCCCCAACCTCTCTCAATTCACTGGGTTTTGGAATCCATGTCCCTCGCCTAGCAAGTGCTGCTTAGCTAAGGGCGAGTCCCTTCCTCATAACAAAAGCCCACTGTCCTTGATTCACATAATCAGGGTAACAACACTTTAGTCTTCCTGCCCCAATAACAGAGAAACTGGGGCTCCCACAGCAGTCAAGGTGACCATTTGGGCAAGCGGTCCATCATGCTTTGCAGGGTGGGTGTGTCCATGCAAACAAGATTAGCCCCTGACATCCCTTTCCACAACTCACCACCAGATGTCAGGGTAGAGCTCATCCTGACTCTGCTTACACAAATATCAGAAATCCACTCTGCACAGCAATGCAGATGGTCTCTCAAGGTTGCCTTTGCCAGTCAAACATCAAAATACTGCCCAAAGGGAAATCTTCTTCTACTTTGAACACGTAGAGAATACACCCATCACTGCTACTCAGATAAAGAAGGCAACTCCGTGTTGACCCAGTATTGTCCCAAGTTATGGACCTGGTGATGCATGGAAAATCTCAACAAACCTCTCCGGTCTCACCCGACTTTGTTAACTTCGTCCTCCTGGACATGTAGGTATCGATCCAATCTGGTTGTTTGTTGTGAGGGAGACGTGTCATTATCCCACCACCACTGAGATCACAGATGTTAGAACAGCTAGATGCCGGTCACTGTGGAATAGTGCGCATGAAGGAAATTGCACAAAGCTATTTCTGGTGACCTGGATTGGACAGTGCTATTGAAGAAAGGCAAGAGCTTGTATGTCATGTCAGGGTGTCAGGAATGCACCCCAGTGAGCACCCCTTCATCCATAGGACTGGCCTGAAACTGAAAACCCATGGCAACGTATTCATGTTGACTTCGTTGGCCCCCTTGAACGCAGCATGTTCTTGCTGGTGGTAGATGCCCATTCTAAATGGCCAGAAGTCTCTCTAATGCAGTCCACTACTGCAGAGAGTACTATCCAAAAACTACAGGGACTCTTTAGTCATTTCAGTCTGCCAGAACAACTTGTGAGTGACAACGGACCGCAGTTCGCGTCTCAGGAGTTTCGAAATTTCATGAAGGCAAATGGGATACACCACATCACTTCAGCACCATGTCATCCATCCACCAACAGATTAGCTGAAAGATTTGTGCAGACAACGAAACAAGCTTTGAAATCAGCAAGGGGACAACACTCCATTCAAAAGCGTCTGGACACCACCTTACTGTCCTACAGGAAACACCTCATGCTACGATCAAGGCATCCCTGGCCTTTCTAATGATGGGATGACAGCTGCACACTTGCTTTGATCTGCTGAAACCTTCTGAACCCAGACAAATTGTGTAACATCAGCAACAATATCAAGTCATCAGATGTGCACCCAGAGCGAAAGACAGAACCTTTAGCTCAGGACAGCCAGGTTTGGCTCGGAATTATACTTATGGAGATAAATGGGCCCCTGCTGTGATCATCGCTCAAACAGGCCCTGTTTCGTACAGTCCGGACTGCAGAGAATCTCACCTGGCGGGTCATGTAGATCAGCTGTTGCCAGGTCATGCCAGTCCTTAGGACACCTTCAGTTGAGTTGCCAGAAGAGGTGAAATCAGACAAGACACCGAATCAAGAATCACCTGTTCCTGACTGTTCTCCTTCATTACTGCCAGCGGCTGAGAAACCCCCTTGCCCAGAACAAGCTGATACCACCTCCTCACCCATTTGCACAACGACCCCTGAGCCCATTGTCAGGGCTGCGCCCACGGTACTTTTGGGTGCAACAACACCAGGAGTTCGCCACAATCCACCTAGAGACCGAAGACCTCCTCAATGGCTGGATCTTTAGCTAGGGCGAACCCATGGTTATGGGGCAAAATAATCCCCAGGGTTTAGCCGGGAATGGAGGCAGTCTACCCTCCTTCTCTAGTTTAGTGTTTGTTTTATTTAGGGGATGTTCTTATTAAGGGGGGAGGAATATGTTGTGTTTTTGGTGGTCGTGGTAATAGCACCTTGTTGCTATGGCAACTGAGAGAGATTATTAGGGGATAGCCCAGCCAATTTTGGCTGGTTTGGTCAGTTCAGTGTGTGGAAAATAAAGCACTGCTTCCATGGCTCTCAGCTCTGTGTCCCAAATGATTTCTTCCTAAACCTGCTGCCCCAAGAATACAATACACACAAACCCCTCTTTTCTCTGGTTGGAGCAACAATGGCCATATGCCGGAATGAGTCAGCAGTAATTACTCTGTAGTAATAACTAGGAATAGCTCTTGCACCTGATCTTGGGGTGACTCAGCAAAGAGTCCTGGATACTGATAAACACTGTGTAGGAGGATGTATTTCAGTGGAGAACAGAGACTTGAAAGCTATTTCACATGGCTCAGATCCCAGGGCCAACAACAGGAACCACTAGAAGAGCTCTCTTTGAATCAATGGAATGTACAGGCCCCAAAAGTCAGTACTGATTGCTTGCAGAGTAAGATGGTGTCTAAACAGGCCCTGCCATTGGCCCTAAAGCTGTACTCTACACCAGCAGAGCCTCCTTGATCTCTGTGGGACTCCATTCAGGTGTCCGTGTCTGCCCAGTTGGGGTCAGTTGTGAGAATGGGACACGTTTTTGATCTCTGGAGAGCAGCTTTGAAAATGTAAGCTGATTTCTGCAACAAAATAAGGCTAGGAGCGTCTTTATTTTAAAATGAAAGCTGATGTTCGTCTTGTCCCTGAAACCCAGAACCCTGAGCAGGCCTCAAATGCTTACTCCAAGAGGAAATGTTTTAGTGTGGTCGAAGGACATTAATAGAATGAAGCAAAGCAACAAAAAAAGTGAATATCAAGAAGAATTTCCTAATGGTGAGATCTGTTAGTCTGCAGATAAATCTCTTAAGAGAAATTATAGAAGTTGGTTGACAGGTATCTGGTTTTCAACTGGAACACCTGGTCGAAAAGAGACCCTCCCCAGCCTGGTGAAAATGAGTGAGGGTGGGGGAAAGTGAGTGACGGGGTGGGCTGGGGGTTGGAGTGAGCAGGGCAGGACAAGGGTGTTCGGTTTTATGCGATTTAGAAAGTTGGCAACCCAAGTATTGCTAGAGGTCCCAGTTCAGCAGTCTCTCCCTGTTCAGCAAAGCACTCTCACATGCCTGTCTGCTTTGCTGAATCAGGCTGGATGCAAGCATGTGCTCTGATTTACTGAACTGAGGTCTTGATCACTTAAATCTGCACTGAACAAAACATGAGAACAAGTGACCAATCCTATACTGTTGTGTATTTCCAGTATTTGGTGCTTGGTTTTATTACTGTACCTAATGTGCTAGATACAGTATTTTACTCCTCTTGCATATATAACAGATGCAATCAATTTGTTTTTAAAACTGGAATAAACTTCTGAATAGCACGTTCACTATTACAAAGGCAACTGTCTGGGGGCAGTAGCTGCCAAAGCCTATTTGTAAACATATAGGCCAAAGGCCCCAATCATGCCAGCTTGCTCACATGCTTAACTTTATGCACCTAGACCTACTCACATGCAGAAAAGGACACATGCTTTAGTGTCCCAGCCAAAGGAAATGAAACTTTATTCTGTCACAGTATTTTCAACTGCCGAAAAGATCCAGTCAAACATTTTTAATAAAATATAAATAACTTGTTTTAAGACTGTTCTAGCATTTTTGGAGGAATTTAGAAAAAATAATGAAAGTGCATGGTGGTGACATGTCTATGTAGGCAATTTGCCCATTGATTTCAATGAGGGTTTTGCCTCCAAGTGTGGTAGGGATGAGGCTATAGTTTTCCCTGAAATGTTTCCCATTGTGTTGGTGAATAGCTAAAATTCATATTTATTTATTTATTTTTTATTTTGTTCCCCCCTTGGGAGTTCCCAGTAGGTTTAAAATTTGCCTGTCTTCTCTACAAGAGCAGTATTCGGAACCAGCACTTACATGAGAGTTGCTGTCTAGCTGAATATAAGGCTTGTCATTTTCTATTTTATAAACCAAACTTAATTCTGTTTCACAGATAAGTTTTAGGAATGGCTTACGGTGACAGTCTGAATAAAATACTTGAAAAAGTCAATCTCTTGCCTTGGATTTTGGTTATACTGGATCTCTCAGCCAGATCAAGCACACAAGCCTCAATTTGTGGAAGTGTGTGTGGAACATAAATGCTTTCACGCTTTTGATCTAAAGATTTTTTTTTTTAAAGCCATCTAATAGAGCGCTAAGTAGAGGAGTTGTTGCCTAATGACATAACCCACTCTAGAGTGGCTTAGTGCAGTAGTAGGTTATGAAGACATGCTGTGAGTATTTTGTGAGGAACAGGGATGAAGGTCAAGTGCCTTCAACCACCCAAAAAGTGCACCAATAGCTTCTGAAACACTGCCTGCTATGCTTTGTTGCTAGTAGATATGGCTCATTACATTTAAATATCATTTAGAACTTAACTGAAAAAAGACTAAATTTGTCTGAATATACATAGCAGTGATGGTGCTGGGCTTAGAGTATATTCTTCTGTTTATGCAAACCAGTGTGACATGCTGCTGTGTGTAAACACACACTACTTCCCTCCACCATATGCCATATGGCCTATATTTCCGAAGAGGTGGGGGTTCCATTAGCTCACGAGAAGGCATAGGCACTTGCAGCAGGAACATGAATTCTTTCTAAGGTGTTAACATGAAATTGTGGGTGTCCATTATGTGCAGCACAGTGGCAACCACAAAGTCCTAATTGGCCATGGGTTTGTTCCTAGCAGAAGAATAAGAGGAAGTAGTAGAGGAGAAGTTGGTATTTTCATTGCTATTTCAAATACCCGTTTAATATATATATTAACATCTTTCTTTGAAGTTCCCTAGCCTACTTAGACTCCTTTTCACTCATATGTCTCAAAAGCCCAACTGCTCTTCCAGAAGCAGTTTATGATCCAACAACTACTTCCAACTGGCTTTACTTTTATATAAAAAGATTAGAGGCAAATTTTGCCTGCATTTAGATACTTGTGATGCCAGTTAGCTCAAGTTCAGACATGTAACAAAGGGCAAAATTGGTCTTATTATTTTCTTTCAAGGCAGCACAAACATAAATGGTAGGATTCTAATCTCATTTTATTCTGTATCAGTTTATGTTGTGATAATTGGGCCAAAAAATTATGCTGTCACAACTGTAAAAAGTACACAAGTTAATAAGATGTCAAAATAACAAATGTTGATTGGGGGAGGCAGAGGAAGTATGAAAAGTAGGCAGACTGAATTAGCCTAAACAAAAAAGGCCTACTGATCTAACTGAAGGACTGTTACTTTTCTTGTGTACCAAGCATGATTTTAAGTCCAGAAATACCAGGCCTAATAAATTATGCCAGTTTTAGTTCTAACTTGTGCGGGGGAGGAGGGAAATAGAGATGCGCTCTTCTACCCATAGGGTTGCCAGGTGTCTGGTTTTTGACCAGAACGCCTGGTTGAAAAGGGACCCTGGTGTCTCTGGTCAGCACCACTGACTGGGCCATTAAAAGTCTGGTTGAGGGGGGCTGGCAGGCTCCCTACCTGGCTCCATTTGACTCCCTGGAAGCGGCAACATGTCCCTCGGCTCCTAGACAGAGGGATGGCCAGGGGCCCCCTCATCCCCAGCCCTAAGCTCCCTCCTGGAGCCTGCACACCCCCCCCCACAGCCCAACCCCCTGCCTCAGCCCAGAGCCCCTTCCCACACTCTGAAACCCTTGGCTCCGCCCTCTAGCCTGAAGCCCCCTGCACCCCAAATCCTTGATCCCTAGCCCCACTCCAACCCCCAGCCTGGAGTGGCCTCCTGAACCCCTCATTTCTGGCTCCACCCTGGGGCCTGCACCCCAAGCCCCTGACCCAGCCTGGTGAAAATGAGCAAGTGAGGGTGGGGGAGAGCCAGCAACAGAGGGAGGGGGGATGGAGTGAGCAGAGGCAGGGCCTTGGAGAAGGGGTGTGGCAGGGAGTGGGCCAAGGGTGTTCAGTTTTGTGTGATTAGGAAGTTGGCAACCCTATCTACCCATCACTTGCTTTTTTGGGTCAATAAAGAGACTTGGGGGGGGAGGGGGAGGAAGGGACAGGGGGGAATAGAAGAACAGATGAAGGCTTCTGGAGCAAGCATTGCAATTATGGCTGCCACCCTCACTGTTTGCTGTACCTTGGGCCTTGTCATCCTGATCCTGAGAGGAGCCCTGATTAGACTGGACCAGAGAGAAGGATCCAGATGACATTGCCATGCTGAATCCTAGACACCGTCTGGGATTTAGTTGGCTCAGACTTTAACAACTCCTGTCTGTTTCAACTAACATTCTTGCCCGAAAGGATAGGTATACTATCTTTAGTACCATCTTTACTCCCCACCTCACCACCTTTAGGGGGGAGGGATAGCTCAGTGGTTTGAGCATTGGCCTGCTAAAGCCAGGGTTGTGAGTTCAATCCTTGAGGGGGCCACTTAGGGATCTGGGGCAAAAATTGGGGATTGGTCCTGCTTTGAGCAGCGGGTTGGACTAGAGGACCTCCTAAGGTCCCTTCCAACCCTGATATTCTATGATCTCAGATTGTTGAACAAGGATTTTTTTCCTTCTAAGGCTTTCTTCAGCTAAAGGGAACAGGGGATGCTGTAAACAAAAGCTTTCGTTTTAACATTTCAAATGCTTTTCCTTTTCTTTATCCTTAATAAAAGGTTAAAAGGACGTTTCATGTTTGCCATGGTACTAAGCAGGCTGAGGTCTCAGTATAACAAACCCTGGACCTTGTTTCCCCACAGTTTACTCAGTATCCAACATTAATGTTAAGACCTTTGGCCTATTTATTCCATCTAAATTAATGCAACAGTTTTTTGTACCATGCTCATCACTGTAATATCTCAGCACCTTCTAGTTGTACATTAAAGCAACATGTCCAACATCTGTGACATATTTGTGTTCTCAGCCTCTCCCCAGGGGGTGAAGTGTGTGCAATGATTTGTGTTAAATGTTGTTGTGCATTTACATGTTGCTGTACATTTTTATGTCTAACTTGGGTACTTTGGTTAATGATCATACATTTGTTTTTAGTTTAGTTGCATGTTATTAACTAAAACTTGTTCCAAGCTTTCCTTTCACTTTAAACATAATAATCTTATTTGGTGCTGTAGCCAAAAACTTACTGCTGCAGCATGTACAAATGAAATTGTCCAACAGTGCAAACTAAACTAAAACTAGTGTTGGATAAACAGAATGCAGCATGGCCTAAGTCCTGACTGGATACATCACTTATTGCCATGAGTTATTGATGACCTTCCATAATTCACAAGTGGCTCAGGTTCCCTCCACTGCAAGTGAGCTATAAGGTCATCATTCATGTGTGGAAATAAATAACACAGTATATTTCCTATTGCTCTTTCCATCCATGTATTGTGTCTCTGTATAATATTTATTTCAGATACAACAAAATCCCCACCACTGACTGAGAAGAAAGTCGTATCTCACAGTTGTAATTCACAGCTGTAAGGTCATAGCCATAAAATATGGCTGTTTCATGTGGTGTTGTTTTTTTTAAAAAAGACAATTTCTATAGCCATTTTAACCAATAAGATTACGGTATGTAAATTAAACTTTACTGTGCATTCCACAATGCTTCAGATTCTACTGACTTGTACACTGAACTCATTGGCAGTTGTGTGAGGTGTCTGTCAGGATGGAATTGACTCTGCAAATCTCACTGAGCACAATGGAATCGCAACCGGGATAAATTGGTCCTGCATATTTAACTCTAGAAAAGTCTTTTGACCCTAAATCTGCTGTAGCTTCACTTATCGTCTGCCGATTCTTCGCTTAACTCAGAGGTTCTCTCAACCAAATGTGGTTCTCTCAACCAAAACCTGAACTGATCGAAAGCCTGTGGCATGATTGTACTTCTATTTATTTTAGTCTTTTGATCTGGCCCTAAGAGCAACTGCCATCTCAGATTAATCTAAGTGAAAATTGTGCTTAATTTTACTATTAATGATCTTTGCCCTAAGTTACTTCATTTCCATCTTTTTCCAATACTGTGTAAATGCTATTTTCCATTCTTCATTGCTCATACTGCTTTCAAGCTTTGTTCTCATCAGCGAGTTTTTGTCACAGTAATAAGAACAATATTGTTGTACATGATCTTTCATCTCTGCATTTATTGTCTTGTGCATGTTTACAATTCTGTGGGTCGCTGCTGCCATTGAAAGAAGTTTCCATCCAATGTCTCAAACTTCCTGGTAGTAGCTGAACAAACTTTCCATGTTCCTTTTGGCAGTTTCATCCTGATGTTCTATTCCACAGCTTTATAAAGCTGTGCACAGAAGACAAATGCACAATGGAAAGAAGGCCAATGGGCATACTGTTTGTGTCCCTGCATGCATATTGTGTGGCCTGTTTGGTAAATAATTGATTTGTAAGTGATGGGTGAAAGTCACTTTGGGCAGCTCTCAATGTGCTGAATCTGCCATGCTTGGGCTGGCCTAACCAAGTACAGAAACATCCTATTAAATGGGATATTCTTTTAGTACCAGTATAGGAAACCTCTGTATTACCCAAATGTCCGTAACAGCAGTTCGCTTTTCAAATAGCAAAAGACATTGTCTGTTTATACTTAATGAATACTTAGATCTTAATTTCTTTGTCTTCATTGCACTCTGTACACTTGCTTCATTTATGTTTAAATGAAGTTGTATGGTAGAAATTCACAGCAGCAGCCTGATTCTGACACCTCTACTCACATTGAATAGTACTTTTATTCAGGGGAAAGAATGTGAACCCATTCCTCCCCTTGTAGCTACTCTGGCAAGTCATGTCACAGAGCTGGATTCTCCAGTCCATTAAATCTTGTGGGTTACCTAGCCCACACTCAATTACAGCTGGCTTCCCTATGGCTTATTCACTCCATAGGGTCCAAACAGAGCTCTGTTGGCTGGAGACTCTTAACTTTAGTCAAACTGCTCACTAATGGACTTTGACAGTGTGGTGAAGTAAATCCTAATAACTTATCTGAAAATAATAACAATATCTGCTACCACAGTGTGACAGAGCTGGAATTCAAGAGTCTAGCAGGGTGGGATTTTTTGACACATTTATTTGCTGAAATATGATCTGGAATGATTAGCAAATGCATGTTGAATTTGCCACTAGCTTCAGCCAAACTGTGTCAGGACTCTAGGCATCATTCACAAAATGGGAGGGCAGAGCAGTTTATAACAATGGTTTGGGCACTCCCATTGAATGTGGGAGACCTCTGTTCAGTTCCTCCTGCTAAGGAGGAAGGGATTTGAATGTGGGTATCCCAGCTGACAGACTTGTGTCCTAGCTGCTAAGGCTACAGATATTCAGATGCGGAGGGGGGAAATCTCCCTCAGTCTCGCTTGTGGAAATTGTTCCACCTTTTAATCCATGACCAAGACCTTAGCACAGGGTCATGAACTTGAGTCTCCCACTTCCCAGATTCTCACTTTGTCATGGCTCAGTGACTATTGAAGCCGGTGCCATATCACTTCAGATTTTCCAATGAGTAGAGTGGCAGATGATGGTGCTTCTGGTACAGTGATCCCAAGGGAGAACAGACTGGAACTGCACACACCTTTCCCACTATAATCCTATCACAGTGCAGGGATTCAGACATGCAGAACTGACTCTGCAACCTCTTAACCCAAGTCCTGTGGCAATAGGGGTGTGGTGAGGGGGAGTAGCAGAGGATGTGGGAAGTTTTTAATTTAGAAGCCTGCATGCAGGCAGCCTGGGAGTGATGGTCATTCAGGAGAGACTGGAGCAGATGCTGCAATTGTAGCCTTCCTAGAGCAGTCCTATCTAGGGGACGGCATTACTCTCCTCAAACAGGGAATGGCATGGAAAAAGATCCCAAACAAAACAAACCCACCACTTACTCCACTCAGCCTTGTCAGCATGCTCCACCTGCCTACTCATATAGATTTTCTGTGGTCTGTAACGAAGATCCAAAGAAATTTTGGAACATGGAATGTTCACACACTCGCCAAGAGAGGCAACACAGACCTGATCATAGAATTGCTTGCCTCAGACTAGGCACAGTACACTCCCTGAGGAGCAATATCTATAGACGACTTGCTGGCTAGTCACAGCCAGAAGCAGCAGTTGCTGCCTACAGCTTTTACTGGATTGGCATATGAGGATGAATACAGATGCTCTGATATGGGGTTAGCGATCAGCTCTTCCATTTGCAGGCAAATGGAAGAGCCTGCAAATGGAAGGCATGTTCCAAAGGTGTTAGTGGCACTTATGCTCCTCTGCCTTGGCCTTACTCGAGGTCATATACTTCTATTGGCAGTGAATGTGCAGTGGTAAGTATTCATCCAGGTGAGGATAAAGAGGACTTCTATCAAGCCCTTGATAGTGTCATCAGGTCTGTCCAGTGTGAAGATGATCATTGTAGCTGATTTCAATGCCAGGGCATGTTGTGACTATGCAGGGGGGATAATGTGATAGGCAGTCATGAAGCTGGTAACACAATCTCTGCACAGTTGGAGAGTAGTAACAAGCTGTAACAGTTCAACTCAGTCGTCAACAGTGTTTCAAGAAGTATAAGATCAAACCCTTGTTCAAAATACTGGCACGTAATCCATTGTTTATACAGTGAAGAGTTCTCCACCATGTCAGGTTCACATGCATCCTGAAAGGCACCTACTGCTGGTCAGATCTTAGACTCACAAGAAGTTAAATGTCACTCGATATTGTTGTCAGGCAACAGACAGTCTGAATTCCAATAACAAACTCTCAGAAGAATTTCCCTCCATTACAGAAGCCTCAGTGGATGCTGAGACAGCCTGGAAACTCTTTTGGGGACACAGAAGCTATAAAGTGGCTGCTGAAGTTCTTGGCTTTAAGCTGAAACCTCAGGACTGGTTGGATGAAGAATGGCCCTGAAATACATTGGCTCTTGAACTCTCTGCATGTTGCCCATCAAGCCTACAGGGCCTGGCAGCTAGGAAGGCTGCATATTAGCAAGACAGATGGTTCAGACCAGACTTTCACAAATAAGTGATGGGGAAAGAACACCAGAGTTAAAACTGGTAGCAAACCACAAAGGCCCCCAAAAATCTCCCCTGCCCCCTCACACTGGTCTTTAATGGGGTGGGGGTGGGGGTTGTGGCCTCAGATGGAATGGGAAAACACCTGGATGGCAGGTCTCTCAGTTGACCAAAGAAATCAACTGATGTATGGAACGTTTTTGTTTTGCTTTTTAATCACCCTTCCAATGTTTTCTGAGGAAGCAATTAACGCTCTTCCACAACAACTTTTAAAAAGAACTTGCACTACCTCCTGCTTTGAGGCAATCAAGCTGATGTCCCAAGGGAAAGCATCTGGACTGCCTGGCATTTCAGCAGAGATCTATAAGCAAGGTGGCTACTACTCTGCAAGGCTTCTCACATGGATCTTTCTTGTTCTCTGGGAACGAGTTGCTGCCACAGGATTTCAAGGATGCCAATGTTGTCCACCTCTATAAACATAAGGGTGATAAGGCAAATTGTGGTGATCACTGTGGCATTTCCTTTCAGCCTGGGTCACATTGAATAGACTGAATACCTACCTTGTGGAATCTGTCCTACCTGAGTCTGTGTGGATTTCCTTCTGGATGGGACCCTGTTGACATGACATTCCCAGCCTGTCTGCTTCAGGAAAAGTTCTGGGAGCAAAACCATGCTCTTTATAGGATGTATGGCTTAGCTAAAACTTTTCATTCTGTAAACCATGAGGGACTCCAGAAAGGTCTTGCTCATATCTGGATGCCCTGCAAAGTTTATTTCAGTCCTTTGGCCCCTTCCATGATGGGATGGTGGCCAGAATGGTGGGAAATGGCAGGATATTGGACTCCTTTCTGGTTATCCGTGGCACCACACAATGTGGTGTGCTGGTTTCACCCTTTTCTCTGCTATGATTATGGATGCATTTTGTGACATTACCAGAGAACAGTATTGAGTTCTGCACTGATGGGGAAGCTGCTCAATCTGTAATGCTTCCACAAAAGTGGCAGATTTATTTAAGGAGCGCTTTTCCCCGCACCCCCCACCTGTTCCTGATTGTGAAACCCAAACAGTTGACTGACTGCATGAGCAAAGTGATTGGTTACAAATTGGCATTAACCTGCTTAAAGAAAACTAGTACCATATCAATCTGTGCTAGGGATGTGCTTATCTACCCAATTAAGATTAACAATGGTCCTCAAGTCCATGGAGAAGGTTCCCTATGTAGAGAGTCTGCTGTCACAGAATGCTATAGGTGGTAGTATCCCTTGTACAGCCAAGGCCAGCTCTGGATTTGGAATGCAGTCATGCCACCTGTGGAATGATAGGGGCATCAATATAAGTACTAAGCTAAATGTCTGTCTGAAAGGCAATCATGCTTACAATGCCTCTATGTGGTTGTGAGACATGGCCAACATATCGCCGTCACATCAGGAAGCTTGATCAGTTCCATATGTGCTGTCTTTGGTCTGTCTGCAGGGTCAAATGGTGAGAGAAGAGTCCCAATATCAAAATCCTTAATTGTTGTCAGATGTCTGGCATTCAAAGCATGCTCATAAAAGCTCAGCTGCATGGGTCTTGTTTTCTGTATGACTGACTCGAGGATATCCAACGCCATATTTTATGGTCCGCTAAAGTAAAATAATTCTTACGGTGGCCAGTACTAATGATACCAAGATCACTAAAGTCAAACATGAAAGCATGACGAATGGAATCCAGCAACTAGGAAGCAACAGCCCACAACAGAGCAAGATGATGGCAGACTTGTCATGTTGCTGTTAACCACTTTGAAGCAAGGCTCATTCTCACTTTGTGTGAAAGACCTGAACATCACAAAGCAAGAATACAACAGCCTGCAGTAGTCATGGACAGTCTCTCGTCTGTCCTACGTGTAACCATGGTCGTGGTTTTTGCATTGGTCTGACCTTGCATATAGGTGTTTGCCGGATTCTTGTACACCGACATCAACATGACGACCAGAAGCCAACACCCACCTTTAAAATCTTTTGGGATGCCTCTTCCTGATCACCCAGCTCAACAAGCCCACTTACCAGTGCTCCTTTTGTTGTGTGCATCTTCCCCAACTGATCACTGCAACTCCATGCTCTAGCTGCATCCCTGCCTGGAGTAGAGGGGAGGTATTGGAACTCGTGAGCCTGTGGAGAGAAGTTGTGCAGCTACAGCTATAGACCAGTCCTAGAAACATGAACATCTACAAAAAATTGCACAGAGCGTTCAGGCGACCGGGCACAACAGGGATCAGTAACAGTGCAGTGTGGAAGTAAAGGAACTGAGGCAGGCAAACCACAAGGCCGGGGGGGGGGGGGGTCAACAGCTACTGCCCTGCTCCTCTTACGTAGGGTTGCCAACTCTCCTGGTTTGGCTGGGAGTCTCCCTGAATCGGGCTTCATCTCCCAGAGGCTACTGAAGCCAAACCGGGAGCTTTTAGGCCTCTTAAAAATCTGGCGGCGCAGCAGGGCTAAGGCAGGCTGCCTGCCTACCCTGGCCCTGCGCAGCTCCCAGCAGTGGCCGGCATGTCTTTGCAGCCCCTTGGGGGTGGCAGGGGCTCTCTGTGCACTGCCCCCACCCTGAGCACTAACTCCACAGCTCCCATTGGCTGGGAACTGCAGCGAATGGGAGCTGTGAGGGAAGTGCCTACAACCAGGGGCAGCACATGGAGCTCCCTTCCCCCACACCCCCACAGGGGCTGCAAGAACACGCCAGCCACTTCCAGCCTTTATCACAGTGCAGAGCTGTGTGGGCTCCATGTTTCTGTCAGAGGTGGTGGTCAGCGACAAATGGTTTTTTATAAAAAGCATGACCATTATGGGATGGGGATGACATTGTGGGATGTAGAAAGTTGGATGATCGGAACTTGACCCTGAGTTCCCTGCACAACTCATTTCTACCTCACACTACATTGCAAAAAATCCCCCAAAGGCATTGCTCCAGAGAGTGGGTGCATGGCATGCTGAGACATACTGACAGTGCCTTGTACTTTGCATCCACACACACACTCCTGGTAAGTAAGCACAGTGCTGATGGAAGCAGCCAGGTATGCACGTGCATGAGCGATAGACTAACTGCAGTGGCTTAATGCACATGTAACTTGCGTCAGTCAAAATTTGTGGTGTAGACATGGCCTATATCTCTCTCGGGCTATAAGCCAGTTGCTCTTCTAGAGCGTTGAAAGAATGAATGCTGTTTTTACTATAATTAATAAAAATCTAACCTTCACAATATGCCTGAGGCTTCCTTAGTTATGTTTGCACAGCGCTTGGAGGGACATAAGCCCCTAGCCTGCTGCCATTGAAATCAATGGCAAAACTCCCACTATATGAGG
Source organism: Chelydra serpentina (assembly GCA_037349315.1). Lineage (NCBI taxonomy): Eukaryota > Metazoa > Chordata > Testudines > Chelydridae > Chelydra > Chelydra serpentina. The sequence continues at coordinate 55,478,778 of JBAIAC010000004.1, read as the reverse complement.
CTAAATCTGTATTGTACTGAGCACCGACTACAAAGCGATCAGCACCCCGGTTGGGATTGTTCAGCAGCTTACAGGATCGGTCTTTATAAGAGAACTATTATTAATTACTTTATTTGTATTATTGTGGCACCAAGGAGTCCTAGTCAATAACTTGGGTCCCATAGCACTAGGTGCTGTACAAAGACAGAATAAAAAAAGAAGGTTCCGGCTCCAGTAGCTCACAATCTAAGTATAAGAGAACAGACAACAGATCGATGCAGACACAGGACTGCAAGCTGACAATAAGGCAATGGTGTCCGCATGATCATACCAGCAGCCTAACTGTGGTCAAGTTTTGCTTTGTTTTTAATAGGTGTCACAGCAGAAGAGTTTTTTACAGGAGGGATTTGAAGCAAGATAATGAAGTAGCTTTGCTAATGTTCACAGGGAATTCTTTCCAAGCATGAGGCGCAGCAAGGCAGAAAGCACTCAGGTGTTTGTTTGAAAATGTAACAAGTGGGCAATAAAGGCTGGCATCGGATGAGGGACTTGACATTTCAATACTGACTGAAAATTGACAGAGTGGGAATAGGGTTGTGAGGAAATATGTGCTGAAGATGGATGGGTCACTAGAACAGTGAGGACACTGGCTGAATTCCTCAAATAGAAGGGCCCTTAGCTTTACCTATGGCTCTTCCCAAAGCTTCCCCCGCCCCCCAGTCTGTGTATCCATATTAGCAGATACCCATCTTTGTGCTGGGTAAGCTCAGGACTGAAGTAGCTGGAGCAACATGCAGAGTAAACCACCTCTTGTCCCTTATATGCTGTCACCTCTCCAATCCAGCAATGAAGTGATTGATGGAGTAGCACAGGAAAGCTCGCATTCTTGCTGTCTGGCAAAATAAATAAAATCACTTCTTTAATGGACTTTAGAGAGGTGAGTAACTCAAATCTGGTTAACATATGAGAGCTGAAGCCCTTTTGGTCTGTTGGACAATGGAAAAAATATTGCTTTAAAAATTCATCTAACTATCCTGTTACACTTGAAAAGAAAAGTAGGTTCTAATCCCCCTTAGAAAATTTAGCTGTTATTTCATAGCATAACCAACCAATTTTAATATCCATTTGAGGCAAGATCCATCTCTTGCAGAAGTCAGTGTGAGTCTTTCCATTGACTCTAAGAGGAGTTTGGAGTGGATCTGTGGCATCCTGCACGGATTTGAGAATAGAGAAGCCAGTACCCACGAGCTACTCAAATTTGCCATAGTAAGGAATGGGTTGAACAGATTGCAACAATACCAGGATACCTGATTTTTAGGAAAGCAGATTTTAATAAATTAAGAAACCTCAGATTTGATCCTGTTCCCAAGCGTCCCACTGCCATCAATGGTAAAACTCCTGTTCATGTCAGGGGAGCAGGATTAGACCCCCTAGTCAGTAAGCTATGATGGGAGAAAAGCCACACGTGTGGGAGAAGGGCTGGGGAATCCTAAAAGACATAGTAATGAAGGTACTAGAGTACAAATGCCATGAAAATGAAGAATATGAATAGCCCCTTGTGATGTCACACAGGCCACTTCTTGCTCTTCACAGATTGGAATTGAAAAACAAACCTAAACTATACAAACAAAAAGGGTCCTGGAAACAGAAATACAAACATTTCTCAGTCTAGTAAAATCTTACTTGAAAAATTAATTCAGGTTAATGTGGCTATGAACATCACATGATCTGAAAGCTGGCAGAAAGTGTGTAAATTAAGTGGAAATATTTTCTGGCATGTCACAGACTGTTTTTTGTGTGTATCTGTTATGATCTGAGAGGTGGGTTAAACAGCACATTAGCAGTCAGATTATTTTTATTCTAAATGGATAGGTGCTACGAATGTCAAATAAGAGAGAAATAATACAGAAAAAAATCTTAGTTTAGAAAAATGGGTGGGAAGTAATATAAACTGAAGGGAGACATATTCCAAAGTACTAGGAAGAAACCTGGAGCCAGCCTGGAAACAGTAGTGCTAAAATACTTAGGAGTGGCAGTGGACAGCGAAACATGAGTTTGTCCCTGTGGCAGGTGAATCTCCTCTTTGAGGAGAGGTTTGGCCGGTGGATCCACATAGTCATATATTATCCTTCAGGTCCACCCCTTCCTTACCCCCCCAAAATTCTGCATCCTGGGGCAGAAGGGAGCCTTCATGGTGCACAGCTTTTCAGCATCCCTGGATATTGTGCACCCTGCCCTACTCCAGCCCAGAGGAACTGTACTGGAGCTAGGCTGTGTACCTCCAGTGACTGGGGGCAGAGTGGAGATAGGGGCAGGATTTCCCCACATTATTGATTCATATTTTTTAAAAAACCCACTAGAATATTTTTTTTTGCCTGCATTCAAATGGGAGACTTTGCTTTTCAGAGTGTCTGGATTATTTTTCACAAAGTCAATGGCGGGGCTGGCGGCAGCTTGAGCGAAAATCAAGCTTGTAATGGCAACCTGCTTCCACTTTAACTACGGTGAGCCTTTCATCCATAATACACAGCAGGAGATCATTCTCTGACACGCTATTTTAGCCACTTTTCGTTGAGAATAAAATATTTGAAATAGTTATATCTATAGGATTTTATCAGTGTTCTGTTCACAAATCTTATATCCTGGTGAGACTCAGACCTAAGCAGAATCAAACAACTTGTTTCTGTTAGCGATAGTCCAGCGCTGAAGGTGACTTTCGCTTCAGAGGATTGTTTATCTTGGTGTGACATCATTCTGTCTGGTCTTTGAAAACTTCTGTATTTGCTGCAAAAATGAAGAGGAATCAATGTTGCCTCGTAATGTCCTGCTGATGACGGAACTCAGCCTGACTGTTTCCAAACAAGCCAGCGCATAAAACTGCATTACCTCATATGTCAGTGATATTTTAAAATGATTACATAATTACGTTGACTATTGCACTCAGACTGGATGACAGAATTCTGAAACCTGAAACTCATTCCGGAAAGTGATTTGATTTTTTTTTCTTACCTTGTCTTCCACTGTAACCTATGAGCACATAGAAACCATAGGCATTACTCAGGGAGCAGGGGAAAGTTACTAAGAAAGATAAGAAGAGAGGGAACTCGTGACTGCATTGTTTGCTCATCTTCAGTGTACTTACATTTTTCATCATCCCTCAAATTTTGAAAGAGGAATTTTAGCCACCCCTAGTCCTGTTGCTTCTATTGGCCTAACCAATAACCCAGATCTGAACATGCACCACCTTAAACTTTTTACTAAAGTATGGATCAAGGACAAGCTGTTCTCAACCAAATATTTAAATATACAGCCATTCCTGGTGGTGGGGTGGAGGGTCAGTCAGTACATAGGACGTGTGCTACTGTGGGAGAAGACATGAAATTTTGTCCAAGAACACTAGGACAACCCAGCCAACTGCCATCGGCTCATCAGTGTCCATGCATAGCAGGCAGGATTTCAATTTTTCAGGTCTCCTCTGCACAGAATTCACTTTCTACTTCAGTTGGAAGAGGGGTGAATTGACATTTCTGGGTTTTGAACCTGAGGTTCCAGGGAATCTTAGATGTTTCACACTTGAGGTTTGGACTATTAATGTCTCCTCTCTGAATAGAAGCTATTGTTTACATTATAGACTTTAAATTAGAGCCTTCCCACCTTGCATATCAAACAGCAGCCAAGTATAACGTTCTCCTTGCACTTTGTACCCCTCTAAATGAAAGGATTGCCCTAGGGGCCTGATCAAAACCACACTGAAGTCAAGGGAAATGTTCCCATTGACTTCAGTGGGCTTTAGATCAGGCCCAGGGATAGCACTGGTGGGGTTAGCCTCTTCAAAGTGGAGGCTAACCTGCTCTTCTCCCCGTGCCATTCAGCAGAGCTTTGTGTGTGCAGAGGAGAGCTGCACGCTCTTTAAGGATGGGGCAGAAACTGCGCTGGCAGGCGCTTCAGTCAGCATTGTGCCTGACATGGAGTGTATGCTGGGGCAGTGTGTTTCCTCAGTGCCCCCAACATGGGGCTGTGCCTAAAAGGCACGTCGGATCCCTTACTGAATGACTGTGTACAATTCAGGATATAGTGAAATCGCTCTATGGAAAAAATAAAGTGAACCCAATGCAAAGTAACTTCTTTTTACTTTTAAAGCAATAGCCAAAACTTTTAACCTTTATAATAGTGAACCCCACTTACCTATGTGGATAGATTAACAAAAATTAGTATTATATAAACCCCTCCCCTACATGACTAGCCTTTGGACCCTAATCTGCACTTTCTGATTCTGGCTAAACGATCATTGACTTCAGGACCTCACAGGATCAGGCTTATGATGAACATAACTTGAAGCATGTGAGGATCCAGTAAGTAGGCAGGGCAGAGGGTGGTTGGTTTTTTTTGTTTTTTTTTTTTAAGTAACAAGAATTTTGTGAAGCAGAGATGAAAAATGAACCTAAAAATAATTTGAGAAAGAAACCTCTTTAAGCATGTATTGTATCCCACATAGAAAGGAAACCACATTAAAACCCCCAAAAGTCTTAATTGAAATATGACTTCAAAAGATTTTCCTAATAAAAATGTAGCCATGATATCTGTCTCTTGATCATATGGTCAAGCATGAGGGAAATTCAGCTGATTTCTCTCTCAGCTGTACAATGAAGTGTGTTACAAAATGTAAAATTGGGAAATTATGCTGGGATCTTAACCTTTTTATGTCAGACAAATGGATTCTTTATTCTCCACTGTGTCTACTGGAAGTGCAAACAGAGATATACTAAGTGTGTTAGGAATCTGGAGACTATCAAAGTTAGGTTTTAATTTGTTTTTTTTCCCCATACTAGTTGACTAATTTTTTTCAATGCACAGGTTTTAGGCTTTCTAATTGTAATGGAGTACAACATTGATTAACTGTAGTAAGTTTGAAGTTCTTTCCTATGCAATACATAAAAACCCTGTAAAGCCAATGAATGGAAAAAGACATAAGTTAATGCAAGAGAGGCTGATGCTGGTATGAGGTCATAATACTTGCTTCTTGTGATCTATCAAAAGTTGTCTAGACCAGGGGTCTCAAACACAGGGCCCGTGGAGTTATTTCCTGCGGCCTGCCATAGGCGCCAACTCCACTGGCAACCAAGCTCCAAACATTACTGAGTGTTTATATTTTATTAAAACCCCTCTTTGCATTTAGTTTTTAAAAAGTGAATACATTGACTTTTAATAGAATACTATATTACTCTTCATTTTGTTCATTTTTTGACTATACTTTTGTATCATTGTATGAAGAGGTTTCAGTGATGCCTCAGGCCAATTTACTAGTTCTCATGTGGCCCTCGTGGTTTGCAATCCCTGGTCTAGACCAATGAAATAGTTATGTAATTCTAAATATTAAAACTGTTATTGTACCAAGTGGAATATTTGCTAGCCAATTGGCATAGATTGATTGCCAAATAATAAATTATTAACTGACCTCAGCCAGAGTATCTTCATAAAGTACACTTGGTAGCAAGTTGCATTTTTATGGTTAAAGTGCTTCCTTGTGGGGAGATGCAAACAATAGCCCTGTCTCTATTTCAGAGCCGTAACTAGATATTTTTGTACCCGAGGCAAGAAGGACCCTCGCTGCCGAAATGCCGGCGGCTCGGGGAGTTTTCTGAGCCCCTCAGCTTGCGTGCCTGAGGCAAGTGCCTCACTCGTCTCGCCCTTGTTACAGCACTGCTCTATTTCATGGGGTTTCCCATGGGCTCTGAGAAACCCCACCCGCTGGGGTTGGAGCTGAGAGGGCAGGGCCTATTGCCAATAATCCTGTGGATGAAGGAAGCAATTGGGCCTCCTTGCTACACACATGCCAAACTGGGAATGTGCCTGTCCTTGGGCACTCCAGATGCTGTAATTTGGTGGTGGGGACCATACAAGTACCTAGGTAGGTAGAAGATGTTGTTTAGAGGACTAGGGAGATTTGAAGGCAACCAAGGTGCATCACCCAAATGACAACTAAATGTAATTGATGTGGGAGAGAGGAGGCCTAGGAAGTTGCGTTGCGAGGCTGCTTTTTTGGGAGTGCAGTTGGAATTGAATTTCCTTTCTTCCTGCCAATACCTGTAAATTGAGCTCAGCAGGTGGGAGGTTCCCTGCTTTTGCACAGCCTGGGGCTTGGACTCCTGGGTGAGGGACTCCTCACCTTGTCCCTCAGACACAGGGGTTGGAGGTGCACTTGAGGATTCTGTCTTTCCTCTCCTCCACAGGAGGGGGCATGCTACCAGCGCTGATGTGCTTCTGACAGAACTCAAAACCATGTGGAATGCAAAGCCAGTGTCCTATAGGTCCCCTGCCTTGCTCTGAACACACAGGTTTTGGGAAGTTTTGAAAGCAGGCAAAATGCATTTACTTATGCAGTTATGATTTATACAATACCCAAGTGTCCTGGCATTTATACAATACCCAAATGTTCCGGGCTGCAGCCTTGGCAGGCGGGGCAGAGGGTGCGGCTGCTCCCCGCTAGCGACGCTGCCGCCTTTGCAGGGCTGCTGCCCCCGCTGCACCGTGCCGGCTCCTCCATGGCTGGGGCTTGTTTCTCCCCGCAAGCCGACGCTTTTTAGCGCCCCCAACCACTTGGCGCCCTAGGCGACCACCTAATTCACCTAGTGGTTGCACCAGCTCTGACAAAAGGGGTCACATTTATAAAATGAAGTGGTTAGTCAGGTGTGCACACATCTTGGTGGTTAGCCTAGTAAAACTATTTAGTTTAAATTAATTCCATTTAGGTGACATTCTAAGATTTTTAAGCTTTGTCTAAGCATTAATGTAACTACAGGAGAGCATTTTCCTATGAGCTTTTTCACTGTCATTGACTTAGAGTTGAGCAAATAGCCGAAACAATTTTCTGTGAATATTCATTCCTGTCTGAAATCAAAGTTTTTAGGATTGAATGCTCATACTGAGTATCTGAAAACAAATATCCAGTTGTATATTTGACTGTAATGTTTAAAATTTGTGCTGTGTAGGTTAGTCATATAAGCCACCTATTCAAAAACTTCGCCATGCGAATTACGTAATTAAATAAAATGGCCTGGATTTTGGAGTTTGAAAACCAAATACTCCCAATGAATGGTTGCAAAAAATGAATTTGGGGGGTGGAAACTGAAGAAATCATTTCAAACAATGCTGAGATACCAGGGCAATGAAATAAAATAGAACAAATACATCAGATGACTTGTGACCTGTTTGCAAATATTTCCCAAACAGAAAAAGACATTGGTTGAATAAATTATTCACTCATCTCTATTCTAAATCCAATATCAAATTGCCTTTCTGGTTTCCATAACTCTTCATGAGCTTGCTGTTCATTCCACAGCCCCTGGGGAAAGCTCGGTCTCCTGCGCAGCTGAGCTCCTCCCTGTTTCAATTACTTCATCTGTAAAATAGGGGCAGCGGCACACATTCATTCATAAAGGCCTTTGATGACAAGTACTATATACAAGTAGTGTTGTATTTAGTGTTATTTCTAAACATCTTCTAATATAAGGAAACAGGAAGAATCCCAACAAAGATGGGTGGTAATCCATAAAATGATTTACATCCCATGACATGAGAGTTGATTTCAGTCCTGTTAACCAGTACAGAACACTTACATAACTTTTGAACTGATTAGTTCAGGAGTTTGGGTGCATTTAAATAAAGACGAGACTCAAACACAAGACTAGGGTTGCTCTCCTTATTCTCTAGTGATTCAAGGGGAGATGTTCAAAATTGCTTAAGTGAATTTGGGGCACCATTACATTTGAATGGGACTTGCGCTCCTAAATCACTTAGGTTCTTTTGAAAGTCCAACCCACAGCTTTTTGATCTGCCTTAGAATGTATTTTGTTACGGAATCTATATCTCAGTTGTTGCAGTGTTTTATATATGGAAGAAAACTGACTTTTTTTTTTAAAATACCCAGATTGTGATATTCCCACTCTCAGTAGCTAATACACTACACCATAAGTAGTCTTACTGATGTCAGTGGGGCTACTTATGGTATACAGTACTAGTACTCAGCATGAGTGAGGGTTTCACAATCTGTCCCAAAGAGTGGTGCATTGGCCCTTCAGCAGTCCCACTAAAATTAATGAGACTGCTTGAGGACTATAATACTCCTCGTCCTCACTGTGAATAAGGATGCCCTATGGTAAAGAGGACTGGAAAGAATCTGAATATATGCATGCTACTATGTACTAGATATTAATAAAAAGCTCGGTGTGAAAGTGTTCACAGAAGTAAGTCAAATTTGCAAACTGAAATAGATGGAATGTCAGCCTCTTCTGTAAGTTAGCATATCAAACCTCTACAAATGTGCTTACAGTACATGTACCTCCTAAAGCATGGCTGTTTCTCATTCCCTGAATTTGATTTGTTAACGTGTCTGCTGTCAAAAGATCTGTTTCTTATTTTTGTTGAGTTATATCTTAAACATGTCCTCTGGTTTTTGGGGTTTGTTTTTTTTTTGGCTACTTATGCTTCAGTTTCTGCACAGCAGCAGCCAACTGGGGGCTCAGCTACTCATTCCTGGCTCTCAGATTTACTTCTGTGCCTTTGATGGGTTGAGTCTGTCCTACCTGTCTCACAGAGCATCTTGACTTGTCCACTCTCAGACCTGAATTGGCATTGTAGGCTCAGCTCTGGAAACAATTTTGCTGACAATGGAACTCCGTGCTGGGGGTGAGCGGTTTGTTTTACATATTGTGTAAAAGCTCATCAGAGTCCTGATATCAGGCCCCCTGGAATTTCTTTTCTTTCTTTCTTCTCAGTCCACTTTCTGTCATCCACTCTAAATCTTGTTTTACTTCTGTTTCTTTTCAATTCCCTTATGCATAGTACCTAGCTTCTTAGCCTCTTTTGCCATAATCTCTCCCTCCTTTTTTCCCCCTTTACCTGTGAACTTTTCCCTCACTGTGTTTCTCTGGTGTAATCTCCATTTTCACTGCCTTTCTTTCCCTTTTGCTCCCAGGGCTCCTTTTCTCTTTCTCCGTAACCTTCCATTTTCTTTCTTCCACCTGCATCTAACACGCCTTCCGAAATGGAGTTTCATATTAATGGGACATACCCTTTAGAAAGTCAGCTCCCTTTGTCAGTCAGTATTATTACTATTTATCTGTTACAGTTAGCAACCAACCTTGGAGCTCCATTGTTCCATGTGCTGTGCAAACACCTTGTGAGAGAGCGGCCCTGCCCCAAAGAGCTTAAATTCAAAATACACAAGGGATTATTATCCCTGTTTTCACAGATGGGGAACTGAGACTTGGAGAGATTAAGGGCCAGATTTTTAATGGGCCTTCAGCTCCAAAAGATGCAGAAGGGGCCTAGTGGGATTGTCAAAAGTGCCTTAGCAGAATTAGGTGCCTAACTCCCTTTGATTTCCTCCTTAGGTGCCTAGTGTGATTTTTTTCCAAAGGCTCCTATCTGCATATTTAGGAGTCTAAATACGTTTGAAAATCTGTCCCTAAATGACTTGCCCAAGGTCACACAGGAAATCTGTGTCACAGCAGGAACAGTAATTACATCTTCAGAGTCCTTTTGCAGTGCCTGAGCTACAAGACCATCCTTCCTCTCTCAGAAGTGTAGTTAGTGCTCCAGAGATGAACAAAGTTGAAAGGAAGGAGCAAAACCTGCAGACTGCAAAATCAACCTAACAGTATAGACGATGTACCTTGTACTGTACCTGATCCTGGTCCAAGGCCCTGGACTCTTAGCAGGCTGGGGCTAAACTCTGCAGAAAGGTCCCTGGATTCTTTAGCACTCCAGTGCAGCAGCATGGAAATTCTACAGCAGCTTTATTAACATTTTAAAATAGAAGTTTTTAATCAATTAAACACAAATAATACAATCAACCCAGTATCTCCCTGTTATTCATTTTGCTATTTAATACAATTGATTTTACATTGTCACATTTTCAGTTTTTGCTGTGCCATCGGAGATTTTCATATCAACACATAATTGAATCATGGAAGTTCCTTGGAGGACAGGTGGTGATATAGACAATGGAGTAGGGAACAATTGATACTTCTGGCTCTGGGAAAGCGTAGGAGGCAGTTTGGAGTTGTGGGATAAGCCCATTAGCTGGATGTTTCTACTAAAATGGTCAGCAGTGAAATAGTTAACATTCTTAACACTTACATTATCATGTAAAGAAGAGCAACAAGAATGATTAAGGGTCTAGAGAACATGACCTATGAAGGAAGGCTGAAGGAATTGGGTTTGTTTAGTTTGGAAAAGAGAAGACTGAGAGGGGACATGATAGCCGTCTTCAGGTATCTAAAAGGGTGTCATAAGGAGGAGGGAAAAAACTTGTTCATCTTAGCCTCTGAGGATAGAACAAGAAGCAATGGGCTTAAACTGCAGCAAGGGAGGTTTAGGTTGGACATTAGGAAAAAGTTCCTAACTGTCAGGGTGGTTAAACACTGGAATAAACTGCCCAGGGAGGTTGTGGAATCTCCATCTCTGGAGATATTTAAGTGTAGGTTAGATAAATGTCTATCAGGGATGGTCTAGACAGTATTTGGTCCTGCCATGAGGGCAGGGGGCTGGACTCGATGACATCTCGAGGTCCCTTCCAGCCCTAGAATCTATGAATCTTTAGCTTTCAGAGTTTAATGTCCCATTGAAATGAATGGGGGCATTTCCCACCTCTCTGTGCTGTTTCAGGATGGCTGCAGAATCAGGAAGACCACGCATCAGTTTACTTTGTCTCAGAATGCATGGGGCCTGCCCCCGTTGTGTCTCTTGTGCTGCAGGCCAGAGACTCAAGTTGAATTGAACCTTGTTAGCAAAGAAAGGGGGAATATTTCCCAAGGTTTAGCACCTCCATACAAACCCCACTCCCTATCCTTTGGATCTACTGGCCACTTCTGATAGCTCCATTTCCTGCTGGGTGAGTGTTTCTAAAGTGTTTTTCAGCTCTAGGAAATGATGATTTGCTGAAGAGCCTGAAACGTCATATTTTTGTTGCTGAATCCATGTTTATTTAATGGCCTGCCTTATTGTGCAAGTGTGCAAACTACAGCAACAGCCTCAACCGTGTATGGGGATGTGGAATGGGGGAGGGGGGTGTTAGGTTTTGGTGAACTATTTCTATCTTAAGTGACACAGATTCTGTACTTGCTTACTGACTCATGGAGAGGGGAAGATTCTGATTTCACATACACTGGGGTAATTCCATTGACTTCATAGATAGTTACTTCTGATTGACACTGACCCCAAGTGAGATCAGAAATAGGCTTTAACCTTTTCTTACTATTTAAGCAAAAGTGTCTAGAATTTCAGTTACGGAATAAAAAATAACTATTGGCATAAACAGTAAAAACATATAGTTTACAGATTATTTTGATTCATATTATAATGTTCTGTAAACAGCAAACAACTATAATTATAAAAAGTACCAAACTTCAAGGGCCCAGTTATCTACTTTTCCATCCACACCTCAGGATACAGTAGGTGTTACTCATCTAAGGATCCAAATCTGGGCATGTATTTTACCAAATAGTGTAACTGACATATGAAGTGCCTGATCCTCCACTCCCAGTAGTGTAAACCAGGAGTGGGCACACTGAAATAAATGCAGTTACTCTAGTGTAAGTAAGAGAAAATCAGGCCCAAGGGGTGTAAATTACACTCCAAAAGCCCTATCTCCTGGCATGTTGCTTTTTCACCTTTGGGGCATGTGGTTGAAAAGTGGGTGTGGCTTTCCACAAAGGAAATGTGGTCAGTTTGCTCTCCTCCAAAAGCAGCTTAAAAAAGATTAGCAACAGGAAGTAAGTTAAAAGCCACCCAAAGATGCTTTAAAATGTACTTTTTCCACTTTGCATGTGTCAGGCCGTAGCAGATGCAGGTGCAGGGTTCCTGGGCATAAGGGGGTTAGATACTGTGGGGTAGAATGCTGACAGTATAAGACTGATAAACTGCTGTCAAGGGTTTGCTAGGGCAATCAGGAGCACATTCAGATACATTCCCAAAAAATTCCCTGCATAGCGGGTAATCCAGGTTGAAGGCCCCTGTTGCAGCTGTTTTACCTATTGTGGCTTGGGGATTTTAATTCCTTCTTTTGTCATATCTAGTTCCCTGTACAGAGCCTGACTACTCTGACTTTGCATAGGGAAGGGTGAATTTCAGCCAGTGCACCATATATTGGTGCTTTTAAGCATGGGGACGGGTTTGTTTTGTTTTGTTGATTTATACCTAACTCAGCGTGCAGATGCTGTGTTGGTTGCAACTTCATTTGTTTTACCAGTTTGTCTCTGAACAGAAGTCTGATCACTGTTTATCAGGGCCGGCGCTACCATTAGGCGACCCTAGGCGGTCGCCTAGGGCGCCTGGATTTGGGGGGCAGCATTTTGGCCGCCCAGGTCCTCAGCGGCTGCTTCTTCGGCCACCGGGGTACTCGGCAGTGGCAGCGACGGCAGCCTCTCCCCCCGCCGCCGACTAGGGTGGCAAAAAAGCTGGCACCGCTCCTGCTGTTTATTTTACTATGTTTCTGCATTTCTAATATGTGCTCCAGTTAGAACATAACTTTAGAATGGACAGGTATGTAAAAGTACAGCAGAATTAATACTATATGCGCTGCGCTTTTAGACATGATATACAGCAGCAGCGATTGTAGTTATTCATACTGGAGTCAGCTGTGCGTGTCTTATAAGCTTCTGATTTATTTCATTTATTGTAAGTTTTCTCTCCTGCAATGCTAGACTACTTTCCTATTACCCACTCATCGTTATACTTTCGCCATCTGTCTGCCTGCTTCTGTTGATGTCATCAGTTACCACTGTCTTTGTGCTGTTAAAGATTACAGAAATTTTTCACATGCAAGCTGATTGCGATGATGAAAGAGAATCTGCTGTAGGCTGGATCTCCATGAGTTCTAAACAAGGAGTTTTTACAGTATTTAGGTAAACATCGCCTCATCCTTGTATAGAGCATTTGCAATCATGGTAACCTTACCTCCATGTTTCCAGCGTGCATGTTTTTGATGGGAAAATAGAATGCAGTTTACACATTTCTGGGGCATCTTTCTCCCACTTCTTTCTCTGGGGGTGACTGGGCCACTAAGGTATTTAGAGCGTATTCAATTATTGCATTTTCCTTCTTTCTAGCTCAGTCTCCCCACATCCACCCTGATTTCTGTTCCTTCCTTTCTCCTTTCTCTACCACCTCACTTAGAATCATAGGGCTAGAAGGGACCGAATAGGTCATCTAATCTAACCCCTTGCCAAAATGTGGGATTTGTTGTCTAAACCATCCAAGACAGATGGCTATCCAGCCTCTCTTTGTGCCTCTTTAATTTTCCCTGCATCCTCTCTTTGCCTGCCTTTCTCTCTTCTCTTTCAGTGTCAGACTTTGTGTACTTCTTCCCTCCTGTGGCAATTGATCTTTCTTTCTTTCCCGCTCCTCCCTGGCCCCCCGTAAGGCTTCTTGGAGATTCCAGAGATCATTTGGTCTGTCCTCCATCTCCTTGTCTTATCTCTCTCCCAGTCAGGCATAGCTGAAGCAAAGCAAAACTATTTTCTTTCTCATCTTTCAGGTGTCTCCCTCTCCCTATCCTCAAAGGTCTCACTCAGCTTTTATGGAACCTACAACCTTTGCTGATACAGGAACCTCTTGCCCAATTTTGATAAAGGTAGACATCGCCGGGAAAGGTTTTCCTATTTAAAATCTCTTGAGCCTCAGTTAAGTTGTCACTGTGGGTGAGGGGAGAAGCTAAGACTCCCTTTGGAGAAAAGCGTCATTATGTTTCAGCTAACTGGCCCCTGCAGCCAGGAGTGCCTGCTGCCTTTTCCAGCACCGTATATAGCCTTGACATTTCATGAGAAAACGCATCCCAGCGTGCCGTTACATTTGTGATGTAAGCTACCGGGTGCTAAAAGGCAAGAGAATCACAGGAATACATTTAAATTAACTCCAGGTACTATACTAACACAATGCAACATTTATTGCTGCCTTGGCTTACTCTGCCATCTTCTGGTGGTACCTGCGGCAAGATCAAAGGTTAGAGGTGAAATGAGCTGAAATAATTTATGACTAAGAACACAAGGGCTGGCACTTGTCCAGTAGAACAATTTTCTTAAATAACTATTTTAAATATACTGCATAGTATATGCTCCTTGCAAGAAAAGTGAGGATTATAGATTTTGATGCAATGTCTTTTAACAGTGGTATTTATTTTACTCCAGTGGGCTAAAGAAATTTTTCTGTCCTGATGGTCTTGTCCTGGCAAAGTATGATTGGGGGAAAAAAAAGTACTACTCACTTCTCTAGCATTATAAAGCAACCAAGTAAACTGAGCCAGTTAGAGTGGTTGACTGGCCAAATATTCAAGACTCAGTTTTCAAATTTTAGATGCTCAGTTGCAAATTGCTTTTCTGAACCATCAAAAACCTGACTGTTTGACACATTCTATAACTAACTGCTGGTCTGTTGTGTGCGCACGCGCTCTCTCTCTCTCTCAGCTTAATAATTTGGTGTGGGGGGGGGAGGCGGGTTGTTTGTTTTTTGTTTTGGCTGCTCTTCCTGCTTGTTTCCCATTCTGCTTACAATCTCTCCAGAGTTACTCTGCTCATCTGCTTGTAGTTTCTGGTCCTACTGTCCCCAATCCTACTCTTTTACCTAGGCATCAGCACTGGCTGTCCCCAAAGTCATGTATTCAGTTTAGAGTTTTCCTTTGACATTTAACGCACAGCTGTTTGGAAACTGTTTGGTGGTTTTTAGAGGAACATGTTGATGTTTTATTGGAAAAACGAAAATTTAATTCAGTATTTGGCAACAAGATGTTAGGCATGTGTCAAACCTACATGCACTGTCTCTTCATTTTAAACAAAAAAATCATCGGTTTTGGTGTTTTCATGGAAAGCGGACACTTTCTGTGGAAGAAAATTTCATTTAGTTGATCCTTCCTCATTCCTCCTAAAGTAAGGTCTTTTATATTACTACCCTCAATACTGAAAGGATTTGGTTCACACCGACTGTATCCTTCTTTAGTTATTCTATTTGATTCTTCAGAGCTTTGGCCCTGTTGCTCTGTTCCCATCTGGGCTGTCCTTTCTTTTGATCTTTGCACTATTGACTCAGTTGCTTTATTTAAAATGGTTTCTTTCTTAGTACTGTCTCCGTTTAACCTGCTGGAGGCCTGCGTAATGGAGCTGTTGTTGATCCATATTGTTACCTTTTCTAGTCATTTGCACTCTCCTTAGCATCCTGGTACCAGTGAAAGGTGCTACATGAATGATCAAGAACCAGACTGTGCCTTAGCCCTGTGTGACCACCCATGGGCACCGCATTGAGTTAAGACTCCATCCTTCCCTCCCTGTGTGGCCAAACTAGAGCTATCTATATTAAGGTTCTGGGTGCTTGGGTGAGTGCAGGTGCACAACAGAGATGCTCTCCCCTGCAAGCAACTAGGCAAGGAGGAGTGGGGAGTAAGTGGGCTGGGTCTCTTTCCCAGCACAGGGATTGTATACTTCACCTATCAAGCAGCATTGCAAGTTACCCTGAGGGCAGGGATGTAACAGAGGAGACCCAGGAGGTGTTGTGCTTTTCTGGGGTTTCCAACCAACACCATCTTTACCCTGGACTGAGAGTACAGATTGCACCATCTAGCACTACACAATGATAGCCCTAAAATCCCCAAAGGGGGGTGTGTGTTCAAAAGGTACACTTTTGATGGTGCTTGAGCTCCCAAAACACATAGGCATTTTTGAAATTCCCACCAAAAATGCCTTACGCTCAGGTGTTTGCATTTACACTCAGCATCAAAAGGATTGGAGAGTGGTGTCTGTATCAAACCTACATGCTAAGTATATCTTTAGTGCTTAAAAAAAAGTCTCCAGAGAAACACTAAATTAAATTTAATTTCTGATTTTTTTCAGAGCATGTTGCACAGAACCAAGAGCATCAGTGCAAACAAATTAGCAATTTTTGCCCCTATTTTATCACTTGGTTGCACCTTGCAAGCATTAAAGTATGAAGACACTCAGGAAGTTTTGCTTTGTTAATGTCTGGGATTCAAAAGAAGGCTAAGGAAAGCTTCCTTGCTGCTGTAGAGATCTACATGATTTTTCTGTAGTTCACAAGGTTATTTTGAACAAATGATACCTGCTCTGTGCTTGTTATAACAAGTATATGGCCTGATGACTCCCCATTGCTTTGCATCTTGAATAGACTTTTTTATTTATTTATTTATTTATTTTAATATACATCCACCAAGAGTGTAAAATGCATCCTAGGCAATGTGGTTGTTTTCTATACTCTCCTTTGCACTTATATTGCATAGGTGTAAATGACTGCACAACATGAAAGGAAGTAGACAATTATGCCCATGATGAGCAGGAATCTCAACAATTCAGCATAAAGAGTGTTAGTTTTGGAAAAAAAGATCTGGCTCCCTGTTGAAATTATAAGGATAGAGGTTTCATTGGTTCTTGCTTTCTACAGAACCTTTGCCGGGTCTGTGTGTGTGATCCTAATGGATGTGTAGGCTAGACAGTGAAAAAGAATGGTGTCTAGTCTTGGTGTCTAGTTTGTATTAAGCTCATTAGTTTATTCATACTATACTTTGTAGCACCCAGTGCTACAGAGAGGCAGTGAATTTTGGAGAGGTGGTGGTAATGTTTGGAATAGAAGGGCCTGTTGGAAATAGTTCTAGTAACAACATATGCTCTTTTAGGCTGAAGACTCAGCCTAAAGGTTGACTCCCTTTGTCAATGTGACTCCTTTTTCCTAGTCCATACAAAGAACCAGAATTTGGTCTCAGTGTGACTGGTGTAAATCCATAGTATCTTCAGTGAGTTTGATGGAATTACACTGTATTTACACCAGTGTAACAGATCAGTCATTGGACCAGTCTGTAAGTGCACCTCCTATCTGAAATTAATAGAAGTTGTGCTTGTTTACACAAAGGCCGATTATGACCATTAGCGTGATTTTAAAAAGACATAATATTACAAACATTTACTATCGGGCTGTGTATAATTAAGAATAGATAAGAACACTCAGTGCCTATCATCTCGGCACAGCTTTCCACTGCTTCAGCCACTGTTGCGGCTTCACAGACAGTGAATTGCAGCAATGAGATTTGCTCATGTAAATGCAGCCCTACACGGCAATGGATATTTTTGGCTTTCCTGCACACTGGTCTGAGAATCTGGCAGCCTTCCAGAAATGTGGAAAAAATTCATCCAACTTGACTGTTCCCTATGGAGCCAAGTTTGAACAAGAAAAAGCGCAACTACTTATTTTTGTGGATAGTTGGAAAAAGGCAGAGAATCTACACTACATGGATTATCAGCAACCAGGCTTCCAAACCACTGAAAACTTATTTTGATAAATAAGAAGCAGATGTGATAGGTGAGTTATAAATTCCTAGGACAGAAACTTTTCCTAGATACCTTGCACACTCTCATGGAATCTGTGTCAGTCTCTTGAACATGACTTAAGGTTGTGGCTGTGAAGACAGTGTTGAAATGCTGAAAGACCAGAAACTCTTTCCCAAGGTAGAGAAAAGTTCTCAGTGAAGAAACCATTCTTTCCCTAGAAAAGGCAAAAAAATATATCTAGGCCTTATGAGGTAGATCAGTGGCTCTCAACCTTTCCAGACTATGTACCCATTTCACAAGTCTGATTGGTCTTGCGTACCCCAAAGTTTCACCTTATTTAAAAACTAGTTGCTTACAAAATCAGACCTAAAAATACAAATGTCACAGCACACTATTACAGAAAAATTGCTTACTTTCTCATTTTTACCATATAATTATAAAATAAGTCAATTGGAATATAAATATTGTACTTCCATTTCAGTGTATAGAGCAGTATAAGCAAGTCATTGTCAGTGTGAAATCTTAGTTTGTACTGACTTTGCTAGTGCTTTTTATGTAGCCTGTTCAACTAGGTAAATATCTAGATGAGTTGATATACCCCCTGGAAGACTTCTGCGTACCCCCAGAGGTATGTGTGCCCCCAGTTGAGAACCACTGAGCTAGATCAAGCATGACTGAAAACAGCAGCTGGAATGATGCACAGATGCTATATTGAAGCTTGATATATAGTTTTGTGTGTGTGGCTATACAGGTACCGCCAGTTATGGACCTAGACTTATTTTTAGTTCTTGAATAGTTTTAAAATGAGATTTTCATAGGGAAGTGGGTAAACTTTTCAACGTTTGCTCGACTGAGCCTAGTTTCTCATTATGAATGCTCACATTTTGGTGCAAGGAAAAAAATCTGTGTGCAATCCTTGGAATGAGATTCATCCAGATCAGAGATGTCAAACTCATTTTTTGGAGAGAGCAAGTTGCATTTTAATGGCGGCCTGTGGGCTGGGGCACAAATTTGCAACTCCATATTCCCCTCAATCCACACTGGATCACTCCCACATGTCAGTGGGAAGTTTCCAGAACGTTCCAGGATGGAGTGTGGCATTTATGGACTTGACAACAAAAAGTTTAGTTATCATTATTATTTGTTAGTTATACAAAGCATTGTTCACTGGAAAAACAATCTCACTTTTAGGCCTGTGGCTGTTTCTGACCTGTGCTCTCTTCCCTGTCCTCCTTTCTCTGTTCCCTTCTTCCCTCTGTGTGTCTTTTCTTCCCTGCAGAAATTCCCTCACCATCCTTTACCAGCTTTGTTCCCAGCCTATTCCCCTCCAATCTGATAATTATGACAGGGAAAGTGCCATCATTTGGGTTTAGCGTTAACACTCCAGTGAGGTTAGGGAGGTGGAATGTTCATGCCTCTCAGAGCCATTGTTTCAGGTTGCTTTGCATGTGGAAGGTTTTCACATCCATGAGGGCTAGAAACTTGCTGCTTTTTAAAAAAATGAAAACCAAGATTCTGTAGAACATGAACATGCCATGCAGACAACTTTAAAATTGTCCTGTGCACTAGATGCACCCTGTGGGCTGGATGTTTGATACCTCTGATTATAAAGATGGGAATCAGTCATTTTAGCTAAGTTAACCCAAGCATTAGCTTTGAGGAGAGATAAATATAACACGTCTCACTTCTCAGAATGAGGGGGCCTAGATTTGGCACTGCCTGGCCAGAAAACAACCCAGCTGGGATCTGAAAGCTAAAAGCAATGTTTAGAGGCCAAATACCTTGATGACATTTGGGGTTTCACCTGGGGAAAGTCCTATTAATGGGACTTAGAATCCAAATATAAAACTGTCAAACAAATCTGAAAAACTAGGCAATAATTCTGACTTCTCATTCCCACTTCACCCCTCTGAAATAAATTATGATAGTTTAAATTCACCTAGATCAGTAATTGAAAGAACCGTTTTGAAAATGAGATGTAAATGCCCAGATAAATGTGGTGGGACATTGCTATGTTGCCCTTCCGATATATGCAAGATATTCCTGGCTTGCTGCATGTTACTTAACATGCCCATTAAATGTGGTTTATCTGTGGAAGCAGAAGTAGAGATTAATGAGTCCAACAAAAATGATGAATTAACTGAGCATGATGAGGTGTATTTGCAAAATGAGCTACTGTGGCTAACATTTTGGAAAAGCAAGAAATATTAAAGCTGCATCCTCTGGAGAGGATGAAAGTATTACTACTGTAGGCAGAGTTTCTTGTATAGGGGCTACTACAGCATCCGTCTCTGGAATGGGGAAATTCTCATTTTACATGAGTGGTGGCCTGGAGAGATACATTCTTCTGTTACTGCTGCATAGGTTCTGTCTTTATCATGCATATACAGTGTCTCTAATTTTAGACTTCTTATTTAGCAAATTACTTCTTGCAAATGATTGGAGTACAGTAAACTGAATGGAGGAAAAGTAGGAAGAGTTTATTGACAAGTCGGAGGAGTTTGAACAGTTTGATCAGGCAATGAATGAATGACTGTAGCTACTTCTTTCTTTGTCTCCATTGTGGATCTGTTTCTGCTCCCAGGTCAATGACAAAACTCCCATTGGCTTCAATGTGAGCAGAATCAGTTCCTTTGGGATTTTACAAGTCAATCCTTAAACACTTCTCAGGCTAGATCCTGAGCTGCAGCTGAGATAAGCTCAGTGCAGTTGAGGGAGGAGGAGCTTTAAGCTACCTTTGCTGCTCCCCATTTCTTGGGCCAGTTCTTGGAGTTTAGTAACTTAGAGCAGCCTTGGGGCTTCTCTTAGTTATGCCTAGCTGCCAACAGCTTCAAGAAGCCTCCAGGGAGCACAGGAAACACTCACTATTCCCTGAGTACACACTGTACACCATCTGTTGGGAGGGGCTGGTAACATAGATTGGATAAACTGCCTCTACACCACCCTGGAATTCCCTCTGTCAGGCTAGGGGAATCCTCAGATGGGTAGATTTACTGCATTTCCAGCTGGTTCACATCAGTGGAGCAGTTCAACAAAGCAGGCAGAATAGGGCCAAGGATCTGGTCCACTCTCTGCACACCATGGAAACCACTATAAATTTTATGAACCTCCTAATCTTTGGTGATACGGGCTGCCTTGGACATGTTATTTGCATGGAAGCCAAACAGAATTGTTACTGAATCTAGCTTTTATGGTTTCCTTGGTTACTTTTCCATGTTTTTCTAATAAATGAGCCAGGCAAACATTTACCCCCTATTATTGCCTCTCAGAGGAATGTGTTAATAGTTTACCCTTAGCCAGAATGCTTGTTGAAAGCTTTTCTGAATGTGAAAAATACTTACGAGAAACAACTTTTTATATATATATATAATATAATATACACATTGCTTGAGGCTTATGGAGGAGTCCACTTGAAGTGATGAGGACAGGTACCTTTGGTTTGCTGAAGCCCCTTCTCTGGTTCCTATTAACAGATCCGTTCCCCATGTCCCCTCACACCATGCTCTAGCACACTTGGCACCACCTCTACTATTTTCTGCCCCTTCTCTCTTCCTCCTTCTCGTCCATGGCAGTTTCATCTCCTGTTTCGCCCTCATATGCTCCTTGCTTTCTCGTGCAAATGACTTTTTTTTTAATTGTTCCATAGCTTTTCACTCCCCTGAGGTCTCTGTGCTACTCTGAGCATGTGTGTATGGTGGGGGTCTGCTGGTGATTCCATCAGGCTGTGCAGCCTGTATTCTCTCACAGGCCAGGATAGCAAAGCTGAATAGAGCTTAAGTGGGCAGCTTCCTGAGCCTGCAGCTCCATAGGTGGGTGGGGGGAGAGAAGGGGAGGCTGCTACAGGAGGGAAGGAAGGTAGATGGCTTCAAGTAGCCACCTTCTCCTTACAGACCCCTGAGCGTGTTCATAGTTGTGCATGAAGTGGAGGAGATCTAGGATCATGCAGCTTCCTTGTCTCCTCCTGCTTGCCTTCTACTCTTACTTTGTATACTGCCTTCCATGCACCCTGGGTAGGAGACACTGGTTAGAGTCTCTTTCAGCTCACCACCCCCGCACTGTGGCTTTTGAGCTATGCAGTATTGAGTCAGCAATTAAAACATGGCCCATCAATGCAGAAACTCAACCTATTTTTGCTGAGTCAGGCCCTTTGTGACCTGTCAGTATAGTATCCGCTGTCTGTTGTTCATTGTCTGCAACTCACAGACTAAACTTCATACATCATCCCTTAATCTTTTTAAAAGACATTTTTGTCTGAGACACAGGGTGGGTGAGGTAATTTATCTTACTGGAGCAGCTTCTGTGGGTGAGAGAGACAAGCTTTCCAGCTACACAGAACTCTTCCTCAGGTCTGGTAAAGGTACTCAGTGCCATAGCTACATACAAGGTGGGAACAGATTATTTAGCATAAGTAGTTAACACACATTCTAAGGAACCATTCCAGATGAAGTGATCCGTTGAATCGTCCCTCAATTTCCCTTTAATTGTGGAAAAGTAATAATGGACCTTTGCATTAATTCGGAAAACCCACTCCTGCTGTCAGCCGTGCGTGGGGCTGAGGGCCGAGTTCCCGCTGTCAGCTGCCCAGATGACAAAATGGCAGTGGAAGCCTAATATTGTTGAATCTGCAATTTCCACAATATTGCAAGTTAAGTAGGGCCTTACTTATTAATTTTGTCATTTCCTCAATTCTGAGTGTGTAAAAGGATGTCATCAACTTAAAAATCACACTTCTCTCTGAATTTCTGCTATTGTTATAAGAAACATTCTATCTGAAAGAGACCAGAGAAAATATATCTTTGCTTTAAGCATTTGACATCACTTTGTCTATACTCTACCCACCCTTCCCCATGTACAGTAGTTAGTTTGTGTGGGTCTTTCATACAGCAATAAGGGGAGAAAACATTTTTAAGATATGAAAAGATGAGTGTAGAACCACTAAAGTGGGCTAAAGCTCTCTGGGTAGGTATAGTACCTGAAGCATCTTTTAACACAATTTTAAAAATTGACTAGATTTCAAGTTGACTGTCCCTATGCTATATGACATTAACATTTACTTATCTGGGTGTTTTTGCTGGAATTTCCCCCTTTTTTAAAGAAAAAAAACATTTTAATAAATTTTGTAATGTGCAACTACTGAAGTATCGTAATCAGCATGCTCCAGAAGGTCTGCAGAAGAGAGCTGCTCTCTTGTGAAACTTGAGCAATGCAGCTGACAAGGTGCACAGTGAAGGAGGCATCCTGTTTGCCTTCACTAACTTTCACTGGACACCTTCAGTTTTTTATTCAGTAATCCACTCTCCTTCTAGAGAAGCAGGGCAAGGTAACTCATCTGCCTATATATCAGCCCTTGTCAAAAACAGAGAAGCTAAGGGTACCTGCATTCATGCAAGAACTGATCATTTTGTGGCAATGGAAGCAGGACCAGGGGATTCCAGCCGAGGGGACTGCATAGGGAGGGAACTTGTCTTTTAAACAAGTCTTCAAAAAACGAGGTAGTGAACTCTCATTGCTACTGCAATACAAATAATTAATAATAAACATATAGATGGGGTAATTTCCAGTAAAGTCTGGTACTGTATTTTTCTGTTTTCAGTGAGTGGAAGCAGGCAGTGGGTATTGTGTTATTACATGTCTTTTTGCTTTCCCCTCTCCCCCGCCATATTATTTGAACTAATGTGTCAAGTTCTGTTTTAAAATTCCCCTTTTCCCATGGCACTTCAGTGAGAGCAATCCATCTTTTGGCCTCCTCCCAGGGAAATGGGTTAGTAACACAGGCATTCCTAATGTAATTTCAGTGGAATAGTGAAATGGGAAAGTTAAGAACAGTGAGGCGGAAGAATGGCTATCAAGGACCTTGGAATGGAGGAAGAGGAATCATAGAATATCAGGGTTGGAAGGGACCTTAGGAGATCATCCAGTCCAACCCCCTGCTCAAAGCAGGACCAATCCCCAATCTCTGCCCCAGATCCCCAAATGGCCCCCTCAAGGATTGAACTCACAAACCTGGGTTTAGCAGGCCAATGCTCTAAATGAAGAGTAGGAACTAAATTAATAAACCCCCCCAAAATTAACAGCAATAAGAACAATAAAAATGCAGCATAATCATGGGACCAGAGTCTGAACTCACTTTACAACAGTTTAGCTGTTCAAATCAATTGTGTTACTCCTGACTTACACTCTTGTGAGAAGAGAATCAGGGCCATGTTATTAAGACTCTCTATTTAATCTCTCTGGGCAAAAAGCCCCTTATTTAAAGTACTTCTGTAAGTTCTAGATCAGATCCTCAGTTGGTGTAAACAAGCATGACTTCAGTGAAGCTACACTATTTTAAACACTTGGAAGAATTAACCCTTGGTGTGTTTCATGTTTTAGTGGTGTGAATGGTGGATATTTGCATGGACCTGCTTTTTCAAATCGTCAGAGAGTTGGCTCAAGGTATTTTGTGTGTCTTGCTATTTTGTGTGAAAGATATTGTACATTTTCAGTTGGAGCAAATTGCATTGTCTCCTTTTGCTTTTACACTGCCATAAAATAAAATTGAATAGCATTTTCGTCTCTGCTTATTATATAAATCATTGACGTGCAGCCTGGATTTCTTGATTATTTTGATTCACTGTGCAACAGATCTTCTGATTCAACAGAATGGTTTCTTGTGGCTGAAAGTCTTTCTTGGATCAAGTGCAGCTGGAAGGTGTTGTGGGTAAGAGTAGTGTAGACAACTTTCAGAAAAAAGTTATATATAACCCTGCCCCAGTCTCTTCTTTTCATCCTTTGCTTATATTGCAAACCTGCTGTAAATGTGCATGATTTCCTTTTTGATGACCTACAAAAGATGATGATGCTTGAATATGAAATTGAAAACAATAATTCATGTATTAAAGTAAAACCTAAGTAGGTAACACAGCAAACCCCCACTTATCTGAACCTTTTTAAATGTGAAACTCCCTTCTGTTCCAGTCTTTGCATGAATCACTTCCACAGGATTTCTTCTGATTATCCAAACCCATTTGTCCAATAATTTGTTTCCTGCAGCATTGCAGATAAATGAGGTTATACTGAAAGAAAATGAGAACTAGCACCATTATAGTGTAGAGTTTCTTGGCTCTATAGCTGGTCTTTTCTCACTTAAGAGACTCTCCATGTAACAAGGTATAATATAACAATTTAATGTATATATTCTTGTAATGTATATATTTTTGTATGTTTTTCCTAACTGCAGTATTCTCAGATTTGTAAACTGAACTAACCATTCAGCCATGTTTTAATACTAACGTTAAGGCAGAAGAGGGTTTTTTTGGTATCCTGTTATAAAGTGCTATAGATTTTAAGTCTCAATTTTTTCATATTATTCTATAGTTAAAAGGAAACAAAAGTTCTAATACTGTATGTAATTAAACCCAGTGGGCCAAATTTTCAGAGGCCTCAAGCCAGACTTCATTTGTGCCTATAATACAGTGGTATAATGTCGTCTCCTGCTAGTCTATGGCTTCTGCAACTATACAGCCTGTTACTTTTTCATAGCTAACAGAGTTCTTTAGCTCAGTGGATAGAGATCTTTTGGTGCTGACGGTTCAGGGTTCAATCCCACAGCTCAGTATGGTGTCTGCATGTGTATGTGGATGGGGTTAGTTACATGTGCATTCACCTTTCCATTTTTTGTGAATTAATCCTGCTTCTCCTCCAGGAAAACCATGGCTGATAAACCTTCCCAGTGAATTCAGCAGCACAAAAGTCCATTCACCACGTGTGTGTTTGTCTCATTCTTAAGTTCTAAGTACAATATAACCATCTAGCAGCAGTTATGAAGAGCACCCTTCTGTTCCCTGGGTTAGCCTTTTAACCTGCCTCTTTTCTTCCTGGGTTCTTCAGCTGATGTGCTAATAACCTCAATAACTTTTCAGACTAGCAGCAGGTGTAAGTGCTCCCTTCTTCCTCGACCGCACCCAGGGCCCTGGGAGTTATAAGTAACCACAGAGTTGGCTTCCATTCAGCCCAGTTTGAAGCTGTTAGCAGCACCCTGTCATAGGAAGGTATTGTATTTTTGGACCTGTGTCAATGTTATGGGTCCTGGCACCCTGGGAAGCCGCCTTGGACATGAATGGTATTCTTAGAGAAATTATCAAATAGTTCTTTCCTGCAAGAGATGCTGTGTTCTGGGAATGGAGGCATTTTGGATTAGCAAGGGGATTCAAGATCTGAAATAGTTTAGTGTGGTGTAAATTAGTGTCTGATGCTATGGTGGAATGTAGGATTTCTTTGCTTCTTTCATGGTCAGGCATAAGCTTGCAAGAATTCTTTGTGCCTGAGCCTGTCTGTCTTTCTGAGTTTCCCATTGCCAAGTCTTCGGTTTTGGTTTGAGTGGGGCTGTGGGGATTTTGTTTTTTTTGTGGGGTTTTTTTGGTCACCAGATGTTAGAGAGCCTAAAAATCATTTGGGGGCAAGGCGGAGGAAATGGATGCTTTGATGGCTAGGGGGCCTGTAAACTAAAATCCTATTCAGAATAACAGTCCCATTGCTGAACTGCTTGCTAAAAGAGACCTCATTGTGAGCCCACAGAGAGCTTCATGCAGAAAAGGTCCATCTACAGTGACCACACCCAGTTTATGTACCTAAACTGCCAAATACCCACTCTCTTTGCAAAACACATCTATAACTGTGACACTGTAGTGAAATGGAAAAAAGCAACCTTTGCCCAGAGAATATGTACAGTGTTTCTACAGGCACATAAGACAAAGCTCAGAGAGAGCCCACCACACCCAGAAGTCAAGACAACAGCAACAAATAAAAAAATACAATCTTGCAATTTTGCATTTATTTTCCCCCTCCTTCCTGTCTAGTCCCAGGCAAATTTCCAGGCAGCTACTTAGCTGTGTGGAATTTGTAGAGAGAAGTTAAGAACATAAGAATGCCAATACTGGGTCAGACCAATGCTCCATCTAGCCCAGTATCCTCTCTTCCAATGTGGCCAGTGCCAGATGCTTCTGAAGGAATGAATAGAACAGGGCCATTATTGAGTAATCCATCCTCTGTCATCCAGTTCCAGCTTCTGGCAGTCACAGATTTAGGGACACCCAAAGCTTCTCACCATCTTGGCTAATAGTCATTGATGGAACTATCCTCCATGAACTTACCTATTCTTTTCTGAACCCAGTTACACTTTTGGCCTTCACAACATCCCCTGGCAGTGAGTTCCACAGGTTAACTGTGTGTTCAGTGGAGGAGTACTTCCTTATGTTTGTTGTAAACCTGATGCTTATTAATTCTCCCTTGTGAATACTGACCATTTATTCCTACCCTTTGTTTATCTGCTAAACATGTAGAGTATCCCTACAATTCCCAACCGCTCCTGTTCCATTAGTGAGTTCAGTAATTAATATTTAGTCCTGGGTCTGTCAAGTTGAGGCATGAATTTAACTTTATAAAATAGAACTGGGGAAAAGAGGAGAAAAGTGCTCACCTGCATGCTTCATTTGTACACGTGCTTCATTTGAACTCCTAGCAAAATGTCTCCACTCTTTACTGTTTCCTTTGCACCATTTCTGGTTACTCATCTTTTCTCCTGAGCATCTCTTCCCTTTTCCTCTCTCCCCTCAACATACATGGCACTGAGTCTATTCCTTTGTCAATGTTTCCAGTTAGTTTTCAATACAGAAAACCAAAACGTGCTGCCTGGGAGGAGGCAGGTGGCCATTCAGTGTTGGCCTAACTGTGCATTCACTGAAGTCAACAAGAGTTTTATTACTGACTTCAGTGGGAGCAGAGTTAAGCCAACACTGAGCCCTTTTGAAAATCCCACTTGGTGACTTTGCTTTTTCCCCCAGCATCTAAAAGAAAACAAAGATGGAACAAATGTCTCCATGTGGGAGTGTGTCCAAGGTGAGTCCCTCATTAGGTAAGATCATCCACACTGAATTGCCAGTATTACCATGCCCCAGCAAAGAGGCAGGAAGTCTACCTGGAAACAGAATAAAATAATAAAGTACATAGCTATGTACATGACACACATAATACAGTAATTAGGCAGAAATTTGCATAGATCATGGCACTTGGATCAGATGTGCGTGTCTGACATCCAGATTGCTGCTCCCGTCAGGAGTTGGGACCAAACATTCATAAGGGTTTTTGTTTTGTCATTTTAATAAATAAATTTGGGGCTCTGTTTATTTACCTTCTGGTTTCCAAGGTTTTAGAGTGCACTCGGGTCATGTTTTCAAAGCTTTCCTCTGCAACCCTAGGGGCTAGACATTTACCCTTTAAAAAAAAAAAAAAAAAAAGTTCATGGTTCTCACTCAATCTCTTGATTCTAGCAGCTGGGACTTTAAGGAAAACATTAAATACCGTGACGACACATGATAAAATCACTAGAGTTGACAAGACTGGTTTTTCTATGCTGGTTTTTGTTAACCAGCCTCCCCCCAGATCTGAACATTTGAATTTTGGAGTGTGTAAAGGGGGAGACAAACCCTGCACTAACCAGGAGAGGGTTAACAAGGGCCTATGGGCCCAATCAGACCTGCCCTATTACACCTGGAGTAGTCCTCAGGCGGCAAGAGGAGAGTTAAAAGGAGAAGGCTTAGATCAGTTGAGGGCTGACAAGGAAGGAGAGCAAACCCTGTGTGTGAGAAGTCTGTATGCAGCCACGAATCTCCGACAGCTTGCAGCTAGATGAGCCTCCCAGTGGATAGGGTGGGAGATGACTGAGTTTGTGGAGACTGACTGGGTGATCATTTGTTTGAACACAGGCCCTGAAGAGAAGGTTGCCTAAGCCTTGCTGGAGGGCCCTCTTGGAGTTCCTTGTTGTCTCTTATTTTGGAACATTGGTGCCCCAGATGAAGAGGGACTGGAGAGTTAGCTGGAAAGCTAAAGCTCTACAACACTGAAAGGTGGTGGCTGGCCATTGGAGACCCTGCGCAGGCAGGGTGAATAGTGCCATGTTAGGCCACAAGGGGATGCTCTGGAGGCCACCCCACCACAGATTCCAGACTTTGCAGCTTGCAGCTCTTTCTGGTTTTATGCAGTACTATAAAAGACACGTACTGAGATGGAGAGTGTGGGGTGGGCCAATAGAGGAGTCTTAAAACTTGATACTAATTCTTTCTATACCACTTCAAAGGCTGGGCACTCTTCTTTTCCTATGACCCTGTTCTGCCTTAACTTTTCCATGTTCTTAGTCTTGTGTATAAAGGTGGTTGGACAGTTTTTATTTATATATATTTTAAAGGGGTAAGTAGGATTCAGTGCATTTTGGGGTGAATGCCTTATGGAAGAGCACTGTCATCATAACCACATGTGATATTATTTTATCATGTCTGTGTAAGTGATTAATAAGGAAGGACTGCAATTGAATAAATAAGACTGATGAAATCTTTACAGGATGTTTTTATGACATTTTGAAGCAAAGCCTGTATGGGACACTGAAAATCAGAGTGACTGCAGCTGGCACTGTCTGCTTCTCTTTCTCCTGATTTCACCTCTGGCCGTGTCCTGTCTCTGCTGAAGAGATGCCAAGCTTCTCATAAAGGTTGGGAAGAGAATTAGAATTCTTTAAATTTTGAAGTCCAGATTCTGCAAATGGATAGTATTGTGTGTGTTGCTGGCAGCAGTGCTGGAGATCATGTCAGATTTCTTGCTGACATCACTGGTGATTGGTTGTCAAGCTAAAAACTAAATGATGGCTGTTTAATAGGGAGTGAGGTGTGGTTGAGTGGACAGAGCACCTATCTGGTAGACAGGAGACCTAGCGTCTAGTCATGGCCTAGCTAAAGACTGACAATGACTGGTAAATCAAATCCTCACTTTATAGCTTGAGAAAAATCATATTTACCCACCTTTGTAAAGTGTTTTGAGGTCTAGAGATGAAAATTGCTGTCATTACATGTTTTTTTTAATGCTTTTAAGCCCCAGTGTACTCATCCAAAATTCCATTGCTTATGGATTTAACATGGTTTTTTAAAACGGATTTAAAAAACAAACAAAAAAACCCCGCTACTATCTAATTATCTTTGTCAAACAACATAAAAATGGAGAGGTTCAGAGGCTAGACAGTGGTGATAACTGGTACTGAGTCGTACATACCACAAGTAAAAGTGCTGAGCCTTTGAGGTGTATAAAGAATTAATAACATTTCAAAAGCGTGCGCGCACGCTCGCTCTCTCTTCCCCCCTCCCCCCCCATCCCTATTAAGTGGTTGTATCCCATATTCCTTTCATAGGTAATAGCATTACCAGTTAGATTATTGAAGTCTTTATACGTATATTTGTATTTAATTTTGCCTGTTACTGAACAAATACAGGGTTTGGGTGGAGGGGTGAGATTGAGGAGTTCATGCTAAATGCATTTATGATGAGATTTGACACTTTTTTGCATAATCTTTGCTCAAATTGCATGGGCTATCGCCATTTGATTTTTGGTTACCTGCTGGTGCGCCAGGGTAACATCAGAGATATTGACATCAGAGATACCATATTAAGCAAATGCTGAAAAGAGAATGAGGATCTTCCTATATTAAAAATGCTGCTCTGATTTCTGTAGATCTGCTTGTTCCCTTCCACCCCAAGTTCACAATGAGCTATGTGAAGTACAGGAATTTGTCCAATGTTGGGCAAATAAGCCAAGGCACTCAGTTCCACACTTAGGCACTCTAATTATCACTTAAATACTTGAAACAGATGTACAGGAATCATATTGCATTTGAATGACCAAGTGTGTAATTGGGTGCCTTAATGTAGATGCCCAACTCTGGAAATTGGGTTTCTCAATTGAATTGGCAAACAGCGTGCAGAAAACCTGGAGCCCTCATTGAAATGTCCCAGTTTCAGTATCTGATGCAGGAAGTTATCTAGCAACCTAAGCTCTCAAAGGATTTCAAACCCACAGCTTTAGAATTTTCCCTGGGTCATAGTGATTGAACTGTTGTTTGATAACCATTTTTACTAGTCATAACAAGAAGATAATCTTTTCGAGTGAGGCAAACGGATGTATTGAGAGACTGTTTGAGGAGTGAAGACGCAGCTGGTCCCCTGTGTGTGTGTTTTTATGCCAGACACGCAAAGCAAAATCAGATTCAGTGGCTTTATTTCCCCTTTGTTAAATAAAAATGTTGTTTCCAATTCCAGCAAGAGACAGTCCACCATTCTGGCTGGGAAATTCATACAGTCTTCAAATAAAGGCACAAGAGGAAACTAGAATCTAGGGGAAATGTAAATCAAAACACTAAATCTATTTGCAATATGCAATTCAAATTAAACTCCTTTCAAAACTCACCTCGCTTGAACTTTCTAGCTTGTTTTATAATAGAATGTAGACTTGCTACAGAGCCTTCACTTTCTTTGTCTTGAAAGAAATCCAGATTTGTCTTCCTGTTGTGTTTTGTAAGATTTGATTTTCAACACAGGGTTTTGGTTCAAAGCAGGGAGCAGAAGATAACGGACTAAATTCATCCCTGGCATATCCCTATTAACAGCAATGAACTTACACCCAGGATGAATTTGATTAATAGTGTTTGCTTTTTTTCAACTCTTAGTTTTTTGTTGTTTGTTTTACATCACCCCCACCCACATTACATGGATTTGTCTCTACTGTTTTATGAATTGAATTTAGAATTCATGAAAGGGCAGCACTGCAGACACACGTTTTATTTATCCACAAAACAGAGGCTAGATAGCCAACAACAGTGCAAGCTTCCCTTCCCCACCAGCATACCTCGGCTCTGGCTTGGAGGGACAACCTCTAGCAATAAGAATCTAATTGCTTTTTTCATCTGTGATCAGCAAGAACTTCTCTCTGATGCAGGATCTTGCAACAGCTATCCATGCCTTTGTCACTTGTCGCCTGGCTGACTACAATGAGCTCTACATGACACTATGCCTGAAGGGCACTCAGAAGCATTAGCTACAGTCCTGCAGAATGTTTACTGAGTGGGGTGTTTTTTTGTTTGTTGTTTTTTACATGGAGTACATTGCACCTGTGATCTGCACGCTATACTGGCTTCCAGTTCACTTTTGGGTGCAATTTAAGATGTTGGTCTCTAGCTCTACGGTCAAGGTTTTCAGAAGTGAATAGCAATTCAATTTTTGGGTGCCCAAGTGGAAACACCATACAGGGGACAGGTGTTCAGAGGCTGGGTCCTCTGTCGAGTCACTTTACACTGATAAAACAAAATGTGATATTTTTGGAGGATCTAGCCAAACTGAAATAGTCTGAGCGTAAAGCAAAAGCTTAGTCCCAGACAAAAGAATGCAGACGCTTTGACAGTATAGATCACTGTTTTGATTCCTACACTTTGAAGCTATTTTCTGTAATGGTAGGCCATTGAGTATGTAAGAGCGATGTTTTAATGCAGTTTTTTCCATCTGTATTCTTATATTGGCATCCATCACCAGAATATTGGCACACCCAAAGAGAATTTTTGGAATGAGTTTACATTAAACTAATGCAGTCTGCATCTGTAATTTTCACTCCATGCATCTGAAGAAGTGGGGTTTTTACCCACGAAAGCTTATGCCCAAATAAATCTGTTAGTCTTTAAGGTGCCACCGGACTCCTCATAGTCTGTATCCACAAAAACAAACACGGTTACCCCCTCTGATTCTAAGATTAATAATTATTTTAACTTTCATTTGGCTCACTCCTCACTGTTTAGTTAGTCACGTCTGTCATCACATTCAGATCTGTGCAAGCATAGATGCCTTCTCTGTATGGCACTCTGTTGTTGGGCTGAAAGTGCAAGTCATGTATAAAAGGGGTTGCTCAAAACAAGCGATGGGCCTGAGCAATGTAGTTTGGATCTGGATCCAAATTTTCCTATAGTTTTGAAGGTATTTGGACCCCGGGCTTTAGTCTGGAGGACCCATAGTTACTCAAAACAAATAAAAGACTGTAGGCCAGGGAAGGTGGTGGTGGTGGTGGTGGTGGTTGTGGGGGCGGGGGTAGACAGAGTCAGGAACTCCAGCAAGGGGGAGAGCATGAGTTTTCTTGCATTATCCAGAATAACTATGATTATTAAAATCATGGACAATTATGATTGCACTCTAAGTCAGATCTGCTGGAAAACGCCTGTTAGTGCTTGTATATCCAAGAAGGTGTTTAAGAACACTTCATCCTGTGAAAATAATGACCTCAAAACTACAGTTGGTCAGGTCAGTGAGACCTAGAGTGATTTGCTGCCTAAGTGCTGGTCACAAGTTAACTTAAAGTAGCCTCCAGGCATCTTTATGAGAGCTCAGAGTACAGTGGAAACACTTTCCCACAAATATTCATTTGAATTCAAAAGTGAATTTAGACTTGACCAAGTTCAGAAACTTTTCATGTTCTTGTGAATGGATTTAACAGCAGGATATTTGCTGAGAAGAGAATTTTGGATTGCAAAGATCACAATTTGTACTGGCAGTGCAATTGGGGAAGAGTTTAAAAAAAAATAATCCCTGTTTCATGTAACTAACACAGCACACATTTTGGATGTTTTGCAGTCCGCTATTTACACATCAGCAAAATAAGAGCTATTTACTCAATGAACTGGTGAATGATTTGAAACAACAAATACGTCTGAAAATATCATGAACTGTTTATGGGCAACTTGCAAACGGGGGGGGGGGGGGGGGTGATGTGAAATTCAGCTAAATGACATTTAGCTCCAATAATTAACTTAGGTTGAAAAAATATCTATAAAAATGGGAAAGGAGAATTTGTATAACCTGTTCCTTTATCCACTTTTGTTTTGGATCTATGTCCTTTTATTTCTCTCCCCCCTGCCCTCACCCTTTCTCCATGCCTCCGGCCCACATTGCTGATCTGGCAAATTCCTCCAGAATTTCAAATATTCAACATTCAGAGACCAAATAGATATAGATTGTGACACAATGTAGAAAAGACAGCTTATCCCACTTCTTTTTGGTTCTAATAAAGTGAAAATCCCACAGCACATTGAGTGTCAGTGAAATTAGAAGGGGACCTTAAAATACTCAGTACATACATTTGCAAACTAGAGTGAAAATAACTGACACATGCTTGATTCAATCACTGCGTAGGATTGCTATGCCCTTAAGCCAGGCATTTAACAATTTTCTATAATGGAGAGCTGTAGATGAAAAAAACACCAACTAACTGCATCTTGCAGTATTTAACATGCGTAAGGTAAAAATATTCAGCATTTAAAAGCACAATTAACCTTCTGCTAAGAGATTAAACCTTTTTTTTTTTTGTCAACTTGAATGACCCTTTCCCCTAAATTAAGCTGCCTATTTAGCACCCTTAATAGATACACTAATAATTTAAACCATATGGCTGCAAATTGAAAACATGGGCTTTTGAACTATATTTTCTTTCTCACGTTGGAACTTCTCCCTTGAGATATGCTCAAGTCCCATGATTATGTAAAAGACAAATCTGTGTATCTTTTTGATTACGTTTTGACAACTACAGTGCAGTGTATGCTTCTGAGAGAAGTATCCCATTGACAGTACATAATACCGCCAAATATTTCTTGATCCATTTATCAATTCAAAATAATGAAAAGAGGATATTTCTGTGAAAAGAACTAGTTTTAAAAGAAACTTGGCAGAGTACGTCAATTAACTCTACAGAGAAGTTGTAGAAGAGGAAACTTGCTTTCTTCTGTAGCATTAGAATTCATAAAACATTTTTTACTGTCTTTCAATGGGGAAAATATTACTAATTTCTAGCTTGCATACTGTGTGGTTTGAGCTGAAGAATTTGACCCTAGAGACTATATTCAATTACTGGTTTAAACTGTAGTCTTTAGAAAATAATCCGTCATTCACTTTAATTAATATCAACAATCATGGAGTCAGTCCATTTAAAAAAAAACACAACATGGGAATGTAAAATTCAAAACATTTCTTTGCATTTTTTTATGTATAGAAAACATCAAAGGGATCATCTATTGGAAGCTTTGTAGCCTAAGACTTCTTTCATGTTGATCCAAGAAAGGTTCACAACTGGTTTTTGCTAGTCAGTGGCCCATGAGATACAGCTGGCCCCATCATTTTATCTGCAGTCAGAAGAGACACAAGTGCTCTCCTAGACCATTTTACCACAAACACTCTTTAGTACTTTATTCCTCAGAAACAAAATCCTGGGGCTTGCTTTCCCTACCACTGTCGAGGATTCCTCCTGCTGGAAAAGCTAATAGCTGAGAGTCCTCTCCCACAGTAGGCTGCAGAATGCCCCTTTTAGATGCACAAAATGGAATTTAAAATGTACATCATTTAGTCCTCGTTCCTGTTTGAACTAGCTATGTTGATGCATAGGATGCTGTCATATTTTGTTAAATATTCTTCCCTTCAGCTAAAAAGCCCAGATGTCCTTTCAAACTGAGATGTCTCAACCCAAAAAGAAAGGCGTACGTTTTGCCTAGCAGCTTTTCACTGGGAGAAAATGTATGTAAAGTTTTTTAATTGTTCCACATAATGTTGCATTGAATGAATTTGTCCTTGTGGTCTATCTGACATTCTCATTATTAAGGAAAACAACCCCAAAAGCCCAATTGTAGGACAAAATTCTTTACATCAGTGGAGTTTCCTCTTATATGAGAAACATAGAATAACAGCATGCATGGAATCATGAGTATTAGTCTGAGCTGGTGTGTGTGTGACAGACTCTGAAGTTGGAAATCAATTGTATCATGTAGAGAAGGCACTCTTTGAGACAGAGGCACACAAGCTTATCGGGGTGCCTTTATACTATTAGTTTGTGGATCCATATGATTGCATGAAGCCCCTGGATCAACAGTGCGTCTATTTTCTTGATAATTCACTGAAACTAATCATGTAATAGTAGGACACAGTGCACTGAAATATAATAGTAGGACATTACTTCTTGGCTTGTCTGATTAAAAACACAGATGCAGAAAGCAGCATTTTCCGTACTATATTCCTAATGAATAATGCTGTTTGTTCATGTCACCACTCTGTAAAGGTATTTTCTTCTCCTAAATGTCCTTCCTCATCACCCACTCATACTGTCATGTCTATGGTAAATAGCCATTGATGATGATATTTAGGAGGTGGCCCTTAGGGGTTACTATTATTATTTTTTATTTTATTTTTTATTTTGTTTGTGTTATGAATAAGTTGGGACCATCCCACTGTGTGTAAATAGCAAGTCTGTGTAACAATCTGATCCCATCATTGTTACATTTGTCCTCCCACCACTTGTTTTACATCCACTTCTTGAATCTTGTTTTAAATCGGGCCCCAATCCAGCAAACAGATCTGCACACGCAGACCCTGAACCAGTGCAAAGTCATGTTTAAAGAATGAAGTTCTGCATGAATGGAAGAGTCTGTAGGATAGGGGTCTGGTCTACAGTAGGAAATAAGGTCGGAATAACTACATCACTCAGGGGTGTGAAAAATCCACACCCGGAGTGATGCAGTTAAACTGACTTAATCCCTGGTGTAGACAGTGCTAAATTGATGGGAGAATCCTCCTGTCAGCCTAGTTAGTGCCTCTTTGGGAGATGGAGCACTTACACTGGTGGGAGAAGCCCTCCCATCGGCATAGGTAGCATCTTCACTGATGTGCTGCAGCAATGCTACTGTGCCTCTACAGTGTTTTAAGTGTAGACAAGTCCTTAGACTGGAAACACTTCAGGGCAGGGAACAGCTCTTACTATGTGTTTGTACAGCTCCTAGCACAACGGAGTTCTGATCTCTGTGGTGCCTTCGGGCACTACTGTTATACAAATACCAGTATAATTCACTATTTAGAATACAGCAATTGTAATGATTACAGAGTTCAGTATTACTTTTATAGGTAACAGTACAATGCTACATGTTAAATAAATCTCTTGTATATCATTATTTAGCTTAATTTACTTTCTGATTTTTGTAGGAGTCTGAGGGCAGGGGAGTTCATTTACATCTTAGATAGTATATGATGAGGTTCCAAAAATGAGAACAACTCTCTTTTCATTCCATATCTGATAATGTTGCATGGGTAGCCAGGAATATAATTAGTATAGTTTTCCTCTCAACATTTTTGTTTTATGCTTTAAATTACATTACTATACATCTATGTACAGCAACGCCCATTGCTTTGTATATTTCCCTCAGTTTCTCTCCCATTATCAGCAGAAACCAAGTCAGCACTCATCCTTCAGCAAGGAGGTAATGAAACCAGATAAATGTGGTTCTTTGATGCTGCCGCCCTTTCATATATACATAATTTCATATGCATATGAGCTGCAATCATTAACGGAAGCAAAGTTAGATGCTTAAAGTTAAGCCTGTGATTAAGTGCTGTTATGAAGGATAGACTTAAACATGCTTAACTGCTTTGCTAAATTGGGATTTAGAATCTTTAAAAGTGCAATTTTTCTGTGAGTACTTTGTACATAAATGTCTTGGCTTTATCCACACATCTATCTAATTGCCATTTAAATACTATGTAGATACCTTGGAATCTATTAATATATAAGGCCAGAAAGGACCACTGTGATTATCTTGTCTAACTTGCTGCATAGCACAGGCCATAGGTCTTCCCCGAAATAATTCCTGTTTGAATCAGAGCATATTCTCTAGATAAGCATCAGATATTTTGATTTTAAAAATTGCCAGTGATGGGGAATCCACCACAACCCTTGATAAGTTGTTCCAGTGGCTAATTATGCTCACGCTTAAAAATTTACCTTATTACCAGCCTGACTTTATCTAGCTTCAACTTCCAGCCTTTGGATCTTGTTATATCTTTGATAGATTGAAGAGCCCATTACCAAATCTTTGTTCCCTATGTAGATTCTTACTGATTGCGCTTAAATCACCCTTAACCTTCTCTTTGTTAAGATAAGTAGATTGAGCTCCTTGAAACTACCATTATTGAGCACGTTTTCCAATCCTTTATTTTTGTGGCTATTCTGTGAACCTCTCCAACTTTTCAACCCCCCTTTGAACTGTTGACCTGGAACTGGATACAGTATTCTAACAGCAGAAATACATAACATAAATAAAAAGAAAGAGGTTGGTGATTACCATTACTGGAGAACCAGCTCACATCTATTAATATTGTCCCTTAACTACTAAAATTACAAGATTAATATTTCAATCAAAATCTCCAACTTTTAAACTGAAATTTGGCTTGATTTACTTTGTTCTTTATGGTATCAAAACTTGGTGACAGTTTAACAAAAAATGACACATTGCTTCAGGGAACAAAAACAAAGTACAACATTTTTAATGGTTTTAATTATATTACAACACTGCTAGTCTTTTTTTCTAATATTCATTCCTCATATATTCTGTTCATAGCCAGTTGACAAGGGGACACTCTTATTCCCTCTTGATATTTTGTCCTGTATTGTAAATTAGTTACAGAAACATGTTTATCAGAGATGCACTAGAGCTGCAAGTGGTTCTTCTGTAAGTTATCGCTAATATTTGACAGTCCCATTCCATTAAAAATATAATTCTCCTTTTATGCCCATGCATTGCTTCTCTGTGTAATCTCTCCCTTATGTTAGTGAGTAGGCATTTCTTCCATTAGATCTACATACTATAATATTTCTGTTTATTCCAGTCCCCAACAAAATATATAACTAATGAAGGGTCCGATCTGTAAGCAAACAGTGTCAACTTTACACACACACAGATAGTCCATCTGTCGTCTTCAATGGAATTGTTCACATGCTTGAAGTTTCTCACACATGTAAACTTTTGCACAATTGGGGCCCTACTCACATTGCACGGTGCATTGTTGGAAGACACTCACCCATCATGGTGTTGGACATAGTACAAGAACTGAACTAGAATAGAGCAGATTCTGCAAGGGGCTGTGTATGAGCATATACGGAACTGTTAGCAGGGTTGGTCTATAAGTGTGTATCAGGACCATCTTTAGTATCCTCAACTGGCAAACCCAGTCTCAGCCTCCAAAAAGAAACAAATTGCAACATGGCTGAAATATGCTATCAGGCGGGTCATCTTATTTGAAGGAATGGTAAGTGAAATTCAAAAGTAAACAAGATGATTGGTGTATAGATGTGGATTCAGGAAATGATTTCCATCTGCATTTTGCAAATCACTACACTTATTATACTGAACCTTTGAGGAGGCAAAAGAAGGGAATAAAGAAATGGAGAATGGAAAGAAAAAACAAGCACATGCATCCAATTTTGCAGTTAGTGAATGTCATTATTATTATTATTATTATTATTATTAGAATGGTTTAATTTCCTACAGTTATTTTCTAATGCATCTTTGGAGTATTTTTGTGTGTGTGGTATTTTGCAATGTCTGTGTGTGGTTTTAATACAAATTTTTAAAATGTCAATGCATTGTTCTACTATGCTTAGTTTAATGCAATACCATGGTTTTCATATGTATTCTTTTGGGGTTTTTTGCATATGAAGGTGTGATTTTAATAGGTGGTTTCTAGCAGTGAGTGTGCACAGTTCTGTATTTTAGGCAGCGTTAACTGTAACAATGCCTTTTAGTGAAAAAGTTAGTGCTGTTAGTGGCCGAGCTATTATGTTAACCTGAGGCACCATGATCTATTTATTTTGTAGCAAATCAAATTCCCATTAACACCTTACCCACTATTGTAGTAATCTTTATTCAAAATGTGCCTTGTAAGTTATTTGAAAACGAATAGCTCTCTGATCATTAATATTCTTGTGTGATGTATGCATGTGATCTGTGTTAAGAGTTATGGATATATGCTGAAATGATGGCTAAAATGTGGTTTTTTAAACCAGGAATGTCCGGAGGAGTTTGTAAAGGGGTCTGTACTAAACAAAGGAATGTGGGTTTACCTCAGTTTACATGTAAGGAGTAAACAGGATCATCAACACAGCAGGGGGAGGAGATTGCTAAAATGCAAATTGTTTGGTTTGTTGCAAACACCAGTGAGGGAAAATAAGGAATTGGAGCTTCCTTCACCACCAGACTCCACATCACCTTCCTCATCATAGAAGATTAGGGGTGGAAGAGACCTCAGGTCATCTAGTCCAACCCCCTGCTCAAAGCAGGACCAACCACAACGAAATCATCCCAGCCAGGGCTTTGTCATGCTGGGCCTTAAAAACCTCTAAGGATGGAGATTCCACCACCTCCTTAGGTAACCCATTCCAGTGCTTCACCACCCTCCTAGTGAAAACGTTTTTCGTAATATCCAACCTAGACCTCCCCCACTGCAGCATGAGACCACTGCTCCTTGTTCTGTCATCTGCCACCACTGAACAGCCTAGCTCCATCCTCTTTGGAAACCCCCTTCAGGTAGTTGAAGGCTGCTATCAAATCCCCGCTCACTCTTCTCTTCTGCAGGCTAAACAAGCCTAATTCCCTCGGACTCTCCTCATAAATCATGTGCCCCAGCCCCTAATAATTTTTGTTGCCCTTCCTTGAACTCTCTCCCTCCAATTTGTCCACATCTTTTCTGTAGTCGGGGGCCCAAAACTGGATTCAATACTCCATATGTGGCCTCACCAGTGCCGAATAGAGAGGAATAATCACATCCCTCAATCTGCTGGCAATGCTCCTACTAATGCAGAATATACCATTAGCCTTCTTGGCAACAAGGGCACACTGACTCATATCCATCTTCTCATCCACTGTAATCCCCAGGTCCTTTTCTGCAGAACTGTCGCTTAGCCAGTCGGTCCCCAGCCTGTAGCAGTGCATGGGATTCTTCTTTCCTAAGTGAAAGACTCTGCACTTGTCCTTGTTGAACCTCATCAGATTTCTTTTGGCCCAATCCTCCAATTTGTCTAGGTCACTTTGGACCCTACTCCTACCCTCCAGCATATCTACCTCTCCCCACAGCTCAGTGTCAATTGCGAACTTGCTGAGGGTGCAATCCATCCCATCATCCAGATCATTAAATGAAGATGTTGAATAAAACCAGCCCCAGGTCTGACCCCTGGGGCATTCCGCTTGATACCAGCTGCCAAATAGACATCTAGTGAGCCGTTGATCACTATCCATTAGCCTGACTATCTACCCAGCTTTCTATTCACCTTAAAGTCCATTCATCCAATCCATACTTCTTTAACATGCCTGACCAACCTGATTGCCTTCTGTGAGGAGATAACTGGCTCTGTGGATATGGGGAAAGTGGTGGACGGGATATACCTTCTGGAGGAAATCCTGACAGAGCCGGGGGAATCAGCCACCATCTTGCCGGAAGACGGAGGGTAAGAAAAGCCATCTTGAACAAAGCCAGCCTGTATGTTGCTAAATTAAGTTTTAGATTTTTAGATGCATGTTTTCACTTTTATTTGCTTGTAACCATTTTGAACTTTATCTCTTTTACTTGGAGCCAATTAAAATCCTATCTTTTTGTTGTTAAACTTGTTTTACTATTAATCTAAACCTACAGTGCTGTGTTTGAATGAAAGTGAATGTTAACTGGAGTTAATGTGGAAGCTGGTGGGGTTGATCTCTTTAAAGGAGCAAATGGATCTTATTGTTCCTCTGAATGTCGCAGGAGAGGGATGGACATGGCAGCTCAGAACTGGGGCTGTGCTGGGGTCACCTGCTTACATTAATCAAGTCTGGTAAGACAAGAGTGTGTCTGTGATAACTGCTGGCAGGCTGTTGGATTCAAAGTGGCTGAAACAGCTCTGCAACATACAGAACGCAAAGTGCAGGCTGGCTGTGTATCCCTGGCAGGGAGTCACAAGTAGCAGAAGAATTTTGGGGCACTCAGAGTTCTGATACAAGTGGTGACACAACCTCCCACTAGTCTGAATTGCACCCCAGAACATGACAGGTAATTACATTGGAGTTGATGAGGGGCTGTGAATGGGGTTTTTCTCCCAGACTCTGAGAGTTCCCCCCTTTTCTGGCCTTCCATACCAGTGATCTCTTCTATCCATAGCTCTTAAAGATATGGCTGTAGAGCGCCATTTTGGCCATTGGAGTGTATCAAATTGTACCGAGTGGCCTGTAATTTTTAAAAAAAGAGTATCCTCCTCATTCCTCCTTCAACGAGTTTATCTTGAGGGCTGTGAGCAACATAATGACAGGCACTATATTCATTTCAGAATAAGTTCCTCTTCTGAACAGTGTTAATAAAGACTCTGGCAGGTAACCACTGTAATGGAGCTCCCTAGACAGGCTGCCTTTCTGAACCTCCTTGGTTCTCCCAGAGCAGGATCAGACCACTAAGCCAGTTAAGCACAGGCCTGCCGATGGGGGTGGAGGAGAGACGACAACAAAGGGAGCAATTCCCCAGGGGGCCGGGCTATTTAAAAGGGCCCAGGGCTCCCGGCTGTCGCTACTGCAGCAGTGGTGGCTGGGAGCCCCAGGCCCCTTTAAGTCACCTGGGCAGGCCGCAGGGCTCCTAGGCGCACACGGGGTGGCGACTGTTCCAGGCCGTGTACTTTGGGGGAGCCCCATGGGCCAGCGCGATTGGCCAGCGTGGTCAGTCCCAGAAGTGACCGGTCGGTTCTGGAAGTGACAGATTCCTCACTTCTGCCCCAGGACCCACACCCCACTAGGGATGTCCCTGGGGCCCAGAATTGCTGTCTGTGGGTCTGGTTAAGCAGGTGAGGAAGGCTTCACATAACAAAAGCTTGTTTTCCCCCAGCACTGGAATGTGAGCCTTAACTTTTCAAGGGTGTGTACATATGAGAAGGAAACACATGTGCTGTGATTAACCATCTCCAAGTTTGCAAATCTTGGCCTACTAAGGGAACTGCTTCTTAACTGGGTTTTGATAATTGAATAAAGCAGCATTGCTCTTTCCCTGAAGTTTGTGTGTGCTGAGTTCAGCTGTAAATCTGCCATGTGGCGGGGGAGTTGCGTGCAGAGGCTGTGTAAATTAGTACAGCCTATATGAAGATTATCTTCAAGGCTGCTGTCCAGGGAAAGGGGCTATGAAAAGCAATGTGAGCACCACTTTCCCACTAAAGATAAAGGGTGGGATTTTTTCTAAAGCACGTAGGCAATTTATTATTTATTTTTCT
Organism: Chelydra serpentina; assembly: GCA_037349315.1. Classification (NCBI taxonomy): domain Eukaryota; kingdom Metazoa; phylum Chordata; order Testudines; family Chelydridae; genus Chelydra; species Chelydra serpentina. Next base: position 55,436,554 of record JBAIAC010000004.1, on the reverse strand, counting down.
TGTAATTGTCATGAAGCAGGATCCCATTGTGCAAATACAGAACAAAAGATGATGCACAAGTCCTACAGAAGGTTGATGTGGCTTGTGTTGATATAATGGGATTCCATCCAGACCAGTGAGGGGCTGTCACCCTCTGCCCTGCAACCTTGGGTGCCTTAGAATATCTTGCTGTTAGTAGCTTCCTCCTGGGCCGCTCACAAACAGCTGTCCAGCATGCAAGTCACATCCTGAGTGTCTGTGTAACTGCACCCTCCAACCACACTTGCGTTCGACTCTGACTCTCACCAGCCTTATTTATACTTCAGGGTGACCCCAACACACTCCCAGTCCTGGATTTTCCCCCCAAAAATGTATGCCTTGTACTGCCCAGCCCACTCCTGGACAGTCTAAATACATTAAGTCTGATATTCCTTTATACACCATCTTACCACCTTAAATGGAGTTACCCAGGCACTTTAAGTTAAACACAATGGATTAGATAAAATAATACAAGTTTATTAACTCCAAAGAGATTTTCAGTGAGTACAAGCAATGAGGCAAAAGAGTCAGAAATCATTACAAATCAAGATAAAATGCTTTCTAGTGCCTAACTTAACAAGCTATATTAGATTTAAAGCAAAGTTTGTCACCACATGCTTGCAACAGCACTACTGACCAAACTCTTTAAATCAGGACTGTTAGGTTAAAATCTGTTTTGATATGGTTTTTCCAACCTCCATCTTGGATTAGCTAAACAACAACTAGGACTCCATTTTGGACACCCTCTTTCATTGGGGGGTTGGTGCCCTTTTTTGCCTTTTTCAAATTAGAGCGGGAAAAGGTCAGATCAGTTAGGTCAGGTGACAGCCTTGTCTGCCCCAGCAACCGCAGGCTACCGCAGAACTGTTAGTCTGGGCTGTCCATCTGCGTGGCAGTCAGTCTCACATGTAAGGAGCCAATGGAGGTGAGCCCCTAGCTAGACCGGGACTTATGGTTAGTGACACCAGGTTCCATCCAGTTTCAAGACTTACCTGCATGAACCCATTCTGACATCCACTGAGGAAGAGTCTGCATACTAACACACAGAATGATGCCTTCAAAAATGGAAGAAAAGAGGACATCAGCCATTGCTTACCTGAGTGATTACCATTCCTGTGTTCAGGCTTCCCATTCCCATGTTCCTGAGTTCCAGTCCAGGAATCCAGGTCCCATTCTTGCGCACAGTCAGGGTTCGTTCCCTTTGGACAGCGAGAGAGAGAGATGGTACTGTGATTGCCTTTTATTGTCTTTGTCTCCCTAGTGTGTAAAGGTTTTGGGGCGCTGGACTTCAGGTCGAACAGTGTATTGTTAACAACCAAGCCATTATTTCTTTGTATGTGTTTTGGGGTTCTACTTGTTTAAGATCTTGGTGTTGAATAAACTTTTTGTGTTTGCACCTTACCTTGCTTCAGTTTTCAATCACATCTACGTTTGTTGATAGATGCAGGTGGGGATAGAGCTTGTAGACTAGCCCATCTTTTGAGAGGTCTTGGAAGTAAAAGTAATTTAGAATCTGTCTCGGGCTAACAAGGACTGCTGCCCCAGAGTGCAATGGCTGCTTCTTTTGTCTTAAGTGCAAAGAGTGAGATGGATATAAGGAGAGAGAGAGGAGGGGTGTCTTGGGGTGTTTGCCCCTCCTTTTTACAGTTTTAGTTCTCCTCTTGAAAAACATTTCTAGCTGAGAACCAGGAGACTGTGTGGAAGGAAGTTCCCTGCTTTCACCTGTATATGCTTACATGCAGGTTTCCTTTTGTTTCCTCTCTTCCCCCTTTCTGCTTGATGACTCTGTTTACTGCTTAAATGCAAATTAAGGCAAACACACATTCCTTTGTTTAGGACAGACCTGTTTGCTGACTCTTGCCTGGGTGGGGCTGTGAGCACATTGTTTGGCAATGTGCTGATAACATCATATAGGGGACTTGTAAGATCATATACAGTGTTGCTACATACATTTCACCATGACAGTACTGGCCAGCAAGTTATGAGTTTTCCAAGGATACCTTACAAGGCATACTTTGTACAAAGATTATCACAATAGCGTGTAGGGTGGGAATACAGGGTTGCATGCCATCACAGTTGTGCTCCTAAATTATTCAGTCTTTTTTGAAAATCCCACCCAAGTTGCTTTGTCTCTATGACTCATCCATTCTACAGAGGCCCAGGAAGTAGAAATCCACCAGGGTCTCACAAACACTCGTCTCAATTAAGGCCAATGAAGCTGAAGGCAACTCCTATTCACTTCCGTGGAAGCAGGATGAAGACCTGGGGTTGTGTCACCAAGACCTGGTTGCTTGATTTTGTTGTTAAAACTGTCTGATAACACAGGAAGCATGTTTACAAGTTATATAATAAGTATCTTTACTTATGGATCTATTAATACATTTTTGAATTTTGTTAAATTACCAGTGCATGGAAATAATTGTAACAGGGATTCCACCTCTTTCCATCAAATATGTTCCCTGTAGTAATGAAGTGCAATAAATAGGTGTAAATACCGAGCTTCAGTGTTGACACTGAAGACTCCTTGTAACTATATAAACCCCAGTAAGCTATTCACCGCTAAAAGATAGATTCCACTAAACAATAGCTAGTAACAATAATTCGGACTGGATTCCTTGCATTAACCTCAAGTGGCTGGGTCTGATGTCTGCCAGCATCCTGTACCATGACACCAGCACGCAGCATGGTGGTGGTGTTGAGGACACCGACAGGAAATTAGAAGGTGTTAATAAATAGCATGTAGCAGTGATCTACAAAAGATGTAATCAGATTTAGAACTAATTCCTGAACGTTCCAATAGCCCAAAATTAAAAGGTTTAAGTATTGATACCAGTTACCACAGACCTTACAAGGCCTAAGCATCACTTACAACCCATTTAAGTCCTGGGATTCTTCTCCTGCACTGTGATGTCTGCAGGTGGGCATAGATTTTAATAGGACTCAGTGAGGGTGCAGCAGTCCACCCAGTGCAGGGTTGGGGATTAAAGGCTCAACTGGTACTTCAAAGGTGCACGGTCTGTGTTAGACTCTCTCTGTGCAGGAGTGAATTACACCCGATTGGCTTAACATTTCTTTCTGAGTGGTCTAGCAATATCCTGACCTAGGATCAGTGGTTCGCATTCTGAGTCATGCACCAGCATATCACATCCACCATAGAACAGCGATGTGTGGAGCTGATCTATCAGGGATTTAGTAATGTGGCTACCTATATCTATATACTCCGCTTTGCAAAGTTGATTTGGAAAATAATATGTAAAAAAAGGATTATTTTTTGTGTGCAAAACTGCAGTATCATTTGAAAAGAGATTTATCAGACCAGACACCTTAAGTCAGCTCCAGACTTCACTAACATAGTATATGGTGAGTAGTGACTCAGCAGGATCCAGCAATCTACAGAGGTTCGTGCTATGTATGAATGAAAACTAAAGTGAGTTTTTTAGGTTACTTTTGTGGTAGATACCGCTCTTGATCTGGCCATTGGGAGCATTCAGTTGATTACTCTAATCTTGGCATTTTACTTGTTTTTCTCATAACACTTCCATGTCTAATTTTAAAGAGCAGCATGTCCTATTTTTCAAATTAATCTATTCTGAATTAATTTAGAAAATAAACAGTTACAACTTTCCCCTACTGGATTTCAGGCAATGCTACAGCCAGTGGTTAATATCTGAAGGATATTTCATTCTGGCATTCCTTTGTGCTCATTGACACACCTCCAGCAGCAAAATTAAATCTAACAGGGAGGAGGAGTCAGAACCTGCATCATGCTACTCTCTGCATTTTATCAAACCTGACTTAGAAGAAAGTTAGCTATTAATTACATTTCGTATCTCTGCTTTCAGAAACGTTTGTAACTCATCCCCACCCCCACCCCCAATCCACCAGGCTCTGGTTTATTTCCATGCTAAAATTGTCTGAACTTTTAATGTCAAAACACAAATTTTAATGAGAGCAAAGAGCTCCCAGGCTTGATGGACATACTGGGCCAGATTTTCAACAGAGCCCAGAGCCCTTAATGGACATCTGGCCACTTTATTTAGTAGCTTATCTTTTTTGAAAATCTGGCCCATCGTGGTCCAGATTCTGCCCTCATTTACACCCATGTGACCTCTGAATATTTTTTCTAGTTTACTTTTCCTGAGCCCAATCCTGTAAAATCTTACTCACCTGAGTAGTCCCACTGACTTCAATTAGGCGAGTAAGAATTATTTTTGTGTCAGGATCAGGCTTTCTGTAGGCTTCTGACTTAACGCCGAACCTAACCGCAGATCCTTAAGGCACGTCTACCCTATGGGGGCTACAGCGGCACAACTGTATCTGTCACTGTAGTGTAGATGCTTCCTACATCGACGGAAGGGGTTTTTCTGTTGGCCTAGGTAACCCACCTCCCCAAGCAGCAGTAACTAGTTTGGCAGAAGAATTCTTCCATCAGCCTAGCTGCATCTACACCAGGGGTTAGGTCATCTTGCCTATGAGGTTCAGGGGTGTGAATTTTTCACATCCCTGAGCGACAGCTAGGTTGATCTGAATTTTAAGTGTAGACCAGAGCTTACACTGAAGCCCTTGCTCCACGAAAGCAAAACTTCTGGCAGAAGCCTTGCATCCGACAAGGGGGTATTCACCCACGAAAGCTTATGCTCCAATACCTCTGTTAGTCTATAAGGTGCCACAGGACCCTTTTACCTATTACAGCATGCTCTGGACTCTCTCTCGAGTCACTTCTAAAATGTATTTATCATTAACACATTGAATAAATATGTTAAATTTAGCCCTTTTAAATAGTTTCATATATGACTTTCAATGAGACTTCGGGTCCTATGTAGAACTGGCTAAATAATGCAATTATTTATTTATTGACTCACTGACAATTTAGAAAAAATCATTCTGGGTCAAACTAAAAATTGTGTTTTTTTTTAATTTTTGGCAGTTTAAAAAATTGAAGAAAATTGATTTGGGTTGAACGAAGCATTTCATTTGACACAAGTTTTTGTTTTGATTTTGAGTGTTTTCTAACACTTTTGGTTGTTTTAATAAAATTGTAAGGAAATTTTGAAATGAAAATATTTCAAACCAAAAAAGTCAAAACGCTTTGTTCTGAAAATATCAAAACAAAATGTGTTCAATTTTTTTGATTTTTCTTTAAAGTGTATTTTGGGGGGGTTGTTTTTTATCCAACCAAAACAATTCAGTGAAATAGATACAATTTTGTGAATGTGCTTTTTTTTTGTGAAAAAAGTTTTGGCTGAGAAATTTTGCCCAGCTTGATTCCCAAGGGCCAGATTTATACAGGTATTGTGGTGCCTCGTGGGATTTACAAAAGCATCTAAGGCTCTGTCTGCACTGTGCCATGGTGCGGATTATGAGGGTGTGAATTGCAGAGCACATCAAAGAGTTGCATTCTAACTAGGGCTGTCAAGTGATTAAAAAAAAATAATCGTGATTAATCACGCTGTTAAACAATAATAGGATACCATTTATTTAAATATTTTTGGATGTTTTGTACATTTTCAAATATATTGATTTGAATTACGACACAATACAAAGTGTACAGTGCTCACTTTATATTTTTGATTACGAATATTTACACTGTGAAAAACAAAAGAAATAGTATTTTTCAATTCACCTAACACAAATACTGTAGTGCAATGTCTTTATCATGAAAGTTGAACTTACAAATGTAGAATTATGTACAAAAAAACCTGCATTCAAAAATAAAACAATGAAAAACTTTAAAGCCTACAAGTCCAATCAGTCCTACTTCTTGTTCAGCCAATTGCTCAGACAAAAAAGTTTGTTTACATTTGCAGGAGATAATGCTGCCTGCTTCTTGTTTACAATGTCACCTGAAAGTGAGAACAGGCATTTGCATGGCATTGTTGTAGCCGGCGTCACAAGATATTTACATGCCTGATGCGCTAAAGATTGATATGTCCCTTGATGCTTCAACCACCATTCCAGAGGACATATGTCCATGCTGATGATGGGTTCTGCTCGATGATGATCTAAAGCAGTACAGGCTGGCGCATGTTCATTTTCATCATCTGAGTCCAGGGGCGGCTCTACCAATTTTGCCGCCGCAAGCAGCTGCCGCCGAATTGCTGCCACGGCAGGAGCACCGGCGGAGCTGCCGCCAAATTGCCACCGTGGGACACGGACTGCCGCCCCATTCGGGATGCCGCCCCAACACCAGCTTGGAAAGTTGGTGCCTGGAGCCGGCCCTGTCTGAGTCAGATGCCACCAGCGAAGGTTGATTTTCTATTTTGGTGGTTTGGGTTCTGTAGTTTCCGCATCAGAGTTTTGCTCTTTTAAGATTTCTGAAAGCAAGCTCCACTCCTCATCCCACTCAGATTTTGGAAGGCACTTCAGATTCTTAAATCTTAGGTCGAGTACTGTAGCTATCTTTAGAAATCTCACATTGGTACCTGCTTTGCATTTTGTGAAATCTGCAGTGAAAGTGTTCTTAAAATGAACAACATGTGCTGGGTCATCATCCCAGACTGCTAAACATGAAATATATGGCAGAATGAGGGTAAAACACAGAGCAGGAGATGTACAATTCTCCCCCAAGGAGTTCAGTCACAAATTTAATTAACGCATTATTTTTTTAATGAGCATCATCAGCATGGAAGCATGTCCTCTGGAATGGTGGCTGAAGCATAAAGGCGGATATGAATCTTTAGCGCATCTGGCATGTAAATATCTAGCAATGCCAGTTACAACAGTGCCATGCGAATGCCTGTTCTCACTTTCAGATGACATTGTAATTAAGAAGTGGGCAGCATTATCTCCTGTAAATATAAACAAACCTTTTTCTCCTAGCAATTAACTTTTTTGAGTTAAGCGTGTGAGTTAACTGATTAATTGACAGCCCTAATTCTAACTGCTCTGTGTGGATGTTGCTGGAATGGACTAAAGGTACCTAATTTCCATTAATGTAGTCCTTTTTCAAACAGGACAATGTCAACACAAACTAGGTACCTTTTTAGTTTGACCCAGCAGCATCCACAGGGAACAGTTGAGCACAACTCTATGGTGCTCTTTGCAATTCATATCCCTATAATCCACACTGTAGATCAATGAAAACAAGCCCTAAGCAATTAATTTACCTTTGTAAATCTGGTCCTAAGTCACTTTTTGGTATATATTATTTAGGCTCTTAAGTCACTTAATGATTTTTAATATTTTACCTTTAAACTATTTCATTTGTTTTATTCTCAGTTCGTTACAACTTGGCCCACTGAGGGTCAACTATTGATTTCACTACGGGGCCATGAAGCACCAAATATTATTGGCACTGAGAAGACAGAAAGCTTCTTACTTCATAACATTTCAATGCAATATTGGGGCTGTTTTTTCTTTAAAGGGAGCTTCATGCTGATTGAAAAAAACTGCATATGCATTTGTGTACTTACACTTAGGTGTGCATTTGCAATTAAGCAAACTGCTAGTTGTGTGCATGAATGGCCATTTAGGTATCTAATGGATGATTTGTACGAGCAATTTCCCTAGTCTCTTTAGCAATTGCTGTAATTACAAGTGTCAATGTAAGTACACAACAGCTCACATTTGGATTACTTAAAAAAATATTCTCTGTATGCATTTTATAGGGCTTTCTACGTACCACTATCTGGATATTAGTGTTGGGAGTGGATTATTTATTGATTACTGATATTACGGTTGCAACTGGAAGTACCAACCAAGATTGAGGTCCCACTGTACTAGGTAATGTACATACACTTAGAGATAGTCCATACCCCCTAAGAGCTTACAGTCCAATAGGCAAGACATACAAAGACTGGAAGAAGTATTATTATCCCTTTTTTATAGATGGGATCTGAGGCACAGAGAAATTAAATGATTTGCCCATGGTCACACAGGAAGTCTGTGGCAAATGTGAGAACTGGACTCTGATCTCCTAAACTGAAGATGTTGAAAAATTGGAGAGGGTTCAGAGAAGAGCCACAAGGATAATTAGAGGATTGGAAAACCTGATTTACCATGATAGACGGCAGGAGCTCAACCTATTTAGCTTAACAAGGAGAAGGCTAAGGGTCGATTTCATCACAGCCTAAGAACCTACATGTGTAATAGAAATTTGATAATAGAGTGCTCTTCAATCTAGCACTAGTATCTAGAGCAGGGGTGGGAAAACTATGGCATGCGGACCGGATCCGACCCCTCAGGGCTTTGGATCTGGCTGCGGCCTCTGCGCCGCTCCCAGAAGCAGCTGGAACCACATCCCTGGGGGAGGGGAGACAGAGAGCTCCGCATGTTGCCCTTGCCTGTGGGTACCTCCCCCGAAGCTCCCATTGGCTGCGGTTCCCCGTTCCCGGCCAATGGGAGCTTCGGGGGGAGGTACCCACAGGCAAGTGCAGCACACAGAACTCTTTGCCCCGCCACCCCCAGGGGCCGCAGGGACATGGTGCCGGCCGCTTCCCGGAGCGGCACAGGGCAGGCAGGCAGGGAGCCTGCCCTGGCCCTGGTGCGCGCTGCTGCCACCCCGGAGCTGCTCCAGGTAAGCGGGGCCAGAACCCGAACCCCTCCTACACCCCGCACCCCAACTCCCTGTCCTGAGCCCCCGTCTACACCCCAACCCCCTGCCGCACCCCACATCCTCCTGCACCCAACTCCCTGCCCTGAGCCCCCTGCCTCACCCTACATCCCTCTTGCACCCCAACCCCCTACCCTGAGCCCCCTCATACAGCCTGCACCCCTCCTCTGCCCCAACCCCTTGCCCTGAGCCCCTTCCTGCACACTGCACCCCCTCCCACACTCCCTCCTGCACCCCAACCCGCTGTCCCAATCCTACATTCATGGCCCTGAAAGCAATTTCCCCACCCCAATGTGGCCCTCGGGCCAAAAAGTTTGCCCACCCCGATCTAGAGTCAATGGTTGGAAGTTGAAGCTAGACAAATCCAGACTAGAACTGAGGTGTAAATTTTTAGCTGTGAGGGTAGTTAACTACTGGAACAACTTACTAAGAGCTGTGGTGGACTCTCCACCATGGAAATGTTTAAATCAAGATCTGCTCTAGTTCAACCACAGCTTTTGCACTTAAAGCAGGAGCTAATTTGCAGAAGTCCCATGCCTCGTGTTATATAGGAGGTCAGTCTACATGCCCACAATGATTCCTTCTGGCCATAAAAATATAAATCTATGGAAAACTATTCCAGGGCCTCCACCACAAGATTCTTCTTTCTCCTTTTGCACCCAGGCCTTTTGCACCCAGGCCTTCAAAATCATCTTTGATTCTGTCATTACATGTACATATTTTAACAGCCACTTGTTGGAGACCCATTTGAAAGCATTAACTCAACTCTAGCAACAAGTAGCTTTTCTGGATTTTGTGAAAGTTCCAACTTCCCCCTGAGTCATGTCAAATGGAAATTATTTTTCCTAGTGGCTTAAGTCTAAAAAGTGCTACGTATTTTGAATCCTGCAGCATCTGAAGCCCATAGCATAGCTGCTCAGGATGCTAAAACTTCTTTCAGTTTTAAGGTAAAATGAATTGAAAATAACTCGGCTTGATCCACTCACCATGGTGCAGAGGGGGGTTATAGCACCATCCCCCTCACCAGGGGCTCTGCCATGGGAGAGCAACTCCAAGTCATGGCTAAATCTCCACTGGATCCTGACTGGGGAGAGCTAACTGGAAGAAGGGTTAAATCAGTGCATGCCCTTATCTTCGTTTGCCTCCCTTTGTCTGAGCTGAGCTGACTGCGGGCATGGATATTGTGGGCATCTTGCCATCCTCCAGATGGACTTGCTGTGTCTAGTTTCCTTATTTTCTTTTCCTTGCTGCAGGCCAAATCCTGAAGCCAGTGGCAAATCTCACATTTGTTTCTATGGGACCAAGATTTGGCCCTGTATAAATATAACTCAGGGTAAAATGATTAATGAGTTGTGACAGAATATTTGTACTGAAGTATATGGATGAAAACTTGAATCTTAGTTAACCTGTCAGATGTCTCTCGCAATTTCACCCATTGTAACAGCTGAACTAGTGCTGTGTCTTCCTGAATACTTACCAGATTATCTGGTGCTTTTAACACTGCATTCAAACACATCCTTTCCCCACCCGGTCTGTACGCAGCCCTTTGTGCAACAGGCCAGAGCTCTGCTGTGGGGAGAAGCAGATGGTATTTGAAGTGATGTTTTCACTCACTAAACATGAATATGAAAAAGCCTTCTTTTTTATAATTACTTTTCAAGCATATGAAAGTCAGTAACATAGAGCTGTCTCTGAGAATCGTAATATGCAAATAAATGTGTGTTGCAAGAGTTTATTTTGGTCTCTGCACTCACTATGAATTCCTAAGATTGACTGATACCCGTATCCTACATATCGTTGTTTTTATTAACTCATTTCAAACATCAGATCTGTGCCAAAAGACTGTTTCAATTTGTGTAGTTTTATAATAACTTTGACCTTCATAACGAGCTGAACAAAAGCAACCCTGGTAAATGTTCATTTTGTAGAAGTCTCGACTGTATAAAAACGAATACCTCTGGGATATTCTGAAGCATTTTACAATGTAGTGGAGCTATATTTTGTGGGGAAAGTGAGAGAGACAGTTGCTGGAAACACCCAGTAAATAAATCATATCAAATCAGAGAGCCTGATTCTGCAGTCCTGGCTAGGGTAAATTATGCAATTATCTAAGCACAAGCCTTAAATAAGGGGCAGCGTGTAGTTTCATTGTCCTCAGAGCAGACTAGACTCCAGAGTCGCAATCTGGTTCTTGCATCCCCCTGGCTTCAAGGGGAAGTAAGCTGCACCAGGTAAAGGGCTGGCACACTTCTTCCCTTTCTGTGCTATCTCAGCTGTGCTGGCCAGTGCATTGGTGGTGGCTGGAGTTCCACTTCCTGGTCCTACCTCCTCACTTACCTGTATGGGAGGGAGAGTAGCAGCACTGCAGAGGCTGCTCTCCTTCCCGTGCTGTGATCCATGATGGAGTAGCCCCTGCAGAGGACTGAGGACTTATGCCATCGTACTACCTTGCACACGTGTTCATAATTTGGCCCTAAGGTGACTTGCCTATTTGAAGCCAGTGGGACTGCTTATCTGAGTACGGGTTGCAGGGTCAAACCTAGAGCTTGTTTCTGTTGTGTTGGTTGGTTGGTTTGAAAACCATAGTAGAGAAGAAAACATCAATATGTTTCAATACCCAACTTAATGATTTAAGGGCCTGAATCAAAGCTCATTGAAGTCAGAAGAAAGTCTTGTTGATTTTAAGGCGATTTGGATCAGACCCTAAAATTCTTCATATTTCTGAGAGGGATACAAGGTGGAAAACCATGGGAGAGGCACTCAAACATTTTCATTGTAATCCTTCACTTGTACCAGCTGTTGGAAAAGATCTTGCTAGACATCCCCTCTCATCATGCTTGCTACAGAAATCTCCTGAACTTGTCCAGCCAACTAAAACATGAATTTCTACTAAGAGTCACACAGCCCAACCACCCTCCTCCCCCGCCAGTCATCCTCACCAGCTCAAGTAACATTAAAGGTCTTATTCAAATACAGAATAACAAGGAAATTCAGAGTTAAAGCTATCACTTCTCTCTGAGGTGAGGGGGAAGAGGAAGCCAGGACACTGAATTCCATGTTGAAAGGGTCACACTCTTCGCTAAGTTTTCAAAAGGCCTTTTAAGTGCACCTGAAGAATTTGCAGTTGCAGTTTGCACACAAAATGAGGTACCCAGAAAAGAGGTACTGTACTTGCAAATACACAATGTAATTAGTCTCTTTACATACTCTATTTGCGCTCACAAATGGATGAGTCTGTAAATTTTGCAAGACCAGTTTAGGAGACTGCTTGAAAATTTGCTTTTATGCTGTCTAGATGCTGTTTCATCAGTTTGTGTTTTTTGTTTTGTTTTTACAGTCATTTGGGAAAAAATAAATAAAACGGTGGGGGGGATCTCTGTGGATGTATGAGACACCCCTATAATTTACAATTCATTGACTCCAGAGACCAAAAGAGCCCCATCAATGAGCACTGTTTAGAAACTCTTTCTGGTAGATGATTGACATAGCAAACCACAATGCTGTTCATTTAAAAAACTATTTGGCTGTGCAACACTCATACCATGTTGAATATGAGCAGTACGTACTCTGTGCCCTGAAAAACCTTACTGCACAGTAGCTTCTTTATGAATTTTGATAATTCATTTCAACACCATGTGCTTAAATACCCAATGCCACTAATCCATACTGTAGATTGACTATCTCCAAACATTTTTGCTCCACTTTAAATGCTGTCGACTTTTGTAGAGGCAAAAGTTTAAAATGACCAAAGCACACCAGCATTTCACTTTTGAAAGAAAGCCAAAGCATTGTTTGAATTAGAATAGAGGGAAAATAACTTTGAAATTACCACATTTATTTGCTGCTTGGTTTTGTGCTATTTTCTAACTATATTTGCTTAATCAATGTAAAGCTAATTGCATTTTCAAAAACCAGATCCCTGGAGATTTTATTTACAGTACCCAAATTTGGCAATCTAAGAGGGCATTGCATGAGATTAGGAAGCAGATCTCCTACTTCCTATTCCTCTTTCTACTGCTGACTCACTGTTCAATATTTGGGCAAGTCATTTGGGCTGCCCATGCCGCAGTTTACCCCCTCTGTAAAGGAAGAAGAATGGTCCAGTGGTTAGGGCGCAAGTCCGGGATTCAGGAGATGTGGGTTCCATTTTCTACTCTGCCACATATTAACTCTGTGACCTTGGGCAAATCACTTAGTCTCTTTGGCTATGTCTACATTGCAAAAAAAAAACACCAAACCTGTGGCAGCGAGTCTCAGAGCCCAATCAACTGACTCAGGCTTGTGTGGCTCACATGATGGGGCTAAAAATAGCTGTGTAGACATGTCCGCTCGGGCTGGAGCCTGGGCTCTGAAACCCAGCAAAGGGAGAGGCTTCAGAGCCCAGCCCCCAGCCACAGCAGGAACATCTACACTTATTTTTAGCTCTGTAGTGTGAGTCTAAATCAGTCAACCGGGCTGAGAGACTTGCTGCAGCAGGGTTGTGGGGTTTGGGTTTGGGTTTGTTTTTTTTCAGAACAGAAGTACCCAGAGAGACTAGTGATTTGCTGAAGGTCAGACCGGAAGTGCCCAGGCCTCCATTCCCCCTCTGTAAATTGGGGATTATAGCACTTCCCTCCCTCCCTCACAGGGCTGTGGTGAGGAAACATACATTACAGACTACGAAGCCGCTCAAATATCACGGTACTGTGGGCCATGTGGGTACTTTAGCTAGATGAAGTGAATATCATAATACCTGCCTCACAGGAGTGTGGTCAGATTTACTTACTTCTTCTTTACCGAGCTGTTTGAGATCTTTGCACATAAAATACTCCATAAGTACAAATTATTATTAATGGACTTGAAAGCCAAATTATAAATCCTTGGCGGGCGAGGGTGGGTGGGAGGAGAGATTTATAATGAATGTGCTGCCAGGCACAGTTTAGCAGCAGCTTTTGTGGATGATTTTGTTGCAGGGCCTGATCCTGTTCCCATTGCAGTCGATGGTAAAACTTGCACTGACTTCAGCGGGAGCAAGGCTGGGCCCGTGCTGGGCTCAGCCACACAATGCGGGCCGAGTGTAGGTGTTTTTAAGTCTGTGTGGTAGTGTACGCTAAGGGATGCACATCTGAGTGTCACATCACCCTTTATTAAATTTTAGCATGCTGGGAAAAGCTGGAATTTCAGTCCTGCTAAATCACCCTGCCATTAGGGGACTACGCTAGATGCTCTGATCTAAGCATACGCGGCTGATTAGAAATGTGCATGATGCTGAACTCCTCAAAAATGCTAATACCTTGATGCACTTTCATGTGGTTTAAGTTCTGCATTTGGCATGGAGCCCACAGACAGTGCCAGGAAAGAAGATGAAGAAACCTTTGCCAATCATCCCTTTGTAAATGATCACTGCACAGCAGGAAGCAGGAGAATTTACTTCAACTACCGCCAAGTCAGTGGTTTAATTTTTGTAAACATGTCTTAAGTGCTCTGCCTCTTATCTTTATGCCATGGCTTTTGTACCAAAAAGATTGGCTACAAAGCTGCTCAGGCAGCAAATCTCAGGGTTTTGACATTCAAATTGTTCATTAATCACTTTCTGTCGGTCCTCTTTTCTTTGGCCTTATTTTGTTGATGCAACTACAAGTGACCTAGCATGGCAGCTGAGACTGCTCCAAAATGTAATGTTACTTTAATACAGAAGTGTGAAACAGTGCAAGAAGAAAATACGTATGCAACTATATTTCAAAGCTCCAGGATCCTCAGGAAAAGTCTTCAATCTGCCAAAACTTCCTTTGGACTCTTAGGATGATGTAAACTAAACTCAGGAGTAGAAAACATTCCAATAATGGGAGGAATAAATCAGAACATCATTAAAAACTATGTTTATTTTAAAATTGAAATCCCTGTGTTTATCTTATTTAGTCTCTCAGGCCTTTCTGAAGCCGTGTCTTATGGTGGACCTTTGCAGTGTGCTAGAAGTGTGTGTGTAGGCAGTGATCTTTAGTATCAACTTTTCATCTGACTTTAGGAAAAATAATTGCTCTCCATTAAATGTGGATATATGTTTGCATTTGATTTTTATGGAGTGTGACAAGATCTTATGTCATCTGTGACATGCCACGATATAAACAATGGAACATGAAGCGACGTTGAAATTTAAGGAACCAAACATTATTACTTTTGGAAGGAAGACTGAATAACTGGCCTTATCTTTAAAATAAAACTGGCAGACTGAAATGTACTGTTGGTAAGCCAGAAGATAGCAAAAGTTCACTATTTACTAGACAAAGTGGGCTCTGGCGCATACTGCATCTGCAATTTATTGTTTTATTTGTCTCTTATCTCCAGCCTGGAGAGCTGAAGAGCTGCTGATTCCTCAGAAAAACTTTATAAAACATTCTGTTCACAAGTGTTTCTGTATGTCTGTATCCCATTTGCTATATTTCTGTCCAGGACTTTTGTTCTAGGAATTCATTTCTTCTAGCAGCTTCATTACTCACCTGAAGGGATAATCCTTTGTAACATCAGAATTGATTACTCTGGAAATAATGATGATTGGAAGAGGCTCTCCTCCTTCTGGATCCAAACTGAACCAATGCCCCAGCCTGGTGGTAATGGGTGTTACTGTGCTGCTGGAGGTGCCACCTTTGTGAAGAGGGGTAAAGCTGAGATCATTATGGGATTTTAGTTCATGTTGGAGAGACTAATGTGAACTGTTGGCTGAGAGCAAGGTCTTCTGGGAAGAGGGGAAGTCGGGCATTTAAAAAACAAAACTCAACAACAACAAACAAAAACACCCCAAAAAATGCCCCCATGTCTCACAAGGAGGGGGACTTGGAGGTTAGGTCTACACTGTAGATAATACCCAACTCCAGGCTCCCAGGCAGATGCGGCTGGGCTTGCACATGACCCATATCAATGTAGCCATATGTACACTGGTGCTGTAGTTACCCAGATTTAGGACTAGGATTTCTGGGGGGCATATTCCAGTATGATGGTGTGGCCAAAAGGGCTAATGCAGTCTTAGGATGCGTACAAAGGGGAATATTGAGTAAGAGAAGAGAGGATATATTACCTCTTTATTTGGCACTGGTGTAAATGCTACTCGAATGCTGCATCCCATTCTGGTGTCTACAATTCAAGAAGGATGTTGATAATTGGAGAGGTTTAAGAGAAGAGCCATGAGTATGATTAAAGGATTGGAAAACCTGCCTTATAGTGATAGACTCAAGGAGCTCAACTGGTTTAGCTTAACAAAGAGAAGTGTATGGGGTGAGTTAATCAGTCTATAAGGATCTACTTGAGGAACAGAAATTTGATGACAGAGGGCTCTTCAGTCTAGCAGACAAAGGTATAACTAGACCCAATGGCTGTAAGTGGAAGCTAGACAGATTCAAACTAGAAATAACCCTCACATTTTTAAGTGAGTTTAATTAATCATTGCAACAATTTACCAAGGGTGTGATGGATTCTCCATAGCTGGAAATGTGCAAATCAAGTTTGGATGGTTTTTCTAGAAGATGTGCTCTAGTTCAAGCAGGAATTAATTCAGGGAAGTCCTATGGCCTGTTTTAAGCAGGAAGTCAGAGTAGTTGAACTCAATGGCCCATTTTGGCCTTAAAATCTATGACCTACATTGAAACTGATGCCCACCTGCTTCCTGACTCTGAAGTAAAAGACCCAATCTGTAGGGGTGCACAATATCTCTGTAAGGTATGTGCAAAAACAAGACCCATTTCTGCTGTTCTAAGAGAATTCTGATCTGAGGGAAATTTTATTTCATTAAATGGAGATATAATTATGTGACAGTGGGGCAGTTCCTAATAGCTGGGGAAATTGCAGAAAGTTGTGTAGTAATCCACCAACTGCCAGCATCAGACACTAGGGCTAAGAAGGAAACAATTTGACTTTTCCTCAAAAATATGACATGCAGCCCCTCTCACGGAGAAACCAAATTAAAATTAGAATTAGATTCTCTCCTTATCATATGGATTAAGTTCGGCCAATCAGGGACACAGAAAAAATACCATGCGACGAGCACTGCGTGGAGCTGCTTCTTCATATCCTTGCTCCTTGTGTAGTCATTTACACCTGTGCAAAGTGAGCAGAAAATCTGTGTGAAATGATGCCCAATCCAGGGGGTGGCATTTTACACCCACGTGTCACATCTGTAAAAGCCTTCACACGGTATAGGGCAATGGAGACTCAGGGCCCATGCAATGCCTTCCAGATAAACTGCTGCATTCTTGTCACCAACTGCAACCAGCAGCAAGCTAAAGTTCATGGATGGTCAGAGACAACACAAAGTTTTGCAGAAAACTTCACAGACAACTCAAACCACGGCAGACTGTTGTGACTTGAGTCGTACACAGCTCTGTTTATCATTGTTTTATTTAATTTATCTTATTTAGTTTGTAATTTCAAATAAGGGAATAAGCTAAAGGATCTGATGGGCTAGATTTTATCCTGTACAGAGTGAAGATGGGGCAAATTTCTCCATGCAAAGCCCTTATGCCCCTGCCCATTTCTCCCACCCCTCAGACACGCAAACTCTTTTTTACCCTGGAGTGTAGTTAATTTAAACGCCACTTGATCTGGCTGCAAGCATAAACTAGCATAAATCCACAGAATAGTCCTCCAATTCCCTGCAAGCACATAAGCCCTAATGTCCTATCATACACTAATATAAAACTAATGTGGTATTGTAATCAGGTCTTTAGTATACAGAACCTGGACCCAGTCCTGCAACCCGTACAAGTAGTCCTCATTCACACCAGTAGACTCATCAAATCCAATAAGACAACTTGCTATTAGCCAGGATGGGTAAGGAATGGTGTCCCTAGCCTCTGTATGTCGGGGTGGGGGGGCGGGGTTGGATGGCAGGAGAGAGATCGCTTGATCATTACCTGTTAGGTTCACTGACTCCGGGGCACCTGGCATTGGCCACTGTCGGTAGACAGGATACTGGGCTGGATGGACCTTGGTCTGACCCAGTACGGCCTTTCTTATGGTCTTATGCATGAATAAGCACAAGAACTAGGGGTCACCACGGGGCTGGCCTTACCATGAGGCAAACTGAGGCGGCCGCCTCAGATGCCAGGCAGGGAAGGGGGGGGCACCACTAGGACCCAGAGTGTAGAAAATTGTGTCTGCTACTGGTGCATATGTATTCTCTCTGCTCTAGATGCACAGAGATGGTGGAGTGCTATGCTGGAGGTAGGAAGGCACAAGAGATATAACAGGCAGGCAGGAGAAAATGTGAGAGGGAATAACAGAAAGCAGCAGGAGCTGCAGGGAGAGAGAGGAGGAGGAGCCTCTTATGTACCTCTCTAGCACCCCCAGGAGCCTGGACTAATTAACACCAGCTTCTCAGGGAACTTCCTGTTTCCTGCTGCTTCCCTGAACCCACTTGAGAACAGGCAGTCAACTGAAGTAGTAGGAGCCAGTTAGGCCCTTAAGACGCTAATATCTTCCCTCACTTAGGCCCCGCTACCAGCCTGCTTATTTGTCCCCTTCAATTGAGTGTTGAGAGCCACTATAGCTGGCACAGAACAGCAGTCATGAGTGAAAGAAGAAAACACCCCACTGGGGCAGCATTCAGAAAAAGAAAGCAAGCAAAGGAAGCTTTTCTATCTAAGCAGGAAGGAGCTCTCCTGAGATACATAGACACAAATGTTCACGGTGAGCCTTCCGGCCCCAGTGAGGATGTGAGTGGTGAGGAGATGCCTGATCTTCCAGTTAGTCAGAGTGCAGGTAACCTCGCGCTACTGAAGCATCCATATCTCCATCTCAAATGGATGTAACCATGCACATTCGTCAAGAAAAGTGTAGATCAGAGAGGAGTGTGGTGGAGGCACAAGAAACAGCTGCTTCTGAATTTAGTTCCTTAAGTCTAGATGATCCAGGATTGCGGACCCACTTGAGCAGTAGCCTGAAGGACTTCCTTGTACTGCATGGGCCACAGCAAGTGAAAAAATTAATGTTCCCTGTAGCGGGGTGGATACCCGCTCCTGCCCCGAGGGGTTTAGAACAGCCCAGGAGAGGACTGTGCCTGGGGATAAGAAGGCAGCAGGGCTGATTGGGGGAAGTAGCTGCAGCTGGGCCATGCCCCAAGAGAGCGCCCAGCTGGCCCCTATAAGAGGCTGTGAGCCAGAAGCCCAAAGAGTCTCCCTCTGTCTGTAGAGGGAGGAGGGCCTGGCTGCAGGAGCTAAGCAGGGTACCTGGAGCGGAGCGGAGCAGGGCTGGAGAAAGGCCAAAGGAGCTGGGGAGCTCCGGCCTAGGAAAGCCCCAGGTTGCAGTCCTGGTAAGGCCAGAATGGGTACTGGGGTTGTAGGGGCAACCCATGGGTAGGCATAGGCAGCAGCTCCAAAATCCCTTTGCCTATGATGAGTAGCAGATACTGCAGTCCACCCCAGTTAGCCGGGGCTTGATGGTGACTGGCAGTAACCTGATACTGAGGCGAAGTGGGGATAGTGGGTGGGGGTTCCCCTAGGAGGGGGAGACCCTAAGATTAAGGCTGTGGGGGTACTGCCAGGGGGGCAGCACCCCAGAAAGGGGCACTGGGGTAGGGAGGGACACGGAGCCAGAGCGGTCAGGTGGATCACCAGCCTGCAGAGGGTGCTCCAGAGGCTGGTGAGCTAATTCCCAGAAGAGACCAGCAGGAGGTGCCGCAGGTGTGAGTCCCAAAGACAATGAAAATAGAAGTTTACATCCAACACATTACTGGCGTGAAATCCCCAATGGTGACAAAGTGGAGAAGCCATGGCTTATGTACTCCAAAACCCAGAATGCTGCATACTGTTTTTGTTGCAAACTCTTCCAGTCTAATGGACCACCCACATTGGGTTCTACAGGATCAAAGGACTGGAAAAATCTGGCATGCCATGAGAAGGCAGCAAATCACCAGAGAACATTCCATAGGTGGAAAGAGCTTGAGATGAGACTAAGGTTAAAGGACACCATAGATGATCAGCATTAAAAGAAGATTGCATCAGAGTCTCTTTATTGGGAAAATGTTCTGAAAAGGCTCATTGCCATTGTGAGAATGCTTGCTACCCAAAACCTAGCACTGCATGGCACTTCAGATCAGCCGTATGTGCCAAACAATGGAAACTTCCTTAAAATTATGAAGCTGATGGCTGAGTTTGATGCTGTACTCCAGGAACATCTAAGAAGAGTCACCACCCAAGAAATGTACACACACCACTACCTTGGAAAAACAATTCAAAATGAGATCATACAGTTACTGGCAACAAAAGTCAAACAGAAGATTGTGGCAGATCTGAAGTCAGCAAGATATTACTCTGTTATTCTGGACTGCACACCTGACATCAGCCATACGGAACAAATTACTTTAATGGTGTGTTTTGTAACAACAACAGAATCTAGTGAAAATGTCCCTGCAATGGTGACTGTCAGAGAGCATTTTCTAGAATTTATTGACAATGATACTACAGGAGCTGGTATGACAAATGTGCTTAGGCTGACCAAATAGCAAGTGTGAAAAATCGGGACAGGAGTTGGGGGGTAATAGGAGCCTATATAAGAAAAAAACCCAAATATTGGGACTGTCCCTATAAAATCGGGACATCTGGTCACCCTAAATGTGCTTCTTAAAAAGCTGGAGGATATGGGAATTGCGATAGCTGACATGAGAGGTCAGGGCTACGATAATGGTGCCAACATGAGAGGAAAGAACAGAGGAGTGCAGACACAGATCTGAGAGTTAAACCCTTGAGCTTTTTTTGTCCCATGCAGTTCTCATTCATTGAACTTGGTAGTTAGTGATGCAGCATCAGCTTCTAGTGAGGCTGCTGAATTTTGAATACATTTTGAATAAATTTTGAATTTAATGTAATTCAAAGCATCTATGTATTTTTCTCTGCATCAACTCATCGATGGCAAATTTTGAAGCAACATATGAGAACGTCCTCTCTGACACTGAAACCCCTGAGTGCCGCATGATGGGGAAAGTCGAGTGGAGGAGATAAAGTCTATCAAACACCAAATTGGGGAGATAGATGATGCCATTGTTGCCATTATGGAGGATAATGCTATGACAGGAACTGTTCATGGGAGAACAGTGGCAGAGGGAAATGGAATCACCAGAAACATACATGACTTCAAATTTCTGTGTGGCTTAGTGTTGTGGCATGACATACTGTTTGAAATAAATGTTGTAAGCAAGAGACTCCAAGCTGTTGACCTTGATGTATCTGGCGCAATGGAAGAACTGAACAAAGCAAAGTCATTCCTACAGTCTTATCGGTCAGGTGAGGGATTTCAAAATGTTCTGAAGAGTGCACAGAAGTTGGCAGAAGAACTTCACACTGAAGCTATTTTCCCACCCATTCAAGAATACAAGAGTCATCAAAGAAGACATTTTGATTATGAGGCATGGGATAATCCCATAAGAGACCCCAAACAACAATTTAAAGTTGAATTCTTTAACCAGGTGCTAGATTGTGCAATACAGTCAGTTGAAGAACGTTACATGCAGCTCAAGGAACACAGCAGTATATTTGGGATGTTGTATGATATTCCAAAACTCCTCACTATACCTGAAGAAGACCTACACCAGCAATGCAGGGCACTAGAGACAGTGTTAACACCATAGGCGCCGACTTTTGTCAGTGCCGGTGGGTGCTCGCACCCCCACCCCCATTCCACCCCTTCCCCCAAATCCCCGCCCCCACCTCCTCCCCCGGGCGTGCTTCATTTCCCCTCCATCCCCCAACCCCAGGCTTGCAAGCCTTGGAAGGAGGGGGGGAGGGGAAATGCAGCGTGCCCACCGGCAGCTCCCCGCCAGCCCCCATGCACCCAGCTCACCTCAGCTTCCGGGTTCCGCTTCCGGAGGAGCAGCCCACGAAGCTGCTTTTTTTAGTTCACAGGCCTGCCGCCCGTCAGCGGTGCGGCGGGCGGCAAGCCGGGGGCAGCGCCGCGGCGGCACCTCGGGGGAGGGGTATAGGGAGTAGGTGTAGTGCGCACCTTAAGCTGAAGTTAATAAAAACACATCTACGCTCCACAATGACACAGGAGAAGCTGGTCGGCCTTGCAACCATCTCAATAGAGCATGAGCTGGCCCAGACAGTGGACCTTCAGGAAGCAGTTCAAATCTTTGCAACTAAGAAGGCATGGAAAACACCACTTCGATTATTCAAACAGATAAAAATGCCAGTGTTTACTATGCAGACAAGAAAAGTTACATTTGCTGTTCAGGCGTTTGAAAGTTAAGTGTTACTTAACATTTTTGAACAAGGCATTTTAAGTTGTTAGTTCTCCTTTACTGGGGTAGGTAGCAGAGCAGTACCATGAGAGGAGTAGAACAGGAAGAAGGTAGAATGAGACCTTTCAAAGTTTTGGCTCAAGCGAGGGGTCCTGGGGGCGTCGTTTGAGCTCCCCACCACAGGTGCCAAAATGTTGTGGGCCGACCCTGGGTCACCAAATTAAATTAATAGGCAGCAGATTTAAAACAAACAAAAGGAAGTATTTTTAGCACTTCTTGGACCAGATCCTGTGCTCCACTTAGGACTAAATCAAGAATTGCTTCTCTTCTTGTGGATTCCAGGACTAGCTGCTCCAAGAAGCAGTCATTTAAGGTGTCAAGAAATTTTATTTCTGCACCCCATCCTGAGGTGACATGTACCCAGTCAATATGGGGATAGTTGAAATCCTCCATTATTACTGAGGTTTTTTTATTTTTATAGCCTCTCTAATCTCCCTGAGCATTTCACAGTCACTATCACCATCCTGGTCAGATGGTCGGTAATATATCCCTACTGCTATATTCTTATTAGAGCATAGAATTACTATCCATAGAGATTCTATGGTATAGTTTGGTTCATTTAAGATTTTTACTTCATTTGATTCTATGCTTTCTTTCACATATAGTGCTACTCCCCCACCAGCACTACCTGTTCTGTCCTTTCAATATATTTTGTAACTGGTATTACTGTGTCCCATTGATTATTCTCATTCCACCAAGTTTCTGTGATGCCTATTATATAAATATCCTCATTTAATACGAGGCACTCTAGTTATTATTTAGACTTCTAGCATTGGTATATAAGCACTTCAAAAACTTGTCACTTTTTAGCTGTCTGCCATTACATGATATAATTGAATGGGGCTCTTTTTCATTTGACTGTTTCTCATCAGATCCTACCTGTATTTTATCTTCCATCCTCTCCTCCTTACTAGACCATAGAGAATCTCCATTAATAAATCCTCCCCAAAAGATGTCTATTTGTCTCTGTTTATACAGCGTGTTAGAAAAAGGACTGGACAACTCCTTATTTCTATGATGCATTCCAGTTAAGAGCTACAATCTGTTCATCTTTTTCCCCCTATTACTACTTCTGTTGTAGTGTGTGGAAATCTCTTTCAGATACAGCCTAGCATTTTCCATTATGTTCAACACAGCAGGATTTGTGGATTTGCTGTTGTAGTCAAACTGTTCGGTGTTTACTGGCACCAACAAGAACAAAAGTTACAGCAGTACATGGAAGCTAAATTCTCATTCTGGCTTTATGCTGAGGGGCTTTGTGTTTGCCATTTCCTAATTGTGAAAACAATGCAACTAAGGTTCTGCATGTGCCAGAGTTTTAATATAACTATTTCCATATGATCAAATAAAGAAATTCATGATATTTTCCTGCATGACTATAACTCCACCTGGATGCATAACAGGGCTGTCAAGCAATTAAAAAAATTAATCGTGATTTAAAAATTACTTGCGATTAACTGGGTGATTAATCGCGCTGTTAAACAATAATATAATACCATTTATTTAAATATTTGTGGATGTTTTCTACATTTTCAAATATTGATTTCAATTACAGAATACAAAGTGTACAGTGCTCACTTTATATTTATTTTTGATTACAAGTATTTGCACTGTTTAAAAAAAACAAAAGAAATAGTATTTTTCAGTTCACCTTATACAAGTACTGTAGTGAAATCTTTAGCATGAAAGTTGAACTTACAAATGTAGAATTGTGTACAAAAAGCTGCATTCAAAAATAAAACAATGTAAAATTTTAGCGTCTACAAGTCCACTCAGTCCTACTTCTTGTTCAGCCAATAACTCAGAACAAACAAGTTTGTTTACATTTGCAGGAGATAATGCTGCCTGCTTCTTGTTTACAATGTCACCTGAAAGAGAACAGGTGTTCTCATGGCACTGCTATAGCTGGTGTTGCAAGATATTTACGTGCCAGATGTGCTAAAGATTCATATGACCCTTCATGCTTCAACCACCATTCCAGGGGACATGCGTCCATGCTGATGACGGTTTCTGCACAATAACAATCCAAAGCAGTGCAGACTGATGCATGTTCATTTTCATTATCTGAGTCAGATGCCACCAGCGGAAGGTTGATTTTTCTATTTTGGTGGTTTGGGTTCTGTAATTTCCACATCAAAGTGTTGCTCTTTTAAGACTTCTGAAAACATGCTCCATACCTCATCCCACTCAGATTTTGGAAGGCACTTCAGATTCTTAAACTTTGGGCCAAGTGCTGTAGCTATCTTTAGATATCTGACATTGGTACTGTACCTTCTTTGCGTTTTGTCAAATCTGTAGTGAAAGTGTTCTTAAAACAAACAACATGCACTGGGTCATCAAAATATATGGCAGGATGTGGGTAAAACAGGACAGGAGACATACTATTCTCCCCCAAAGAGTTGTCATAAATATAACGCATTATTTTTTTAACGACCGTCATCAGCATGGAAGCATGTCCAAATGTTTGGACTGGTGGCCAAATGTTTAGCATATCTGGCACGTAAATACCTTGCAATGCCGGCTACAAAAGTGCCATACAAATGCCTGTTCTCACTTTCTGGTGACATTGTAAATAAGAAGCAGGCAGCAGTATCTCCTGTAAATGTAAACAAACTTGTTTGTCTTAGCGATTGGCTGAACAAGGAGTAGGACTGAGTGGACTTGTAGGCTCTGAAGTTTTACATTGTTTTGTTTTTGAGTGCAGTTATGTTACAAAAAAAAATCTACATTTGTAAGTTGCACTTTCACGACAAAGAGATTGCACTACAGTACTTGTATGAGGTGAATTGAA
Organism: Chelydra serpentina; assembly: GCA_037349315.1. Classification (NCBI taxonomy): domain Eukaryota; kingdom Metazoa; phylum Chordata; order Testudines; family Chelydridae; genus Chelydra; species Chelydra serpentina. The sequence goes on along the minus strand of JBAIAC010000004.1, from coordinate 55,411,933 downwards.
AAATACTATTTCTTTTGTTTATCATTTTTACAATGCAAATATTTGTAATCAAAAGTAATATACACTTTGATTTCAGTTACAGCACAGAATACAATAAATAAGAAAATGTAGAAAAACATCCAAAATATTTAACAAATGTCAATAGGTATTCTATTGTTTGACAGTGCAATTAAAACTGCAATTAATCACGAAACATTTTTTTTAATCGTGATTAATTGTTTTGCGTTAACTGTGATTAATCGACAGCCCTAATGCAGAAGTATTCAGAGCAGGCACAGGAGGTTCAGAGTGAGTGAGTGCTGAACAATTGGATCATCGAACATTTGTCTCCTTCTCAGAGAAACGGTTTGAAAACTGATGCAAAGTAATAGTTTTTCACTCGAGATTGATGTGCATACAAGAAGTTAGCTGGGGGAGGGGGAAGGCAGCAGGAGCATTAAGGGCCAACACCAGGCAGTCAGCAGGTGGCTAGGCTAGCTGTACATTGTCAGCAGCTGGATGGGACAGTATGGCAGGAATTCCAGGAAACAGGAGGGCAGCACTAGTCAGGCAGCAGATGGACAGGGAAACAGTGAGATCAACACCAGGCAGCCAGAAGGTGGATGTGGCTGCATGGAGGTCTGCACCAGCCAGCAGGTAGAGATGGCTGTATGAAGGGCTATCCCAGGCAGCCAGTAGATGGGCAGGACATTAGGAACGCCACCTAATACCCCATTGGACACAACTGCCATGAGAGAATTTTACAAATACTCTGATAAATTCTGCATGAAAAATTTGCATCATTTGGCCTAGTCTACAAGCCGTTAATACATTTCAGAGTATACCAGTGCTCACTAACTCCGCTTAGCTGTGTTTTGTTGGCAGCTCTTGAATTTTGTAAGTCAGGAGGAAATTACACAAATGTAAACAGATCGTGAGGTTGAGCTGCAACACCTGGATCTGACAGCTTCCTCATCAACCACAGGATAAGCCCAAAGGTGAGAATCTAGTGAAAGGAATAAGAATGAACAGATAAGAAATTCCTCCTAAGATCCCCAAAGCAGCACCAAACTGTATATATGAATCATTACAATATCTGCAGTCACACAATTTAGGATAAATCATCATGCTTCAGGATATAAGGCAACCACTGAACTTAAGCAGAAACTGCTCCCGTACACAAGTTATTGCATAATTGTATATTATGCGGGTTTTACACCTTCCACTGTAAAAGCTGGTGCTAGCCACTGTCAGAGATAGCATCCTGGATTAGAGAAGCCATTGGTCTAATCTAGAATGGCAATTCCTGTCTCCCTGTAGTTGTGCTTATCTCTCTGATTTCTTTCACTTTTTCTTCTGAAAGGCAATCATGGTATGTATATGGCCTTGTTAAGAAAATATTATTCATAAAGCTGGAAGAATACAGCCAATGTTAGATTTGCCTGATGACAGAAATGTCTGCTTTTTCCTCATGTTTTTTGTCACGATGATTTACATTCTGCCTTATTTGCATCAGACAAAATGATGCTGCAGGACAGGGTAGGACACCAGATGACAGAGAAGAAAGGATATGGACAACATAGATCATTCATTGGTTAAAAAAATAATACACACACACAGTTTTTTCAGAAACTATTATCTCCTCTGCAAGTTCCTCCTGACCAGTGGAAACATGGAATACTTGTTAGAATAACTGGAGAGAAGTCAACTACACTCTGCTGTAGGGAAAGCCTTCTGTAGTGTGATACTACAGAGAAGAGGCAGTGGATGCAAAGTTTAGGGATTCAGTCTGGATTCGGGCCTAAGAAATCCTGTATAGACTAGATATTCACACCACGAGCCATCACGGAGGATTGAATAGAATGGCAGGCTCCACTTATCAATTGAATTGATTTTCAAAAGCATTTGACAGCCTGCATAGGCACACGTGGAATATTCTTCAGTCTTATGGAATTCCAACTGAAGTCATCAGCATCATTAAGGCTACATCCAGTGATGCAAACTGTGCCATAAGAGAGAGCAACCAGACAACAGAGTGGTTCATTGTGCACATTGACATGAAACAAGGCTACTTTCTATCTCTGCTGCTGTGTGGCATTGCCACAGACTGGATAATGAAGAAGTGTAGTAGCAGCACAAACAGTGGCATTGCATGAGTAAATGACAAATGCCTAGTGGACCCAGACTTCGCTGATATCTCAATATTGAGCAACACTCCCGCCCAAAGCTGCAAAGACAGACACCTTGGCAAAAACAGCAGGCCAAGCAGGGTGTGACGAGGCATCTGCCCTGCACTGGCCTTGATAGGGTTAAAACCCAGCCTGGAGGGCTGCAAGGAAACAGCCAGTTAGGGCGGTGGCTGCAGACAATTAGGGCAGCGGCTGGATCAGCCAATCAGGGCCCATCCGGCCCATATAAAAGGGAGCTGCAGGCCAGAGCAAGTCAGTCTGCTGCAGGAAGCCCAAGGGAGGGGACTGACTTCCTATAGGGCAGCAGAGACTGCCTTATGAAGGCCCCACCTAGAGGTAACTGACTGCCCCAGGTGGCTGATTAGTAAATGAACATCAGGACTTAATAAAGATTTTCCAAGCTCAGATAGAGGAGAACTCCAAAGGGAAACAGGAAGGGGGAGGCACTCTCAGGAGAGGCTTGAACCAGAGGGCTGAGCAGAGATTCTAGAGGGTGAGCTCTCTGGGGAACCCTCTGGAATGGGGAGCCTGTAAGAGGTGCTCCTAGAAAGGGGAGCTCCTAGACAAAGGGTTGTAGTCAGCTGACATCCAAGAGGGCCTGGTCTCAGCCAGGGGTCTCCCAGACGTCGCCCTAGAGAAGAGTTGCAGTGGACAGAACTCCCCTGACTCCAGAGGAGGACCTTACTCTGGTAGGGACAGGAGACTGGAATTGAGAGAACCCCTGGGTAAGAGCCTGGGTTGAGGGAGCACTGGACTTAGGTGGGGAACAGATGGAGTAAGAATGACCTAGCTGCCCAGCTGAGTTGTTGGGGTGAATGTTTTGTTTATGTTCTGCATTGGCTTTTCTGTTGTTAAATGAGACCCCGCACAAAGAGGTGCTCTTTAGCATCTAATGGTCTGTTTGCACTTGTTGATACTTGATTCTTCCCTCACCCAGGGTAAGGGCTCACCTGCAACACCACACCTGCCTGGAATGAAGACTGGGGGGGTTAAATGAGACTCAAGTAGGGCATAGACATTGTGCTGGCCCCTGCACAGAAGTGAATCTCCCCGTAATAGGAATAAGCCACGCTTTAATGTCTCATCCAATGCTAATCCTGTGTGACCTGCAGCACTGCAAGCACAAGGCTTCTCCATCTGAAAATACACCACACACTTAGCATGCTCCCTTTACACACTGTTACAGGTATTCTGGCACATATGTTCTGCTTCTCACAGCTGAACACAGCAAGAGGTAGTTTGATCTACATGTTATATTCCGGCAGTATTGGAGTTTGCAGATTTTCAAAATTCTGCCTGCTAGAAAGCCCATAACTGTTTATTGGCTGGCTTTCCTGGTTTATGGTCACAATTCTTGTTATGTAATGATGGCTTTCTGAAGGCTACTATTGCTTTATGGCTCTAAAATACCGTATTTCCATTCGCCATGCATTGCAGTGTAAAAGCCCCTTCAGCATTGCTTCTGTCCACAGTAAAGGGTATAGTTGGAATTTTGCCTCATTTAGCAAGTGTGGGTTTATACAATCTGTCTAAGGCTTTCTGTGGTGTCTATCCCAGACTATCAAAGCACTGAATTACTGTTAGATTTGTCTCCCTCCCCATTGATCTTATCACCAAGTCCAATTCTGCTAAAGACCAACACGTTGTAATGTGGTATTACTTAGAGGTTTTGTTCTGTGAGAAAGATCGATCCATGGACGATTCTGGGATAGTCTCTAACTTCTGGGTCAGATTCCTGGGCTTTTAACAGCAGTGATGGTGAGTTGATGCTCATAATTTTTGCAAAATGTTCTTGAGTTCAATATAGTTAATAGAAAAGTGTCTTAACATTCATTTGATGAAATAATCCCTTTAGTGCTTGAAGAGGACTATGGACCTCATAAAAGTTGAATCCAAAATCAAAACAATGCTGCCACGGATGGAACAGATATAGGAAACACCATAGTAATTGACACAGAAAAGAGCTGTGGTTGTGGGATTTGAAAAACGGCTGGCTGTGCTTTTGCTTGTAGACTGACTATTTTACTCATAGTCTATACAATATCGTATTTGTCCCTTTGACTTTGAACATTTTTGTATGCTTTGATACACTCCACCCATATTGAAGTCATTCTGGTGGGTTTTTTGCATATTACAACAAGTGGGTGCATGTTACTGTGGTCAGTTTTAATAGGTACTAATGTACTGAGAAGCAGCAGATTATAACTGTTTCATATTAGACATAATTTCACAGCAGACAATTTTACAAGGAAAATGGAATGAATCAAACACAGTAATCTGAATTAAAATATCGTATGCATTCCCAGTGTTCCAGTGGAACTGATGACAAACCTAGAGAAGCATGCTAGAACAAACAGACCAGAAAATTAAATTCTTCTAGCTTTCATATGCCACAGTAGGAACTATTTAATTTTTTTCCTTTCTTTTTCCTTTCTATCATGGGAGAAGAGGATGGCTAAACCTTTCATTTCCAAATCCTGTCAGCTGTACTATGCTTTACAGCTTTCACAGAACTGTGGGCTCCTTTTTTCTTTTTTTTAATAGACTCCAATATAGTTGACTGTGGTGACATCATTTCATTTGCATACGGAAAAGCCCAGTGGTTAGATCAAAGAGTGGGACCTACTGGACTCCTGTGCTTTATTTTTGGTTGTGACTGACTCACTCTGTAAGTGACTGAGCCTGATCCTCTTCTGGTGTAAATCAGTGTAACTTCATTGTCCGGCCCTCTGTGTCTTAGTTTTACCATTTGTAAAATCTGGATAATAAAACATTTACAGTATCTGCTGCACAGGACTGATGTGAGGATTAATTAGTCAGTGTTTATAAAGGTCTTTGTGAATCATGGATCAAAGGTGCTACATCTGTCTATCTGTTTGAGGGTTTTCTATAATGACACTCACCACTGTAGATTCTAAGGCCCTGATCCTGCAAACACACACATGTACATACTTCACTTTCCTCATGTGAAGAGTTCCAGTGATTAGCTAAGCCCTGACAGCACTAACCACTCATTCCTTCTCTCTTTATTTATAAATGCAAGGACTCTTTCAGAAGGTCAGAAACTCAAGGGCCTCTCTAATGGGACTACTTACACGAGTAAAAGTAAGTATGTGTGCTTAAATTTACAGTTTTATTTCTTGTCAGTAGATGATATTTCTAATTTCTGGAAGGAAAATAAACAATACATTTAAAATACAAGCTCTGTAAATATATTAGAAGAGGCAAAACACTGCATATTTGTTTGTTCTCTGTTTGATTTTTGTATTATGCCAAACTATGAAGCCATTTCTGATGAGATGGGCTTCATTTTTCTGAGTGCTTGTATCGCTGATGGTCCTGGAAGTGTAAATAAGTAAAATACTGGCAAGTGATGGAGGTAGTCCATTCAGAACCAAGTGACAGGAGAATTAAAAGAAAAGTTTACTGGTCCTATTTCCTTTTTCAGACAGTCTGATTTATTCCTTCACAGCTGGGGGCCTTTGCATCTTTCTGTTTTAATATCTTCCATGTATACTGAAATCCAAAAAAGAAGTAGGTTTTACTAACAAACGTGACTTTTGGCTTCTATATACTTCTCCCCAATCCCAAAATGTTGCCAACTCTTGTGATTTTTATTATGAGTCTTGCAATAGTTGGTGTCTTTTCTTAAAGCCTCAGCTCATTCAGTCATGTGATTACATGAAAATCTCAGCTTTCATTTAAAAAAAAAGTTTCTAACCCTTGTGGTTAGAGAAGCTGGAAAATACAAGCCTTATTGGTTTAGAAAATAAATAAAAACACAAATATCTATCTTTTTTTATTTTTTTAGCTAATCATGATTTTAGAGGTCTGACTCAAGATTTTTTTTAATGCTTTGAATGCTTATACAGAAGCTAACACTGGATTATGCAAGGCCAAGTTAATATGAAACTAATTAAAAAACAAAACAATTTCAGGGGAACTGTTCCCCCCCAGGGTGCCACCTGGAACTGGGGTACCACTGAGCCCTCTGACCCACCAGCCTGGGCTCCCTCTCACACTGTGCTGCTGCAACAAGCTGCAAAGCCTTCTAAGATTGCATTTTCACCAGCATTCACACAGGTAGGGATACACCCAGCTGCAGTTATATGCAGGCTCTCTAACCACCAGCCTAGGACCCCAGAGCAGTACTGTTCTGCCCTGGTCAAATCTGGCCAGTATATGGGTTTAATACCTGGTCTGCCTCTCCCTCAATGTGAAGAGGACCATGCACACTTGTGGTAGCCAAGCTGAGATTTTCCCAGGACCCCTTAGTCAAACCACACTGGTTTGGATTCAAACATAAAATAAATGTATTAACTACAAAAGGATAGATTAAAAATTATTATAAGTGATAGCAAACAGATCAAAGCAGATTACCTAGTAAATAAACAAAACTGCAAACTGAGATTTAACATACTAAAAAGGTAGGATATGAATTAGCAAATTCTCACCCTAAGTGATAAACAGGCTAGAAGATTCTTAAGGCACAAGCTGCCTTTGCTTTGCAGCTTGGGTTTCCCAGGTTTTCATACACAGGCTAGAAATCCCTTTAGCCTGAGACCATCACTTCTCCCAGTTCAGTCTTTGTTCCTCAGGTGTTTCCAGGTGTGGTGTTGTTGGGAGAGTGAGGTACCATCATGACGTCATTTCCCTCCTTTTATATCTTCTTCCCACTTGCTGGAAAGTTCTTTTGCTGTGACCTGAGCCAAACAGTTCCCATTTTGTAGTGTTATCTCTGAGAGGTTTCTATTGTACACATGTGCTTGTGTGCATTTGCTCATTGTTTGGCCTTTTTACTGTTGTACCTGAAACACTGATTGTGGGTGTTTTCAACCTCACAACATCTTTCAGTAGCACATACATAGCCTAACTTCACATATGGCATACAATCCAATGAGATATTAATGTCTAGCAGATCAAGACTTTTAGAATGATAACTCACAAGGCACACTTTGTATAAAACATATCCTAATTACATGACAGTGGTGAATAAGAGGTGCCAGGGTATCACAGGAACTCCATACCAGATTGGGTTATCTGGCAATTTATGGATATCTTGTGAATTTTCCTTTGGCCTTTTGGATATTTTTGTGTCAAGCCACTCACTTCCACCAGCATTCCTAGTGCATTTCAGAGCACTGAGTCGTTCTGTCGCATAGGCTTGTGATGCGGGATGGGGTGGAGGGAAGATTCAATCAGGGTATGGGCCCTGTCACAGTTCAGGGCAAGTGCACTTGTATTCCCACTTTTAGGCTCCCCAGCCGTCACCTCTCTTGGGTGGGGACACGCGTCTCACTCTCTTCTGTTTGGGGTATTTTCAGGCTGCACGGTTCCACACCTATGCGGTGAACTCCCCAGCAAGTCAGACTGCTCAAGCAGGGCTGCTTTGCTTTTTCTCCTCAGAGGCTATAAACCTCATAATTTCCCACAGTTATAAGGTACTATCATTGTGGGCAGTTAGCTGTTTATAGTCAAAAGGTATATATTTCCTAAGTAAGCACATCTTATTCTTAAGGTGAACATAGAGAAAACATAGTACAATAAAAGAACCGGCATGAGTGCTAATAAACTTATCAAAGATCACCCTACCTCCAAAGGGCTCTGGTAGGGATCAGTCCTTCAAACTCCACCGAGGGGTTTTTTCTGTGGTTACAAGTTCATAACTTCTTTGGCTCCGAATAAGCACCCACTGAATCTGTGAGTCACTCCTGTATATCGTCTGGGCCTCTGATCTTGTCCTCATGTCACAGGCGATCAGCAGACAAAGGTCCCTTCCTCAGGGCTAAGGCCTTGCATAACCGGAGGGGGTCCATTTGCATATCCCTCCCCCTAGAGCTTTCCCGGGAAGCCCACTTAACTTTAAAAGTTAATTCTTGTCTGGCACATCATTTCCAATAGTCCTTTGAAGTCCATAACCCTTCCTAGTGTTTACATTAGTCATGCCTCCCACCTAGAGACATTACATACAATCCCGCAAGAATACCTACACATTTGCATTTTGAATACAATGAATTCTTAAAATACTTAAACTCAATTCAATAATTCAATAAAGTTTGTCCAGAATGTTGCAGGAAATTGCCATGTCTGTCACACGTCCTCAGAAACAGGACGTTTGCCAGGGGAAGACTTCAGCAACTCAAAGGGTGGCAGCAACTTCCCTGCTCTAGGCCACCAGTACAGCCTGAAAAGTACGTGGCTCTGCCCAGAGAGCAGTCATGGTCAAGGTAGCTGGGAGGAATAAAAGGGGAGCATACTAACTCTCAGCCTGCAGGGGAAATTAAAGCTCTCTTCAATTGGCAGACCCACTAAGGGAGGGTGGCAGCTGAAAAGGCCAGGCTAGCATAGAGAGGTACAATTTAAGTTTGACACATACGCATACCACTGGCCTATCCTTTATGTATCAGATGTGCTCTGGTGTTCATGACTGTGTTGCCCTGCAATGGCTGGCCTTCAAAGAGGATAGGAACTCTATGGTTAGTAGGGTTTCATGGAGATTCTTCTTTAGTTCAAATGGTAGGGTTCCGTGGGCTTTGTACTCCCCTTGGCAGCATAGAGAGAAGTGGGGCAGAGCATTGCGAAATGAACGGAGTGGAAGCTGAGGTGGTATGCTCCTTTACCCACCAGGAGTCCTTCCATGGGAACACCACATGTGTGGGGCTCTAAGGGAATTTGAGATGGCAGTGAAGAAACTACAGAGCAGCTTCCTTGTGGCTCTATGCTGTATGCTGTCCAAACAAAACTACAGATTTCCCTATGGATTTCTCATCAGAAGATAATACTGTACAGCTCTTTAGACTGTTAGGTTTTGTTCTGTGGTTTCTACATACAGAAGTGCCATAGATAGAGACTGGTGGTAGCATGGCCACATAGCTGGCAGGTCTGGCTTTAGGAAGGAGACTGGGGAACAGCTTGAAGGAACAGGCCTCCAGAGAAGGACGGGTTAAATCTGCAGCACTGAGATCAGAGTTTTGCGTCATTCCTGGACTCCATGTAATTTGCAGACTCCCTCTGCACAACCACAAATGCTTGAGCTTTTCATGGTTTCCAAGTCACGGACACTTTATATGAATTTTGCTCTTCCCAGGACCCTTGGTGAGGAAGAGGATGGGAAGGCCCTGTGTTTTAGAACTGAAGCCCTCCCATTCTATTCCTCCTATCACATGTATGTGATTTAGCTGTAATGTTTGTATATGGATGTGGCCACAGATTGGTGCCAGTGTTCTCCTTACTCATGGCATGCCTATGGCACTCGTTCACACTCAATAATAATAGTTGCTTTTGTATTAACATTTTGTACAAGGCTTTAAAAAAGAGTTTCTGTACAGAAACAAGGGCTCAGATCCTTGGCTGCAGTATAGGAACACTCACCATATTCCCCCCAGGGGTGTGTGCTGATGATGGAAGAGGAGCATGAGTTTGGATTTGGGAGCTCCGTGCTCTGTTGCTAGCTCTTCCACAGGCTTGTCATGTGTCCTTGCACAAGTATTTTCACTTTTCTGTCTGCCTCCATTTCTGTAAAATGGGGCTAGTAGCACTTGCCTACCTACCTATCTCACAAAAGGGGTGTTAGCATTAATGTTTGCACAACACTTTTAATATGCAAAGCACAGTATAAATGCTAAGTATTATCTTTGGTGATTGTTCCAGGATTAGTGATGCATGCAAATGACCCCAAGACTACGCATCATCTTGGTGACCAATGGCCATATCTCCACCACGTCAGGTGAGGTGTTGGTAGTCACCAGTTTCTTGAAGCATTTTCCTCTTTCAGGTAGACTCAGTTCCATCTATCCTGGGTTAAGTTTGAGTCAGCTGTTCATGCAGGTGTCAATTCCTTCATACATTGCGATAGCTAGTAGATGGCATTGTCTGTGTTGGATGAAAAGAAGACATGGAGCTGTGTGGTTATTGGTGTACTGTTTGGATTGTAGGCTGTTTTAACTCACAGTTGCCACTAATAGCTGTACATAGATTTTATGTAAGTGTGGTAATAGTCCTGTAGGACTCCACATGTGAGAGCTCAGGGTGAAGGAGCAGTTGCCCAACATTTCTCTTTCAGACTCAATCACAAAAGAGCGTATAGCACAGTTCTCTCAGTTCCTGCCAGTGTACTCACAGATTCAGCGTTTGCAAGGCCAGAAGGAATCACTATGATTATCTAATCTGACCTCCTGTATAACTTCCCTAAAATAATTCCTAAAGCAAATCTTTTAGATCAATGATTCTCAACCAGGAGTACACGTACCCCTGGGGTACGCAGAGGTCTTCCAGCGGGTACATCAACTCATCTAGATATTTGCTTAGTTTTACAACAGTATACATAAAAAGCACTAGCAAAATCAGTACCAATTAAAATTTCATTCAGACGACTTGTTTATACTGCTCTATATACTATACACTGAAATGTAAGTACAATATTTATATTCCAATTGATTTATTTTAGAATTATGTGGTAAAAATGAAAGTCAGCAATTTTTCAGTAATAGTGTTCTGTGACACTTTTATATTTTTATGTCTGATTTTGTAAGCAAGTAGTTTTTAAGCGAGGTGAAACTTGGGGGTACATAAGACAAATCATGAAGGTATTTATAGACTGTAATCAAGTCTTCCCTTAACCTTTCTTTTGTTAAACTAAATAGGTGGAGTACTATAAGGCACGTTTTCTAATCCTTTAATCATTCTTGTGGCTCTTCCCAGAACCCTCTCCAATTTTTCTACATCCTTCTTTGATGTCAATGGAGTCAAAAGGAGCTGAAAGACCAAGTAGTATTAGCCTTGCAGCTTCCTCTCTGTCCTGGTCTGAAGCCAAAGTAAAACTAAATTATCAGTGATTTTTTTCATGTAGATCAGCCACCTCTGCTCACAGTTGCTTCCTTCACTGCAGTACCTTAAATAAGCCTACTGACTTAGGGGCGAGCAATTGTGGCATAATTATTCAATATGGGTCTGGGTTTTGGAGTCTGGCCCTTTAAGCAGCAAGTTTCAGAGATGAGGTGTGCAAGAAAAAGCTTAATTATAGATTCACCAGCTGCATACTGAGGTTAAGAGGACCTCCAAAAATCAATGAGTTCCCCACATCTTACCCATTCCTGTCTAGCAGAACCTCGCTGATTACACCGCTTGCTGCCTTCCTATCTAATTTAGATTTTTCCATGACAGCCATCACCATAATATCTAAACACTGATGCTATGGGTGAAATCCAGCCATTTGCAGGGGGCTAGTGCAGGCCCTATCTGATACTTCAGACTCACTCAAATCCCGTTTGAACATTTTAATGGGACAGAAGTGGCTTTGCAGTACACAGGGGTGAATTTCACCCTGTCTGCACTGGCATCATTGCAGATCGGATAAGGGGTAGGGCAGTAGAATTTGCCCCACATATTGAAATACAAAATAAATAATTAAATGACTGTTACATTTTGTCCACCTCTGAAGAGTAATGTAATCTCTAGAAGCCCCCTTCCACCTTCCCCTCCTGAGAGGTTGTAGGTACAGTCCATCTCCATCACTCCACATTTTAAACTTGTTGTCATCTAAGCAATACTTCTGAAAATGAAAAGTAAGAATTTTATTTAGAAATAGGTCACTTGTGGCTGAAAAAAAGATCTGAGATGTTTTAAAAATTCTTTTCTGTTCTTCTCTCCAATGGAGACATAACCATTTCCATAATCAACATGATCTTCCTTGGTTTTGTGCCAATTTTTTTTTGTTTCTTTTCTGTGAATTCCTCCCGACTCTCTCTCTCTCTCGCGCGCGCACACACACACACACACGCCTTCTGCACAGGGGTGTGTGTGTGTATCGATGAACTCTCATTAGCATTCCAAAGGGGTTTCATCCAGCATTAGCAGTAGCTTCAAAGAAAATCACCAAATATTGCAAAACTCAACGATAAAATCATGAGAGTTGGCCATGCTGACAATCTCATTAAAAGAGAGCAATATGCCTGCTTTCTGAATAACTTTTTCCTCCTTGCAGAGTGCAAGAATCCACAACCTACATTTGTTAGTGTGTCTCTGAGAAGGCGGTGCCGTATCTCAGAGGTAGCATATATACTATATGTATTGTTATGGTTGCTATGGTAAGTGCTCATATAAAACCCTTGCTGGCCAGAGCACAAGTTAAATCAGGCCCTAGGCAGGCTTAACTCATTCACTGGCCTACTGGGGAACTTGTTTGGAGCATTTCTTTTTATCAGTAAGTACATAGTTTTTCCGGCAACTCAGCCTAAATGTACTGTAACTTTTCCCCACTTCCCCCTGGGTTTTGATCCATGTGTACATCTTGGGAATTATCCTTCATTATCACTCCTTGTGCACTTGGGAGGAAAAGGACTTTAATAAAAGTAAGAGTCTGCTAGTAGTTTGTGAACAATGTTATGCCATTGTACTGCTTGAGGTGTAACTGCCATCTACCAGCTGTGGTTGTAAGAACTTCACATAGGGAGGATAAATGTTTCAACTGGGACATTTCAAGAAGGAACACTTGTGCCCTTCTGATCCAGGTCTGTTCCAGGGGTTGGTGGGGCCCCAGGCATAACTGAAACAGCCATGAGGCCCAGTCTAATTTAGGGCAGCCCAGGAGCTCAGCAGCGCTGTGTGCTGTGGCCCCACCCACAAGGTTTGATAGGGGGTCCTCAGGAGATGGCTTTACAGCTGTTTTCCACAGTTGCTGCCCTAGGGGAATCCTCCCTGAGGCGAATAAGGGTTTTATAGTTCTGGTTAACACTGCAGAGCCATACTTGTCAGTCATTTTGCAAACACAGTTTAGGCTAGTAGTATAGTTCTAGCGCAATTTTATTCCATAGTGGACAGATTTTTTTAATAACTATTCTGTACTGTTCTCCTTAGCAGGGTTCTAGCATAATTTCTTGGCAAAAGCCCTGATCCTACAAATGTGGTATCTTTTTTACACATCAGCATTTCCATTGAACTTAATGGGCTGCTCACAGGTGCAAAATTAGGCACTTGCAAAAGTGTTTGCAGGATTGAGACCATGGTTCATAATATTCATAGACACAAGCCAGGTTTGATGTGCAGCCATGTTGAAAAACCATTTCAAATACAGTTGAAAACACTATTATTAAAAGGGCCAAAGACACCTCAAAATTTAATGGATATTCTGATTATAATAAGCTACTAAAATTATCTGTTTAGCCTTAGATAAATTCTTGTCACTCACATGCTGATAACTGGATTCATTCCATTTTAATGACATACGAATTTAAAAGATTATATGCTTTCAAATATCATAAAGTGGAATCTTTTCTCCACATGTGGAACCTGGTAAATAAGTACTTTAACTAGGGAAACAAATAATTTTGTAGTCAACATTGATGAATATGTATCTATAGTGTAAAATATTTATGTATAGTTGAATATTAGGTAGCCTCCATATTTTTCTTTTATATAGTTTATAAAAACAATGATAAAGAACTTACAAATCAAGAAATATTTAGCTATTTTTCCTTCAGAAATTGAAGCAAAATAGGGAAGTATAATTGGCCGGAGTGGATGATTTCCAAACAGAGCATCTGGGTGACAGGCTAAGGGATGGTACAGACCATCAGTAGAGGACTGGTGGCTCAAAGGGGGAAGAGCTGAGTGAAGAACACCTGTTTGTTTGTTTGTTTGTTTCTTATCCTGAAAGAATGAAATTTTTGGTTTGGTCAGGGTGCTAAACTACCTTATTAGTAGGGAAACTGAGGCAGCGGTCACATTCACACAGCAGAGGTAAGAGGTAGAACAACATCTCTGAATAAAATTAATGCTCTAAATGCTGTTGTAAATTGTCTGTAGGTCAGAAAATGGGTTTAAGTGCCAGAATATTCCCAATTGCATCAATCTAGAATTCACTGGTTGTGCAAAAGAAGTATGATTCTTCTCTACTATGCAGGAGCTGGAAGAGGGGGATGCAGTTGGAGTGTAATAAGCCCAAAAAGGGACTTATTCCAAGGACGTGTCAGGAGAAAAGTCCTCCTAAAGCAATTCAGCCGCTTGTCTCAGAATAAAAAATCCAGACATGAGTCATCCCAAAATAGATGAACAGTTCCTCCCCAAGTAATAGTACACTGATATCTTCATCAGCCTATAGCTTGACAACCTGTTCCATATTGTAGGGACTTGAAAAATGGCCCCCGTTCTGTGATGGCCACCTTATCCCAGTCAAAATGGGTAATAGACTGATAAGTGCCTCTTACATCTGCCTGTGGTATAAACCTGCCAGTCAGTCTGGCAGACAAATTCCTTCATCGATTGCTGCTATGACTATTTCTCTTCTTTTTCTTCTTCTTCTTCTTCTTGTTGCTAATCATCACCAGGCAGTTATTTTGTTGTAAAGGGACAATGCTTTAGAGAACAAGAGGCCTGGGTAGCAAGAACACATTTCCACAGCCCTGGCACGAAGACAAATAAACCATACAAGAATGTGACCACATCCTTCACAATTAGAGCTGTGCATATGCATTCGGTTACTGTGACAGTGAGGAGAGGAAATGTAAATGTAAACTCTGCACCTTGTAGCCTAATGTTTATGGGAATGCTACTGAGTGCAGGGCCCATAAAACCCAGAAAGGGGAAAGATTTATATTCTTCTAAAATTCTTTAGAAACTGTTTAGCTTTTACCTCACCCCAAATTGCTACTTCTATCTGACAGATTCAGATCCACAGTGGATTTTTCAAACTATGCTGCTGATCCTAAGAGTTTTGCTCACAGAGTCAGGAAACAGAAATAATAACCATGTGACTTATGTGCCCAATAAGAACTGACCAAATCAATGTGAACATTGAATATCAAGTACACACAGTGGACTAGTTGTGATTAATCCATAGAGTTAAACAAAACTGTCAGGCACACTCAAATAATGAGGAAATCTGCTCTCAGACAGTCTGCAAAGGGAGCTATATTCATAAAAGTAAATTTTTCACTTCCCTCTAATGGTAGGAATGTTGCCATTTTCAATAAACAGGAGAAAATTCTCCTCTCTGATTCTCAGGGCTGAAGCTGTAGTGAATATTCTGAACTTCTGATGTTGCTGGAAGCTCCAGAGTCCAGACTATATATAATAAGGATTTTGCCCAAAGAGGATATGGTGAAGTGCCTTTGTTGAGCAGCATTAGTAGGCCCTTCCTAGTATCTGGGAATAGTTTTGAGTTAGGGATATAGGTTGGGACTTTCAAAGGAGCTGAAGGGAGTTAGACAACCAGCCTCCTTTTAAATTAAATGGGAGTTAAGCATTTAGGTCCTTTAGATACTTTTGGTTGGGATTTTCAAGAGACCATAGTGTGAAAGCTTGGACCCTGGGGAGAAATGCATGTATATGTGTAGATATCTCTGACAGTCTGGTGGAATATGCTCACCTGTGGTTATTTGTGCTAGAAGTGATATTTTGAATTGCTCCTATACTTAATACAGCACCTCGAAGTATTAGAAGCAGGAGAAGAAACAAAAAATGCCCTGAAGGGCCTGTCCAGGAGAACAAAGGAACATCCCTTTTTCAAAATCTGGTTGTCACAGACCAACTGATAAACAGTTGTGTAGACTGCCTGGATGCAAGAATTTCTACCCTGATGGGATTTAGGACAGGGCTTATTTTTCAACATATGGAGACTCTGGGAGATATCGGATTAAGGGTATGTCAATTTAGGAAGAAACAATGCATTGCACACATACAAAATGGGAAATGACAGCCTAGGAAGGAGTACTGCGAAAAAGGGATCTGAGGGTCATAATGAACCACAAGCTAAATATGAGTCAACAGTGTAACACTGTTGCAAAAAAAGCGAACATCATTCTGGGATGTATTAGCAGGAGTGTTGTAAGCAAGACACGAGAAGTCATTCTTCCACTCTACTCCGCACTGATTAGCCTTCAACTGGAGTATTGTGTCCAGTTCTGGGCGCCACATTTCAGGAAAGATGTGGACAAATTGGAGAAAGTCCAGAGAAGAGCAACAAAAATGATTAAAGATCTAGAAAACATGACCTATGAGGGAAGATTGAAAAAATTTGGTTTGTTTCATCTGGAAAAGAGAAGACTAAGAGGAGACATAACAGTTTTCAAGTACATAAAAGGTTGTTGCAAGGAGGATGGAGAACAATTGTTCTTCCTAACCTCTGAGGGTAGGACAAGAACCAATGGGCTTAAATTGCAGCAAAGACAGTTTAGGTTGGACATTAGGAAGTTTTTCCTAACTGTCAGGGTGGTTAAGCACTGGAATAAATTGCTTAGGGAGGTTGTGGAATCTCCATCATTGGAGATTTTTAAGAGCAGGTTAGACAAACACCTGTCAGGGATGGTCTAGATAATACTTAGTCCTGCCATGAGTGGAGGGGAATGGACTCGATGACCTCTCGAGGTCCCTTCTAGTCCTATGATTCTATGCTACAGCATTGCAGCTACATCACTGTAGTGTAGATAGTTGCTACAGCAAAGGAAGGGTTTTTTTTCATGGCTATGGTAAATCCATCCTCTCGAGAGGCAGTAGCTAGGTCAATGGAAGAATTGTTCCATCAGCCTAGAAGTGTCTACACCAAGGCTTAGGTCAGCTCAACTACATCTCTCAGGGTGTGAATTTTTCATACCCTTGAGGGACCTAGGTAGTCGACCAAAATTTTAAATGTAGACCAGGCCTGAATGGTAATCTGCTGTGAGTAACAACATACCTTCTCATGTTTTCTGATGTAGGATCTACCGAGGGCCTATGTGAAAAGCTGGAGGGAGTGGATAACACCCAAGTGATTGATCTTTGTGTGATGTGAAAATATTGGACAGTCTGCGATGGTATTCTTCAGTTCTATTTTAACCATGCAGTCTGCAAAAATTAAAAAATATTTGGGAACCTTAAAATCCCTTGTGAAAGGAGGTGCTCTGTAATCCCTTTTCAGACTTCAAACATCACAGTCCCAAATATCCACACCTGATATTAGGATGAAAAGTCTATGAACCACTTACCGTATTTCAGGAGATTGCTTGCTCTAATTTAATAGTGCCATAGAATAGGGCTTGTTGAAGAGCACATGGAAAGCAACACAGGCTTGATTTAATGATAAGTGTAATAGAACATTATTTTGGGCTGGATTCTCTTCTTAGAAACTCACATATAATTCCCATTGACGTCAAAGGCAGTTTCATGCATATATCTGAGCAAAGAAAGGAATCTAACATTTGAAAGGGGTTGAGAACCACAGCTGTATAGATGGGGAAAACCCCCAAAACATAAACATAAACCATGAGTTGACGGTTTTTCAATGCACATGTAAATATGAATCAAGAGTAAAACCACAACTGCACACAAAGAAAGAAACAAAACTTCTTTATCTGAAATGTTATTGAAATCTTGAGGCCCAGGGTAGCATTTGAAAAATGTAGCGCTATTAGGGTCCAATTGTCACAGATGTACTTTTATGAATGGCCAATTTATTTGTGTGCTACTCCTAAAGCATATGCACATGTTGTGATGTGTTTGCCGTAGCTGGGGTTTACGTGTGTGCATGGGGGGACACTGGGGGTGCAAAATGAAAATCTAGTTCATGAAGGGAATTTTCTATGTAATAAACCTCAGGGGATTGTGGACAACATGGAATTTAGGAAAACTCAGGCTCACATCATTAAGGGTTGCACTGTAATACTATACTATAAAGTGCGTGTGTTATGGGGAACCTCTATGTATAGGATGCCAGATATTTTCCACAATAAAGGATTATTGTGCCCTTTTATATTAAAAGCCCTAGCACTTTCATTGTTTGCAGCAGACCTCTGATGTTCAGCAAGGGAATAACTTTTGGTCTGGGAAGTGCCTTGTCTTTATCCTTTGAAATTCTGTTCAGTTTTAGGTAGAGCTGGGTGAAATTTTTCACACAGGTAGTTATTTGCTGAAAAAGGCAATTTTGGTCAACCCAAAACGATTTGCGAATTTGGCACAAATCGCTGAATAGTTTTAGCCAAACAATTTTTTTTGGGGGGGGTATCCTAGGTGCTATTCACAAAATGGCCAAAGAGGAGGTGGTGCCACCGCCACCCTTTTACATTTTAGCCCAGAGGTTAGTCATTCACTAGGATTCAATCTCCCCCCACCATGTGGAGAAGGAATTTGAACTCGGGTCTCCCACTCCTCAGCAGAGGTCCTAAGACATTGGGCTATGGGATATTCTGGGGCAGGGCTGTCTCAGTATCTCCTGTTGAAGCTGTTCCCTCTGTGCATAAAATACTAGAATAGTCATTTAGTCAGGGAGCGAGAGGCTCTCTAGCCTAGTGTATAGGGTAGTCACCTGAGAGGTGAACACCCATGTTTAATCCCTGTTCCACATCAGGTAGAGAGAGGGGATTGAAACTGGGTCTGCTACATCCCAGGTGAGTGCTTTAACCACTGGGCTAAAGGTAATGAGGGAAGAAGTTACTCCTCCACCACCCATTTAATGAATCTAGCCCGTCACTTCCTTTGCTTTTACTATTAAAAGAGCCCAGAAAAGAAAATTAAATGTTTGTCTTGTTTTTTGATTTGCTGGAATTTATGGGTCAACCCAGCGAACCTAAAAATCAGTTATTTGCCCAGCGCTAGCCTTTGGTGAGAGAGAAACTACTAAAAACACCTTTTCCAAACTCTAGCCTTTGTTACCCAGGGGAATTTTGGCAGCCGGGCAAAATAACAACTAAACACGCAGACTTTCTGAGGCAAGGCTTACGTCACTGCCAAAGCAGCTGCGGCGGCAGCAGCAGTGTACACTGTCCTGGGAATAGCTGTGGGCTGCCAGAGCAGCAGCAGTGCAGGTGAGGGGGCAGGCTGTGGAGAGAAAAGCTTTGGGCTGGGCTTCTTCATCCCCAGTAACTGGCATAACGCCCCAGTGACCCATTCCTCCTGCTGGTGGAATTCTCCCCCTCTGGATGGGGAGAGGAAGGGAGAGAGGGGGCTTGTCCACATGAACACTTAGTTTGCTGAGAGCCGTGTTGTAAATCTACCCCGCACTAGCCTGCCGCTCACGAAACGTGCTTGTGGAACCTGCTGCTATACACTAAAAGTTCCCTAGTGCACTTTAATCTGCTCCCATATAAAAGCTCCCCGGGGAACTGCAAGTGCACATCAGCAGGGTCCACACAGGCACTTTGTGGCAGGCTAGCGCAGGGTAGATTTATACCTCAGTTTCCAGAGAACTAAGTGTCTGTATAGACAGGCCCAGAGTGAAGGAGGGCTGGGCTGGGCTCCCCCTATAAGTCCCTCTCCATGAACTAGCCCCTGGCCCCACACATCCTTCCCCCACCCCCACTTTAAAGGGACACTACATAGGACAGGAGTTTGCATAACAAGAGCTCCCTGGGGAGGGGGGCAGAGAGCTGAGCCAGACTGAATTCCCCACCCTGCACCCAGAACTTGGGCCTAGTGGTCCACCTCCCATCTAGGATAACAGCCTTCTGCTGCTCCCAGCTAACATTATTAGTCCTGTAGCTCAAGTGGTCTGTGCTGAAGGTTTAGGTTTTAAATCCAGCTGCTGATGCATGATAGGACAAAGTGAGTTGCACATAATAAAATGTAATTTCTAAGGGTTTCTTTGAAAGGAAAAAGCTAAAAATAATTGCTGTCAGCAGTTGGGGCAGCCTGCTGGCAGTAGCTTTGCAGGAAATGTTTCCACAGCACAAGAGGACAATGCAGAGAGACCCCATACAAGATACACCACAGATTGATCCTAGCTAGGAAACCTTCAAGTACCAATTTGCTTGTGACAGTGGAGCGGATTGGCAAGGGCACCCCGGGTACTAGGCTGGAGGAGCCATGACCCTACTGCATTATCTCTTGGGGCCAGGCGAGGAATTGCTGAGTTTTTACCTTGAAATGTAATTGCATACGTTGCCGTACTGAAGATATTTTACAGCCTTTCCCTATCTGCCAGCCATTGTGAAATCAGCTCTGTAGTTTAGCCATCCGCTCAATGGTTATGGGACCTACTGGGGCTCGTGCCTCTAGAGCCTTGCCACTGAAGTAGCTTCTGCTCTTGTCTCCAAGTTGTGGTATGTCTGGTGTGCTGCTGAGTACATTGAGAGTTTTGGTACATAACAGCCCTTGGCAACCCTATTAATTACAGTCCCTTGGTACCCAACTCCGATTGAGGCTGTAGCTGGGGGCCCGAACATCTAACTGTGTGTGAACATACTTTTGAAAGAGTGTGTAGAGGCTGCCCCATATCTGCTTCTCAGTCCACTTCTCCTACATTTGAGCAAAGCAAACGAAAAAAATTTTAATAGCACTTTTAAAAACCAGAGACCAATTTCCCTCCCCATCTCCTTTCCATTTGCGGGACTTTCCATATCAGTGTGGGTTAAATCATCATACTCTCCAGGTATCTTGTGTTTGAATTGTCCTGAGTGACATCGAACTGGGGGAAGGCAGCAACATTTGGAACCAAGGGGCTGTATATCCTTTTCAAAACTCCACTGCACCTTCCTCCTTCTGTGGTAAAGTGACTCATCTGTGTGACTTCAGTGGAGTTGTGCTATTTTGTACCCGTAGTGAATATGGGTTAGAGAGAACAGCAGTGCCTGGAGAATGTAGCAGCGAAGATTTACATAGCTCAGTGGCTGGGCATCCTGCTGAACCTGATAGGTTGGGCAGCCAAGATTGAGGAGAGCAGATTTTCAAAGAGCAGGCAGTGCCCACATTCTGCTTAGAAAATTCTGCTAGTTGTCCAAGCACCCAAAACTGGATCAAAACTGGACTAAAACTCAGCTCCTTGGCAAAGCCCCAAAAGAGGCCTTTTCAAAACTCCACTGCACCTTCCTCCTTCTGTGGTTTAGCTGGAGCCCGATTTATTTTTTGCAAGCCAGAGTCAATAAAGCAATGACACGTTAATTTACACTTCAGTGACTGTATCTTCCCAGTATAAAGATAGCAATGGATTTTTCGTTAATGAAAGATCAGAATTTGCAGAATACTGGGGAATGTAGCACCAGTCTGTGAAGACGCCTTGAAGTTGAAGGAGCTGTGATTGGTTGATTTATTTATCCAACCCCCAATTTGTCTCCTGGCTCTGAAGTTAGGGCAGTTTATTTGGGAACACTGTGCTGTTTGTGTTCCAGTTCAGCATTTACAAATCTCTTCTGTAAAGTCAGCCTGATTAAAATTAAAGTCCATGGAAAGACTCATGGTGACTCAGTGGGCTTTGGATCAGGTGCCTCGGTACTCAGCAACTTGAGAGCCACTGCCAACATGCCTGTAGTATCTGGCCAAACGGGGAGAATATGCAGTGAGATCACCAAAGGGACAGAGCTTCTGTAGGCTTTATTGAACTCTTTGCAAGTTGTGAAGGTATTTTTCAAGCTAAAATCATTTGAATTTCCTCTCTCCCCAAGCTTACCAGTGCAGTAGTCCTCATTAAAACTTTCTGCATGTGAATTTTCAGTCCAAAGTATAATACCAATCCAAACTATAATAGACATACACAAATACTGTTGTAGGCAAAATTCTGTTCTCTTTCAGTGTGAATCCAGAGTAACTTTGTTGGTTTCAAACAAGTTGATTAGATTTGCACTGGCCACAAATATAGTGCAGCATTTGGCTCCCTGTGTGTGACTTGAAATCAGTATGACAATAAGATCAGGATCACTAATTTTTGCTATATTATGAAGTGACAGATATGTCCTGTTCGTCTGTGCTGTGATTTTGTGAGTGGTGATATTCATTTCACACAGCCCATTTCTGTTCCAGCTGGAATGATAGGAGATGCAAACTTTGACTTATGCAGTTGAAAGAGATATTGTTTGATGGAAGTGTGTGGGTGGCAAGTAAAACAAGCAGCTAAGTGTCAGCACAAGAAGCAAACATTCTCCTTTCCCCCCTCTCAACGTAGTTTTTGACGTAATGAGCATTGCTTCCAATTTTCCTTGCAAATAGGCATTACTGGTGACCATGGCAACTGTCATATTCAAAAGATGTCCTGTCAGGAGCCATGAAAGGCCTAGAGACATTTGTATTAGATGGTCACAGCCATGCTAGCTAATGCTTAACAAATACACTACTAGGCTGCATTCGTCAAAATGAAGAGCACAAACATTTGTGTTTCATTAAACAGAAATTAATAAGACTCAAATAGGAAGAAACCAAACTGGACTGTTTTTTTGTGTATACAGCTGTGTTATGAAGTAATACAGGGAACGTTAGTATGAATAATGATTGCACATGTGTATTCAATTTATTTCCTTTACTTCGTATACCGTCTCCTTTAACCCTTTTTCTCTGTAGGTTTTTCAGAAATCAAACACAGGTTTCACAGCTGGCCGAGCCAGGGGTTTCAACTGTTCCTTTCACATTATGGAGGTCCAATAGCACTTCTTTATTTGAAAGGCGCTCTGGGTCACTGGTAAGTTGTACTTTTGAAAAATGTTCACATACCTGATGACTGAGTACATGAAGCTGGTGGTTTGATTTTTACCAGCAAAAGTAAATATTCCTTGTCTCTCAACAATGAGGGCCAGATCCTCAGCTGGTGTAAATGGAGCTTGGCTTTAATGGAGCTGTGCTAATTTACACTAGCTAAGGATTTGGCCCAGAGTCTATACATTACAAAATAATGTGGAATCTGTTTTTAGTTTAGATGAAAATCAAAAGTGAAAGTCCAGGAAGCAAGCAGATTCCCCTCATATGACACCCTCTTTTCTGGCTCAATGTTGCAAAACATAATTCAGAGCAGTTCATTCTACTCGTTGCTACAAATAAACAACAAAAGTAGACTGTGTCACACAGTTTGACAGTGACAGTCTGTACTAGCCTTATAGGCCCCAGTTGCTTTGCTTTCTCTGGGCAGCTTAACCTTGCTGCTTTTCTTCCAAGAATTAAAAAAAAAAAAGAATTGGCCAGGAATCTTGCTCAGCAGTTAGTCCAGGCCAACTGCCCAGTGCATGTGCATGTACCAATGCCCGGATTCCCTCTCTCTTAACTGGTCATAATTATTCTTCTCTTATCATTTTCCCATTATGATGTCCTAATTTTATAGGCATGAGAAATAATTGTCCCAACAACCATATTTTTATCACACAAAGCTTTTATTCCCACAAGGCCTAGTTTTGCAAGAGTTTAAAAACTTCAATATTTGTGCCAGCACTCTTTGCCCCTCCCTGTTCTGTTCTCCTTGCACTCCATTCTCTCTTTCTTTCAGTCTGTGAAATTCCATTGTCCCACTAAATCTCCATCTTTCAGGCTAAACTGAATAAGATCCTTCATCACAGGCTGGGCAAGTGGGTGGGGGCTAGAAAATGGGAAACATTTCTCTTTCTCCATGTGATTGTAAAATGGGAATTTGCAATGCCATTAGCATGCACATGTCCAGACCTGGAATTCTGTAGAAAAGCAGACTCTGATCTAGTAATGGATCGGTGTATAGGTAACCAAGTGGGTTGCTCTGTTGTCTAAGGTCCTGTCCATTTTTTTCTTAGTTCCAGGAAACAGCAACAATTGAAGGTAGAAGGAAACTAGTGATTACCTCAATTCCTCAAACCAAAACTCCAGGTCCAAACAACCCTGAGTTTTGGGAGAGTTCAAAATCAGATATGAACCACATCTAAATCTTGTGGCTTGAACCCATCTCTGTTTCTAATTCTTCTGCGTATAGAGTTCTACAGTTTTTCTCCTGTCAATGTTGTACAGTGGGTGGGAGGGGAGTGCATAGAAATGGCAGGATAAGCTTGTAGAGAAGCTAGCCAATGTTCAATTACAAGCCCATATTAACTGAAGCTTATC
Source organism: Chelydra serpentina (assembly GCA_037349315.1). NCBI lineage: Eukaryota > Metazoa > Chordata > Testudines > Chelydridae > Chelydra > Chelydra serpentina. The sequence continues at coordinate 55,388,039 of JBAIAC010000004.1, read as the reverse complement.
TTAGACCTGTCACAGTCTGGATGCAGGCTAATACATGGAAATGAAACTGCCTTAGTTGCACTGATGGATGATTTCCTCCTGTGAATGAAAAGAGGATAGAAATCCATTCTCATACTCCCGTGCCTCTCTATAGCATTCAGCACTGTTAACCATGAGATACTGCTGTCTTGCCGGAGAGAGGTGGCAGGGATCCAGGAGAATGCGCTAAAATGATATACGTCCTGCCTGGAGGGACAAACCCAGGCATCAGTGATGGGAAATTGCATCTCCACTACCAGACCTATCACTTGGTCCTTTTCAACATATACTTGCAGTCACTAGTTGAACTGGTCAGATGACATGGATTAAAGTGCCAGAAATATGCACGGCACATAGCTCTACCTATCCATCGCCACATATGACCACCCCACCCCCACCGAGATGGCCCAGTACCTGGATGAAATCAGCTCATGAATAAAGAACAGCCAGCTGAATTTGAACCCAAGCAAGACAGAGGTGATGCTAGTGGGCAGAGGGAAGTAACCTGAAGAACTTGCAATGCTGGTGCCATCTCCATTGGTTGAAGATACAAACTCATAATTAGCCAATTTATTCCATAGTCTAGAAATGCTCCTTGCTTACACTAAACTCTCTCATAGCAGCATCCATGAGTAATGCTTTCTGTTAGCTCCAGTTGGCTAGGAGACTCCATCATATCCTGGAAGACAATTACCTGACCTCAGTTATTTCATGCCTTCATCATCTATTGGCTGGACTACAGCAATGCAGTATATCTGGGCATGAAACCTTCAGTGCTTGTGTGATGGGGTGTGTGCCCCACACTGGCCCATAAGGGGTTAATAGAGCCCTAGGGAGGCTACGCAGGAGGCATCCAATTAGAGAGAGGCTGCGAGGACCAGCCAATGGGCTGGCCCATATTAGAAGGGCTGCAGAGCACAGCAACTTGAGTTGCTCCTGGAGTTTGAGGAGGGAGGACTGGCTGCCTTGCAGGTGGAAGAAAGCTAGCTCCCGGGACAAAGCAGTGCTGGGCAGGATCAGGGGAGTGAGAGCGAGTTCCTGGCTAGCTGCTAAAACTGGCATGCTGAAGCCCTGAGGTAAGGGTGAAGAAGGTGCTAGAGCTACGGGGAAGTGGCCCAGGGAAATAGACTGAGCGGTTAGAGGGGACGCAGCAAGTGGTCGTCCCCCCACTCCTCACCACTGGGGAAGTGGCTAAACAGTAGACTGTGCTTGCCACTGAAGGGAGTGGCTGGACTGTGGAGGAAAGTGATGGCAGCGAGGCACCCCCAGAAGAGGGCGCACTGGCGAACAGATCTAATCCCGGGGACAGCCAGCAGGAGGCGCTGCAGTGTGAGTCGCACCCCTTCACAGCTTGGGAAACTCAAGCTAGTACAGAGCACTACAGGATATCTCCTCAGCGGCACAAGTTACTGTGAGCACATCAAACCTGTCCTCTGCATCTACACCAACTTCCCATAGAATTTCAAATCAAGTTCACGGTCTCAGTCCTTTAACTTCAGGGTGCCCCTGGCCTGGGCCCAGGATATCTAAAAGGCCACCTAAAGCTCAAAGATGAAGATTATGGCTGACCACTTTGCTCCTCTGGCACAATGGAACTTTCTGCAATAAGGGCAAAGCTGACCTGTGCTGGAGACAGAACCTTCTCAGGTCCAGTCTGAGACTGGAATGAACCCCCCACAGGAACTAAAGACCATCACAAACCTCACCACCTTTCGCTCCCAGGGCAAGGCACATTTCTTTGACCATGCATTCATTAACATAAACACCTAGCAACACGTATATTTAAATAAATAAACAAACCCTGCCAACCCAAGACACTCCACAGTCCACTACATACACTTCTCCCCCCGGGGAGAGAATAAGAGAGCACACATGTGACAGATGTTGGTCACATCAGTAGAGCCCAGCGTGGATACAAATCTGTACAGCCGCGGATATAAATCAGTATCCGCGGAACCACAGGGCTCTCCCGGGAACTGTAGCGGCAAAAGGAGCAGAACATGGGGCCACCGCTCCCAGGAGCCAGTGCCCTGCGCCGGCAGTTCCTCCAGCATGGCTGCACCACCCGCAGTCCTGCCCCAGCCCTGCCCCCATTCCTTCCATGCAGCTCTCTGCAGCCATGCGCACACTAGTGCGACCAGGGACAGCTGCCAGTGAGCCTGGTGCCTGCCCCAGTGGGAGGGGTTGGGGGCGGTACAGCCGCGCCGGAGGAGCTGCTGGCACAGGGCGCTAGCTCCTGGGAACGGCGGCCCCACGTTCTGCTCCTTTCGCTGCTGCGGTTCTCGGAACAGCCCCGTGGTTCGGTGGATACCGATTTATATCTGCGGCTATCCATGCAGGACTCTGCACATCAGTTAATGCCCTGCTGGAAGGCACTCAGATACTATACTGATAAGCATAGTAAAAGAACCTATATTGACTAGATTAGAACCCAGGACACATGTATGACCTGATTTTTTTTCAGAAGTGCTGAGCATATTCAGCTCTCTTTAACTACAATGGTATTTGTGCTTATGTAAATCAGGCCACTTTGATTTAGATACCTAAATAGAAATTGGGTGCCTAACATATCGGACATGAAGTCTACTATTATGTTGTTGATGTCATCCTGAAATATTCTTTATACTCAGAAGGGTATTTTAAGGTGACAAGTATTCTAAAACTGGAAATTTTCAGTGTATATTTATATTCATTGGTTTTACAAAACAGCAAAAATACAGGTATAGCAAAAATTTCCTACTACTTCTTCCCCCAGCTGTCACTACCCCGTCCTTGTGCTATGAGAAGCAGCAGCAAAGGCTGGCCCACAACATGATACAATTGCACATATGTATCTGGCCTCATTCACATGAAATATAATAGGCCAAAATATACTACTTCTACGGTATCAATATATGGTTAGTGCATAGATATCTCTAGGCAAGGTTGTGCAGAATGTATTGATATGAGTCAAACAGCAAAATCTAAATTATGATGCCACCTATATGTTAGCAGAGGATTCTAATCCTGAGTATTTCATTTGTTGGGACTCTATTTTATTTAGTTGGTCTATGTTGTTATATTTTGGCTACCATGTGAAAACTTTAGTAACAAACTAAAATATTAGTAACAATATTTATAAAAACAAGTGCCCTGGACCAAATTTATCCTTGATGGCAATGGAATTTCCATCCAGGAATTTGGCACCCTGTCTTAAAATAACAGAAAAGAGACACTACCGAGGTTCTTGAGCCCAAAATGTAATAGACTGTATAGGGCTGACTTAAAATTTTGCGCAACAGTTTTCCATCAGGAAACACATTAAATGTGTCAATTTCATCAAAATTTTCTGTGGGAAATTATCAAAATGTTTCATTTCAATAAGCTCCAAACATTTCATTTTGGCTCAATCATAAATTATAAAAGTTGAAACAAATAAAAAACAAAACTTTGATAAGATCGAAGTTAAACATTTTTGAAATGTTTAATTTTGCAAAAAATTCCAAGACTTTTAAATTTTGTTTCACCTTGGAATTTCCCATGGAATGGAAATGCTATTTTTCTGATCAGCTCTAATATGGAAACTGTGTTTCTACCCACCCCACAAATACAGACTTGTGAGTGCTTCATTTTTTGTTAAATTAGAAAAAAACAAAATTTGTTGGGGGAAAAAACCAAATGGCCTTTTTTCAGGTTTCTGAGGGCATATCATGTGGGTGGGTGGGTGGATGGGGAGATAATATATACTATAAAAGAAATTATTCAGCAGTGCCCCTCTCAGGCTGGGACACCAAATGACAGGAGCAAATAAAACAAAACAGGTTTTTTAGTTAAGCCAAATAATTCATCCTTAATTTACATTATTATATGTAAGTATTGCAACATTTGATCTAAACTTATATATAATATATAAGAACATAGAAGATAAGAACGGCCATACTGGGTCAGACCAAAAGTCCATCTAGCCCAGTATCCTGTCTTCCTACAGTTGCCAATGCCAGGGGCTTAAGAGGGAATGAACAGAACAAGGCAATCATAGAGTGATCCATCCCGTCGCCCATTCCCAGCTTCTGGCAATCAAAGGCTACGGACACCCAGGGCATGGGGTTGCATCAGTGACCATCTTGGCTAATAGCACTGGTCTGCAATTTTTGAGAATAAAATTTATTATGAAACAAAAGGCAAAAAACTATTATGTACATAGTTTAGTCCTATTCAGTGTCTACTCGGCGCTTCTTGGCTTGTCTCTTGTATTCATTAAATGGAGCATCTCTTGTCACTGTCCAGCAATAGTCTGCAAGCATTGATGGGCTCTATTTGCCCTGATAGCGTTTCTCCATTGTTGCAAAGTCCTGGTGAAATCGCTCGCCGTGCTCATCACTCACTGCTCCGCAGTTCGGTGGAAAAAAATCTAGATGAGAGTGCAAAAAATGTATCTTTAGTGACATGTTGCAACCAAGGCTTTTGTATGCCTTGAGGAGGTTTTCCACCAACAACCTGTAGTTGTCTGCCTTGTTGTTTCCGAGAAAATTTATTGCCACTAACTGGAAGGCTTTCCATGCCTTTTTTTCCTTGCCACGCAGTGCATGGTCAAATGCATCATCTCGAAGAAGTTCACGAATCTGAGGACCAACAAAGACACCTTCCTTTATCTTAGCTTCACTTAACCTTGGCAATTTTCCACGGAGGTACTTGAAAGCTGCTTGTGTTTTGTCAATGGCCTTGACAAAGTTCTTCATCAGACCCAGCTTGATGTGTAAGGGTGGTAACAAAATCTTCCTTGATTCAACAAGTGGTGGATGCTGAACACTTTTCCTCCCAGGCTCCAATGACTGTCGGAGTGGCCAATCTTTCTTGATGTAGTGGGAATCTCTTGCACGACTATCCCATTTGCAGAGAAAACAGCAGTACTTTGTGTATAACAGTCTGCAGACCAAGCAAGAGAGCAACAACCTTCAAATCGCCACAAAGCTGCCACTGATGTTGGTCATAGTTAGGGTGACCAGTTGTCCCGATTTTATAGGGACAGTCCCGATTTTTGGGTCTTTTTCTTATATAGGCTCCTATTACCCCCCACCCCCTGTCCCGATTTTTCACACTTGCTGTCTGGTCACCCTAGTCATAGTTTATGCACCTCAAAAGTTGTTTCATGTTGTCATAGGTTTCCTTCATATGGACTGCATGACCAACTGGAATTGATGGCAAAACATTGCCATTATGCAGTAAAACAGCTTTAAGACTCGTCTTCGATGAATCAATGAACAGTCTCCACTCATCTGGATCGTGAATGATGTTGAGGGCTGCCATCACACCATGGATGTTGTTGCAGGCTACAAGATCACCTTCCATGAAGAAGAATGGGACAAGATCCTTTTGACGGTCACGGAACATGGAAACCCTAACATCACCTGCCAGGAGATTCCACTGCTGTAGTCTGGAGCCCAAAAGCTCTGCCTTACTCTTGGGTAGTTCCAAATCCCTGACAAGGTCATTCAGTTCACCTTGTGTTATGAGGTGTGGTTCAGAGGAGGAGGATGGGAGAAAATGTGGGTCCAGAAGTTTCATCCTCTTCCTCGTCTGACTCAAGTGAGAATGATTCTGGTGCATCAGGAACCGGCAGTCCTTCTCCGTGGGGTACTGGGCGTATAGCTGATGGAATGTTTGGATAATGCACAGTCCACTTTTTCTTCTTTGACACACCTTTCCCAACTGGAGGCACCATGCAGAAGTAATAATTGCTGGTATGATCTGTTGGCTCTCTCCAAATCATTGGCACTGCAAAAGGCATAGATTTCCTTTTCCTGTTCAACCACTGGTGAAGATTTGTTGCACAAGTGTTGCAGCATATGTGTGGGGCCCACCTCTTGTCCTGATCTCCAATTTTGCAGCCAAAATAAAGGTGATAGGCTTTCTTTACCATAGTGGTTATACTGCGCTTTTGTGATGCAAAAGTCACTTCACCACAAACATAGCAGAAGTTATCTGCACTGTTCACACAAGTACAAGGCATCTCTGCTCACTTTGGCTAAACAGAAATGTGTCCCTTTGCAAAATCAAACTGACAAATAGAGCACGACACTGTATGATTTCTAGAGCTGATATAGGGCAATTTGTTAGTAGCTTCGTTATGATTGCATCATCCATGACTTCTAGGAATAACATGATGCAATTCATATCCTGTATGACGCAATACCAGCTTCAGATTGCATCATTCATTGTTTTGCCTAAAAAGCAAGTACTGTCCAAACCCAGTCATAGATTTATTCATAGATCCAGTCAAAGATGTATTTTAGTCATTTCTGGTTTAAATTGAGAACCCTTCCCTTTATAACTCACTTATCCTCCGCCATTCCCAAGTCAAGGGTCGTATATACTGACCCAATAGCATGTCTTGAAAACTAGAGCCAATCAACAATTTTAAGCATCATTTTCGTTCTCAGTGACCCAGAATTAGTAAAGTTTGACTACATTTATTTCAGAAGCCTTTTGGCTGTAGAGCAGTGTAGCCATTGATGTTACTTCACCAACCTTGTCTCTCTAATATAATATTTCACGGTGATCTGACTGATTCGTTCCAATACTTTTGAACAACATACAAATCTGGTCTTTCACTTGGTAATTTACTGACCCAGGAGAACTCAGTTCAGGTGTACAATATGCTTTTCAGTAAGGTTCCACTTTAAAAAACCAACCAAACATTGTTTCAGGTGGATTGACTAAGACAAAAGGAGGTGAAAGTGACTTAGTGGAGATCAGTATCAAGGGTGGAGGTGTCATCTTTAATTTTAATTTCCTTGCTTTTGGCTCTTGGCATGAGAACAATGCCGTCAGTCAGTGTTTTGGAATGTTTACTCCACTTATTATTTAATGGGACCTTTAAAAAATAAAATGATCTCTCATAGAAAGTATGAAAGTTGACAGGAAGAACCATTGTAGCTTATTTGAAACTATTGCTAACTACTGTGTGATGGTATTTTTTTACTAGCTCTTTAAAAGTCTGATTACTTTTCCAGTATATTGGAATATTTTATATCTGTTACAGCGCAATATCAAAATACGTGTTTAGGGACATTTTAAATTAAAAACTATTCACCAATAGATCTTTAGGCTGTGTCTGTTATGTAGATGAATTAAGTTTGCATGCTATATGACCTAATGATTTTTTGTTAAGAAACAGCTTTGGATAGAAGTCATTTTTCCAAATTAAATAAATATGTTGTTTCTGATTTTCCAAAATAGCCAAAAGAACAGCTCACATTCTAAATCAATGGCCTGCAAAATTTCACTTTGAAAAGTTAGGACATTTTTCATTTAGTGGAGCATAAATCTGAAACAATGAACCTCTCTGCATGGCACCAATCCTGCAGATCTTACTCACGAAAGTAAAACCACTTCACGAGAGAACATTCTTTTTCACAAGGTTGTTGCTGGGTCTGTTTCAAATGTACTGAGGACAGTGCCTAAAGCTGTTAGAAATCAAGACTCCCATTGACTTCAGTGGACTTGATCCAGTCCTAAGTATGCAGTTCAGGATAATGAACAACTTCCTTGATACAGAGAAGAACAACGATGCATCCAATGAAGTGGGTTCTTAACCCACGAAAGCTTATGCTGAAATAAATTTGTTAGTCTCTAAGGTGCCACAGGTATTTTTCTTGTTTTCTTTTTACTGAAACGAATACCTTTGTTGCCCAAATACCTCAGTAATAGGTGCACTAGAAATACCAAGGCACAGACACACAAGCTGAAACAGAGAACAGCTTGGGCCAGATTCTGCCATCATCTGTGCCTGTGAAATCCCAGTGAAGAACTGAAGGCCCAATTTGGTCCAAGGTATTTACGATTTCATTGTCTGCTTACGTTTATACACCACCTTGACTAACACTGCTGTCCTTTGCATGAAGAGCTCTCCTCTTGGATGAGGTACAATTCTTGTTACCATTGGCAGCAGCTGTGCACAACTATCTCTCCCCTATGTTCCCTGCCAAAAAAGTATGTTTGGCTGTACAGCAAGAGTTGGGCCTCTTACACAAAGTGGTGTCAATGAAAGTAGACTAATAGACTTTAAGGCCAAAAGGGGCCATTAGATCATTAGTCTAAGCTCCTGCATAGCACAGAGCATAGATTTTCACCCAGTTACCCTTGTATTGAGCCTAATAACTTATATAGAGAGTGAAGCATATATTCCAGAATACATCCAGTATTGATCTGAAGACATCAAGAGATGAAGAATCCATCACTTCCCATGGTAGCTTGTTCCAATGGTTACATTTTCCATTTAACGTGTGTGCCTTATTTCTAATTTGAATTTGTCTGGCTTTAATGTCTAGTCATTGGTTGTTGGGATGCCTTTCTCTGCTGGATTAAAGAGCCAGTTAGTACCTGGTGTTTTCTCCCTGTGAAGGTATTTACACCCTGTAATCAAGTTGCTACTGCTCATCTTTTTGATACGCTAAACAGATGGAGCTCTTTGAGTCTCTCACTGTAGGGCATTTTCTTGAGGACATGAATCATTTTTATGACTTTTTCGCTCCCCGTCCAGTTTTTCAACATCCTTTTGAAAACATGGATACCAGAACTGGGCACAGTATTCTAGTATGAGTCCCCTCAATACTGTATAGAGGTAAAATTACTTCCCTGTCCTACTTGCTACTCTCCTCTTTTCTTCCGATGATTGCATTTAGCTCTTTTTGTCACAGCATTGCACTGGGAGCGCATGTTGAGTTGTTTGTGCACTATACCCTCTAAATCTTTTTCACAGAATATCTTTCCAGGATACAGGCCTCTATTCTGTAGGTATGGCCTGCAGTCTTTGTTCCTAGATGTATGACCTTGCATTTGTCTGTATTAAAACACATTTAGTTTGACTAGGCAATGTTCAGATCATGCTGTGTGACTACCCTGTCCTCATCATTATTTACTGCTCAGCCAGTCTTAGTGTCAGCCGCAAACTTTATCAGCAGTGATTGAATATTTACTACCAGATCACTGCTAAAACAAATATTGAATAGTGTTAGGCCTAGTACAAATCCCTGTGGAAACCTACTGGGAATACCCCCATTCGATGATGATTTCCCATTGACAACTACTTTTGAGATCTGTCATTACCGGTTCTTAATTCATTTAACATGTGTGTTATTGATATTGTATTTTGCTAATTTTTTAATCAGGATGATATGTGCCATACAAAAAGTTCAGTAGATTTCATCTACCCAATTAACTTTATCAACCAACCTTATAAAATCATCAAAAAATTAAATCATTGGTTTGAAAAGACCTTTCCTTCCATAAAGCTATGTTGACTGGCAATAATTATACTCTCATCCTTTCATTCTTTATTGATTTAATCCCTTATCAGCTTTTCCATTATTTTTCCTAGAATTAATGTCAAGCCAACTGGTTTATAATTACTGAGGCCTGGAGTTCTGCAGCTTGACCCGAACTCAATGGGGCCTAACGATGAGGGTTGGCATGGTGGGGTTGACTCTCCTCCTCCTGCGTGTGGGGTCAGCACGGCAGTGGCTGTATGCCCCGCTGCTGCCCGCTACCGCCAGCTCACAATGCTGTGAGTGTTTGCAGTGAAGTGAGTGTGCCGACCTGAGGAGTTGCCTCCATGCCTCTCGCTCTGCAGCACGCAGGCATGGCAAGGCAGTGATGGCCATCAGCGGGGGTGGGGCACGGAGCTGCTGCCATGCCAATCTCATGAGCAGGAGGCGGCGGCCTTGACTCGGGTCGAGGTTGGATCAGAGCAGAAAATGACTCGACCGCCTCAGGCCCTGGACAGGTCAGGTCTGCTCAGGCCAGGCTTTAAAATTAGGCTCCTGCAGACCTCTACCCTGGGCATCCCACTTGTCCTCTACGGAGGTTGACATGACACTAACACTCCTCAGTATTCCAAGATCTATTCAGAATGATCATCAGTGGGCCAGAGGTCTCCTCAGCCAAACATTTTAGGTTTGGGTGCAAGTTATCCAGATCTGCTGATTTTAAAATGTTTATCACAAGTAGATGCCATGACAGGAGTACATCATCCTGCTTCTTTCCCAGTACCAAATGGAAATATTTATTATAAACTTCTGCCCTTTCTGCACCATTAACGATTTTGTCATCTTGATCTAGTAATAGGCCTGTATCATTCTTAGAAATGCTTCTGTTCCTGAGACACAAAAAAACCCTCTTTCTGGTTGTCCTTAGCCCTGCCAGCTCTGATTTTTTTCTCCTGATGTCTTTAACTCCCCTTACCAACTTTCTGTGCTTCTTAAGATCTAATTGTATTGATTCCTGTCTACTTCACCTTTTATATATATTACTTTTTTATTCCTAACTGCAGCTTTCATTTCCCCTCTTAACCAGGATGGGCTTTTACCCAAAGTTGTCCTCTTTTTCAGTTGTGGAATTGTGACTTTTTAGTAATTTAATATGCTCTTCTTAAACAACTCTCAATTTTCATTCCCCTTCTTCTGGCTAAGTGTTTCCTCCCAATTAATTAATTTCATAAGAAGCTGTCCACACACACCTTTGAAACCAGGCCAGCAAGTACCATATTTAAAGGGCAAGATGTTCCTAACAGGGTCCTAGCATAGTTTCCTTGAGCAATGTGAACAGACACTTTTTATTCTTACAATACATGTGAAGCTAACTTGGCTTCAACCAGAGTACAGACAGGGCATATGTATGTAACTCAGGATGAGGGAATAAAATGTGAAGCAGGGGAAGAACTCTTTATAATCTTCTATTAAAAATCAGAATAAGACTCACAAGGTAGATACAAAAATAAATTATGTGAAAACATTTTCTCTCCACAGTAGAAATGTGTTTAACAAATAACCCTATTGCACAGCTCTTTGGTTAGGAGGGCAGTGTTGCATGCTCCCGAAAAATGCATTAATTTAACAGATTTAGGGTATGTCTACACTACCCGCCAGATCGGTGGGTATTGATCGACCTATCGGGGGTTGATTCATCGCATTTAGTCTAGACACTATAAATCGGTCCCCGAGCGCTATCCCGTCGACTCCAGTACTCCACCGCCATGAGAGGCACAGGCGGAGTCAACGGGGGAGTGGCAGCAGTTGACTCATCACCGTGAAGATACTGTGATAAGTCGATCTAAGTACGTCAACTTCAGCTACGCTATTCTCGTAGCTGAAGTTGCGTATCTTAGATCGATCACACCCCCCTCAGGGTAGACCAGGGCTTATTCTTTTTTAATATCATATTGGTTTTCTAAGCCATTGAACTTTTTGGTAACCTGGCAGTTTATTCTTTTAATGGGTTTATCAGATACAGTAGAATCTCAGAGTTACGAACACCTCGAGAATGGAGGTTGTCCATAACTCTGAAATGTTTGGAACTCTGAACAAAATATTATGTTGTTCTTTCAGAAGCTTACAACTGAACATTGACTTAATGCAGCTTTGAAATTTTACTGTGCAGAAGAAAAATGCTGCTTTTAACCATCTTAATCTAAATGAAACAAGCACAGAAACGGTTTCCTTTCCTTGTCAAATCTTTTTGTTTAAACTTTCCCTTTATTTTTAAATAGTTTCTTTTTAACACAGTACTGTACTGTATTTGCTTTTTTTTTTTTTTTGTCTCTGTTGCTGCCTGATTGTGTCCTTCTGATTCCAAATGAGGTGTGTGGTTGACTGGTCAGTTCGTAACTCTGGTTTCGTAACTCTGAGGTGCTACTTTAGTCATTTAAAACCATGCCAGTGTAGTTCTATACATGGTTGGGTATGTTCATGGAACAGTTATTCTTCTAACAGGACTATTCCGTTATTGGTTATTTAAAAGGCACTTCATTTAAGTGAGCTCCACTGTGTAAGGCTGTCCACAGGAGCCAATGACTTTGCATTTTACAATGAGGTGTCTTTAATGAACAGGCTATATACAAGATTTCAATAGAGTCCAGAGTCCTGGCTGATTTGGCTTACACAGCGTTAGATTTTTAAATGAAACTAGTGATGGACTTGGATGCCTCATTTTGGTTTTCATAGAATCATAGAATCTCAGGGTTGGAAGGGACCTCAGGAGGTCATCTAGTCCAACCCCCTGCTCAAAGCAGGACCAACCCCAACTAATCATCCCAGCCAGGGCTTTGTCAAGCCTGACCTTAAAAACCTCTAAGGAAGGAGATTCCACCACCTCCCTAGGTAACCCATTCCAGTGCTTCACCACCCTACTAGTGAAAAAGTTTTTCCTAATATCCAACCTAAACCTCCCCCTCTGCAACTTGAGACCATTACTCCTTGTTCTGTCATCTTCTACCACTGAGAACAGTCTAGATCCATCCTCTTTGGAACCCCCTTTCAGGTAGTTGAAAGCAGCTATCAAATCCCCCCTCATTCTTCTCTTCTGCAGGCTAAACAATCCCAGTTCCCTCAGCCTCTCCTCATAAGTCATGTGCTCCAGCCCCCTAATAATTTTTGTTGCCCTCCGCTGGGCTCTTTCCAATTTATCCACATCCTTCTTGTAGTGTGGGGCCCAAAACTGGACATAGTATTCCAAATGAGGCCTCACCAGTGCCGAATAGAGGGGAATAATCACGTCCCTTGATCTGCTGGAAATGCCCCTACTTATGCAGCCCAAGATGCCGTTAGCCTTCTTGGCAACAAGGGCACACTGTTGACTCATATTCAGCTTTTCGTCCACTGTAATCCCTAGGTCCTCTTCTGCAGAACCGCTGCCCAGCCATTCGGTCCCTAGTCTGTAGCAGTGCATGGGATTCTTCCGTCCTAAGTGCAGGACTCTGCACTTGTCCTCATCATATTTCTTTTGGCCCAATCCTCTAATTTGTCTAGGTCCCTCTGTATCCTATCCCTACCCTCCAGCGTATCAACCACTCCTCCCAGTTTAGTGTCATCTGCAAACTTGCTAAGGGTGCAGTCCACACCATCCTCCAGATCGTTGATGAAGATATTGAACAAAACCGGCCCCAGCACCGACCCTCGGGGCACTCCACTTGATACCGGGTGCCAGCTAGACATGGAACCATTGATCACTACCCGTTGAGCGCGACCATCCAGCCAGTTTTCTATCCACCTTACCGTCCATTCATCCAGCCCATACTTCTTTAACTTGCTGGCTAGAACACTGTGGGAGACTGTATCAAAAGCTTTGCTAAAGTCAAGAAATAGCACATCCACTGCTTTCCCCTCATCCACAGAGCCAGTTATCTCATCATAGAAGGCAATTAGATTAGTCAGGCATGACTTGCCCTTGGTGAATCCATGCTGACTGTTCCTGATCACTTTCCCCTCCTTTAAGTGGTTCAGAATTGATTTCTTGAGGACCTGTTCCATGATTTTTCCAGGGACTGAGGCGAGATTGACTGGCCTGTAGTTCCCCGGATCTTCCTTCTTCCCTTTTTTAAAGATTGGCACTACATTAGCTTTTTTCCAGTCATCCGGGACCTCCCCTGATTGCCATGATTTGTCAAAGATAATGGCCAATGGCTCTGCAATCACATCAGCCAACTCCTTTAGCAGCCTCGGATGCAGTGCATCCGGCCCCATGGATTTGTGCTCGTCCAGCTTTTCTAAATAGTCCCGAACTACTTCTTTCTCCACAGAGGGCTGGTCACCTCCTCCCCATACCGTGCTGCGGAGTGCAGCCGCCTGGGAGCTGACCTTGTCTGTGAAGACAGAGGCAAAAAAAGCATTGAGTACACTAGCTTTTTCCACATCCTCTGTCACTAGGTTCCCTCCCTCATTCAGGAAGGGGCCCACACTTTCCTTGACTTTCTTCTTGTTGCTCACATACCTGAAGAAACCCTTCTTGTTACTCCTAACATCTCCGGCTAGCTGCAACTCCAAGTGTGATTTGGCCTTCCTAATTTCACTCCTGCATGCCTGAACAATATTTTTATACTCCTCCCTAGTCGTTTGTCTAATCTTCCACTTCTTGTAAGCTGCCTTTTTGTGTTTAAGACGAGCAAAGATTTCACTGTTAAGCCAAGCTGGTCGCCTGCCATATTTACTTTTCTTTCTACACATCGGTATGGTTTGTTCCTGCAACCTCAATAAGGATTCTTTAAAATACAGCCAGCTTTCCTCGACTCCTTTCCCCCTCATGTTATTCTCCCAGGGGACCTTGCCCATCAGTTCCCTGAGGGAGTCAAAGTCTGCTTTTCTGAAGTCGAGGGTCTCTGTTCTACTGCTCTCCTTTTTTCCTTGTGTCAGGATCCTGAACTCTACCATCTCATGGTCACTGCCTCCCAGGTTCCCATCCACTACTGCTTCCTCTACTATTTCTTCCCTGTTTGTGAGCAGCAGGTCAAGAAGAGCTTTTCCCCTAGTTGGCTCCTCCAGCACTTGCACCAGGAAATTGTCCCCTACACTTTCCAAAAACTTCCTGGATTGTCTGTGGACCGCTGTATTGCTCTCCCAGCAGATGTCGGGGTGATTAAAGTCACCCATGAGAACCAGGGCCTGTGATCTAGTAACTTCTGTTAGTTGCTGGAAGAAAGCCTCGTCCACCTCATCCCCCTGGTCTGGTGGTCTGTAGCAGACTCCCACCACGACATTACCCTTGTTGCTCACACTTCTAAATTTAATCCAGAGACTCTCAGGTTTTTCTGCAGTTTCATACTGGAGCTCTGAGCAGTCATACTGCTCTCTTACATACAACGCAACTCCCCCACCTTTTCTGCCCTGCCTATCCTTCCTGGACAGTTTATATCCATCCATCCATAACAGTACTCCAATCATGTGAGTTATCCCACCAAGTCTCTGTTATTCCAATAACATCATAATTCCTTGACTGTGCCAGGACTTCCAGTTCTCCCTGCTTGTTCCCCAGGCTTCTTGCATTTGTGTATAGGCATTTAAGATAACTCACCGATCGTCCTGCTGTCCCAGTATGGGGCAGGAGCCCTCCCCTCTTGCACTCACCTACTTGTGCTTCCTCCCGGTATCCCACTTCCCCACTTACCTCGGGGCTTTGGTCTCCTTCCCCCGGTGAACCTAGTTTAAAGCCCTCCTCACTAGGTTTTGGTGCAATCTCCATCATTGTGTTTTGGTTTTATAAGGACAAAGCCAAAACCACCCTTTATTTTGGTTTTGGATTGGTGACCCATAGGAAATAGTGGAAGACCCCAAGTCTTCTTGAATAGATACTGTAGTGAAGGGTATTGGATTTATCGAATGCAGTAGACCTAGGAGTGTGATTAAGAGGAGTTAGCACCTAATATGTGGATCAATTCCAGCCAGAGACGAATGACAGAACAAAATTTGACTCTATTGACGTTGATGGACAAGGACATATAATGAGGAGCTTAGTATGTAAATGTTGGAATAAAGTCACCTCTAACAAGAAGAATCTCAATATGTAAATGGTGGGATCACAGGGTCACAAGAAATCTTTTCTAAGAAAGAGAGACTCTTAGTATATAAATCATGAGAGCTCAATCTTGGTGAAAGCCTGCTACAACAAAGAGGACTCAGTATATACATGGTGGGAACACAGGTCACTCCAGTTTAAGTCCCCTATAAAAAAAAAAAAAAGGAATTCAGTATCTAAATGGTGGGAGAACAGTGTCACTGTAAGTCCCCTATAACAATAAAGAAATTATTTATTTTGGTGATGGAATCAGCTGCCCCCAGGGCTCTGCTATTAATTTCTGTATATAATGCTGCAACATGAGTATGTACAATGTGGATTACTGTACCAGCTCTGAGAGTCTAAAGTGATCTGTCAAATGAATGTATTTTTCTACTTAAAAGATGACACTGATAGCTTCTTCCTATTTTCTAAATAGCCAGGTGCTCTGAGAGTAACCCTCTTTGTATTTTGTAAGAGCAGGGTACTGAACGGTTCTCACTTTTTTGTATACTAACAGCTCTGGGTGGTTTGTAGATCTCACCCTCTTTGAATATCTAAATTGCTGGGTTTAGAAACGCTTTCCATAAATCCCCTGGTGCTATAAGGATCTCACTCTTTCTGAATTTCTAAAGCACCAGGGTACCATAGAAATGCTCCTCTGTGTGAGTGTGTGTACCCTGTACATGGATGAACCATTCAGGGGCTGCACTTTATAGCTCTCTTTCCCCTCTTTTGTTTTCTCTCCCCAGACCACCCTGAAATCTGCTGGTCTGTCCCTGCACAGCTGCTGCGTTGGGCCACATTGCACCGAGTTTTCCTGTGCTCTGCTTCTTCCTGCCTAGCCCAGCACTGCTCTGCACTTGGCACCAGCTGCAACATGTAGCAGCCTTTAATTAGTCTGGAATACTGTGGGCTGCACTGATGAGAATTTGGTCCACAGTAGAGGAATTTTTGTGAACATCTCTTCCTATGCCATATTTGCCAGTCCTGAGTTGAAGAAAACCTCTTCTCCTTCCTGCAGTTGGGGCTCAAACTTGGATCCAGAACAAATGAACTAGGTTTGATGCTCAGATACCACAGTGGTAAAAGCCTTAAAAGTACGCAGATATAGGTATAGGCCTTCAGATCTGAACTCCTCAACATTCAGGCAAGTGCAGATGGAGATGGTGTACCAGTAAAGAACCAGAATGTCACCCTTACTCCCCTCTGTTATCTCCCTGTATTGAAGCAGAGTAAGAGGGTGAGCGGCCTCCATGGGGTTGCTGCTCCCCTTCCTTTGCTGGTGGGTGGGCATAGGCAAAGCTTTGGGTCCCCCTAATGCCCACCCAGTAGAGCTGAGCTAGCACTCTAGGGGAAGCAATCAGCACCACCTATAGCGGTGGCATCGATTATTTCCACCCCAGAGCAAGGAACAAACCTCTGAGTCAGTTTGGTTCCTGGTCTGCTACTGGAGTAGGACAATGAGTCAAATGGTGTCTAAGAGTCTTTAGGCAGAGCCTGCACCCTCTCTCATTTGCACTGGGATTTAGCATCCCTACCCCCTGCTTAGCACCTGAGGTTCAAGTTAGGGTGGCCCCCACAAGCAGAACATTCTAAGCACTGTTCTGCTGTCCTTTACTTATACACTAAGGATAACAACGTTTCATTACCCCTGCACTCCACACACTAGTGAATTGCAAGCCCAAACCAGCCCAAACGGATCATTTTGGCAAAGTAACTGTGTGCTGGACACCCAGACAGAGTAGGTATGTCTATGCAAACAGTCTGCTCCTGAAGTCTGTTCTCCCAGCTGTCAGGAGAGAGCTCATTCAGACCCTGCTTACAGAGGTGTAAACCCCATTGAAGGCAATGGATCTGAGCCTGATCTTGTGGACATAACTTTTACACTGGTGTAACTGCATAAGTTCAGAGAAATTCCTTCTGATTTACACTGGAACAGATGACAGTAGAACTGGGTCCATTATATTTAACAGGTCCATTATACTGCACTTGTGTACCCGAGAGTAACATTTGGCCCTACTTTTCAGCAGAGCTCCATACAATTTGGATTACACATTTGTATATGTATTTCTGCCAGGAGTCTTGCCTTGTGGATAGTTTAACCATGAGAACGGCAGAGCAAAACAAAGAGGTTCCGGTGCGGAGCTAATAGCGGATCAGGCTCTGATCAGATAACAAGCCTGCACATCCCTCCTTTAAAAATAAAACGAGTATAATGGTATAACTTCACATGTAAGTTATATGTGTTATGGCCAATAGTTTCAAACTTGGGTGCCTAAAATGAGGTACCCAACTAAAAGTGGCCTGATTTTCAGAGCTGCTTAGAACCTGCAGCTCTCATAGACCTCTGTAAATCCAGGCCATTTATTTAGGTGCCTAACTCTGGATTTAGATTCCTCACTTTGGGCCTGATCCTGAATGTATTGAAATCCAGGGCATTGAGTTCACGCATTGAGTTCAAAGGTGAGGGATCAGATCCATTAGGCAAAAAAAATTTGATGAAAACACTTCATGTAAAAAAAAAAGGGGGGGGGTGGGGTGAATGTTTTAAAATGATTTCCACCATTGTATGAAAATGCAACATTCCTATTCAAAACTGGGAACAAAAGAAGCTCTGAGCCAGCAATGCACTTAAGTATGTGGGTAACATTAAGCACGTAAGCAGGCCCGGTGACTTCCATGGGACTACTCATGTGCTTAAAGTTACACATGTGCTTAAGTGTCCTTTCTGGATCAGTGTAGTTGTAGCCGTGTTGGTCCCAGGATATTAGAGAGACAAGGTGGGTGAGGTAATAGCTGTTATTGGACCAACTCCTGTTGGTGAGAGAGACAAAGATATTACCCCACCCACTTTGTCTTTCTGGTTCGGGACCATTCACAGCTAACAGAGTATACTTGTGATGTCCAGAACTGGAAAGGTCTGATTAGTAATTGTAAAGGGGGTGAGGGTGGTCTATAATAGTAACAGCACTGCTTGATTTAAGCATCAGTTGTCATCACCATTATATTCCCTATTTTCCGTGGGTTGTGCCCAGTCTTTCTGAATTTGCGTATGGACTAAAATTCACCATAGCTGTTGGCAAGTTGGTTGTGAGCATTTTTTCCCCTGTGGAATTGTTTGAAATCAACTAAACACTCTTTGAGGATGGAGAGATGGTTGGTGATAACATTTTCTTACCAAAAATGGCTTAGAGGTAAATTCTGAGTTTTGTTGTCAGCGCTTCATTTGGTTGAGCATAGGGAGAGTGAACAGTGTTGCCAACTCCCACGATTTTATCGCAGTTTTGGCTCCTGCTGCAGACAGTCTTGTGATGATGTGAAAAGCTCTGGCCATCACATGATTCTAGGGAAGCAAAATACAGGAGATCAAGGAATGCAGAACTAAATCCATCATTTGTATGACTGCATGAGTTGCTTCTACAAACAAAGATTGAGTTTAAAGTATTCATTATCATCTAAGGGTCTTCTGACCCAGTTTCCCTAAAACATTTTGATTCAGGTTTATGTTACATCATGTACCTCGTACTCCGTCTTCCATTTATTCTCTGCTTCTAGGGTGGTAGAATTTATTATACCACAATTTTCACATATCAGATTCCCTTGGTAGGTTTAAAATCAGCCTTAAAACATTGTTTTTTCTATTTTTAAAAGTTCATTGTATTTTGTCAGCATGTGGTGCTTATGTTCATTCAAACTTACTTGTTATAAAGTGCACATGATGTGTGCTAATGGTGCTATATAAATTAATATAGGTAATAAATCTTTTCAACAAAATGTTGGCTCTTTGAGGACATCTCTCACCACCCAAACTCACAGAAGGCTGTTATGTTTTTTAAAACATTTATCTCCCAAAAGTTAATCAGCACTGATCACCTCCAAGTCTGTCAATCACTAAGCCTGTTGATCCCACTTTATGACTGGACGGAAGAATGACTCCAGCCCAGCACTTGAGTAATTCCTGTTTGCTGTACAACCTTGGACGTGGGAATGAAAGGGAAAAAGAATCCTGCACTGTGGGCTATTGGAGGAAGGGAGCTTGTTGGTATGAGATCTCCTGCTTCCCCAATAGAATGTGCAACTTTCAGCCGTGAACCTATTGTTTTGCTTTCTGGGGCTTCCACAGCAGCCAGGCCAAGTTTCCTGCTAGGAGCCAGAATCTGTGACGGTATGAAACGTGCATGGCCCAGCAGTCTGTGGATATTTTCAGCTGGATCAAGCCCAGAAGGTTTTCTTTTCATCGAAAATGTTCCCTGGCCCTACCACATGTGCAAATCGACATGAAGCTATCAAGAAGCCTTTCTCCCCCGATTATCTTGTTTAGCAGAAATTCAGCTGCCCAGCAAAACCATTTCTTATCCAATTCCTTAGAGACTGGAGAGGAGTGTAGAGATTTAATTATAATCTCTCTCTCTTTCTCTCTCCACCTCCCACAGAACATTAATTCTTTTCACAAGCGAAGCCAAAACCTTGTTTTATATGCTGCAAGAGTTATATTTTTTTTTATTTCCAGCTTTAACTAGCTCTGAATTGTAGCAGCAACAGCAGATCCCCTTATCCACATCTGCTTCAAGATTCCTGTTAGAAAGCCATGCGCTCAGTGAAACACACCTGATTCTGCTGCTGCCTGGATTACTCTTGTGTTACAAGGCTTCTGTGCTCACTGACCAGGTAATTTGCCAATTTCAAAAACAGGTCCAAATTTATGAGTGCAAACCTCAAAATTCAGGTGGTCAAGTATCTGGTTGTTTGGATATTTAGCTGAAGTATATCCAAAACTTTGAGTCCACTGCCGCCAGTAGCAGCCTGATGACCATCCACAGTCCCTACTTGAATATATATTTGGCTACATTCTTCAGACAGTACGTTTATTGGCTTTAATGGCATATACATGGATGTAAACAAGGACAGAATATTTTGCCCACATTCCGTAAAGTGCTTTGAGCTGTTTTGGGCTGAAAAGGCCTGTACAAATAGAAGATATTAATTTATTTAATTATTGCTGTGTTTGGGAGCAGGCACTTTGTCAATGGACTTATAGTGGAGTAAGGGGCTATTTAGCTTGAGGAAGGGTATCAAAATCTCAGTGTTGCCCACTCTTGTGGTTTTATCACAAGCCTTGTAATACGTGGTGTTTTTCTTAAATCCCAGCTGCAGGAGAAACGTAATTATAAGACAACCGTAGCTTTCGTTTTTAAAAAGTAAGTTTCTGGTCCTCATAGTTTCAGAGGAAAGTTGGGAAGCATGAACCCTAAAGGCTCAAAACCCAGAAGATAATATAGAAAAGGATCCCAACATTATTGTTTTTAAACAATCTCATGAATTTGGGGGCCAGACTCATGAGTTTTAAACACTTGGGTTTGACAGTACTGGCATCTGGCCTTTACATTGTAAATTGCTGAGGGCAGGTACCACATCTGCTGTATCTTTGACAAATATAGAATGAAAGTATGCTAGTGCCAAGGGTCTAAGAGTGAGGGGTGCTGAGTATCTGCAACTTCCACTGAAATCAATGGGAGCTGCAGGTACTCAGCCCCTTTAAGGGTCAAGCCCTTAATCATTAATATATTTCCAGACCTATACAATGTGTTTCCCAATCTGCTTTATTTCTGTAAGGAATTCCGTGTTAGCTAGAGACTTTTCATAGTTCCTTACATAGCTCTTTAACGGCCCATAAGGAACCGTGGAAGAAATAAAATGGGGCTTCACTTATGGAGGCATACTGGAAATGATTTTCATGAGTCCTTATTATGGAACCATAGAATCAACTCTGTCAGTTTCTATTCTAAGACCCTAATTTGCGGGGGGGGGGGGGGGGGGTTACCCCCCCTCCTTTCCACCTGAAATTTCATGTGTGGTCTGTTGGCTGAGGAGATTATTTTTTGAAAATTTGAGGTTGATCAGATAAGCCTATTTTTAAGTCAATGGTTTTAAAACATAGGGGTATTTAACTTTTTGAAAGTCATCTAACCTTTTCATGTTTGCTCAGAAGTTGAAAACTGCTTGTTCTAAAAACTTCACATTTGTTTAGACAGTTGTCTTTAGTAAGAGGCAGATCTTGTGAATATTGTTACTAATTTTGGCCTGAAGTGAAGATCTCCACAAAAGTTGTAACTGTTTTTAGAGAGCTTTGATTTACTCCTTTTCAGAAATAAAGTAAAACAAAATAAAGTAGAACAAAGAATACATGGGACAGAGGTAGTACAGTGTAATCATAAGAATACAATAAATGTATGCAAATATATGTCAAACAAAGTGAAGGGACACTAAAGACAACAAGGTCTCCATTTGTGCCAGAGGAAATTCTTTATATCAACATAAAGAAAAAGCAGCTAAATGCAGCTTGACTCTTCATTATTTTTAAATGGTTATCTTTACAAGAGAGTCAAATGGTACTAAAATTGTTGGGACTTGTTTTTGTCTTGCCTGTAAGCTTTTCCACAAGGATTGTGTCCCAAATCCATTTAAGCCAAATTATTCTTTTTGCTAATAGTAGTTGAAAATAGAGCATACCCACTTCAATTCAGCTGGTCAATATCAGATTCTAATAGGGCCAATATAAGAGAAAACTAGGTTACATACCATGTTGAGTCTGTGTGTATACCTGGTGTGGATGAGAAAAATAAATGTTGTCCCTGGGTAATAGATTTAGTTCCCTCTAGGTACCAAGAATACCTACATCTCACACTTTAGTCTTTATGCATAGATCTGAAGATCTCTCTGACACCAATTTTTATCAGGCCTATCTATCAGGTTAAATTTTCATTTAAATACTTCCCGTTTTAATTACATCAGAAGCAAAGCTTGTTAATATAGTGAAAAAGTTCTCAAAGAAGAATCTTTTACCTGCGTGAAGAGTAAACAGCACCTAAGGTAACTTTTATGGAGATATGCCTATATCATAGAACTGGAAGGAACTTGAAAGGTCATCGAGTCTAGTCTCCTGCCTTCACTAGCAGGACCAAGTACTGTCCCCTGACAGATTTTTGCCCCAGATCCCTAAATGGCCCCCTCAAGGATTGAACACTCAACCCTGGGTTTAGCAGGCCAATGCTCAATCCACTGAGCTATCCCTCCCCCTATTTTCCCTATTAAAGTCCCTGTTACCAACCGATATCATCTTATATCTCTTGTGACTGCAGATACTTCGAACTGCAAAGATTTAGGCCAAAATTTTCAAAGCTAGAGTGCTTGAATGCATATTTGGGCTCATAAATAAAGGTAGCCTAGTTTTCAAAGCTGATAAGTACCTGCAGCTCCCCATGGCCTTCAATGGAATTTATGGACACTCAGCATCTCTGAAATCAGGCCAAACTTACACATGGATTTTGCAGCCTAGCTTTAGGCATCCAGGTTTGAAAATTATAGCCTTAGACAACAACATAATAGCTATCCCTCTTGTTTAACTCTAGTTGAGGCAAAAAATTCCCGGCCAACCCAACCAAAAGCCAGTTTACAGTAGAACCTCAAACACCAGAGTTACGAACCGACCAGTCAACCACACACCCCATTTGAAACCAGATGTATGCAATCAGGTAGTAGCAGAGACGAAAAAATAAATAAAATGTAAAGGCCAGTACAGTACTGTTAAACATAAACTACTAAAAATATAAAGCGAAAGCAGAATTTTTCTTCTGCGTAGTAAAGTTTCAAAGCTGTATTAAGTCAATGTTCAGCTGTAGACTTTTGAAAGAACAACCATAATGTTTTGTTCAGACTTATGAACATTTCAGAGTTACAAATAACCTCCATTCCCAAGGTGTTCGTAACTGAGGTTTTACTGTACATTCATTGTGTGGTTTATAATGGAACCTACATCTGAAAGTTCTGTCTGGATGAAATCTCCCTAGTTCTGAGAACTCTTTCTCTCTCTTGAAGATGATTTAATCTTTGATGTTAATGGTTACATATTTAAATGCAGGGAAAGCTGTAAGATAACCAAAAATCCTTCCTAACTGTATGACCATGGTGATGTGAACATTGTACTAGGCTCAAACCTGCCATTCACTCAGCTAACCTCATCACTGGCCAGCATGGAGGAAACGGAGAACAATCTCCACAGTGTCTGTTGTCCCACCTAGTGGGTCGGGGACAGGCCAGATCCCTTTCCAAATTAGACCTTCCCTTTTGGTGTTGCTCACAGACCAGGTCAGCTCCTCCGGTGTCCAATCAGGAGTTAGGGGGAGATGGGGGAACCTGGGCCCACCCTCTACACCGGATTCCAACCCAGGGCCCTGTTGATAGCAGCAGTCTACAATATCTCCTGTATCAGCTGCTTGACAGCTACAACTCCCTACTTCTCCATGGCCTCCCCCCAGCACCTTCTTTATCCTCACCGCAGGATCTTCCTCCTGAAGCCTGATCACGCTTGTACTCCTGAGTCCTCCAGCAGCACGCCTTCTCACTCCCTGCTCCTTGCACGCTCTCCACTAACTGATGGGAGGTCCTTTTTAAACTAGGTGTCCTGATTAGCCTGACTGCCATAATTGATTCTAGTATGTTCTTAACTGGCTCCAGGTGTCTTAATTAGCTTCCCTGTCTTAATTGGTTCTAGCAGGTTCCTGATTGCTCTAGCACAGCTCCTGCTCTGGTCACTCAGGGAACAGAAACCTGCTTCTCCAGTGGCCAGTAGATCTGCCTTTGACTCCTCTCCTATAGGCCTCTAGCCTGGAGGGAGGTGGGAGGCTGCTGCTCCTGCTGCTGGGGCTGCTGCTAGGCCCTGGGCTCTCGCTGCTGCTCTAGCTACTTCCCTGGCTGGGCAAGCCCTCCCCCCTTCTCTGCTACCTGTTTTGCTGGCAGGTGGACCCCCTTCCCCCAAGGGGGTGGGTCTTCTGGCTGGCCTCCTTCCGGGAGTTCTGGCTGGCCTGGCGAGGGCAGAGGCACGCCTTTCCCTCAGCGTGGCGGTGGTGGGACGTGGAGAAGGTGCGCGCCCGGCTCTTCTGCCACGACTACACCCGGGGTGCCAGCCGACGGACGGATGCAATGATAGAGCAGTTGGAACGGGAGGTCTTAGAGTTGGAGGGGCATCTGGCTGCCATCCCCAAGGATCCATTCCTCTGCGGAGAGCGTCGGGAGAAGTGAGAGGAGCTCCGGGCCCTCGAGGACCATTGGGCCCAGGGTGCCTTTGTTCGATCCCGCATCTGCCTCCTTCGGGAGATGGATCGCGGCTCCCGCTTCTTCTATGCACTGGAGAAACGAAGGGGAGCCAAGAAACACGTCACCAGCCTCCTGGCAGAGGACGGCACCCCCCTCATGGATCCGGCGGAGATGTGCGGGAGGGCCAGTGCCTTCTACGCGGGCCTTTTCCCCAGATCCGACCGATCCTGACGCTTGCAGAGTGCTCTGGGACAGACTCCCAATGGTCAGCGCGGGCGACCGAGACCAGCTAGAGCTGCCTCTCACTCTGGCTGAGTTCTCGGAAGCCCTCCACCACATGCCCACCAATAAATCCCCGGGCATGGACTGGCTGACTGTGGAGTTCTATCACGTGTTCTGGGACGTCCTCAGCCCAGACCTTGTCACCTTCTGGGCAGAGTCCTTGGAGAGCAGGGTCCTCCCCCTGTTGTGCACGACCTTCAGAATTGGCGTCCCGTCTCGCTCCTCAGCACGGACTACAAAGTCATAGCGAAGGCCATCTCGCTGCGGCTGGGGTCCGTGCTGGAGGACATGGTCTACCCCGACCAGACCTACACCATCCCGGGCCGTACCATCTTTGATAATCTGTATTTGGTCCGGGATCTCTTGGAGCCAGGGCGTAGGGATGATTCTACCAATCCCAAGAGACTAGACGCATTGCCCACCAGGTCAATGAATATTTCATATCTCACCCACACTTACAGCCAATTCTTATTAACTAAATCTAAGATTTATTAATAAAAAAAAGAGAATTGTTGTGGTTAAAAGATCAACATACATACAGATATGAGTAAAGTTCTTATGTCTGTTTCATTGCAGAGATGGTGAGGCTGCTGATCTGCAAAAGTTCTTCTTTAGGTTATAGTTCAATAGGTTATAGTCCAATAGGCAGTCCATGTGCAGAGCTTGTTCAAATTCTTCCATTAGAATTTCAGGATGGATCCAGAGTAACCTGGAGACCTCAGTCCTGTGGGCTTAGACTTTCCTTGTCAAAGTTAAAGCAGATCTGAAATAAGATAAGGATCAGGCCCAGGTCTTCTCTTATAGCTGAACCAGCCATGGTCACAGCAGGGCCTTTCTTGGATGAGGAATAGCTAATGTATATTGTTGATGGTCTGGGTCTGTCACACTCACCCATAATCCTTTTTAAATGTTTCTTTTAATTTAAAGGTAAAGCTGACAAGTCTAGGAATGAATATAGCAAATCTCTGGAATTGTTAGGGATTCCTCTCATTCTTGAATTTTGGTTGTAGTGTGTGGGGGGGCTATTGTTTATTTTTGGCTTTGGTCTTTTTTTCTCTCTAATCAATAGAGCAGTGGAGAAAGATGACTGAGTCCTGAGGGCAGACTCCTGTTTCAGACTTGGGAAAGAGAGCATTGTGAACGCTATCAAGATTGTTTCTTCTCTACTTAAGATGTCTTTGAATAAAACTTCCACAAACAGTATGGGATTCTCCTTTAAGACATGTTTTAATTTTAAGTCTTCCCTAGTTTTCAAGGTCATCAGAGTTGAGCTCAAGTTTCTCTTCTATTTGCTTTGGACGTCAGCCTGATCATTCACACCCAGGGCCGGCTCCAGGCACCAGCCGACCAAGCATGTGCTTGGGGCGGCACCTGGAGGGAGGCGGCGCTGAGGGTTTTTTTTTAATTTTTTTTTTGTTTGTTTGTTTTTAAAAAAACACTCTTCCCAGTGCCCCAGCCGGGGCAGCGAGGGGCGGCCGTGCCACACTCCCTGCCGGGGCAGTGGGGATGCGGGCGAGCCGCTCTTCCCGCCGGCGCCCCGGCCCGGGCAGCGGAGAGCAGCCGTGCTGCGCTCCCCGCCGGCACCCTGGCCGGGGGAGCGGGGGGCGGCGGGCCGGGGAGTGGGGCGGCCGGTGGCTTTTTCGCCTGGGGTGGCAAAAAAGCCAGAGCTGGCCCTGTTCACACCTGCTTCCATTTCAGCATGCCGGACTGCTAACACTCTTCCACATCATTTTTGAGGTCTTTGATTGACACTTGAATTTCAACCTTCATATATTTCTGATCAATTTCTTTGATGGCAGCTTTTGAAGAAGCTCTGTGCCTATCTTTTGCCATCTCCTTTTTTTTGAGAGATGCTTGCTCTGAGTCAAAGTCAGACTTATCCTTTAGTGCAGGGTAGAGGAGTTTTTGAAAGTAGTTTCTCTCTTCTCCAGTATTTAATCAGTACCCTCCCATTTCCCCCTCTCCTCTTCTCTCTCTTCTCTTTGTTCCTTTAAAAAAAATATAGCAGGCAAAAGTCCAGCAGTAGAGTGAGGATATCCAGTTGATTGCACTGAAGGCAGTCTTGTGGGCAGGTGGCATATATGTGCATTTGGTGCAAGCAACTCATGGCCCTCAGAGACCAAGGAAGGGCTGTTGGGTCCAGAGTGGCTGAAGTGGAGGAATAAGGGAGACAGAGGTACACAGAGGAGACTTCCAGGAACACAGCAGAGTGGTCCCACCCCCAGTCTGATAATCAGCTCATTGCCATTGGAAGTTGTGAAGGCCAAAAGTATAACTGGGTTCAGAAAAGAAAACTTTATGGAGGATGAATTAATCAATGACTATTATCCAAGATGGTCAGGGATGCAACCCCATGCTCTGGGTGTCCTTAAACCTCTGACACCAAGAAGCTGGCACTGGACAAGAGGAGATAGATCACTCAATAATTGCCCTATTCTGTTCATTCCTTCTGAAGCATCTGGCACCAGCCACTGTTGGAAGACAAGATACTGGGCTAGATGGATCATTGGTCTGACACTGTGTGGCCATTCTTATGTTCTTATTTCTTCTTGTTTCTTTTGCCTCCTCCTTTCCCCTCTTCTTTCTCCCTTATTTCTTCTGCTGGGGTTTTATGAAGACAATTTCTGTCAGGAGGAAAAAGAAGGGAGAATGCATCTCTGCTCTGTTGCTTTATTTTTTCACTGCAAAGCACAGGTGATATTTTTCTTTTCCCTTAGTGATATTTTCTTACTCTTCCTTTTCACTATTGCAAGTTATGTAAAGGAGAGCTGATAGAAGAAGGACAAAAGACTCCTGGTTTGATTCTCTATGCTGTTACCATAGGCGCCGACTCCGTGGGTGCTCCGGGGCTGGAGCACCCATGGGGAAAAATTGGTGGGTGCTCTGCACCCACCGGCAGCTCCCCGCCCACCCCGGGGCCCGCGCCTAGCTTACCAGAGCACCGGGCAATGTTGCGGGGCCCGCCCCCGACGCCGGGCGACGTTGCGTCGGGGGCGGGGCCCCGGACATCACCCGGCGTCGGGGGCGGGGCCCGGCATCGGGGGCGGGGCACCGCAACGTCACCCGGCGTCGTCAGCGTCGCTGGTTACACCACCTTTCTGCCAGTGTAATTCCATTGATTTTAATACTGACTCCAACACAGTGGAGAAAAGAGTCAGCTTTTATTTCAGGTTCTGATTTAGTAAAATACTTAACACCTATGATTGAATAGGGAAGGAATTATTCACCCCACCTGTTTAAAGTTAAGCATGTGCTTTGCTGAAACAGGGGCCTAATTTTTCTCCACTTTCAGAGCTGGAGAGCGAGGGAATTGCTCTATAGTAGATATTCCTCTGGTTGGTGATCCTTACCGAGTTTTCCTGCTCCTCTGGCTCCCTCATGCAGCTTTCTCTACAGGAGGCGGCAGTCTAGCCCCAAGAATTTGGCTGATTACAGAGACTATCAGATCACTTAATTCATCCACCACAACTACCTGTATGGTGTGATGTTGTGGCTACTATAAAAATAATTCCAACAATCCTGTTTAACTGAAGGACACATTTCCCAATGAAAGAAGTGGGAGATGTAGTGCTGGATATAATTGTAGGAATGATTAATAGATTGAGATAATAAAGGACAGACCTTGATCCCAAATGTGAACCAAATATTCTTGATGTTCAAAAAAGTGGATAACATGTTTTCATTATTGTCTGCATTTCTGGGCTCCAACAGAGACCTGAAGCAAAAATGCCAAAATCCCACATGAAAACCTTTTCTCACAAGACTTCTGCTTGAACTGGAGATAAAAATGTATGAGAAATCTCATGAGGGCCTATTTTCATAGTCAAGAGGATTGGGATAAATTCATCCCCAAGGAGTAACAATTCATCCCCAAGCAAATCCCTAAGTAAATTCATCCCCAAGCATCTCTTAGTAACTTTTTTTTTTTTTGCTCAAACATATTGAGGCTTGCCAATCACTACTAATTACCCATGTTGGAATTTGGCCAGGACATATAGCCATGGGCTAAGATTACATCTATATCATGTTAAGGAACAGCTAGGTGAATATACAGAATAATATGTCCTTTAGTACATACCAGGAGCTTATTCCATTGACTTCAGTGGGCTTTGGATCAGGTCCCAGATGCCAAACTGACACTATAACATTTAAGGTACAAAGAAGACACCATCAGGTACCTCGGTCTTCAAAGAGCGTGGTCTTATTAGATGAAGTTTATCTTAGAAAGTTATCTAAATATAGGTACAATATAGATTGGGGCATGAAATGTTGGAGTAAGAGCATTTATTTTATGTATTCCCATTAAATCTCCCAATTTATAACCAGTACAAATATGTAAAAGTAACTGCACTTAAAATATAACCCTTCTCATGCAGAGTTCACTTCCTTGAAAAAATACAATGAAACCATTTACATTTTTAAAATATCATAAGTCATATTTGTATAGTTAAAAACAGGAGCTATGCGTCATAGTGGGTAAATAATGCTGACCTTTCACATCTAGACATGTAGTCTCTGATCTGCCACAGGCCTTAAGTGAAAATGAACCTAGTGATCTCCTCCAATCCCCTCTGGATGTTAGTCCACATTATGAAACACCAGAGAATTTGGCATGATCAGCAGTTTCTACTCAAAAGGCCCAGGACTGCAATAGCAGAGGTGTTAGAGATCAGGCCTGATTGGCTGAGTTACGTGGGAAAACAAAGTACCCTTAGTCTCTCACTTCCATTGGGACTGCACTCATTCACACAGTATTATATACAATATAAGCGGAAAAATATACTGTATAGAATGCAAGAAAATATTTGTTACAATAATACTTATAAATAAGGCAAACAGCTTGTTAACACCATCCATCCAAAGGTCATGGACTGCCTTGTGAGCATGAATAAATTACGCTTTACGATATCACTGTGAAGTGCAGTAAAATCATTCTGCAGATGGCAAAACTGAGGCCTGGAGAAGGAGTGACTTAGCCAGCGCCATCCAGGAAATATGGGGTAGAGCCAGTAGACCCCCCAGATCTCACGACTTTGAGACCTGCTGCCAAAAGGCAACTTTCAACTTGATACTTAGCAATACACAATGGGAAAAAAAATTCTAGTCGAAAAGGAAAAACCACCCCTTATCTTCCCTCTCCCTCTCTTTATTTATTCTTTGTTTTTCTTGGACCGATTCCTCTGTTACGTCTTTCCTGCATTTTCTGAGGGTAGAACAAGGGCTCGTCTAGAAAGGATTCTGGGTTTTTTACTGTAAATGAAAACATTTAGAGAAAGTAAACAGCCAGTGGAAACTGCTACCCAGTAAACACTGTAGTATGTTGTGAAGCAAATAGTTTGCACTGGCATTGAACCCAGGAAAACAAAAGTCACTTCAAACTGGGAGCCTAGCTGAGCCACCTGCAATACCATTGATTCACAATATTACACTGAGCGTGTGTTCCTCAACTGTGACTTTACTGAAGTATTATTGTCCTTCATTCCCTTTTCTCTGAATGAGTCGTATTGCAGGCCTAGAGCTGCGCATGCCAATCACCCTCTCTGTAGCATTTTTGTTTTGAAGGCTCTCGTCGTATGATGTTGGCTCCCCATGGAAAGCAATATGTTATGACAGTTGTTAGATCCCGTGTGAACATCTCCAGGGATATGTTAATTAAAATGACTTGGAGTTTTTCCTATACAGTTACACTGCATTATGGTGAATCCCACTCAGCAGGATTACTGACTGAGGGCTCAGTTATGCCTGATAGGCAGAAAGCTTGTACTAGGAGTTGCGTGCAGCTACATCACTCCAGCAGGAGCTCCCAGTATTTCCAGGCAAGCAAAGGAAGCACACCCATTGCCTGTACCCCTAACAGGGCCTTGTATTCCTTGCCGCACCCAGCTCGCTCAACTAGTGCAGTTTAACCCATAGTAAAAGTTGGCAGATCTTAGGCCATGTCTACACTTACTGGGGATCGACACTGCTGCGATTGATGCAGCGGGAGTTGATTTAGTGGGTCTAGTGAAGACCCACTATATTGATGGCAGAGCACTCTCCGGTCGACCCCGGTACTTGTTGAGAGCAGTTAGCATGAGTGCCCCCTTGTAGACTCCATTTTGGTGTCCCTGCTGCCTTCACTAGTACTGAGCACAGCATGTAATACAGGGAAGGCCGGAGGCCCCAGGGGCGGGAAATAGCTGGACTCAGCATAAAGATAAGGGGAATAATAGACACAAGAATTAGCTGCTGTTGCAAGGCCGAGCAAGTTACAAACTCTGCATGCTTACGCAGGAGGGGTGGCTCTGCAGAACTGGTAACAGAATACGGGGAAAGTCTGTTAATTGGCTATAACACTGCATGTGCGCAATTAATGCCCCTCACTGAACGTATATAAACTCTGTACACCCCCCTTTCGGGGTCCTGCCTTTGCTTAGCAAGGTGGCACCACGCTCGAGCGTAATAAAGCCTGTTAACTTTGTAATGCTCTGCAGTTTGATTTTTCTTTGGTTGCCTCAGCCTAGAACGAACTGTACGTGTCCTAGCAGGAATAATTCGTAACAGTTTTGGCGACCACGAAGGGACTCTAGGCTCGCCCTTACAAGCGAGACTGCACTCCTCCCCTCGGACAACTCCAGCCGGCACTGGGTGAGTTCACCTGCGAGAACTCCGAGGAGTAAGAGTGTGGGTCGGCGCATAGGCGATAAGGTGGCATATTAGGATTTTGGTAGCCCCAATATGGGCTCAGGGCAGAGTGTAAGTAGGGGGACCCCTTTGGCTGAAATTCTCGAGAATTGGAAACATATATCTGGTACCCATGGGTTAGGTAAAAAGAGAACTGTCCTTCTGTGTAAAGTCGAGTGGCCTGCGCTGACTATTCAGACGCCTTTTGAATGGCCACCCGACGGTACTTTTGGGCACGATAAATTGGCCTGCCTTCGGCAACAGCTGGAGCATAAGCATCCGGCCCAAATGGACTATTGGTATGTATGGGATAATTGGGCTTACGCCCGAGCAAAGGGGCGCCCCGCGACGTCCGACTCCGGTACCAGCTCTAAGGTTTGTATACCGCTTGCGGATTCCGCTCCGCCCTATGCTGCTTTCCCTCCTTTCCCATCTTCTCCCCCTACCTCTCCTACTTCTCCCCCTGTCGCCCCTTTATATCCCTCACTGACTCTACCCCCCGTTGCACTTCAGGCACCCTTGATACAGCAGCCAGTGCCCCAGGTCGATATTGCGGCCGACGGTACCCGCACAAACCGTATCACTTTAGTCTCGGTCCACCGCCCTTTCGATCCTCAGGACTTGATAGCCTGGCAGTCGCAGATGCCCAGGTTGCGAGACGACCCGGAAAAGGTCCTGCAGACCATTCGGTCCATTTTTCTGGCGTTTGACCCTACTTGGGCAGACGTGCAGACCCTCTTGCAGGTCCTCTTTACCCCTGATGAGAAGTATTCCATTCTAGATGCTAGCCGGCGTTGGGCGGGGGAGGCCGGTGCGGTGGGCCGCACCGCCTGGCCTGATACCGATCCAGAGTGGGATCCTAACACCCCCGCGGGTCGGAGAACCCTTGTAGCTGGCCGAGACGGGCTCTTGGAAAGTATCCGTAGGGCGGGGTGTAAGACGGCGAATTGGTCCAAAATCAGGGAGTGCCAGCAAGAACCCATTGAACACCCATCCGCTTTTTTGGCCCGCCTATCCAAACAGGTGCGAATGTATGGGGGAGGGGTTGAGCCGGACGGTGAGGCTAATAGTCACATAATGGTCTCCTTCTTTGTTGACCAAGCAGCACCAGACATAAAAAAGTACCTAACCAAACATGTGCCTGATTGGCCAGGAAAACCCCTAAGCGAAATAGTGCGCCTAGCCACCTTTGTGTTTAACGGTAGAGACGAGGAGAAGGCTAAAGAGAAACGTAAGCAGAAGAAAGAGGAAGTGAGTATGTTGGCAGCTACCTTGCAGGTGCCCTCAGGACACCAGCATTGGCAGGGGCAGGGGACCGGGAGAGGGCGAGGGCATGGGACGGGGCGAGGAGGAGTATGGAGCGGGGCTCGAAATGGTAATTGTAACTATTGTAAGCAACCGGGGCACTGGAAGAGGGAATGCCCCCTGCTTCCACGAGGGGCCCCATGGAGCGGTCAACCAGGGGCACCCTGGAGTGGGAAGCCCGAACCGGAACCTTCCTTTCCCCCTAATGCCCCCCAGGAGTTTGTCAATTCCCAGTGACTGGAGGCGGAGCTCCTGGGAGCCTTGGGGCAATGGGAATGGGATTTGGGAGTACAGTCACAGATTTATTTAAAAATCGGGGAACAACTTGTACCTTTTTTGGTAGATACCGGAGCCACACTGTCCACTTTAACTTTTATTCCGGGCTCTCTTTCTGATACTAAAGTCTGGGTGCAGGGTATTGAGGGCCACCCGTGCCCAGCTCCTCTATCCTGCCCTGTCCCTGTTGAGCTCGGCTCCTTGAAACTGTCGCATAGGTTTGTAATCATGCCCGAGGGCCCTGCCAATCTTCTCGGGCGCGATGTGCTTAGCAAACTGGGCGCGCATATATCATGTGCCCCTGAGGGGCTCCGTATGTCTGTCCCCGACTCAGCAGTTGCTGCCCTTATGGCTTCGCTTGCTTCGAGTCCTCCTGATGTTCCCACAGAATTATCTGATGTTCCGACGCATTTGTGGAGTGTAAGCTCCACCGACGTGGGCCTCCTCAAATCGGCCCCTCCAGTTAGTCTGAAGGTAAGGGACGGACCGCCTCCCTCCGTAAAACAATATCCTTTGCCAAAGGAGGCGGAGGAAGGTATTTCCCTCCTCATCACCAGCTATCTGGCTCAGGGCGTCCTAGTCCCCTGTACGTCTCCCTGTAACACCCCCATTCTTCCGGTTAAAAAGCCACAGCCGGATGTTGATGGGCGTCCAGTGTATCGGTTTGTTCAAGATTTACGGGCCATTAATAGCTATGTTATAGCCCCCCATCCAGTAGTCCCCGATCCAAGTACTATTCTAACGCTGATTCCCCTGTCAGCTACCTGTTTCACGATTATAGACTTATGCGCGGCGTTTTTCAGTATCCCTTTGCACCCCGACTCTCAGTACCTGTTTGCGTTCACTTGGCGAGGTCAACAGCTCACTTGGACCCGCCTTCCGCAAGGGTTTTCAGGGTCCCCCACTATCTTTTCCCGGATTCTAGCCGCGGATCTCAAGGATATAATTCTGCCTGGTGCCTCTGTACTGGTCCAATATGTAGATGACTTGTTAATTGCTGGTTCTGATTACAATGCATGCTTAATGGATTCCATTGCTCTCCTTACTGCATTAGCTCTGAAAGGCCATCGTGCATCTCCAGCCAAGTTACAGCTGTGCAAAACGCAAGTAATCTATTTGGGCTTTATCATTCGGCCAGGGGAGCGTTTACTCTCCCCCGACAGGGTACGGGCAATCCAGGATTACCCGCGCCCACTTACCAAAAGACAGTTACGGGCTTTCCTTGGGGCTGCGGGGTTTTGCCGACCCTGGATAGTGGCGTTTGGAGAACTCGTCAAACCGTTAGTGCAGGCCACCGCGACATCTACCCCCGATCCGATTAGCTGGACCCTGGACATGGAAGCCGCATTCACCTCTACAAAGAAAGCTCTGCTCTCAGCACCCGCTTTGGGACTCCCAGATTACGGTAAACCCTTTTATCTCTTCAGTCATGAGCAGCGGGGAGTAGCTAGTGGGGTTCTGTTGCAATACCTGGGGGATCGACCGCGCCCCGTCGCCTATTACTCGGTGCAATTGGACCCTGTTATTCGGGGCTCGATCTCCTGTGTGCGGTCTATAGCCGCCGCAGCGCTCATGGTGGAGCGGTCACGCCCTATTGTGTTGGGGCACCCCCTGACTGTCTGGGTCCCTCACGAGGTTGAGGTTCTTTTGAAACAGCACACAACGCAGGCACTGTCCCCGCAGCGGGCTCATAAGTACGAGTTGATTCTGTTGGCTGCTGACAACATCACCATACGCCGCTGCAACGTCCTCAACCCTGCGACACTGACGCCCCTCCCGGAGGATGGCACCCCTCATCATGTCTGCATGGACGTCGTCGCTGAAAGTGGTAAGCCTCGCCCGGACTTACGTGAGTCCCCTCTCGATCACCCTGCTCTGTCCCTCTACACCGATGGCTCCTCCTACTACTTCGAGGGCCACCGGGTGTCAGGTTATGCAGTCACCACCCAGACAGCGGTCGTGGAAGCTGCCCCCCTTTCACCCTTCTTCAGTGCTCAAGGCGCGGAACTGCACGCCCTCACTCGAGCTTGCGTGCTGTCTGCGGGGAAGGCAGTGAATGTGTATACAGACTCTCGGTACGCCTTTGGGGTTTGTCATGCTACGGGTCAGCTCTGGAAGCAGCGAGGGTTTCTAACCTCCTCTGGCACTAGAATAGCAAACGGCCCTTTAATCTCTGCTCTTTTGGACGCCATCCAAGGCCCTCTCGAACTGGCTGTCATTCACTGTTATGCTCACCAGCAGTCTGACACTCCAGTGTCTCAAGGCAATGCCTTGGCTGATGCGGCTGCGAAGGCTGCTGCCCTTCAGCCCCTCCCGGTGTCAGCAGCTCTTTTTCTGGAGACGCCCTTCCCGCCGACGGATTGGACGCTGTTGTATGCTGACGTGCCACCCGACGAGCTCCAGGACTGGGAACGCTGGGAAGGCACGGTAGGTGCCGACAAGGTTTGGAGGATCGGGGGCAAACCTATCCTCCCACGTCGTTATCTGCTCCCGGCCGCCCACTATTTTCATTCCTTAGGTCATGCTGGTATTCACGCCACTGCGGCTGCAGTGCTCAAATGCTGGGCGGCGCCTCATATCTATCCCGCGGTGAAACGCGCTCTTGGCTCCTGTTCTACTTGCCTGGCCTTCTCTGCTCAGTCTCGGCTCGCTGCCGACGCGAAGGGGGGGAGGCCTTGGGCTCACTTTCCGTTTCAGCGTTTACAGATGGACTATGCTGAAATGCCTAAAAGCTCTGGGTTCCACCACCTCCTTGTGATAGTGGATCAACTTTCCGGCTGGCCGGAAGCAGCCCCAACCCGACGAGCAGATGCCAGATCTGTGGTAAAATTTCTGATGAAAGACATTGTGCCCAGATTTGGAGTCCCTGAAGTCATCGACTCGGACCGTGGCTCACACTTCACAGCAAAGATTCTGGAGGAGCTGTACCGGTGCCTGGGGATAGTGCGCCAGCTCCATACCCCTTACCACCCTCAGTCAGCTGGCCAGGTGGAACGTATGAATCGGACCCTAAAAACGATGGTGGCCAAGTTTTGCAAGGAAACCAGATTGAAGTGGCCAGAGGTTTTACCTGTAGTCCTGTGGCACGTAAGGCGAACTCCACGCATGCCCCTGGGTTTGTCCCCATTTGAGGTATTGTTTGGGAGACCAGCTTCGGTTCCGGGAACTTATATTCCCGCCCACACTAGCCTCTTGGATGGAGATGAAACGTTGGCCAGGTATGTAGCCAGATTGCAAATAGAACTTACTGATAACCAGTTTGCGGCGCAATTGTGTCAAACCGCACCTTTGGGGTTACAGGTGCACCCCTTCAAACCAGGGGATTGGGTACTGGTGAAGAGGATCCCTCGCACGGATCCCTTAGAGCCCCGGTGGGAGGGGCCATATCAGGTCCTGTTATGTACTTATTCTGCTTTAAAGGTTGCAGGTAAAGGCTCCTGGATCCACCACAGCTACGCTAGGCCGGCGCTGGGACCCCCACCTGGCCCTGATAAGCTGACGACCGAGCCCCTCCGCGAATGAATACCACTGCTAACCCGTGGACTGTGCCCTCCAACTACTGGAACCTCGACACCACACCAGGACTCCTTGTCTTCTTGTTCCTTGGACTGTTGTTTGTTACGCTGTTTTTTGCATGGTACACGAAAGGATGCAAATACTGGTATGGGTGGCCTGTGGAATCCTACCTTTACTCTCGCGTTCAGTACACGGCTGGGAGGGCAACAGCTTCCTCCATTTAACCCATGCCATCATACAGGGGGTTAACCAATCCCGTTGCTGGGTTTGTATTCATACCCCTACCTTTTGGGGTCAGGGCATCCCGTTACTTGGCGTGCCTATTCCTGTTAACCGGTCTCTTTTCACTCACTACTCCCTCCGGGCCCAATTGTTCGACGCCCATTTTGCACAAAGCCCCATATGCAACCAAACTTGGTCCCTCACCTCGGTACTCATGGACGGTTCCGCTTTGTGTCTGCAACGTATCGATCACGGAGGGGGAACCGTCTTCATGGGTGACCTCTCTCCATGTAATGAGACCCTATTCATTCCCTCCCCTGGTCAGCGTTCCACGGAACTCCGTGTAGGGGGCTGGCCGGTCCCTCGGGGTTCGGGTTGGTATTGGCTGTGCAACCGCACAGCCTATAAAGTCCTTCCAGCTGGATGGTATGGTACCTGCACTTTGGGGGCTTTGGTCCCCGATGTCACGATACACCGCTCCTTACCGCGGGCGGACATTCGGAACCTGGTTTGGAGGAGCCGGCGCAGCGTGCCTTTCAATCCTCTCACTGAGCGCCCTACTGGCTTCCACTCCTTTGCCCGCTGGTTTCTCCCTTGGCTGGGGGTTAGTGAATTGGAGAAAGCTATAGTCAATATTTCGGTGGCCTTAGAATCAATGGCAAATGCTACGGCGGATGCCTTGTCTGCCCTGCAGACTGAGGTGACTCAGTTGTCTCGAACCTCCCTACAAAACCGTCTGGCCTTAGATTACCTCCTTGCCAACCAGGGTGGGGTCTGTGCTCTTGTTAACTCTACCTGTTGTGTCTTTGTGAACCAGCACCGCAGGGTGGAGGCCGACATCCACACCCTTATGCACCAAGCCGCTTTGTTTCATCGCATCTCTCTCGATGACACCAGTACTGGCTTCCATGACGCCTGGAGCTGGCTCACCTCCTGGCTGCCAGACCTGGGGACTTGGGGCCGGCGCATTGTCTCTCTTATTCTCTTGTGTATTGCTGTTTTTATTTTGGGCTTTGTCTGCTTACATTGTTCGGGCATGTGCTGCCGCCAGCTTTTAATTTTGCATCGCGGTTATGCGACCCCTGTCTAGCTGACTGACGTCCAAAAGAAAAGGGGGGACTGTTGAGAGCAGTTAGCATGAGTGCCCCCTTGTAGACTCCATTTTGGTGTCCCTGCTGCCTTCACTAGTACTGAGCACAGCATGTAATACAGGGAAGGCCGGAGGCCCCAGGGGCGGGAAATAGCTGGACTCAGCATAAAGATAAGGGGAATAATAGACACAAGAATTAGCTGCTGTTGCAAGGCCGAGCAAGTTACAAACTCTGCATGCTTACGCAGGAGGGGTGGCTCTGCAGAACTGGTAACAGAATACGGGGAAAGTCTGTTAATTGGCTATAACACTGCATGTGCGCAATTAATGCCCCTCACTGAACGTATATAAACTCTGTACACCCCCCTTTCGGGGTCCTGCCTTTGCTTAGCAAGGTGGCACCACGCTCGAGCGTAATAAAGCCTGTTAACTTTGTAATGCTCTGCAGTTTGATTTTTCTTTGGTTGCCTCAGCCTAGAACGAACTGTACGTGTCCTAGCAGGAATAATTCGTAACATACTCCACCGGAACAAGAGGAGTAACTAAGTTGATGGGAGAGCCTCTCCTGTCAATGCAGCGTGGTGTAGACACCGCAGTAAGTCAACCTAAGCTACGTCGACTCCACCAGTAGTATGACTGAGGTCGACTTACCCCGGTAGTATAGACAAGGCCTAGGTGTGAACTGGGGGCACACTTTAACTGTATAGTCGTATCTATTAGAAATGCCTCATGCCTCATTGTTCTCTTGTTATCCCATGGGTCATTCCCCTTTTTTACCTCTTAAAAGTGTACAATCCCCTCTCTGGAGCAGGGGCAAGTGAAACCACAGAAATCTTCCAGGAAAGTTGGGAGGCAAATGGTGGGATTGAGGTGTAACATGTTCTCAAACCTCATAACCACCTGCAGTACCTCTAGCATCCCCTCTGCAGCACCTGAAAAGGTGGCATTGTCTGACCACAGGGCGAGGAGCTGGGAACAGCCATTCTGTGTGGTACTTTCCTTCTCCCAAAGGACTGCAGAACTTTAGTGCTGAGAGGTATTAGTAACTCTTAATGTAAAGATGCAGTAGTAACAGAGCTACTAAGAGCAACATTAAGTATCCCCCCTTCCTCTAGGACACTCATCACAAAGTAAAGTTTAGGCAGAAATAAAAATTTCCTGTTGATGAGATCACAGAACATAGAGATGGAAAAGACCCATTGGATCATTCAGCTCATCTCCTTGCCAATGCAGAATTGCTCCCTAAGGTGCTTCTACCAGAAATGCATTTTTAATCAAAAATTTGATTTTCAGTTGCGGGAGACAGCGGGGAACCCCTTAAACTGCAAAAATTTGTCAAATTTGGGGGATTTTCTTGACCAGCTCTAACATTTACTGAGTTTTTGGTTTTGGGGTGGGTTTTTGTTTCAGCTTAGTTCTGCATGTCCCAAGTGATGAAACTTCCAACACTTCCTTGAAAGACTCTTCCACAGTCTAATACATCCAGCTGTTGGAGAGATTCTCCTGACATTTAGCTTAAATTTCCCCTTTCTTAAATGCATTCAGTTTTTCCTAATTATACCCTTGTGCATGAGACCAAACAATCATTCTTTCATGCTACAGATCTATTAAGCTATGGAAGAGTCCCCCAAGGAAAGTACTAGAAACTCCATTACTTAGAACATTTAAAACTAGACTGGATATGCAGAAGTGAAGGCAATCATTCTGCATTGGCAAGAGATGGTGAAGTCCTAGCAGGTCTTTCATCTCTAATTTTTATGATTGATCATTCTAACCCTAATTTTGTTTCTCATTAATTTGACTACATGCTTTCTTACATGGCTATTTAAATACTGGGCATTGATTTTGCGCCCAGCATAAGTTTGATGCAACTCCTCAGAAGCGTGACTTGCTCTCACTTAGGCCAGACCTATATCTTAGATCTCAAAATTCTTTTGGTTTGGCTTTTTGTACAGCATTGTTCATGTGAAATGTTTTTTCCATTGTTTCTGGAGATGGCTGAAGTAATCCATAGTTTCAAAGTGCATCCTGTCTTCTCTCTCACTTCAGTTAGAGGGTAAGCCTTTCTAAGCATGGGCTGTTCTCCCTTTGGCACTGATCCTGCAACTGGATCTCTATTAGTTGGCCCCTGTGCTCACACAGAACCCCATGGACTTCAGAGGGGGGATACAAGGCTTCTTCCCACCTGGATACAATTAGGCTATGTCTTGTTCCACACTGAGTGCATTGTCCTGCTTAATAAATAATAATTTTCAAAAATATCAATTGGATTAATATTCCTGTTATAATCTACCATATTGTAAAGATTCATTGGACTTCAGAGTGTTATGGTTCATAAAATGTTCAGAGTTACACTTACAAAAACGAGAAAGTGGATTTTTTCCCCTACACTCCAGGTAATTTTATAGTATTTCTGCAACTGAATTTGCAAAATAGAGAGAGAGATGGGTCACATGATGTCCTAACATCTTTAAAAGCAATGAGCAATACAACAGGAGTTCTTCTTTTCTGGGGAGGGGGGAAGGGAGATATCTCTGATTTGCTCACAGCCAGAAAGGTTATTTAAAGGAAAAGCAGAGGAAGCAAGTGCAGAAACTTCTCTAAATAGAAATGCTTCACCCAGTTTGAGTGGGTCTCAGTTTCAACAGCAGTGTCTACCCACAGAAGCAAGAAATGACTTGTTTGATTACCTGTGAATATGAAGGGAGCTGTGTCATACTTGACTTATGAGAAGCTACTTTAAAAGGAACAAAATGAGGAGCAGATAATTTGGTTGGGAAAGTATCAGAGGGGTAGCCGTGTTAGTCTGGATCTGCAGAAGAAAAACTTGTAGCACCTTAGAGACTAACAAATTTATTTCAGCATAAGCTTTCGTGGGTTAGTACCCACTTCATCGGATGCATGGAATATCTACTGTATGTTTCATTCCATGCATCCGATGAAGTGGGTACTAACCCACGAAAGCTTATGCTGAAATAAATTTGTTAATCTGGAGTAAGTCACTTAAAATCAGAGTGACACTGTTGTAAAACAGGCGGGAATCAAAATAAAATCAGAGCTTGGGTGTTCAAATCACAGCTAAGCACATAGCAACAGATAACGTGAGGAAGCAGAAGAAAAACTGGAAAATGTGGGTGTAGCGGGGTGGAACCCCGCTCCTGCCCTGAGGGGCTGGAAACAGCCCTAGGAGAGGGCTGAGTGGCAAAGCAGCTGCAGCTGTGGCCAGGTAATCAGGGCCCAGCTGGCCCTTATAAGAGGGCAGTGGGCCTAGAGCAGAAGACACTGAGACACTCTCCCTCTGTATGTAGAGGGAGAAGGGCCTGGCTGTAGGACCTAAGCAGGGTACCTGGTGTGGAGCAGGGCTGGGGAAAGGCCAAGGGAGCTGGGGAGCTCTGGCCTAGGAAACCCAGGCTGCAGGCCTGGTAAGGCCCGACCGGGTACTGGGGTTGCAGGGGGCAACCCACAGGTAGGCTGAGGCAGCAGGTCCAAACCCCCTTTGCCTGTGATGAGTGGCTTATACTGCAGTCTGCCCCAGGGTGCGGGGGCTAGCTGGTGACTGGCAGTAGCCTAAGACTGAGGCGAGGTGGGGGTAGTGGGTTGGGGGTTCCCCTGGGAGGGGAGACCCAGATCTGTGGGGTACTGCCGGGAGGGGCAGCACCCTAGTAAAAGGGGCAACACCCTAGTTAAAGGGGCACCGGGTCCTGGGAGGGACTCGGGGGCCTCAGAGAAGGTGGAGAAGCCGGATCCCCGGCCTGCAGAGGGCGCTCCAGGGCTGGACGAGCTAATTCCCAGGACAACCAGCAGGAGGCGCCGCCGGGTGAGTCCGAGGAAACTTACAGTGGGGTTTTTATATATTAAAAGAAAAATTAGT
The DNA here is from genome assembly GCA_037349315.1 of Chelydra serpentina. NCBI lineage: Eukaryota > Metazoa > Chordata > Testudines > Chelydridae > Chelydra > Chelydra serpentina. The sequence goes on along the minus strand of JBAIAC010000004.1, from coordinate 55,346,400 downwards.
GCTACAATTTCCCCTGGTTATGAATGCAGTTTTAGGGGCAAGGGACTAAGCTATACCAGTATAAGGCTCTTTTATACAGATATAATTGTGCCCATGCTATGGGTTGCAACAATATAACTACATTGGTTAAAAAAAAAATCACCCCTCCCCCCACCCACACACACACACACCAATATAACGAAAATAAGAAAGAAAAACTTGTAGTTATACCAGTACAAAAACTGTTTGTAGACCAGGCATAATTCAGAAACTCTCACAAGACCCTCTCCTGAGATTTCCAATGCTTTCTGCATTTGGCTGGATTGATACTATTATTTTTTTAAATAGCCCCTTTGTGGTGATTGAGGTTCTCCCTCTTCACTCCTAGACTAAAGTGTGGAAGTGCATGGAAATTTAAACAAAAAAAAAAGTGTATTTTGAACTCTGGAAAAGGTTTGAGCAAAAGCACAGGGCAATTACCTTTCTTTCATCGACACTACTTTATCCATCACTAAAAATATTACTGGGATGGTAGGTCCTTTGCAATCTTAGAGGTGACATCACATTTTCCACTTTTAATTCATTTCAACTTAAAGGCCCCCTGAAATAATAATTTGCCTTTCACAGATAGGTTTACTTCACACAGCCATTCACTGAAAAGATATTGATGTCAGGGTATGGTGTATATAAAAAAGCAGAGCCTAGCTATAATTAAGCCTAAAACTGCCTTTTATACTGCAACTCCTTTATCAACTTTCTTGCTTTATAACAACCACTTCAGGATGACATTCAGAATGTTAGTAGCTCCCAGATGATCTTTTCTCAACAATGTGCAGTCACTGTTTACACTTTAAAGTGTGTCACTTTAGCCTGCCACATTTTTCATCTTTAATCCTTCTTTCTTCTTCTTTTTATGAGAGAGGAGTAGCCTCCAGTGTTACATTCAGCAGTACCAGTTCAGATCAAAAGATCAATGACTCAACAACGACATCCACTGGCCTACCTCAAAATATCAGCCAAAAGAATCATTCATCGCAGGCAAGCAGTTGGCAGAAACCTGCTTTTGCTAGAAGACAGGCTGGTAGCATTTTAGTCTTTTAGCAAGATGTCCTGTTACTGAGTGTGAGTTTACTTGGTATATTGTAAATGAAAAATTAGACTTATATGGGGCACTTATTACATTCATACTAAAGGACTGAAAAAATATCCCTTTGGAAATCTGATGGGGAAAACGGTCTGTATCCTAAAGTTTTTAGGCAAAATTCAAGAATGAATGCTGGGTAAAGACTTTAGGATCAGTTCCTATGTTAAAAATACTGTACCATACATGTGAGGATATAGTTAGTATTTCCTTAAAACTGCAGCAAGGAGCCCCAGCTAAGCTTTAGAGTAAACCAGAGGGAGGGAGGGAGAGCAGCCTTAGGGATAGCACTGTTGGCCTTATTCTAATAATGCATCTATTCTAGTGCTAGAAGAAAGCTGCTCTTTGTGATTCTTTACCCCTGTCACCAGACAAGTTGTCTGCCTGAAACACATGTGGAAGAAAGGATCAACCTGAAAGTACTTGATATGCAAAATTGGAAACTTGAGCTGTTCTGACTGGGCACAGATCACGTGGTACACTTCTGTTGCCTGATTGGATGAGTGTAACTTTAGAATCAGATTTCTGGTGTGACTATTTGCATATAGTAATTCAAAATTTGTGTTTTGTTAATATTCTGCAATATTTGCATAACAGTCATTGGTTTGGTGACCACTCCTGCTAGAAAAACTCATAAAGTAGATTAGTGGAAAGCAATTACAAAGAGATACAAACATAGTGAAACACATTAACGTATACACTTCAATGAGTATTGACAAATTCTGTGGTAATGACTTTGTAAAAGACTTTTTTGTAACTCTTCACATATATGATTTCAGCCATAAACTCTTGCATGGGAATAGGTATTAAGGGTCGGGCTGGTAGCACCACCTATTAAGGTAGTCCAACACTTGCCATTATGAAACTTTGTGTTTAGTTGCTTATAACTTTGCTAAACTATAACTACTTGGTCTGAAATTTGCCATGCTGGGAGTCTGCCTAAGGCTGAATCTTTTTGGAAATTTTCAGTCAAAATTCATAAAACTGTTTCTGAGGATGGGGCAAGGGAAAAATACATTGCTTTGTCCATTGTTTTTTAAAATTAGGACCTTTTCTTTGAACAGCTCTAGCACCCCCATGCTTTGGAGCAGTGACTTGAAATGTGGCAGAAGGTTGGCCTTTGCATCACGGATATGCCTTTTGCCATTCCCTTGGGATTTCATTCAAATTTGGCCAAATTATAAGCTTTTTAAAAAAATCACAGTTCACACTTGCCCAGTAAAGATGTATTCGATTTTTAGCAGCTACATTTTCTGAAGATTCCAGATTTTTTTTTAAAAAATTTCCCCTTATAAAAAAAATAAAAATTTTGACATTCAAAACATGTCAATAAGGTCTATTGGTGTTCAAAAACATGGGGATATATGAAAATGTTAAGACATTTTCTTGTTTTGTTTATTTTGAAATGTCATCAAAAATTTACAACTTGAAAACATTCAGCCAGTTCCACTATATACACAGACATATACTGAGTATACTATTGGATTGTTACAGATACTTTTCTCCACTAGGCTTATTTTACTATACTTTTACTATTTTATTTTACTATATTTGTCAATCTATGACATGGCTTGTCAGATGAAGAGGGAAAAATAGCACCTTTAATCTACTAGAGCCTTGAACTCTGGCCTGGTCAGGGTTCAGCCCTGATCAGTTTCCAGTATGCTAACCTCTTATGATATTTGGCCAATATGTCTTTAATTTTACACTCAATATGCCTATGGAAAAACAAGCTTCTTCAAACCCTTACTCATGCGAGTAGTCCCTAAAATCAACAGGATTACTTGGGTGAGTAAGGCTTTGAATTATTGGGCCCCAAAAGACCTATTCAGGAGAAGAGGATATCTCTTTAAGAGACTAGCATTCGTGTAACAAAAGATGGAAACATTTAACCCAGCAAAACAAATTGATTTTGTGGATCTCATGCACAACGATTGTACTTAATTAGGAGGTTTTATTTGAAAAATCCACAAAAAAGGAGAAAAAACACATAGTGTCTTTGAAACAAAGAAGCATTAGAGCAGAATGTCAGGATTCATTTATGAAATCACAGCTGCATAAACAATGTTTCACTGTAAGAACCCAATTTATAGTATTTGTCATAAAAAAGTAAACACTTTGGGGGCTGCTTTTGTGACACAGTGTTGTACCGTGTGATGCTGCAAGCCGGCAGGCACAACAATAGATCAGCAGAGGCAGCTTTCTCATGCTATTTTTGGGCAGCAAATTCTTTTGAACTTCAAACGTTTCATGGTTCTTATTTCAGAAGCAGGACCTGATATTTAGAGCCATTCACTCTTAGCTCTGAATTTTGTCTATTGCTTAGAGAATATGACACCACACAGTGCTGGTTGCTTCTAATAGATGAGAAGATTGGATGGTCTGCAACTAAAAGAAACTTTAATGGCAATATACAGTGGGATGTTTGACATGGAAAAGGCCTAATAAATCATTGAGTTCATTGCAATTGAAGGCAGGCTGGGGTTTCCCAAAACAGGATATGTCAATTGCTATTCATTTTACTACACTTTACCTTAATTAATGCATTATTAAATAACTCCCTGATCTTCAAACAGGCACAGGCATAACTTTACCCACGTGTGCGAGCCCATTGATCTCAGTACTCCTGTGAGGAAAGTGTTTGCAGGTCTGGGGCTTAAGAAAATCATTGCACTCCGATTCAGTTATGCAAGCATTCTGAAAGAAAAAATAATCCCCCGCCCCAGTGGGGTTAAGCGTTTATTTAAATATTTTAGTCAAATTTAAATTAAAGGATCCCAGAGACTTTTACATTTATAGTGCCGCACAGAATTTCAAAAAATTCAATAGTGTTTTCTTTTTAATGACCTTGACCCCAAATATTCATTTTAAACGGGAGAGTTTGGGGAAGAAAGTGTTCTGGAAATTTTCATCATATGCAGTGATGCCTGCAAAAGGACACTGTTAAGTACTCTTTAAATATATTATATCTTAACCTCTATTGCTTGATTGTTTCTTAGGAGCTTGAAAAGACATTTTTTGTCCCAAATAACTTTGTTCTTTTCCATTTGGTCAACATTTTGTGTATGCACATGCATGCAAGCAGGCAAATGGAACTGAAATCAACATGGTGGTTCTTGTTTAGTTCCCCTTTTTTCCTTTTCTGAACTGGCAACCCTTCAGATCAGTTTTTCAGATTAGAGTACTTTACTACATTGGAGAGCTTCTCTTTTTTTAAAGCTATCTTTAAATACTGTGCACCCAACATACCTCTCACATGTCTTGTCCTTGTGATAAAGCTACATTCTTATGTACAGCGCTTTCTGTCTCTGAAGTATCAAACTAGCACAAAGAATGATTTGAAAACATTTCCACTAACAGTGATGTAGGTTAATGGAATTCCAAAGGTCCAGTCCTCTTCTCCACCACCATTCTTTTTATCGTTGTGTCCCAATTTTAGGGTCCAACTTTACAGTCCTTGTTCATATGGGGCACAATTCTGCAAGGTGCAGATCAACTCCTGGAGGTGCCCTCAATTCTGATTCATACCAGTTTGACCAGGAAGACAAAGGGTGCTCAACACTTCGCAGGATTGGGCTCTTGATTATGAAGTCCTTACTCATGTGAAGTCAATGGGATCACTCGTGTGAGCAGAGGCTTCAGATTCAACCTTTCAAATTACACGTCATTTTGGAGGCAATTGAGAGGTAGGGTTGTACCATCACCTCTTACAGAAATTAGTCACTCTTGTCTGTGTGGCTGTTTCACATCTCTGGGAGGTTTTGTAGGATTTGTCTCAGTGAAGCTCGGGCTATGGCATACAAATCTGAGGGGAAAACTGCAAGTGAATGAGACAGTTTCTCAACGATGGTCCTCAAACACTGGTGTGCTGCATGTAAGTCTCTGTCAAATCGCTGCCCCTCCAGCTGTAAAGCCATGTGACTGCAGATGTTTCTAAACTCAACGCTATCCTAAAAGCCAGATCAAAAAGAAGTGAGTGACAAGTAATGCTTTAGCCACGTGGTGCACAGCACAGCTTTCTAGACAGAAACCTTCGGCATGAACTTTCGTCTCTGATCTTTACACATTGCTGCAAAGTGTCGTGACGTGCAACCTTGTGTCAGTTTCACCTACCCGCTTTTAAATGTCACTAGTCTCCACTGAACTTTAGCAGCTTCGTATTAAAAATTATCTTTTAATTAATCATAATGTTAATAGTTTACCTCAAACAATACTTATTTGTGATAACTGTCTCCCGGCTGATTTTATATTCCCTGCACATCCAAAAGGCCCCCTGGCTTCCCTGAGAACTTTCTCTGCAAGCATAATCCATGCTAGGGCCTGTGTCCATTAGGGAAATGCGTTGTGTTGAACAATGTGCTAATTAACAAGTTCTAACTAAATGACTTTTCATCTAGTGTAGACCATGCCAACCATGTTTTAAAAGTTACGTGGACATGGTTAACCCTAGGGGGATGCTCCTTAATGCTTTTTAAACACCATTTATTCTGGTCTCCACTAGGTGCAAAGTAGTGCTTAACATCATGTGTGTTAGATGTATTCGTTTTGTTACATAATGAATGTTCCAGATGAACCTTAGGAGAATGTTGGTCTTTGTCCCCCTATAGTAGCTGCTCCACATAAGAGGCTTATGAGTCTGCTACTTCTTCTAGTTAATATACTTGGTCCTTTCTCTGAAATAGTCAAGTCTCGTGCTTTTAGCTCTCTGAGACCTGAATTTAGACTCTGTTGTCAGCCCAAATTAGTTCTTAAAGAAATGCAGGTTCAAGCCCCTCAAGGGCCAAAGCTCCATTATTTCAAATAAAGCCCTGTTAAAATTGTGCACAAATGTGGTTTAATCCAGGCAGTACCTGCTACATTATGGTAACATTAAAGGTGATCTGCAAACAAAACATCAAAAAGGAGTTAACACTGAAAGATGTGGTGAATGGCCTCACTAAGCAGGCAGGGGTGAGCAATTGGCACAAAAATAATGCAAAACTAACCAATTTTGTTATAGACCCCCCTAGAAGTCCTCTGGCATTAGTTAGAAGTCTGCTGCAGGTGCAGAGATTCCATCATTGTGGAATGTCCCCAACACTGGAAAACTGGGGAGCACTAAGGCAAGATCCTAGGTAAGTAGCAATTTTTTTTCCTTTTAAAAAAATATGTTGATTGTTCCTTTGAAGGTCACCTTTCGAATCCTGATCTATAAAGCTCCCTTTAGTAGAATTCAGAAATTGTCTAGGTATAAAATCCCTAGTGCAATTTATCTGACCTCTTAATATATTTGAATAAGTAAACAAGCTAGTAATGCCAGCTTTTCCAGGTATCCAGCACATGGGAACTTTAGGATACAGGACAGAAAATGAAAGAATAAAAATTCTCCTTTCAAAAAAACTGGATACTAATTAACTGAAGTAAATAGAAAAGTTTGCTTACTAAAAGAGCCCTTCTGTATTAGGTTTAGAACAGTGGACTCCTGTGAACTGAAGTGAGAGAGAGCAATAGCTCAAGTGGTTCATAGTTTCTATTAAAATACTAACAATAAATATTTGCAGTGATTTCATTTGAAGTGTTTTCAATTTCAGTGCAGGAGCATATCCTTCCTGCAGCTTTTGTTTGTCAAGACCCATATGTTTAGACAGATGAGTTAATATCCCACATGGCACTGATAGAGCTGCACCAGAATAAAAAACTACATGGCTCACTATCCTAAATCTCTTAAAATTAGGACTTAAAATCACAGCCGCCAACTTCCTGTGACGTCGGTGGGTGCTGACGCCCGGCGTCGGGGGCGGGGCCCCGCCCCCAACGCCGGGTGACGTTGCGGGGCCCCGCCCCCAATGCCAGGCCCCGCCCCCGACGCCGAGTGATGTTGCGGGGCCCCGCCCCCGACGCCGACGCAACGTTGCCCAGCGTCAGGGGCGGGGCCCCGCAACGTCTCCCGGTGCTCCGGTGAGTTTGCCGCGGGTCCGGGGCGGGTGGGGAGTTGCCGGTGGGTGCAGAGCACCCACCAATTTTTCCCCGTGGGTGCTCCAGCCCCGGAGCACCCACGAAGTCGGTGCCTATGCTTAAAATATTCAACTGGTCTTTAAGTGCTTTAGATATTTGTCACTTGAAACTGAGCTGAATCGGTAGGCCATTTCCACTTGCACAGCTTTTATTTTTGATACTATTGTAAATATGATATTAACTAGCGAGTGTAATTTAGTTTAAGAAGATGCTACCCTTAACAGGACACCATTAAACAGGATGAAGCCTGTTTACTTCTATCTTTTTTTCCCCTTAACTGTTAAATAGATAAATCAAGTAGATCTTTATGGTTTGCACTCGGGAAAATTGTTTTTTCTTAACCATGCTCACAAGTGCATGGTCTAGTGGATTTGTTATGAAGTTGGAATATAGAAGATTCCAAGTTCCAGTCCTGCTCTTTTGCTGACTCAGTGGCTGTGTCTATATCAGGCATTTTTACCAAGAATTTTCCACAATGACTATCCCCAGTTGAGCTCCACGGGTAGCAGCAATGATGGGAAAGCTAGTGCAGACAATGTTGCTGGCATTCATTAGCATGTTAACCACCATGTTGTGTATATCTGCGGTAAGCAACGTTAGACCCCATGGTGGCTGAAAGGCCTCTAACCACCCAGTGCCTTGTCTACAGTACTGCTTCCATCACTGCTGGTACCATTGGTGGAACTGAAGCAATGGTGGAAATTTTTGGCCAAATTCTAGTGTGGACCAGTACTGATCTGAGATTGGGCCTATAGGTGCTACAATAATACAAATGATCAAACGTCATAATGCCCTGGTCTTGAAAAGAACCACGACTGAAGTAAAGTTTTTTAATGTAATTATAAAATGGTTTGGCCCCATTTAAATGGACAAGTCCAGTCAATATTAGTAGATGGCTGGAGAGCCATTGTGCTTTAAACACAGTAAAATATTTAGGGAAGATAGTGCTTTAAGTTCCTTGCCTTAATTTGCTCATCTATAAAATGGACATAAGTAAGCATTATTGCATAGGGAGGTTGAGAGAATTAGCTAATGTTTGTAAAGCATTTTGAAAACATAAGCATTATAGAAGTGCTAAATATTATTTCTCAGAAAATTAAAAACATGTTAGTTTTCTTGGTGTTCCCCCCCTTCCTCTCTCCCCTTTGAAAAGTTTATTTCACATTTGTAAAAGGTGCCACAATGATAACACTAAAGATTTGAGTCCTCTCTCAGAAGAGGTATAATGCAAGCTTCCCTGCCAATAAGCCTCAACTTCTTCCGAAGGAACATCTGTAGGGGTGGTTGTCTTAAAGTCCCTCCAACCATAGTGTTTTAAAAACATTTATAATTTAGGAAGTCTTTTATGTATTGTTTCCTATGAGTCATCTCACAAAAAATTATACAGCTATTAATAATTTCTTGTAAAGTCACTGTGAAAAAATTAAAACCAGTCATCCTGTGGTTAGCCTCTTTCTAACAAAGCAAGCACAAATGCAGAGTACAGAGCAATCATCAGGGTGAAGAGATTGTTAATGTCATGTAGCCATGAGTACCTATTTTCTCACTGAATTCATAGTGATTCTGGGGACAGTTCCAAAAATGATCTCCATACTGTTAGAAATAAAGCCCAAAATTGTTCATTTGTCAACATTTTAAATATAGCCAAACAACCTAAAATTGACGCTTACAGTTTGCACTTTGGGCAACCTCTCCATGGTCAGTCTTCATATTAAGTACTGTAAGAATGAAAATTCATTGCTAGAAGATACAGGAATTATGTTAGAACCTCATTAGCTACCAAAAAAAGTGTGTGCGTGCGCACTTAATTGGTTTAATCTGTGGTGGCAGGTAAAGCTTTTGCTGCTGTTTTATAAGAATTCTGATGAAAGTCAATTTTCTGGTTGCCATCACCACTAAGCCACTCTTCATGAATCAGCATATGGTCTACTCTAGAGCCGGTTGTTTCATGGGAAAAGAGAACCTCCCCTTTGGGTCAGAAATCAGCTTTCAGAAAATACGATTTTATTAAGTGTAATTACAAATACTTTATTGCAACAACTATTAGTTCTATAGCACTTTGGAAAAAATGGTGAAAATCTTGTGAGAAAAGAGCACTGTGCTTGTGTTACTAACACTACACCCTGACCGTTTTCCGAGTGAATAATGTGTTGGCATTCCAGTCTTTTTCAAAGATTATCATAGCTAAGGAGGACTAGCTGGGATACAGAGCCTAGCTTTTCTAGTCCTTGTCCTCCATTTTGAATCTAGTCTAGGTCAGTAGTTTCTGATGTCACATCTGTTGGTTGCTGAGTGAGCATGTGGTTTCAGTTCCGTTCCCTATATATTGCTCTCAATATAGCAGAAAAACAAAAACCAACGAACAGTCGCACTGTTGCTGACAGTCTGAGCAGAGAGACTAGGGATGCAGACCCTGATTCTGCAAAGAGGTCCCCCTGGGCACACCCTTATGCCTGCACAGAGTCCCACTTCTTTCCTGGTGTATATTGACATAGTTCCATTGATTTCAATGTAGATATGCCAGCTTACACCAGTTGAGGATCTAACATGGTGAGGCAACAAATAGGCACAAAGGTCCACCCAGATGGATCTATTCCTTTATGATCACGGAGACCCTCTCACACCTAGCGACAGAACACTAGTGGAGAGGCATGGGGAACTCGCATTGTCAGGCAGTTTTCACTATCCAGAACTGTCTGTCTGCCACCTTTCACAAGCACTAGGTTTTTTTTAAATACCAAAACTGTTTTGAAACTGATAGTTATTTTCACTCCTAGTATAATGTTTAGTCCAATCCAATCTGTTATACATTTCTGAGTTAGTAACACTTCAGTGACCCCTAAGTTACTCCAGCGAAGGAGGCAGGATGTTATCAAAGAGCAGTGGTAATGAAGTCTGCACCTGCCCATAGCACAGGGAAGCTGCACACTCCCATTTCAGGAATCTTTTCATTTTATGTTTTCTTTTCAAATACACACAAAGTGCTGCCCAAAATACAAAATCTCTCGCTTTTAGTACTGTCCTGACTGATCTGTTCACCCTGGAAGTGCATAATTATGGTAGAGAAACTTGTATATTATTTTAGCGTGGATGTCTGAAATCCAATGTCACTAGTATATTGTTTGTGGATGATGATGCTGGTAAGTGACCTGTCAAACTTAAAGGAAGGGCCATCAGAATTCTCACAGGAGCTTAACCTTCCATCATAAATTAACACTGAGCCACTTCTCTCAGGCTTCCCAGACCAATATTGTCTGATGCATCCTGGGAGCTGGAAAAAGCGTTGTTTTCAGGCCTATGGTAGTCTCTGGAGTATGCATGTTTTACTATGTTATAATGCCGGTTGCTTGGATCTTTTTTCACAAGCCACATGTAGCTATATTTTTGGGCCACTTTTATAGCAACCTGTAACTTTTTTTTCCAACTTGACACCACCAATACAAATATAAATAAGACCATCAGATGCATTTCTGGACTGTCTGGAGCAGCCCTGCAGTGTCAACTGTAGCAAGTAATGAATGTATTTGCGGTATGACTGAGACCAAGTTGGCCATTTAGCACTTAAGAGCATTTCTGTGCTCTGAGGAAGATTGTGTTTTGGCTGTAGAAAGTGTGACTGAGTGGACAGCTGCTATTTTTATTCTGTTTGAGAGGTTATATGGCCCTCTCATATGAGAACTGCAGCTAAAAGTTCAGTTGTAAGAGGCTTTTTCATCTAAATTTCCCGGCAGGGTGAACATGTAAACTGAATCCTTGGAATCCATCTGTTTTAAAACTAAAACCTGCAGCAATGAAATTACTCACAGCTAAAAGACCTAATTAAATGACTCCGATTTTATGGAAACACACCGCAGAATTTATTTAACCTAGCCATAGAAACTGACCCAGGAAAATCCCAGTGTTCAGTTGGTCCTGATAACAGAAAGATCTAACCTGACTTCAAGTAGAATAGTAATATGAGAATCCAAAGTTAGTGTTCTTCCCAGTGGCATCTAAAATATACATTCACCCAAGCAGATATTAAAGTTCTTCTGGGAAAGAATAGAAAGAAAATAAAGCCGCCTTTGAGGTGGATGTATTTTATCTGGTTAGTATATGTGCCAGTGAAGAATTGTATTTATTTTTACATATTAGCAATGACGGTGTCATATTGGAAAGTCAATATTACAACATTCCAATAAACAATTGTACATTCGTTTTTCACTAGCATAGGAATGCTAAGTCTACCCATTTCCGCTGATTTTTTTTTATCTTGACCTTTTCACTTCACACAAGGCTTTTTCCTCTTTCACGCCTTACCCCCCACAAGTGAATTTATTTCTGGTGAAAAGTCTTGGATTAATACCCCTGGAGACTGAAATAATCTAGACCACAATTTTCAAAGGTAGCCTGTGGGGGGTTTTTTGGTGCCTCAGTTGTTGAGTGCCCAACTTTTGAGATACCTTGGTTTTGATTTTCAGAAGTGTTGATCAGCTACAACTTTGGTTAACGTCAGGGGGAGCATGGGTGCTCAGCACCTCTGAAAAAAATCAGCTCCCTGATATGTCTCCGACTGGACACCCAAATACTGAGGCACCTAAAATCAGAAGCAACGTCTGAAAATGTTGACCTTGGTTTTTCACTGAACAGATATGGCTCCAGCTGCTGGCAGCAGTTCAAGCTTTCCCCGCCACTGCCCTGCCACTGCCAGTCTGCCCCTGGAGGGTCTGCCTGCTAAGGTGAAAGGGTAGAGAGTGTCCGTATATTGGTTCAATGTATGGCCTCTCTGTTAGGAAGTTCAACAAGAATGAACTGGAGTGAAATGTGCTTTCTGTGATATGTACATCTGTCATGAAAAGTTGGACAGAGAGACCACAATTCATTTTACATAATAAGTCATCCTAAGGTAATGACTTTTGGCCACAATCAAGCTAGACCAAATTTGACCCCAGAGACCAACAGGTGATGGACTCTGTATCACACATGCATTAATTACCCCGTCCCCTATGCATGGCTTTTTCTTGACTGTCAAAGGACCACAAGCATGTTTCTTGTGATAATATGCACCACCCTTTTACCAGCAAAATGAGGACCTCTTCTTACATATGTTCACTAAATCTCCGCTATAGACATAACTTGTCATTCTGGAATCATATGAACTGGTTCTCTTATTCGATGAAAATCGACATTTCACTTACAAGTCACTCTTTGTCTCTTCATATTTGTTGGCTGGGGCTCTTCCGGTACCATAACAGCACATGGAATTTGGGGCTTTATGTGGAAAATGTAAATATCTCCTTAAAAAATTTCTATGCTTCCTAATTTATGGTTTAAAGCATCGCTAACCCCAACTACAACAAAAGAGCATTTGTATCCAGTACCCCTGCGGTGCTAGCACAAAGGATTGTCATTGACTTTATCATTATTTTGTAAACTCTGTACAATACTAAAATGATTTGGAGTAATTACTTCATTGCAAATTAATGTAAATAAAACTGCTCCAGTCAGTCTGACAGAATCCAGCATATACAAGGATGCCCCAAACAGTGCAATTAACTGCCTATTTGCAGAAGGAAGCCCAGGACAAGAGTCCTTTGCTCTCTCACTACTTACTTTTAGGTGAATAGGAAAAGGATGTTCCTTAAACAGAGGGAGCAGGAGAGTCTGTTCCACACTGACAAGCTGGGATGTTGAATCTACTATTCGGGACAGCATGCTGTGCACAGCAATCTGTGTAAGTGTTCGGGGCCTGGCTGGGCCCTGCTGTCTTGAATCCTTTGGCCTGGGCTCACCTGGGTTAGAAAGAGCCTGGGATCCACATTCTTCTTCCTCCTCAGAGGTTTTGCTTGCTGCTCTTCTGCCTTCCTCCTGCTCCTGAACCCGACTAGACCTGGCTGCTTCCAGACCCTGTCCCATGTCATGCAGAGCCGGGCCAGACATACCTGTGCTGAGTGGTGGAGAGGCCTGGTCCAATTTGTAGTGGGGGTGGCAGGCTCTGGCATCCTCACCTTGCTGCTGCTGGTGCAAGAGCTGCAGGGTTTGGAGAGCAACCAGCTGGTGGTTGAGAGAGACAAATAAAGGTACTGATCTGGCCATCTGCTCTCTTGCCTTTGTTCCCCTCCACGGGATGGAGTGTTTTTAAACCTTGTTTGGCCTTTCCCCTCCCACTCTTTTCTTATCTCTTTCCCCAGTGGGTGGCCGCCTGCCCCTCCCCTTCAGCTTGGGGTCAATAGCCCTGGTTCATTTCAGCACTTGTTAAAAGATCAGCCCTTCACTGTATTTCTTGGACCCAAGCTCCATGGAGCTTCTCATGTGTACATTTTCAGACAGGCAGCTGGTTTCTTCTCCTTTTGGGAGAACTACCTGCATATGCACTGTATTTTGTGTGGGTGGGTGCCTACATTTGTAACACGTTTCTTTTAATGCATTTGCATTAGTTGATATAAATCCTTATGTGGTTTCGCCTGTGATGAGATCTATCAATTCTCTTTCATTTGGGGGGTGAGGAAGGGAAGGGAGACTTATTTTGGACTTATGTAGGCAATTTTTAAAGTCTCTCTCCCTTTGGTGAGGAAGGATTTTACAATGTGTGTCAGTGAGTAATTTTAAAATGAGAGTAGGGCCAGAAGCAAAACCTTCCATCCAAACATCTCCAAACTTCGGGGATGTTAAGAGCTTGGTCTGAACTCTGCAGCTCAGGCTCAACTCTATGTATCAATGGGCTCACAGTAGTTTAAAATTGCTTTTGTGCATGTTGCCCCCATCTGACAACTTGGAGGCACATAAACATAGTTGTAATGGTCCCTCACTCTCCCGCTCGGAGGGAGGCCACTCAGGCTGGTCCTGACCAGGACCAGAGTCTGCAAGACAGCCAAGAGCCCACAATAGGGCTGGGCAATTAATAGTTGCTGTTGGGCTTTAGCCTGGGTTTGGGTAGCTCAAGTAGTCAGCCCTTAAACAGAGTCTATCTGGGCTGGCTGTGGCCTGGGCGGAGCTCAGGCAGCCAGCAAACAAACAGTCTCTCAGGGTGACTGGTAAGGAAAGCGCCTCTTCAAAGCTAGAACTTCCTTACACAGTGTGAGGGGTCATCCACCCCGGGATGGGGTGGCAGAGGGACGCAGGCCCACCCTACTCCACCACGTCCCAGACCCGGGCCCTGGCAGGGGCAGGATTGGCTGCCCCTGTGTTGGCAGGGATCCAGCCGCAACATGCCGACTGAGCCACACCTGGCTCTGCAGCCGGCCACCCCGGGGTTTGGTACCTCTAGCCTCCAGGCCTCTTCTGGCTCCTCGAGGTAGACGGCAACAGGTACTCCAGGCCAGTCCTTGTTGGCGTCTGTGGATTGGGCACTGCCCGATAAGGGTTCCTCTCAGGGACACATCAGAGCATCCTTCTCCTCCACAGGCTCTCTTCTAACTGTGTTACAGGGTCAGTCTTTTATACTTCTGATGAGGTGGGCGGGGCGATCTAGGCTCTGTCCTCCAAGGGGAATGTAATGGTCCCTTGCTCGGAGGGAGCCCCCTCACCTCACCACAGGCATTGGTCAGTCCTGTCTAGCTGCCCTGCTGGCTGGATCTCTCCCTCCCTTAGGCTGCTGCTGCTAGCTTGAGTTCCCTTCCTGGACTACTACTACTGCTGGGGGGGGTGGGGGGTGGCGGTGCATTGCCAGCTTGTCGTCCCTGTCCATGTCCCCCCACCCACCTCTGGAGGGAGAAGCAAGGACTCCACCACCACCTATAGGTACCTCCTGCTTGGCCGGCTGCTTGCTGCTGCTGCATTGGAGCCACTGCTGCCATGGAGGAGGAGGAAGAGGAGGATTCCTGCTGACGGACATTGTGGAGGGGATTTGTTCACAAACTGAGTGACTTTCAACATCTCTGCTTCTGAGGTGGTGGTAGGGTGACCGGACAGCAAGTGTGAAAAATCAGGACAGGGGATGGGCGGTAATAGGAGCCTATAGAAGAAAAAGACCCTAAAATTGGGACTGTCCCTATAAAATTGGGACATCTGGTCACTCTAGATGGTGGTGATTTCTATTGCTGTTGTGGGGAGCAAGGGGGAGAGGCGTGGAGAGCCCTCCCCCTTGCCCATCTGCTCCCCCCACCACCACCCCCACTATCACCGCTGTCCCCTCCAGCACCCCGTATACCACCTGGACCTGCTCTTCATCCCTCGACGTGGCTGTTTGTTTCCCCCCTTTTCACCACCTGGGACTGTTTGCAGCAGTGAGCAGTAAGGAGTGAGCTGTACAGGTGCCCGTGCCTCCCCACATTTGACTTACCTCCCACCTAGCTGCATTTGGCTGGTGGGACCCCGCTCCCTGCTGTGCCCCCAAGCCTCCCTGTGTTCGTTTGTCCCCTTTCCCCCCAGCCTGCCCCACCCGCCACTTGCTTTGACTCTCTGGGAGTTTCCCTTTTGGTTAGTTTATCTGCCCGGCCCCAGCCCTTCAGTGTTTGCTATCTGCCCCACCCCAAACTTTGGGTTTTGGTTTGGTTGTCTGCCCCCTCCCCCTTACACTTGAAGCTTCCTCCTGTGATCTGCCTGGCCCCCCTTTTTCTGCTGCCCTCCCTTGCTCCCCCCCGGCTCAGCCCCTCTTACCTGTGTTCCCATGCTCCCTCCATAAGCGCTTGTGCCCCCTTTCAGTTGTCCCCCGCCCCCCCACTGTTCACAGCCCTCCTGATGGTATTGTAATTCCTACCCTTCCCAGTGCAGCCGGAGAAGCCAGTATCCCTACCCCATAACTGTGCCCCCTTTTTGCCCCTGCATCCCCCACCGTAGGTGCCCTCCTCCCCTGCCTGCAGCCTAGCAGGGAGGAGTGGTTGCTTTTTACCTTTCCCCCAGTACCTCCTGTAGTCCCCCGCACCGGTACCCTCCCTCCCTGAACACAGCTTATCAGGGAGGAGTGGTTAGCCCGTTCCCTCTCCCCCATCCCCGTGCCCCTCTCACTGGACCCTCCTCCCCTGCGTGTTGCTTAGCGGGGAGAAGTGGCTGCCCCTCGCCTCACCCCCATATCAGTGCCTCCTCCTGCCCCCTGCTAACATGGAGGAGGACCCTGCTCCTGCCCCTGCGGTCCCCTCCTTTGCCACTGCTCGTGCCCATCCCTGCGGCTGACCTCTCGGCCACCACCAGTCCAGACTCCGCCACTGCCATGGTCCCCCCTTACACTGGCAAAAAGGGCTAGGGGAACAAGAAGGGCAAAGGCCCTGCCCAGAAAGCAAAGCCTCCTGTGGGCGGGGCCGCACTCCCTGCCATGGCCCCGACATCTGCCACGGCCCTTCCTTCCCCTGCCATTCCTTCCACCAGCTCTGGGAGCGCTCCATCTCCAGCCCCCAGAGCGTACGCCTAGGTGGCCACCGCCTCTCCACACACCACAGGGCCGTCTGCCCTGACTGCCACCTCCGGTACCAACCCTGGCGGCTGGGGTCCCTTCTCCTTGCTGCCTCCTGGTGCCCACCTCGCTCCACATTGAAACTTACGTGCGGGCGTTGGTGAGGGTGGTGGGGCCCTCCACTGTCATTGCGACCTCCAAAATGTACGGAAAAGTTGTGTTCTTCCTGGCGTCGGAGGCTGCCACTCAGGAGGCGGTGGAGAAGGGCCTGGTCGGGGGTGGGGTGGGGGCATGTTCGCTGCCCTAGAACTCCTGGAGGATCTGGGCGTATGGGTGGTGTTGACTTCTGTCCCGCCCTTCCTCCCCAAGGCTGCCCTCTCGCCCGCCCTCTCCACCATGGGGAAGCCCATCTCGGTTATCAGCCCTCTCCCACTGGGCTGTAAGCACCATGCCCTCCGTCACATTTTATCCTTCCGCCAGCAGGTGCAAATCCAACTGCTGCCGGCAGCACGTGACGGGGTGGCGCTCGAGGGGTCCTTCCTGGTGCCCTATCAGGAGGCCCACCACCGGGTCCACTATTCAATGGAGGAGGCCTGGTGCTTCCTCTGCTGGGCAACAGGGCACGTCCGGAGGGACTGCCCCCTGGCCTGGCCAGGAGAGGTGCTTGGGACCCCCAAGACCCGGTAGGGCGCCAGCCCTGTCACCGCCGGTGACCCTGGTGGCCTGGCTACCACTGCCGCTGCCCCTCCTCCTTCTGCCATAACGCTCACTCGGGCTGCGGGGACAACCCCCCCGTCACACCCAGATGGGTGGGCGGGCGGGCTTCGCCTCAGATAGCTATAGTTCGGCGGGGCCCGTGGAGGACAGGGCAGCGAGACCCTTCCCGGGCAAGGTAGAGGGCCCGCCCCAGGGGGGAGGTTTCCCATCCCCTCGCTGTCCTGATTGAATTGAAAAATTCTTAATACATTATCACCCCCCAAAAAAACCTTCCTTTTTGGCCCACAGCTGTTTCGGCGAGGTGACGCTGGGGAAGGAGGTGTTTCTGCGGGGCCGGGTGGTTTCGGCCCTCAGCTGTTTTCTTTGGAATAATATGGCCCTCACCGCTTTACGAGTTGTGCAGGCCTGGTCTATGCCCTGAATGCGAGCCCGGACTGGGTGCGTTTCTTTTGGCAGGCGGCAGCCTTCCTCGGCACCCTGGATCCTCACGAGTGCTTGGTCCTGGGCGAGGACTTCAACACCACCCTTGAGGACTGGGACCGCTCAGGAATCGAGAGTTCCCAGGTTGCCCAGGATGCTGAACCGTCACTCCCTAGTGGACGTCTGGCACGACTACCACCTGGACGACGATCGCACCTTTACCTATGTCTGGGTGGAGGACGATCGGTCGCGCCATTCCCGGTTGGACCATATTTATTTATCACGTTTCCATCTGGCACAGGCCCACACCTCCGGCATTCGTTACAGCCTCTCTCAGCTCGGGGAGGCCAGGGACGGCTTATTGGCATTTTAATAACAGCTTGCTGGAGGATGTGGGCTTTGTGGCATCCTTCCGGGAGTTCTGGCTGGCCTGGCAGCGGCAGCAGCACACCTTTTCCTCAGCGAGGTGGTGGTGGGACATGGGGAAGGTGCACGCACGGCTCTTCTGACGTGACTACACCTGGGGCGCCAGTCAACGGAGGGATGCGGTGATAGGGCAGTTGGAGCGGGAGGTCTTAGAGCTAGAGGTGTCTGGCCTCTGGCCCCATGGATCCACCCTTCTGTGCAGCGTACCGGGAGAAGTGGGAGGAGCTCCGGGCCCTGGAGGATCATTGGGCCTGGGGTGCCTTTGTTCGATCCCACATCTTCCTTCTTCGGGAGATGAATTGCGGCTCCCGCTTCTTCTATGCCCTGGAGAAAAAGAGGGGAGCCAAAAAGCACATCACCTTCCTCCTTGCGCAGGACGGCGCCCCCCTCATGGATCCGGAGGAGATGCGTGGAAGGGCCAGGGCCTTCTACGCCAGCCTTTTTTCCCCGGATCCGACCGACACTGAAGCCTGCAGGGTGCTCTGGACCGAACTCCCGACAGTCAGCGCGGACGACCGAGACCAGCTGAAGCTGCCTCCTGTAGTAAGATGAGGCCCTGAAACATAAACCCTTGTATCAGAGGCCCAGTATGAGGCCTAAGGCCTGAGCTAAAGTAATGGTCAAGATTTTGCTAACATAAAGCAAAGTTAAGCTGTACACCAAAGGCAGGCCCTGCTCACAGAAGTTGGCAAGGAAAGGGCTGATGTTGCAAAAGTACACAAACCTAAAAGGTACCAGAACACTTGTACATTCCACACAGATAACAGGGAACAGGCTGGCCCATCCTAAAGACAGGGGCAAAAGGGTAATATGATGGATGGAGTTGTTTTGTTCGAACCAACATGTACAAGGTGGGAGGCGGCACCTTACTGCGTAGAGGGGTTGTACCTTGCTACGTAGAAGGGTTGCACCTCAATACGTCAGGAGCATTATGTAACTTGTTTGGACCCATGTATAAGAACGCAGCCCTGGGGCGGTCTCTTTGTCTGGCTAGGGGACAGTGGAAAGTCCCACCACCGACTGAGACGGTCCATTGCCAGGGGGCACAAATTCCATAGTATGTCCTGTAGAGTCTACGGGAAACTATCACTGTGCTTCTCTTCGACAATAAACCTGGCCAACGTGCCTTCGTACCTTACTAGAGTCTGTGGTCTTTGAGGGGTCTCTCGAGTCTGCTGTGTTAGCTATCTGCGCAGAGCTGGGGCAGCACACAGAGGGAACATGCACGCAGCCGACTGATATCAACATTTAACAGAGCAGAGCACCACACTGGTAGCCGTCTGACAACATTGGTGACCCCGATGTGATTCGAACACGCAGCCTTCTGACAGGAGCTGCGACTCAATCGCAGGGGAGTGAATAAAAAGGAATTTCAAAGTAAAAAATTAAAATTGAGCAGGTTAACAGCTAGAATTGATGCATTAATACATAGAGTTGCACCAAAACAGTTAACTGCAGCAAAAAAGGGGCACTCCTGACATCCATTTGGCATGCACACAAAAACAGACACTGGGGGAACAAATTCAGGTTTTACAAGAGCAGATAACTACCCTCACTCTCCTCTCAGAACCAGGATAAAAACTAGGGGCGCGGTTCCCAACTGTGCAGGTTCCCAATTGCTTTAACCCACGGAACCACACTCCGCGCTCATATCTCAAAATATAACCTTCTTTCTCAAATATTTTTACATACTGGTTAAGTTTTGTCCTTTAGATGCTTTCTCAGTTTGCTAAACTTGCTGCTGCCGCTGCCTGTACTTTCAAATACCTTGATAGAGTTAATCTCTCTTGGCTCAGGTCTCACTACCTTCCTAGGTTGCTCTTCACCCCCCACCCACCCCGCATTTCTCCCGCCTCTCCTCATTTTCGCACTCTCTTTGTTTTAAAAGTTAAAAGTTATAGTTTTACAGAAACCTCCAAAACATAAAGTAATTGAAAACAGAACAAAACAAGAAACAAAAAGAAAATAAGGTAAAAACTTTACTTTAAATAAATCCAGTAAATTAATTATTTTAACCCTTCAGGAATGCAACAGCTGAAATTATTCCTAACTTTCTTGAAGATATGGTTGCCAAGCAACAGAAATACACACTCTGCTTCTAATCCTAACCACGCACTAATATTTGAAACATGGGCTTTTCTAATTTCACATAGCAGAGTCTTAAAATAATGTTAAATATAAAGTAATGAAAAATGCCTTAATTTACTAAATTAATACAACAAATTTTGCAAATAATTATATAAATTTTATCAATTTTTTTATTAAAAGTTTTAAATAAGGTAATAGCTTGTTTATTCAATTGTTTAACCGTTTTTATTTTTTCCTTATTTTGTATAGTTATGAATAGAATTCTGCCGCCATTTGTTTTTAATTGTAAGTTTGTCTTGCATGTCATGTGTATAGTCCTGTGTTTTATGTTGTGTGTGTCACGTGACTATTTTTTATTTTTATTTTGTTGCAACAAAAGTCAATTTTATACCCTTTTAAAAACAAACAAATAAAAAAACAGCATCTGTTTTAGCAGTTAATCATTACATTTAGTATAAAATATTAGTAATTCACCTCAAATGAAAATGAATGTCTATACAACAATTGCAAAAGTATAGCTTGTGTTATAAAAGGCTCGGTCCGTATTACATTGTCCCTATTCCATTGTAAACAAAACTAAGTTAAACTTTGTATTACGTTTTGAAAAGGAAAAACAAACAAAAAACTTTACTATGTTAACTAACAAAAGTTGTTTAAGTTGCATCCCACAGACACCAGAAAATATCACACCCTGAAGACACCAGAAAATATCGGTATACAGTGAAGAAACCCCAAGCATCAAGAAAAGAAAAATGAAGTGCTTTATAAATAAGAGACTAGTCAAATACACCTCTATTTACCATATATGGACAATTAAGTTAACAATCAGCTAAAAACCACTAGCTGGACCAGGATAAACTGTCATTTAATTTCAACTTGGTTACTGTGTAAAAACAACCGTATTATTGCTGTACTACTGTATTATCATTGTACTGTTGTATTATTGCTGTATTGTATTATTGCTGTACAACATTCACAATGTACATAACCTTGCTAAACTGTTTAACCAACGCACAGGTAAAAAGCAACAAATCAATGGCAGCAAACAACATGAAGGCAAGGAAAAAACAAAGTGGTAAAGAAATTAAGTTACACAGTAACTACAGATTGGGTAAACAAATTCCCTGTTAGTACCAGTCATAATTTGGATTACTGACACTGCATCCTAACTAAGGCATATGTTATTCAAAACAATCTTATTCAGTGTCTGGATAACAATACTAAATCCTGACACAGCAATATTTGATAACCTACTGAATGGACAGTAACCAATTTATCTGGAAGACAACATCCATAAAAATCAACTGGATCTATGTCAGCTACTGGTGTATCACAGAGCAGTGCAACCCGTGGAACAGAGAAGCTAACCACTTCTGTTTCCTGCACAGTGATGCTTACCAGAGGGTGACAACCAGCAGTAAGGGTAACCTAAACATAAAGGGACAGTACTGTGTCGTAACTAATTACAATATATTTATATATAAAGGCCTCAGTGGTAGTGTCACTACTCCAAATTTCTATTTTACTTCTCATATACATAGCCCTGTGGGACACATCACAATCCCTATCCCAGTATGTCAAAACACTCAGCCTACTACTAATAATAATACAGATGAAAATGGTAATTGCCCTAATAAAAGTGGGTTGCTATCTGCAGTACCACAAGGGCCAAACTACACCACCACATTAGAAAAGAATTATGCTTGCATATAAAGTGCTGTTATATGTACACATACACACTATACATATATGCCCATACACCACTACAAATATATACACCATATCCATATTACTAATATATATTAATTATTTGGGAGTGCCTCTAAGGCTCAATCATAATACTACCTTCCTCAGTCATGGTCCCGAGCCTAACATTCCCAGGTCCACCATAAGGGACTGAAAAATAATTGGATAATAAAATCTGTCTATCAGTCGTACGAGGGAATGTGCAGACTAACAAAGACAGATGGGGCATGAGTGTATGGATGGTGAAAGAAGGTAACCACATAACAGTGTTTAGCCCACTGGTTTATCTTTCGTCCATACATTATGCTTTTCCGGGATGATGGGTAAACATCCTCCCCTTAAAATAACAAAAAGTGGGGTAATGTAGTAAGATGAGGCCCTGACACATAAACCCTTGTATCAGAGGCCCAGTATAGTTTCTAGGGCTGGAAGGGACCTCGAGAGGTCATCGAGTCCAGCCCCCTGCCCTCACGGCAGGACCAAATACTGTCTAGACCATCCCTGATAGACATTTATCTAACCTACTCTTAAATATCTCCAGAGATGTAGATTCCACATCCTCCCTGGGCAGTTTATTCCAGTGTTTAACCACCCTGACAGGAACTTTTTCCTAATGTCCAACCTAAACCTCCCTTGCTGCAGTTTAAGCCCATTGCTTCTTGTTCTATCCTCAGAGGCTAAGATGAACAAGTTTTCTCCCTCCTCCTTATGACACCCTTTTAGATACCTGAAGACCGCTATCATGTCCCCTCTCAGTCTTCTCTTTTCCAAATTAAACAAACCCAATTCCTTCAGCCTTCCTTCATAGGTCATGTTCTCTAGACCCTTAATCATTCTTGTTGCTCTTCTCTGGACCCTCTCCAATTTCTCCACATCTTTCTTGAAATGCAGTGCCCAGAACTGGACACAATACTCCAATTGAGGCCTAACCAGCGCAGAATAGAGCGGAAGAATGACTTCTCGTGTCTTGCTCACAACACACCTGTTAATGCAGCCCAGAATCAAGTTTGCTTTTTTTGCAACAGCATCACACTGTTGACTCATATTTAGCTTGTGGTCCACTATAACCCCTAGATCCCTTTCTGCCAGGATCTAACCCCTAGATTCTTCCTAGACAGTCTCCTCCCATTCTGTATGTGTGAAACTGATTGTTCCTACCTAAGTGGAGCACTTTGCATTTGTCCTTATTAAACTTCATCCTGTTTACCTCTGACCATTTCTCCAATTTGTCCAGATCATTTTGAATTATGACCCTATCCTCCAAAGCAGTTGCAATCCCTCCCAGTTTAGTATCATCTGCAAACGTAATAAGCGTACTTTCTATGCCAATATCCAAGTCGTTGATGAAGATATTGAACAGAGCCGGTCCCAAAACAGACCCTTGCGGAACCCCACTCATTATACCTTTCCAGCAGGATTCGGAACCATTAATAACTACTCTCTGAGTACGGTTATCCAGCCAGTTGTGCACCCACCTTATAGTAGCCCCATCTAAGTTGTATTTCCCTAGTTTATTGATAAGAATATCATGCGAGACCGTATCAAATGCCTTACTAAAGTCTAGGTATACCACATCCACTGCTTCTCCCTTATCCACAAGACTCGTTTAGTATAAGGCCTAAGGCCTGAGCTAAAGTAATGGTCAAGACTTTGCTAACATAAAGCAAAGTTAAGCTGTACACCAAAGGCAGGCCCTGCTCACAGAAGTTGGCAAGGAAAGGGCTGATGTTGCAAAAGTACACAAACCTAAAAGGTACCAGGTACATTCCACACAGATAACAAGGAACAGGCTGGCCCATCCTAAAGACAGGGGCAAAAGGGTAATATGATGGATGGAGTTGTTTTGTTCGAACCAACATGTACAAGGTGGGAGGCGGCACCTTACTGCGTAGAGGGATTGTACCTTGCTACGTAGAAGGGTTTCATCTCAGTACGTCAGGAGTGATGTGTAACTTGTTTGTACCTGTGTATAAGAATTCACCCCTGAGGAGTTGTCTTTGTCTGGCCTAGGGGGCAGTGGAAAGTCCCGCCACTGACTGAGCCGGTCCATTGCCAGGGGGCACAAATTCCATAGTATGTCCTGTAGAGTCTACGGGAAACTATCACTGTGGTTCTCTTCGACAATAAACCTGGCCAACGTGCCTTCGTACCTTACTAGAGTCTGTGGTCTTTGGGCTCCGATATGACCGGCAGCTCTTTTTTCTTCACCCAAGGGGTCTCCCACAAGACTTTTCAGAGCTGCTGATCTTCTACCAGGACCTCCTCCAGACCTGGAAGCTCTTTTCGGTGTCCAGGTCCATTGTGGCCATCGAGGGGGTGGACCTCCTCGCGGAGCCCCTGCTACACAACCCCGATCTACGTGTGCAGGTGGCGGAGTCTCCGACGGTGTGCCAGAGGTTGGTCCTGGCAGAAACCACCAGGGTCGGAGACCTCCTGGACTACGACAGGGGGGACTGGGTGGATCCCCATGCGCTCAGTCTGCGCATGGGGCTCTCCACCCTTCTGACCCCCCTGTGAGTACTTCAGGAGGTGGGGGCTGCCTTGTCGCCCCTCTCTCTTGTCTTCCTCTGGTGGGCCCTGCGAGAGGGCGCTCCCCGCCCACCCTCACCCCGGGCCCTCCAGACCTTTTTATCGTGCCCCTGGTCCGTGAGCCCCCCCAGCTTCCCCTCTCCCATACTCCGAGCCAGCTGCGCACCCAGCAGCCGGTTCTCTTCTGAACCGTGCCCAGGGACCAACTGTACACGCTCGTGCTCCACACACTGCATTTCCTCACCACCAAGTGGCGGGACTATTTACCACCTATGGAGGGTGAGGAGCCCCAGTGGGCCAGCCTCTATTCCACCTTGGTTCCACGGCCCGCTGGCGACACTGGTTGGCAGCTCCTTCATGGAGCCGTGAGCACGAGAGTCTATCTGGCATGGTTCACCCCCATACCTGAGGCCTGCCCCTTCTGCGGCGTGAGGGAGAACCTGGCGCACGCCTACCCTGAATGTGCCAGGTTGCAGCCCCTATTCCGGTGCCTCCAGAACCTCTTGTTGAGGTTCTGGCTGCACTTTTCCCCACACTTGTTCATTTTCACACACCCTACCCATGGTCCCACGAAGTCGTGAGACCTCCTCGTCAACCTCCTCCTGGCTATGGCCAAAGTCACCATCTATAACACCAGGAGGAGGATGCTGGACGAGGGGGTGCTCTGTGACTGTGGGGCATATTTTTGTTCCTCCCTAGTCTCACGCTTCCAGGCAGAGTTCCACTGGGCAGCGTCCGCTGGCTCCCTAGACACCTTTGAGGAGCAGTGGGCGCTCTCCGGAGTCCTCTGCTCAGTGTCCCCATCCGGTACCCTTGTTTTGAACCTCTGACCACTACTCCCGACCCTATTTTTCATTAGTTGTCCCAAGCAATCAATTGGAACCCGGGTCCAGTGGTCCCTCCCGCTAGGCTGGGATTTCCAATAAGGCCTCACTACAATAGTGTAAAGAAGACTTCTGGATTGACACTGATTTTCCAAGAGAAACGAAGTGCCTGCTTCTAGGAAAGGGGACACTTGTGGTGAGATGGATCAGCAATCAATTATTTTTTTTTGTATATTAAAGCTGAAATTGTTGTTGGTAAAGTTAAAATGTTTATTTCTCTGCTTTTATTATTATTTTATTATGAACTCCAAGGTGCATCAAATAATCTAAACCTGTAAGCCTGACAGTGCTCTTTTTGGAGTGGGGAAAAATCCCTATTCAAGCAGGAAAGTAGTTGGAAATAGGAAGGGTGAAAGAGTCCCACCTGAAATAACTCCAAAAAAAGGCATTGCTGGCTTTGGAAAGTGAGCCAGAAGGATCCTATATGTTTTTGTATATGGTCCCCAGGAGACTTAAAACTGTAAGATTTGATGCTAAACCTATTTCTGTGCTGTGAAACCGGGGACAGCTGTACAAATATTTGCTGTTTTTAATTAAACCTAACATTGCTACTTCCTTGACTTAAGTTAGGGCAAAGGACTGGCAATTTTATGCTTTGATAGATGAGGAAAAACAGTTGTGGGTGTTGTGTTTTAGAAAAATGTTATAAAACAAGAAATCCGAGGGGAAAGGCCTCAAAGGCTATCATAGCGCAATCCTTGTGCTTTCTCTTTTGAATCTTTTTTTTTTCCCCCTTATCCATTCAGCAAACGTTTCTACTGGAATTCTGTTATTTTTTCCTTGAAAATCTTATATCTAAACTTTTCATTTGGTCCCAAATTAAACTTTAGCTCATGTTCTCTTGTTTTCCTATTCTTTATAAACGTAAAGAGGTTTGCTTTGATTGGGGATTCAGTTCTGAATTCTAATGCCCTACAGAGGTCAGCTGGCTCAATGCCTCACAGCGCTTCCACTGGGGAATTATTACTCCTCACTGCCCCCTACTCCAGGCTGTGCTTTAATGTCACAATCTGGTCCAAAATCATAATCCAGGAAATGGATTTGAGATGAGAAGGAGAGAAGTTGCTTTTATTTTATTTTTTTCTAGGGCAAGGAGGCAGATTTTGCAAAAATGGAAATACAAGCATATGTATAACATGAAATGGCCAGTCTAGAAAGAATTTGTGTGTGGACTGAAAATATGCTAGAACGGAAACTGTCCTTCTCTGAAACTGCTGAATTTATTTCAGAGAACTCTGCTCAACCTTTTGAGAGGTTTATGATTAATCAATAGATATGTTATAATGAGAGATTTTTGCTTTCAGTTGTTTTGAAAAACCCTGCAGCACTCTAATAAGAAGCTTGCAGAAAAACCTCAGAAGAGGTTTAAATATCATGAAATTACATTTCTTTTACTTGGACATAAAAAGAGTGGTGACAGTATCGGGACCCTTTAGTTTGCATGAATAGTAATTAGTTTTAAGATTAAGGCTCTAATTAAGTAGAAATTAATGTTAGTTTAAATTTAGAAAATCTAACATGGCTAACCAAGATGGTGGCTATAGGGATGATTTCGTAATTGGGAATGACTCAGCAAATTCCTAAAATGCAAGATGGCGTATGGGGAGGAGTCCATCTAGAGTGACAGCATGCTAATTACAGGCAAGCACATCTGAGTATATGGGACACTATGCTAATAAAAGGGGGGGATCTAGACAGGAAGAGGAAATATGCTATCCTTGCAACAAAGCCCGATGCCAACTCTGTCCACATATCGATTCAAGTGATACCATCATAGGACCTAATAACATCAGCCACGCCATCAGGGGATCATTCACCTGCACATCTACCAATGTGATATATGCCATCATGTGCCTGCAATGCCCCTCTGCCATGTACATTGGCCAAACTGGACAGTCTCTACGCAAAAGAATAAACGGACATAAATCTGACGTCAGGAATCATAACATTCAAAAACCAGTAGGAGAACATTTCAACCTCCCTAATCACTCAGTGACAGACTTGAGGGTGGTAATTTTGCAACAAATAAACGTCAAAAACAGACTACAACGAGAAGCTGTTGAACTTGAATTGATATGCAAATTAGATACCATCAACTCGGGATTAAATAGAGACTTGGAATGGCTTGGCCATTACGTTAATTGAATCTATTTCCCTTAAGTTAACGATCCTCATTCACACCTGTGTGTCAACTGTCCATATTGGCCATCTTGTTTATCACTTCAAAGGTTTTTCTTCCCCTGCTGTTATGGTTCCTCTCAATTAATTAGCCTCTTAGGGTTGGTATTCGCACTTCCACCTTATCATGTTTCTCTGACTGTATAAATATCTGTCTACTGTATGTTTCATTCCATGCATCCGATGAAGTGGGTTCTAACCCACGAAAGCTTATTCTGAAATAAATTTGTTAGTCTCTAAGGTGCCACAAGTATTTGATTTTCTTTTTGCTGACACAGACTAACACGGCTACTACACTGTAACCTAAGAAAAGAAGCTATCTGGAAAACATCTACCAGAGAAGAAGAAGCAGCAGCAGTAGAACCCTGAGGTTACCCTGGCAATGGCTACTATAGCAACCCAGCTGACAAAGAAGGCAACAGTTTTTAGGACAGCACAGGCTTCTCTATCTGTCACCAGAGGGCAGCTTTCGCCTCAGGAGCTTCTCCGAGATCGAGCGGTAACCTCAACTATCCATAAG
The DNA here is from genome assembly GCA_037349315.1 of Chelydra serpentina. Taxonomy (NCBI): domain Eukaryota; kingdom Metazoa; phylum Chordata; order Testudines; family Chelydridae; genus Chelydra; species Chelydra serpentina. The sequence continues at coordinate 55,318,471 of JBAIAC010000004.1, read as the reverse complement.
ACAGAGCAGAAGGACCTTTAGACGTAACAAAGGGGATCTAAGAAGAAGTGTAAGTCTGATTTTCCATCTACTGTTAAGGAATGTTGGGTTTCACTTGTAAATAAGGCTGGGTGCCAGTGGTCTGGGTGAGATCTCCCCTACCCATTCTGTGGCCAGCCTGATCAGCCCTCATAGGATGTGAATGTAAATATTAATGTAAAGTGTTAGGTATTAAGTGTTAGATGTTAAATGTCAATGTGAATGTCAAGTAAATGTTTTATTCTTAATCTGTACATGTGGTAACGATTTCTCATATGCGTATATAGAGGCCGCGCATATTACATTGTATTAAGTCCGAAATTAATTGTAACACTAAGTTTAAAAACCTTTGTGTATGCGGGACCCCTATGTGCCTGTTACATTGAAACCACTGTATTTCTTATGTGTTAAAAATATTCTGTGTGATCTGTATCTTTTATTTTGCCATGCCACTTTAATTCTTCAATGTAACTCTATTGCATTTTACTATGTTCTATGTATCCTTTCTTGCTTCATTCACTACATTATAACCACTTATTTCCTTTAAATCAGGCCTGCACAACTCGTAAAGCGGCGAGGGCCATATTACTCCAAAGAAAACAGCTGAGGGCCGAAACCCCCCAGCCCCACGGAAACATGTGCCGCCCGCCCCGTGGAAACAACCTCTCCTTCCCCAGCGCTGGGGTGTGGAAGCCTGTAGAGGGGGAAAGAAACAGCGTGCATAGGGTGACCAGATCACAGCAGTAAAATAGGACCCGCCCCCTCCCCGCTCGGCCCCACCATCACACCCCTCTTCATCCCCCCAGGGCTCACTATATTACTGCACACTACAGTCAATCAATGCAGTTGTAGATAAATCTCTGCATTATGCATTTTTGTATAACTTTTATATGACTTTGTATTGAACCTTGGTAATATGTTATAGCGGGCTCCTAAGGTAGTATAATTAAGGTAAAAGAAAAATGTCTTTTTGCTAGAAGTAGAATAAGATCTTCCCCCCACTTTGTATTCAATTGTCCTGTTGAATTGAGATGTGAATGAGGAAGGCGTGGAAAGCCACCTCCAGAGAGCTGCAACCCTTGCCTACTCACACCCCCGTGGGCCGCAGAGTGAGCCCCTGTGGGCCGCATGCGGCCCCTGGGCCGCATGTTGTGCAGGCCTGCTTTAAATAAATAATTCTTTTGTTTTCAAAGATTTACTGTTTGTATGTTCATTCTTGATCGGAAGGCTGTATCCATGTCCTTTCAGGGGTTAGCAAGACGAGCTTCCTCCGGAGTGCCCTCTGTGGGTCAGAGACAAGCCCCCTGGTAATACTCTGGCAATTCCTTTAGGGCAGACCACAACCTTGTTTACCCTTTTTGTTAAATTTAGACAAATTTGTAGGTAATTTAATTTAGCGTCTAAATTTTAGGGTAACAAGGTCAGCAAGGCAGTGTGGGCCAGTGGGTGATGCGCTGGGCTGGGATTCAGGAGACTTGGGTTTTGCTCCTAGCCATGCTGCATGACCTTGAACAAGTCACTTCACCTCTTGGTGACCCCTTCCACCCTTGGCCTAGTTAGATTTGTAAGCCCCACTTGAAGTTTGCCAGCTCCTGGAACTCTGGCCTGAGCGTCTCGGGAGTCATACTCCCTACAATAATACAACTACAACAATAATGGCAACCAGAGCCCTCTGCCACCACACCATTTCCTAGTATGAAGGGAGACCGAATGGACTAAACGTCTGCTAAGGCTGTAGGGAGGCTTCTGTGATATGCAAAGCAGTTTGCTGGGCCAATGATGAGCCAGGGCTGCTCAGCCCCTCAGTGGGAGGGGACAGGCTGAGTTTTGGAGCTAGCGTTCTGTTTCTTTCAGTAGTAATCCAATGTTAGATAAGGGGCAGCTGGACTGAGCTGTCCATCACCTCCCTCAATTCTACAGATGTGTGATTGGCCCCACATAGGGGCTGCTGCGGCTCCTGGGGAGACTCGGGCTGCAAGCAGGCTCGTCTAGGCCAGGTGCGTTGAGAGCGGCCAGGCAGGGGTGCAAGGCCAATGCTTCCTTGGCCATAGAGGGAGGAGAAGATGGAGAGGAAAGTCCCAGCTGCTGCAGTCTGTTCAGGGAAGGGAGGAGGGAGGTCTCTGCCAGTCAGGGGCAATGGGGAGGGAGGAAAGGTCCTGGCTGGCCCTGGTTTCTCTGGAGGGAGAAGTCCTAAAAATATGAAGGTGGAGAATCTCATTATATATATATACACACACCTGACTTAGGAAAATTCTGGTTGTACCCGTGCAGTCAGGCATCTGGTACTTGCTCACGACAGGGATGTGCAATGGGGAGGGGATGACTGAACTGGGGGTACCCCTACCTCCCCACCTCTTTCAGGCACCCAGCGCCTGCCTCCAGCAGGCACCCATTACCCTTGTGCCCCCTGCATCTTCCTAGACACATAGGACACGCAACCCATTGCATCCCCACCTTTCACAGGCATCTGCCCCCCAGCTCCCTGCGTCTCCTAGCCCACCTCAGTTCTCTTCAGGCATTGATCATACACAGCCCTTTATAAAGGCTCTGGCACGCGCATGCACACACACACACACACACACACACACACTTTTTCTTGCTTTCTGATCACTGGTTTTGAAAAAGTCTTGCACAGAATTTAAATTGGAGGAGGTTTGGTGGAGGATGGTTTGGTGCAAACTAGCCTGTTACTTGAGTGTGAGAGCACGAGTGTGTTACTGGGACTTGCTATGACTCACTCACCTGTCCCTCCAGAAAGAGGGGAGACACTGCATGTGGCTCTTCCTCACTTGTGGGGTGAGATGGGTGGTGTATTGAGACTTACTTTGACTTTGCAGAGTGACTGTGTGTTCATCCATCCCTCCTTCTCACCCCTTATCCCTATGTCTACCTGTAGTGTCCACTCGCTGCTCTGGGTGGACAGGTTTCTCTCCACATCTGTCTCTCTTTCTGCCTTCTTAGCCCCTTCAAGGTATAAAAGATACTCAAGAATGTCTTAAGATTTTGTTAAATGTTTTAATTTTAGATAAAACTGTTTAAAAAAGAATCAGATTTTTCTACTGACAAGTTTTATATATTTGCCAACTTTTTGTTTTGGCTTAACCCAATTTGGCAGCAGTACCAAATGAGAATGCTGTTTGGAGCTGAGAGAGAAGCAGAACTGCCTAGGCGGTCTCTGATTAACTCCCTCTCCCTGAAAACAGAGTCTTTGAACTCCTGTGGGAGCTAGTGCATGGGCCAGACATTTCCAGCCCTGCAGAGAGCAGCATTCACAGCTGCAGAGATCCATGAGCCAGCCAAGGCCTCCACAGGGTACCAGAGAGAGAGCCAGGAAAGGACCTGCCCCACCCAGGGGCAAAGACACTGTTGGAGCGGAGGACTTGTTTTGTTTAAGCCGGCCTCCATTCACAGCATTGCAGCACTTGTCTCCAGACTCATCCTCAGCATACCATTGGCCTGGGAAGGTAGCAGGGAGAGAGCTGGGGGTTGGGAAGAGCAGTTAGTGCTGGGAAATAGGGAACTGGTTGATGTTAGTGTGACAGTGTCCCCATAAAACTTTATGGGGAGATGCTTATAACTATATATGTGTAACGTTTTATGCTACATGTGCCATGCAACATATCTCTGTGGCCACTGTGACGGGTTGGGGCCACAGAGACCTGCTTGGTGCTGCCACCTGGTGTGCCAAGGCTACTTCTGCCCCTGCTTCCAAGCCTTTTCCAGCTTGGGACTCCCGAATCCTGTCTGTTTTGAGCCAGATTCCACTGATCTGCTGCAAACACAGACCCAGGTCCGAACCAAGTCCACTCACCACTGTAAGGCCCCTGGAAGCGCTCTTGCCTTTGACACCCAGCTGCTCAACTCCAAGGAGGTTCAAACCCTTAATAAATCCGTTTTACCCTGTATAAAGCTTATACAGGGTAAACTCATAAACAGTTCGCCTTCTATTTCACAGATAGAAAGTATGCACACCTGTTTGCTCTCCCTTTGCACTAACTCGTACTCAAGGAAACTTAATAAGTAAAAAGTGATTTTAATAAGTACAAAAAATAGGATGTAAGTGAGTTCAATTAGTGACAGACAGAACAAAGCAAGTTACTTAGTAAAATAAAATAAAACACGCACGTCTACGTCTATTCAAAGTTAACACAGATAAAAGCCTCACCAGATTCGGATATTTTCCTTTTTACAGGCTGTAGAATTAGCCTAGGTCCAGTAGCCGCACCCCCTGGTGTCTTTGTCCTTTGTTCAGTTCCCCTCAGGAATGTGCTTGGGGGGGTGGAGAGCCTCTCCCTTTAGCCAGCTCAAGCCAAAATGGAAGGGTCTTGCAAGGGCTTTTATAGCCTTTCTTCCTCTCCCTGCGTAGGATCCAGTAGCCCTGGAGTTTTGGGATCACATGGGCAAGTCACCTGTCCATGTGCCCTAACCAGTCTAACCAGTTGCATCCTTGACTGGGGCCCCGATGTGGATTGGGGTCTGCACCTTCTTTTGTCTGTTAAGTGCTTGTACTCAACTTGCACATTCCTTCCTCTGGACCTGGTCCCATGTTCTTACAAAAGCTATGCATAAAACCAGCAAATATAAAACCAATGTTCATAACTACAACCACAACAATGATACATGCCTACAAACAGGAGGAATAAATTCAGTAGGTCATAACTTTCACAGAGATATGTTGCATGGCACATGTAGCATAAAACGTTACACATATATAGTTATAAGCATCTCCCCATAAAGTTTTATGGGGACACTGTCACAGTTAGTACTTATTAGTTAATCCTAACCCTGTCCTTTGCCAGATTGTATTTACCAGTTCCCAATAAAGCCCCTTGCTGTTCTAGTGTTGTTTTAGGTGGGTCATTTCTTTGCTGTGGTTTGTATGGAGGTACTTTGTTTGTTGTGTAGTGGGTTTTAGACTCATTGCCAGCACTGTTGCATTATTCAGTTCCCCAAGGAACATCAGCCCTTCTGACCTGGGCACAATGAGGCATCACTTTGGGTAGAGATACCAGGCGTCACTAGAAAGCACACAGGAGAAACAGGACCCAGCCCATCTGAGAAGAGGAGGGAAGCTGCTCCCAGTAGCAAACTATAAACACATAGGAAGAGACAGTCTTGGACTCAAAGGGTTTACAAGCTGTAGCCCTTCCCTTAAGAGCCACACCTCAGGGGAGGGGCTACAGTTTGTAATCCCTTTGAGTTCGAGACTGTCTCTTCTTGTGTGTTTACACAGAGCCTAGCATAATGGGGCTTTGCTCTTCTTTGGAACCTCTTAGTGTGGGTGGGTGGTTTGTTTTTGTGGTGGCACTAAGAGAACATTATTAAGGCTGCAATGTCAAGCACTTTGAAGTTAGGGAAGACCAGAATGAAGGAGGCCTGTGTGGTACCTTAGTTCAGCCCCCTTGGGTGTATGCATTAGGATACAGTCTTTAATTACAAGATCATATGTCTACAGGACCCTGTGCCTCAGTCAGTGTTCCGAATGGATGATGCTCATTTAGTGAGCAACTACTTAATATTATGGTTTCTCTTCTTTGTTCAATGTGTGGCCTGAGGCCTTATTTATTGCACGCTATTCAAACCCTGCTCTGAAGACAGGATTATTAATTTCCTCGTGAGCTTTTCTATGGCACTCATCACCGTCAGAATGCTTCACAAATATTGATGAATGTGTCTTCACCAAGCCCTGTGGGGGAGGGGGTGCTATACCTATTTTACAGGCGGGGAACTGAGCCCTGAGAGATTAAGTTACAAGGTATACACTAATTTTGGATGCTCAACATGAGATACCTCAGACCTGATTTTTCAGAGTATTTAGCATTTTATGGCACTTTATATATTTAAACACAGCTCCCAAAGACTTCATCTGCAGTGGTTAGTGCTTAGCACTTCTGCAGATCAGGCCCTAGAGTTTCAGGTCAGGTGCACAGCAGATGAGAAACACCCAATTAGTGACCACCTGTGAAAGGTTTCGTTTAAGTGACTTGCCCAGCATCACACTCTGTGGCAGAGGCAGGGATAGAATCCAGTTCAGCTGCTCTCCCTCCCTCCCTCAGCTCTTCGACCGATGTCAGGGTTCCCCCATCCTTTTCACTACTGCTCCAGTCCCATTCCTCCTTGACTTTCAGCCCATCTCCTCGTTCAGCCAGTCCCAGCCTCCCAATCCCAACCTTCCTTCCTCCACCCATCCCCCAGTGTCTTTGCCCAGCCAGTCTCTGTTTCTCTCCCCGCACCAGGGGAGGTGAGTTATATGGGCCCGTGGTGTCTGTGCTTCAGCAATATTCAGGGCACGGGGGCCCTTCTCCACCAAAGTTCGGGGCCAGGTCTCTCCCCCGGCCCCATCTGCTGCCCCCCTGCCTGTGCCCTGGGCAGCAGGCGGCTGCCCCTGCAGCACCGCACTGCCTTCTGCTCTGCCGGCTCCTGGCATCAACTGCCACCGCAGGGTCCTAGCACCCACCGCCACTAGTGCCAAGGCAGGCTGACCCTTTTCCAGAGGGACCCTCCACCAGCACAGGCCCCCTCTCCCCTGCCTGCAGTCACCACTCCTGCCCCACACTGGGCAAGGGGCAGCCCCATCCCCCACCCCCAGTCAGGCTACAGCTGTTCCGTCCCTCTCAAAGCTGAAAACATGTCTGTTATCTCAGTTTGACCGGGTTGTGGTATGTATCCATAAGTCCAAAGTTCCTCTTTCTGTAGACACTGGCCCACATGCTTAGCAACAATATGTGGAAAGGTAAAAATTAATTAATTCATATAAAAGCTCTAAGCAGTCACCCCCCCCTCCTCCAGGAGACAAGAGAGAGGCCACAAAAGGCAATAGTAGGCTGTAAATATGAAGGAATGGTGGACTCCAATTCCACAAATACTGATCATCTCCACACAGCAGCAAAGATGAGAGCAAATAACTGATTTTTCGGTTCTGTGGTCTAAATACCATTCCCCTGCCCACACACATAATTGTTGTGGGTACAGGGCCGGCTCCAGGCACCAGCAAAACAAGCTGGTGCTTAGGGCGGCACATTTCTAGGGGCAGCATTCTGGCACTGGCCATGCTGCCCCAAGAAATGTGCCCCAGTCGGCCGCCCCAGCTCACCTCCACTCTGTGCCTCCGGCTTTCGCGCGCTGCCGCCGGCTCGGCTTCTCCCTGAGCGGCGGCACCGCTTCTCCCCCTCCCTCCCAGGCTCTTAAGCTTTCCCGAAGAGAACCCGAGCGGCCACGGCGTGCATCTCCTGCTCCATTCCAGGCATGCCCTGCTCGCCCCGGTGCTCCTGCTGGGGAGAGGGGGGGCCGCGGGCATGCCCTGCTCGCTCCACGCCGGCTGGGGAGAGGGGGGGCTGCAGGCATGCCCGCTCACTCCCCACCGGCCGGGGAAAGCGGGGGCTGCGGGCATGTTGCGCTCGCTCCCCACCGGCCGGGGAGAGTGGGGCTGCGGGCATGCCGTGCTCGCTCCCTGCCGGTGGGGGAGCGGGGCCGCGGGCATGCCGCCCACGCTCTGAGTGGGGGGGGGGGTGTTTCAGCAGGCATTGAGGGTGGTTGTTTTTTTTGTTTGGGGGGGCGGCGTTTGGGGTTTTTTTGTTTTATTTTTGCTTGAGGCGGCAAAAACGTTAGAGCCGCCCCTGTGTGAGTAAAACAAAGCACTTGGTTTAACCCAGAATGACTGAGGGGTGGAGGGAGGGGTTGTTGAATTTTTGGGTGTTTTTAAACTTATTTCAAATAAAGCTAACTAAATTTCAGAACAAAATTGAAATGTGACTTTTTTTTTGACTGGAACTGTTTGCCAAATTCACAAATAATTATGGTTGATCTGAAGCTGCATTTTTCAGGGAATAAACTATTCATCCAAAAAAATTTCACCCAGCTCTACTCAGGAGGCCTGATCCAAACCCCATTAAAGTCAGTGAGTTTTTCCATTGACTTCAATAGGCTTTAGATTAGGCCCAGGGACTCCCTCTCCAGCCCCACAGCAGGGCCCATAGCCATTCTCTCGCCTCTCCTGTTGCACCCTGTAACTTTGCAGAAAAGAAGGAGCTGGTCTGCAGAGGGAATTAGCACTCAGGGCCAGCGCTGTCACTAGATGACCCTAGGCGGTCACCTAGGGTGCCAGGATTTGGGGTGGCGGCATTTCGCCGCCCTCGGCAGCTGCCTCCTGCCTCCCGGCTCCGTGCTCAGCTCAGCGGCTGAGCGTGGAGCCAGGAGGCAGGGGGCGGCTCGCCGCGGGCAGGGGGGAGGCTGCCTAGGGCGCGAAACTTCCTTGCACCGGCCCTGTTAGCACTGTCTCAGACAACAAAAAGAACGAGTACTTCTAGCCCCTTAGAGACTAACAAATGTATTTGGGCATAAGCTTTCTTGGGTTCTAGCCCACAAAAGCTTATGCCCAAATAAATTTGTTAGCCTCTAAAGTGCCACAAGGACTCCTCGTTCTTTTTGCAGATACAGACTAACATGGCTACCACTCTGAAACCTCTCAGACAACAGTAACTCTCCATAACTTTTTCTGCTATCACAGTGGCAGCTGTGGAGGAACGTGCCGCTTCTCTGATGCCCCTGGTCTTGCTACCTTTTCCAAACAGCCCATGGGTTGCATGTGTGTCTTGAAGAGGAAGGAATGGTGGCTATGTCAAGTAGGGAACCTCCCTTCTGCATGATGCTACTGAGGCTATAGCACAGGTTTGCTCCCTCCCACCCTGCCCAGCGAGGAGGAGGAGAGGAGTATATATGTCATTATTTGCAAGGGTTTTCTTGTTCCGTTATTGAAAAATAGATACCATTTACTGTATTTGCAAATAACATCTGGGTCTCCAAATGCCCTTCGTTTGATCTAAGGAACAATTTCTAGCTCTTTCCCTACACGTGATAAAATTAGTGGTGGTGGGAGGGTGCCGATGAGGGATTCCCTCACTGTCATTGTACCCTTTTAAAAAAATATTATGGCCCAGATTTCCTGGCCCACTGTCTGCTTTACAGCCCTCTTGTTATGTAAAGCTGCCAAAAAGCTGGTTTAGCATGGTTAACCTGGGTTTATGGCTGCTTTGTGTCACTGCAGGGGTGCAGTGCAGACTGGTGAATCAGGCCCTGAGTGTTTCTGGTCTGAAAAAAATCAATCAGCAGTGAAATGGTTAATGGTGTTGACTTCTTAGTAGCCAAAATTAGTCATAAGGGGTTATCAGGGGTCAAGTTCATCTCTTGTATAATTCCATTAAAATTCAGTTTGAGTTATACAAGCAATGAACTTGCCCCACTGAGTTACCGGCACATTAATGAGAGGAAGAGATACTTTTCTTTTAATCTGCCAGCATTTTGAAAAAATGCAGTATTTTTCATATCACGGTGCTTAGACAATCTTTCCAACCTGAAAGCAGTAGAAAGTCGTCTTTTTTCTTTAAAATTGAGATTCTGTAGAAGTCAACAAAATCCATGGGATTTACATTGCACCTGTATTCTCATAAGAAAAATCAGTTAAAACATTGTGACTTTAAAAAGCGGGGGCAATCTACAGGGACACCCTAAATCCATAGATTTTCTGCACCTGAACACTTTTCTTCTGTTCCAACTCATATAGTGTTCACACATAAATAGCAGCTCTGAAAGCACTGCTCTACATTTGTTGTTTTTTTGCTTTTCAGAATCTATAGATATGATTCTTTAAATTCAGGTCTAATTTTCTTTGTCATTTGAACTTCCACATAAAGGTGGTAGGTACACAAAGTGTGGGTATTTCCAAACACCATACTAGAATGGTTGGAGATCAATGGGTAGACTGGACGTACTGATCCATGTGAACTCGGGAGGCTGTATGTAGTGATATTTGACTGCATAAATGCTCAGTCATCACAGATGTCAGCTAACTGGAACTGCAGCCATGTGACATGAGGAATAGAACTTATAGCTTTTGGCTCCAAAACCAAATCCTCTTTAGTAGTTAGTAGCAATGGAGTTACATCCTCTCTTTTAATTCCCCAGCAATAAAGAACAAAACCATTACAACATGATAAACATCTGAGTACAATTTAAAGAACCAGGAAGGCTGCAAATAGTATTATGTGTTATTTGAAGCACTCCTTCTGCATCGGCAAAAGGACAATAATGGAACCCATTGCCAAATTCATTCCTAGTGTAGCTACACTGAAATTAATGGTATTACACCAGGAATTAATTTGGCTGCTAGCCTCTATCTGCTTGCCAACACTTAAACCTCCTCCAGACAGTTATATGAAATGTTGAACACATCTACCTACTTTGAAATATTATGTGCAAAGACACTGTTGATGTTAAACATTTTTGCAATTACAGTAGTTCTGGGATGACACCAGTAGGAGATCATAATTGGAGGGAACAAGCTGCTTTGGAAGAGTCGGTGTCAAGCATGTGTTTCCAGAATATATTGATCCAATTTGTACATTAAACTATAAATGGAATCAGGCAAATTTATAATGCTCTCTCTTAAATCACATTATTAAAAAAAAACCATTGATGCTATTAAGGAGCAGTATATACAGTTACAAGGGATAGGATAAAAATGTATAAGGGATATAAACTCTCTGAAGCATCTGGAACTCATCACTGTCAGACTAGATAGTTTGATCCAGTATGGAAATTGATATGTTCCTATAATAAGGATATGGCGATGGAAATCCTCTTACTTTAATGCATGTCATTCAGGGGTGGCACACCGCACTTAGAACAACCCACCATTTTTATCTAATAGCAACTAAATTTTTTCCTTGAGTTATTATTTGGTTATAAATAAATTTGTTTACAACTATTTTGAAGCATGGAGGTCATATTTATAAAGATATCAGAACACCCACTGTGCACTGCACATGCCAGTGAGAATAACAGGTGCTGCGTTTTAACATCTCAGCTAATTTAAAAGCGTCACAGGACTAGCACACAGATTAGCTAGTCTGTGATGTGTTGATGTTGAATGCAGGTGACTAATGTATTTTTATGACTGAGGAAAAGTAATCAAACATAGGTTCACTGCTAGAAGCAGATGACAAAATAAGATGTAGTGGTTTAGACTTTTTAAATGGCTTCTTCTAATATCTACATCTGCGTTGTACTGATGATAGTAAAGGCAATTAAGAATTCTTGTAGGTCAACATATCTTTATTCTTTAGAGTATACCTAGGGTGTTGTCTTCCCTCCATAAATATGTTGTTGTTGGAGTTAGCTAAGGGCTGGTATTTTTCCTGGAAGGGTGATGTACTGTTTTATTGTCCTGGATTAACTCTTTCTCTTACTGTATTTGTAAACTATTGAATAGTATCATAAACATCTGTCATTAGCATGTTTCTAGTTCATGAAGAAGCCTTCTTTCCTTTCAAAAATCATAAAATCTAATCTAACGCTGGCAGGCCAGGTGCCAGCTCTTGCCAAGGCGGCAGGCATTAGCCAGGAACTGACAAACTCACGGCTGGAGAACAGACCAGTTCACTTATGTGTTAGTGTTGCTCAAAATAGTATTAGTCTTATAAGAATGTATTTGGTGTTTAGACTCTATAGAATGTTTGTAAGTTGCTGTGTGCATTAATCTCATTTGTAATATCTGTATTCCATGCTATACGGAAATATATAACTTTTGCTTTATAACTTTGAAAATGTTTGCTCTAAACTTGTGACATTAGATGGGAAAAGTGTTTTCCCCCACCCATCAGATATAGCGATGTTCCTTGATGGCCTATCAAGGATTGGTGACTGGCCCTATCACACCTTAGAATGTTACATGTGAGGAAGCTGATCCTATGGAAGGAAATAAAACAAAGACAGGAAAATTTTCCATCTCTCTGCTATTTGAACTCTCTCAGGGCCAGAGAGTCTAAACTGAGGCAAAGAGCCCCAGGGGTTACCCTCTGGTCTGCCTTGAAAGACATCTTAAATTAACAGATTACCAGATTGCTGTCATCTTTCAGAATCATCGATGGTAACTCATTCAGAGGTATATGTTTGCTTGCTTTAACCTGTAAATAACTCTCATTTCTTTTTTCTAGTTAATAAACCTTTAGATGGTTTATTATAGCATTGGCTACAGGTGTTGTCTTTGGTGTAGGATCTGGGGTACCAATTGATCAGGGGTAAATGACTGGTCTCTTGGGACTAGAAGCAACCTGAATATTTTGTGATTGTTTGGTGTAAGTGACCATTTATTATTAAGTCCAGCTTGCCTGGGAGGTAAGATAGACAGGGGAGTCTAAGGGGACTGTCTGTGACTCCTTGGTGAGACTGTTATAGTGATCCAGGAGTTCACATTTGTTACTGGGTTGGTGAAATCTAATTATAGAACATACCACCAGTTTGGGGTGTCTGCCCTATTTTTGACAGTCTGTTCTGAGGTAGGCATTCATGGTTGTGAACCACTCCAGACAGCGTGACACGTAGTACAGCTGAGGTAGGGCAATTTTTGTAAAACCTGCTGGATCTTTTGAAGACATTGGGCCAAGTTTATCCCTGGTATAACTTCATTAAGTTAATGGAGTTGCACCAGAAAAGGAATTCAGCCCATCTTCCTTCTGCAGTACATTAGCCCAGATCCTCAAATGTATTTAGGCACCTAGACCCAGATCCTCATTGATTTGAGAATCTGGATCATTGTGTCTAATTTGTGTAAACTAGGAAACAGCACAAACTGAAGTGTTCATGTGGGGTGACAGATATCAGATTAGAATGGGAATAAGAGAAACATTATTATCTTAGGCAGGGGTGCTGGAATTAGGAGTGCTGGGGGTGCAGCAGCACCCCCTGGCTTGAAGTAGTTTCCACCATATACAGGGTTTACAGCTTTGTTCAACGGCTTTCAGCACCTCAGCTATAAAAAACCGTTCCAGCACCCCTGATCTTAGGTTCTTTTTAGAATTTTCAAACACTCGAAGTCTGAGTGGATTCGTCATAAAGTAAACTGGATCTTTCAGAGGATTGGGGCTCAGGGTCACCTGTGGCAGGTGTAGCGCATCTCACCAGGTGAGATGAATGAGTCGGGGGGGGAGGTGTCAAATGATGGGAGTATGTGCCTTCAAACCAGGCCTGCTGGGAGAGATTAGAGGCAACCTGAGTTCAGAGAGAGGCTCAAAGGAGCAGGACGGGTATATAAGCTTGTGCTATAAAGACTCCTTTGTCCTACCAGGCCAAGGGCCTGGGGATTCCAAGAACCAGCCGGAGCCAGAGCCAGCTATGTAGATGGAGTGGAGAAACAAGCTTTAGCAGGGATAGGCACATGACCCTATAATAGGGGTTGCAAGCCAATTAAGAAGGTGAGATGAAAAGTTTTGGGTTGTTTTGCAATTTGTTAATAAACCAAAGTCCCAAAAGAGTTACTGAGAAAACACCTGCAGTGTGATGTCATCTTAGTTGGTGAAGGAAGGAAAACTGAGGCAGGGCTCAAAGCCAGACTTGGGGAAACACTCTGACAAGGATTTATAATTCTGGATTCACTCTCTGCCCTTCCTACAGAATCCAGTCTTCAAATAGGGATGCCTTGACAGGACTATGATAGGACTAGCCCATAAAAGGTTAATGTGGCTCAGAAGAGATTAAGTAACCCTATAGGTCATGCCTGAGGGAGAGTTAGGCTTGATGAGCAGGCAATGATTAAGGATGGAGCCCAGCTAGGCAGGAGCAGGTGGGGCTGGTATACTGCCAGGAAGTGAGGGCACAAGGAGACTGCAGTGTAGAAGCTTGCAATCACTCTCTGGGCTTAGCAAAGGAAATGAGGAAAACCAGGAGGAGAGTGGAAGCCCTGGGATCCTGGCCCAGAAGGAAGGTTTACCTAGAAGGGTGGTAGAGCAGAAGCCTGATAGAGGTGGAGTAGGAAAAGGCTCAGTGAAATGACAGCAAGGTTTGGAATGGTGCAAGCCTTGGCTGCCAATTTGAGGGTTCCTGAGCTGGAAACTGGAGTAGTGGGCAGGGTCAGGTTTTCCTTCCAGCCACTGGGGAAATGGCATCGTTTTGAGATGGAGCAGTGCCAGGAATGATACCGGGCCAACCAGTATAGTAAGACTTTAATACCCCAGAAGTGGCAAAGTGTATAGAGACCTGACCGGAGGGCCAAGCCACAAAGAGGAAGCCCTGTAAGTGTAACTCCTGGAGCATGAGAAGTGTCGCAGCGTGAATGAGAAACTGAAGGGGGCATCAGACCAGGCAGAGCTACTCCCTAGATGCAGACACAAGGAGGCGCCCCAGTGGTAAGAAGAGAACCGTGTTACAAGGACATTGAGCTCTTACGCATTTGGAGCTCAAATCAGCACTAAGGCATGCAAGTGCTCATTTTCTGTGACTAACTGCTGACTTGCACATCCAAATGTGGGACTGGATATCTATTAAAGAGCTACAGAGGAAAACTTGACCAAGAGAACCATTTGCCTCACATTAAAGGTAACCTTCATAACATTTAACTTCCTATGTTTCTTTAAAAAAGAATGAGGTCAGAAGTATGGCATAATATGAATAGGGAATAGTGTTCCTTTAACAAATGAGGGTGAGTCAGGTTTTTGGATGAGAATATGAGGGTAAAGGTACAAACAAACAGATAACCTTACAAATATTTAAATATGCAGCATACATGACACACTGGCCTCAGTATGATTTCCCAGTGTTCCACTCTAATATCTTGTTTATGCATGTGAGTTGGGGGAGTGGGTCACTGGGTACATATTTCATGGCTAACCCTGTCCTCAAAACCACTAAAAATCTCAAAGAAAAATGACAGCAGTCTCCATGCTACAGTGCTGATTTGCCAATATGTCACCATCCTCCAATAATTGCATATTCCTGTATCCACATATCTTCTACACTTGTGATGGCACCAAAACAGTGTAGTTTGGCCACATGCTCCCACAGCGCATGAGTTCTTCATATTCTGCTGTTTGAAACAAACATATCAGGAGCCAATTTATCAAGCATAATTTATTCCAGACCCTTGCCGAAATATATAATACTCTTGAGCCTCCACAAATGTGTAGCCAATAGGGAGCTGTCTGGCTAAAGGTTTTACACATCTTTCAGCTAAATCAGAAATCCACACACACAACCCAGCACTCAGGAACCTCCATTGGGATTTGTGACACTTCTTGGTGAGTTCCCTGGTGGTTCTGTAAAGTGTAAACCAATGCATGGATTATACTCAACTGTGTGTTTTGTTTTTCTGTGTGGGATATAATGTGAATAACATTACACATTTACAGAATCATGGAGGTTAGTGGTGGAAACGACCTGTTAAGACACTTAGTTTATCTCCCTGCCAATGAAGCATTCTTCCCCATGGTGCATTTTGTGGGGTCTTGTCCTGGCTTACTAAATGTCCCAAGCAATGGGATATTTAGTAAGTAATCCAAGTTTAATTCTTCTTCAGTGGTTCAGTACACATTTGTGAAGGAAATAATGGAATAGAATACAAAATTGCCATCCTGGACAGTGTGTATATTTTTGTTTGTAGCACTCAGAAACAGGATGTAGGAAATTATTGCTATATGTGTCCACACACATGTATATAATTTTACTAATTTCTATCATGCCTCTCATTGTTACTGAGTGGTGCTTTAATCAGAGATTAAAACACAGAATAAGAACTGAAAAACCAACAGTTAATCAAGTGCTAAACTAAATCAATGTGTTTTGCATTGTCTCTACAGTGAATTCCTCAGCTAAGAGAGCCCTCCTGCCAACCATGGAGGTCCTCATGCTTCATTGAATGCCCTCAGATGTAGGGATGAGTGGTGGCCATGGGGAGCCAGTTGCAGATCCCTGATCCTCAACTGCCTGGCCTGGAGGAAGTTAGAGTAGCAGCAGGGCCGGCTCCAGGCACCAGCTTTCCAAGCTGGTGCTTGGGGCGGCATCGAGAATGGGGCGGCAGTCCGAGTCCCGCTCTTCCCGCCGCCAAATTGCTGCCACGGGACTCGGACTTCCGCCCATTCTCGCCCGCCGCCTGCATCGGGGGCGGGGCCGCGGCGACTGCTTGGGGCGGCACAATTGTGAGAGCCACCCCTGAGTAGCAGGGGCCCTATTGATAACTTCTGCCTCTGGCAAATGGCAGATCAGGTGCAGGGAACCTTCCCCTCCACTGTGCCCCCTCCTTCTCTTCATTCTGTCCTCAGCCTCAGTAGCGTAGCCAGGGGGGGAAGAGGGGGAGAGGCCGCTCCCCCTTGAGCAGAAGCGGCGGAAGCGGCGCCTTTTTTTAGCAGCACTAAAAAAAGGCACCACTTCTTTTTAAGCGCCGCTTCTTGCACTCACCCGGCAGCGCTCCGGGTCTTCGGCGGCATTTCGGTGGTGGGTACCACCAAAGACCCGGAGTGAGCTGCCGAAGTGCCGCCGAAGACCCGGAGCGCAGCCGGGTGTGTACAGGGGGAGGCGCCTTTTATAGCGCCGCTCCCCCTGCGCTCCGGACCTGGCTGCGCTACTGCTCAGCCTGCCCCCTCTGCTTCCTCAAGCAGGAACAGGGGCAGCTGGTATAGGAGGCAGCAACCCCAGTGGAGATTTCGCCTACTCAGAGGGAGTTCTACTGTGGCAATCTCAGGCAAGTTTGCTTTTCACCGTGTAAGCAACACAAAGTGAAGTTGGCTGCAAACCGAGGATCTGGCTTAGAGTGTTTAAACTGACACTGATATCTATAGGGAGGCTCTTTCTTTTAACTGCCATGATGAGGTATGCAGTGAGAGATGGTCTCTCTGGAAAACTATGTTCCAAGACCACTCAGGACTTTAATGATCAACACCAACCCCTTGAATTGTAAACAGGAAGCCAGTACAGGAAGTTAAGCACAAAGATTATGGGTTCATGCCAACCCACATCACTCTGGAAATGAGTAGCTGCATTCTGCCCTGGCTGGAACTCCCAGGTGAACTTCAGATGTGTCCCTAAGCACTTCAATAGTCATGTCGAGAGCTAACAAAGATGTAGATGACTTTTGTGAGGCCTTATTTTGAGAAAAATAACCATAATTTTCTGGGCAGCTGTAGAGAGCAAAAAGCAACATGGGCAACCACTTCTGGTGGGAAGTTGATGAATTAAGTTGGTCCTTTCAGTTGTGTGCCATGTTGGTGAAAGTTGGCCAGACAAATAGGATGGATAGCTCCTGCCCTTTCTTTTAAATTCTTCTCTAGACTGACAAGCCTGGTTTTCATTTTTTCTAGGTTCCATTGCAGAAAAACCTGCCTAACCTCCCACCTGCCTCCATATTCTCAGGATTTTTATTGGTGCCATGGTTGTTGGTGGACCATGGACCGACCCTGCAGTTGTGAGTATGATGCTGAAAAGACTACAGGAAATTTAGAAAGAGTGGCCCTCTCTAGCAAGGCTCCAAAAAGACAGTCCTTGAATTCTTTGGCCCACCATGGTCCAAATTAAATCAAAGGAAGGAATATAATATTTTTTTAAATGGTAGAAAGAATCCACATTAGGGACATGAGGGGGGACTAGGATCAGCCAAGAGGAAATGCTCACGCTTTTCAGTTTCTCATTGTAGGATGATGTAATTGCAGCCAGTTCACTTTCATCCAAATCCCTATCTCATCAGACCCTGAGAGAGCACTGAACTCTCTGCCTGGTGGTACTATGTATCTTTTACATAGTACCACCTCAGGCTGAACCACGAAAGAACATTACTAGGCAGCAACTGAGATTAACATCCATTGATAAACTTGATGGTTTGCGTATGAGACAGGACCGTCCTCAGATTTGCTGGAATAATTGAAGTTTGTACTTGTGCTCTTCAGAAGGACAGAATGAAGTCCCTAGAGTAGAGTTCTTTTGTACAAATTTATCAATGAAAAGGCCTAGCTGGGTTTTAGAATAGATCCCTGTACAGTCTATGGCGCTGATCCTGTAGACCCCTGAATCTGTGTGGAGTGCCATTATTATCAGCAGGGTTTTGTGCATGTATAAGTTTTCAGCTTGCAGGAATAAGGCCTAAATTTGTAGTCCACCAAGAATACATGGATCACAAACCTTCCACAGTTATGGTATTGGCTCTTCTTACACAGTACTTCTCAAGTGGGTGGTGTAAGGAAGACTGGTGCTCAAACTACTTAAGACTAGTGTTGAAACTATTTAAGACTGATGTGAAAAGGTTGGGTTTATGTGCCTGAATAAAAAAAACCTGTGGGATTTTTTGAAGGACAGAATACCTTGCAAAACTGCCTCTCAAATGTTATTTTTTAAAGACAATTTCATGGCACTTGTTCCATCAATATGGCTTTCAATGTTAATATAATAATGGGACACTAATTTATAAGAAAGCTATTCCAAATTTAAATGTCCTTTTGCTGGTTCTCTGCTATTTGACCTAACTCATCTTAAATTTTGAATGTGTAGAAACTTTCAATGAAATAGTTAACCATAATAAAACATTAATAGTTTTATGTTAGAAATAGAAATAGAAAACTTCATTTATCAATGCCCATGACCAAAGGATGCTGATTTAAAAAAAAAAAATGATTGTCAAAACATAATTTATCATTATCGAAGTAACCTACCTGAAAAGGACCAATCTACACTAGGTGGTAACATGGTTCCATAACATATAAGAATGGTTGGTCCTTTCCACACAGCCAAGTCCTAAACATATTAGAACATAATTAGGGGAATGTTGTGGGGGGGTTTTAAACACAGTCCCCTAACATGGTCCATTTGCCTGGATGATCAGGCTTTCATTCACACCTTTGGTTCTGATGGGCTCTCTGGATCTATTACAATGAATTAACAGTCCCTTCTTGAAGGAGCTATTTCTCTCACTCCTCTGAGGCAATACATGACCCACGATTGCAGTAAAAGTTAGAGGAGCTAGAAATTTAGAAGAACAGAACTCTTTGCTTCTCTCTGTAGAGGAAAGCTTGGCAGCAGGTAGGATTCATTTACATAAATTATAATTTTGCTTGCCTGTAGCCATATAGTGTGTAGTTTTGCATTATTTGACAATTGTTTGTTCTGACTTTCTGACTGATAATAGTTTCTTAATGTAACAGTATTTGTGAAGGGGCATATCAACTGAGTAAGATACGCCCTGTAGGAAGTTGGTCACCCTGAGCTGACAGGTAGTGCAACCTAAGTAGGTAAAGACCCCAAACAACAAAGGGACCTGGGGATGATGTCCAAGAGATTGGGGTTCTGTCTGGGGTCCTGCTTTACTCTGGATTTCCCATATAGAGATTCTGAGCCCTATATAGAGTACGTGACTTTGTAGACTTATCTCACGGTAGAGTTAAAACTGACTTTGTAGGACTAGATTGTTGGTGCTGGAGAAGGAGACTTTGGAAGACCAGACTGAGCAATACCTGAGGAGGAGGAGCTGACTTTGTGAAACCAGACTGGTTAGCCACCAATCAGACAAGTACCCAGTGGTGCAGGCTTTGATGGACTAGAGCAGACGGGTGGAGGAGAGCTGCCCCCAATACTCAACTTGACCCACCACTGATACCTGGCAGATCGGTTACAAAAGGCATTTAGAACTAATGCAGGGATACAACTTTTATAGCTTAATATCAACATTATAACCATTCAACTTCATAGAATATCAGAGTTGGAAGGGACCTCAGGAGGTCATCTAGTCTAACCCCCTGCTCAAAGCAGGACCAATCCCCAACTAAATCATCCCAGCCAGGGCTTTGTCAAGCCTGACCTTAAAAACCTCTAAGGAAGGAAATTCCACCACCTCTCTAGGTAACCCATTACAGTGCTTCACCACCCTCCTAGTGAAAAAGTTTTTCCTAATATCCAACCTAAACTTCCATATTACCTATAGGCAGAGCTGTGTGAGATTCAGAATTTCCATTCTGTGGGGAAAATTTAACCTTTGTTTTCATCCCAAAATAGGATGAAACATTTAAATTTCAAAATTTTCTACAGAATGGAAAGTCCAAAAAGTTTGTTTGGAAATATCTAAACAAAACTTTCAACATTTCAATCAAAATTAAACATTCCAACACTCCTGAAATCCAAATGTTCAGTTTTGATTTGCTGACATGACCCAAAACGCCTTGTTTTGAGTAATTTCTACATTAAATTGCATTTTCTTATGGTGGTGCATTGTGAGTTGTAGTTGAAACGCCTGATACACACATTTTACCCTATCAACCAGGCTCTCTGGCTGGACTACGTCTCCCACAGTGCACTGATTCATGTGACTCCCATGATGCAGCCCATTGTTTCGTCCATATGAAATTACAGAACTACAACTTCCATAGGGTAATATGCCACCATGATAGGAAAATACAGTTTTTAATGTTCCGTTGAACTGATTCTAAATTAAATTATCTGAAATGTAATAGTTCATTTTAGTGTTGCCAATGGAAAACTCATAACTTTTTGGCAAAAATCAAAATTTTACCTCCAAAAATTTCAATTTTGTGGAAACTACATTTTCTATTTGGAAATTTTCCATCTGAATGATTTTTTAACCAGCTCTAACTTTAAGGTGGTCATCTCGGCCTATAAAACCCTGCATATTCTATTAAAAACTACCATATATTTCCGATTTATAAATCTACTTATCTTCATAGAAAACATCACTATGTAGATATATGCTACACTGGATGGCTATTGGCATCTCCTCTTTAGAATTTCACACCCTTAAGTATCAGGATACTTCAATCTGAAATCAGAATGAAAGGTTCTTTTCTATTCCCTTACTTAGCATGAGTTGCAAGGCAGTATTGAATTATGCATCATTTGCAAAACATCTTCAGATGTGTTTGCATGAGAACGCACCGTAGAAATTGAAGTGATGGGGCCAAATTCTGCACTGCTTTTACCTCCATTGATGACTTACTAAGGAAAAGCCTGAATGACAGCATGTAAATGAGCACAGAAAAGAACCTAAACTATTCTCAAGTGGAATAGGGGACAGAATGTGTATGCAATGTTAACTTTAATCTAGTTCTATATGGGAACAGATGCATAGCGATAGCATATAAATGTAATGTTTTTAAAAGGTCATTTTCATTAATAATACTGAAATAAACTGCATATAAAACTTCATATTCTCGAAGCAGTTCACAATAGCTTTCCTAAAGGAGTTAGTCACACTTTAAAGATTTGGATGCTGATAAATGAAACTTCGCTTGTCTTTGCAAATCTCTGCAAGTAGGGAATGCACCTACATGTCCCCCAAAGCTGGGGAACAAAACACAAGACATAGTTTCATTCTCTCACTCATTCTCTTTGGTGCTGTAATTCACTGCCAGAAAACTAGTATCTGTCTTTTGGGCATTTATTTTTCATACTAAAAGCTGTAAGTCCTATTTATAATAAAACTTCTAATAGCATCATAGAAGGAACATAACAGATAAGAATGGCAGTGCCATTCAAAACCCCTGTTGCAGTTGCTTATATTCAGGGACAATAGAAATCCTGGACATGGAAATTGTATAAAATCCAGGAATTTAGATTCTGGAGAGAGAGGAATATCCATCTTCTATGGGAAGATACTAAACTTTCATTTTAAAAACTTGGGGCCAGTTTCTCAGCTGATGTGAATTAGCATAACTGTTTAGAGCTGTGCTGACTTGAGCCAGCGGAGGCTCTGGCCCTAGAACTTCAGCTATTTTGAAGATGACCACAATATAGATCTAGACTTGCACTTGTGTTGCTAGAAGCCATATCCATTGAAATAACTGCACTGGAGACCCGATCCTGCAAGCTGTATGTCAGGCCTGCACAACATGCAGCCCGGAGGCTGCATGCGGCCCGCGTGGGCTCACTGTGTGACCCGTGGGGGGGTGAGTAGGCAAGCGGTGGGGTGTAAGCTAATGGCTGGCCGGCAGGTGAGCGGGCTGGTGAAGAGGCCAGTGGCAGGCTGGGGAGTGAGGGTGAGCCAGCGGCAGGGGGCGGGGGCAGCGGCAGCGGCAGAAGGTAAGAGGTCAGCAGCAGGCAGGCAGGTGAGCTGGCGCCAAATCTCCCAGATTCAAAATCTGGGACTGTGTCCGTTGCTGCTTGTCTCTGGGTTGGGGGTTGTCCCAATGCTGCAAAGAGGGTGTTCCCAAAGGAAGGTGCTTGCTTCTAACCCCCGAGGCCATCAGTATGTTTGCTCTTCTCAGGGCAATTGAATACAAAGTGGGGGGGAAGATCTTATTCTACTTCTAGCAAAAAGACATTTTTCTTTTACCTTAATTATACTACCTTAGGGACCCACTATAACATATTACCAAGGCTCAATACAAAGTCATATAAAAGTTATACAAAAATGCATAATGCAGAGATTTATCTACAACTGCATTGATTGACTGTTGTGTGCAGTAATATAGTGAGCCCTGGGGGGATGAAGAGGGGTGTGATGGTGGGGCCGAGCGGTGAGGGGGCGGGTCCTATTTTACTGCTGTGATCTGGTCACCCTATGCACGCTGTTTCTTTCCCCCTCTACAGGCTTCCACACCCCAGCGCTGGGGAAGGAGGGGTTGTTTCCGGGGGCAGGCGGCGCTGGAGGGTGTGGGGGGGTGTTTCCGCAGGGCTGGAGGGTTTCGGCCCTCAGCTGTTTTCTTTGGAGTAATATGGCCCTCGCCGCTTTACGAGTTGTGCAGGCCTGCTGTATGTGCACAGATCTCCCACTGAATTCCATGGGTGAAGCACTTACAGGATCAGGCCATAAAAGGATTGAGAAGTGCCCCGTCTTTTTAATTAGTGTTAACTCTGATGCCAAATTATGAAACTTTTAAATGTTAATTTTGTTAAACATTTAATTGATTATCCAAGGAAAATTAAAAAGGAATACGGCTGCAAGTTTAAATATGCCAAAAGCTTTCAGGTTTTTCTTTATTTTTGGGGTATTCAGTGGAGGACATTTTCCCCTGTCTCTACTGGAAACAGTTTATCAAAATACCTGAGGACAGATTTAAAGGTTGCTAAGGGAACCCCAACTTTTGTGACATTAAAACCTCAATCATATCATTTATGTGGCACCAACTGTGTTCCAAGGACTTTTCAGAACAAGTTATAAACATGGTCTCTGGCCCAAGGAGTTTATAATCTATGAGGCTGAGGCAGCCACTAATGCAGCACTCGCAGATTCCATCTGTGCAATGGAGCTGTCATATGGAAAAGAACGCAGAGCTCCATTGAGTTGAAGATCCTCCCCCAGGGAACTCAAAGATGGGGGCTCCTCCATTGACTCCCAACTCTCACTCTGAGGTGGTCACTTGTTTCTTTAAAATTGTGTGGTCCACTCCCCAATCTCACTCCAGAGGCAACTGTGTGGCGGTTACTGCAGACTTATGGTTCTAGGCCACAGAGTGCTGCAGTGAGGGGAGAAAAGGGTCTGGGAGCTGGGGAGAGCTGCATGACTTCCCCATCTTCTCAAATAGCTGCACACCTTGCTCCTCAGTATGGACACAATGCTGCATCTTTCACCCTGCACTGATTGTCCTTGGCATCTGTCAGCTTAGTGCGGAGCTCTATTACATAGCAGTAAGAAACAGAGCTGTGCGAATAACTGAGTTTTTTGGTTTGCTGCCTGTAGGGTTGCCAGGCGTCTGGTTTTCGACCGAATACCCGGTCAAAAGGGGACCCTGGTGGCTCTGGTCAGCACCAGGCCATTAAAAGTCCGGTCAGCAGCGCAGTGGGGTTAAGGCAGGCCCCCTGCCTGCCCTAGTTCTGCGCAGTTCCCAGAAGCTGCAGGCATGTCCCTGCGGCCCCTAGGCACAGGGGTGGCCAAGGAGGCTCTGTGCACTGTCCCCTGAGGGCCTGATCCCAGTGAAGTCAACAAAGATTCCTGCTGATTTTCAGGAGGAGCTGGCTCAAGCCTTCAATGCATAAATATTTCTGAGCATTTGAATTCTTATACACGTTCCCTGAGCTTTAAGGGAAATAGGGTTGTTAGAGTCTGCAGTTCACAAGTCCAGAAAACATATTCTTACATTTTCTTCTTTGGCATCAGGGTTATGAAATCTAGTCTCTTTTCACCTGAGGTGGGTCATGGAACTAATCTCCTATAAATCAGGTTTCAAGTCTTTCATTTCAGTAGCCCCTTTACAGGGCACCTTGACTCTGTTTATGCTTTTATCTGAGCTTAATCATTGCTCATTTAATCTTGTGTTCTGTGTATTTAGTAGTTTAGGACCTTATTCTGTAGTGCAGAGGATGCTCAGAAAATTTTAAATATTTTTTTAAACAAATTATTCTATAATACTATGTCTTACAGCCCAGTGGGTGTGGATGACTCTTTACAGAGCAAATAAAGCCTTGAAACGCTTGCAGTGTAAGAGCCTGATTGCATAATCACTATCAAGCATATTACTCATCTCTCCATGAGAGCTGCTCTGCTTTGAGTCACCCCAGAAGCCAGTGTATTATTTATGTCTAGACACTATTGTCTGGGTCTGAATTGATCTGCAAATTCCTCAGAATGGGGACTGTATATTAATATACATTTGTACAGTGTCAAGCTTACTGCTGATGCTAAATAAAATATAAGTCAAGGGGCTCCTGCCATTTTTCAACTCTGGTAATTTACATTCTGCTCCCAGAGGCCTTGATTCAAAAAATCTCTTAAGTATGTGCTTACGTCTAACTTCAACAGGAGTTGAGCATGTGCTTAACTTTAAGTTCATGCTTAACTACTTTCCTGAATAACTACTTTCCTTAATCGGGTCCAGAGTAGTAAAAGCGCTAAGCACCTCCTGAAATGTACTGTTTGGCCTCAGCTACCTTTGATGTCAGTGGAACTGGGGTGGGGGGGGGGGGGGGGTTTGAGCACCTTGCAGGATTAGAACAGCTGCATTAAAAATACTGCAATAAGGATGTCTAGAATAAGATTTATATTACATTAACAAAACTTGAAATTAATTTTTCAGATGGAAATAGCAAACAATATGAAATAACCACCTAGCAGATTTAAATGATCAGGCATCCATTTTAATACTTGCCTTTATGATACCAAATAACAGTTTTTGAGAACTCAGTGTAGAAAGGTCAGTTAACTTTTACAGGCTTATTCCAATTATGGTTGTGATTTTTTTTTTATTTCTTTGCATTAGAAGACCTTATTATTATTTATATTTATATAAACATGGACATAAATATTGTTGTAAAAGTAAATACTAAAAGATAAGAAAAAATCAAAATAAATAATAGAGGACAAATGTAGCACATATCAAAAATAAAAACAATTGTTATAATGGCTTTAAATGTTTGCTTTTATGTGACAGATGTTTTTAACAAAATTTCTGGGTTGGCAGTTTGAGTACACTTATGATTTTCATTTATGTAATATTTGCTTTTAATATTGATGTCTATTTACAACATCTGTGAAGGGTCTGTAACCTGAATTTGACAGGGGAAAGCTAACATACTGCTATTGGAATCTTTCCATGGATTCCATGTAACAGACTGTTACCAAAACTCTTAAATAACTATTCTAATCATCAACAGGGTTCTTACGCAAATTATATTAGACCCAAAGGCCCCGATTAACTTTAAAACGCCTTACAGACATGAAACATAAATTTAGCTTTCCCCCACTTTAGAATAGGAATCAGATCATACAGTGTATGCCCATTATGTGTGCGCACACAAATCAGTATGCAAGTCAGACTTGCATCAAGTAGACAGGATTCCATTTTCATAAATGGGAAACCAAACTCGTGAGTACAAAATAAATTTAGCCCATTTTTTCCATGAAATGTAAACACAGATTTACAACCAGAATTTGGAGCTACACAACTCTTCAATCAGCTGGAGGGCAGACAAATTCATAGCAAAAGGAAGTATTAATATATCAACTGGCATTGATATTAAAATTATATCGGTAGAGGTAGAGTCAGGATTTCTGCTGGAGTAGAGCTAAATCACACCGATCAAGAAGCATTGTACGAACGTAGTTTACAATTATCGAAGCATGAATGAGTAACATGAGCTCTCCTTTGCTATTCATTAGTTAATGTTTATATTGATCTTTGAATTGCTAAGTATCTATCTCCCAGAGGCCCTATCCAGAGAAGAGAGTCCTTGGCTATTCGCTTGCACTATTCAGGGGTCATCATTTACCCTACCATATGCCACTTAGCCCTCCTCCTCCCCTCGCCCCCACACATACTTTGTTTGACCCCATCTATACTATAAAAACTAACAAACAACAGTTGTTGGATTAGTTTGTAGCGCTGCTTAGGACTGCCTCCCTTATACTTCCTGCTCCTTGACGCTGACCTTGTGGTATCCTGACCCAGCCTACCACCTGACTCTTGCTCTGCCCTCTGGCCTGAATTGGACTCTGATTCCTTGGTACCTGCCCCTGCCTGCCTCTTCACACCTGATTCTCAGTCTGCCCTCTGGCACTATCGCAGATGATAATCCCCTATTTTACCCAGCCTGACCACAAGTCAGACCGCCCACATCCTTGTTGTGACACAAAGTGACTTCCCCCCACTAAACCAATTGTTCTGAGCAGGGACCAGTCTCTTGGCTAGAGTGACTAGATTTCACACAAGTGGGTACTTAACAGTCAGCTACCTTCTATTGTTCTTTTTTCACCAGCCTTTGGAATTTTCAACCCAACATAGAAGCAAACAGGCCATAGAGAAGGCAAAAAGGCTGCACATTCACAATGGAGTGTAGGGTTCGTCATCTCACACAGCATTCATAAATTGTACAGGCATGTTCCCAATTCATCACAGCTGGGAGAAGCCCAAACAACACCTACTTTCTAAATGAAGTGGTGTTGGTAATTCAATAAAGAACATTTTTCCCTCTGAGTTAGGATTGATCAAATGCTCCAGTGTGATGTTAGAGGATACACAACCACTAGAGATGCTTTCCTGCGATAAGATATAAAGCCGAGCTGTGATAGGATGCTCAGAGGACTGGGTGGCCTAGCAGTTAGTGCACCTAACCTCTGGCCCCTTGCCTCTCTGTCAAGTTGGTAGAGGTGCCTGGTTCTTGACCATCAGTCAGCTACAAATCATCTTGCCTCTGGGTCTCAGCCTTAGAGGGTGTGGTAGTGGGACCTTGGCCCTTCCTCTCCACCAGGCCCCAGCCCAGGGCCTGTGTGAGCAACCCCAGCAGGGTCCTCCCTGCAGACAGTCTAAGGGCTAGTTTACACTAGAAGCACTGCATCAGCACAGCTGCACCGATTCAGCTGCGGCATTGTAGTGCATCTGGTAAAGGCGCTCTATGCTGACGGGAGAGAGCTCTCCCATAGGCATAATTACTCCACGAGAGGCGGTAGCTATGTCAGTGGGAGATGCTCTCCAGCCGACGTAGCATTGTCCACAAGGGTGCTTAGGTAGATGTAACTTGTGTCAGTCAGGGGGATGACTTTTTCACACCCCTGAGTGACATAAGTTATATTGACATAAGCAGTAGTGTAGACCTGTCCTCTGTCTGCTGCCCTGGGCTACTTCCTACCTATAAGTTCCTTCAGGTTGGGACATTGCCCCTATAGTCCAAACAATCAATCACTTAACAAAAGGAGTCCAAATGAGCAGGGCCCTGCAGGACTTGCTGGTTCTTAACGTGGTTGGTGGGTTGAGAAGGTCTTACCTGTGGGCCTTACCCTTTTTATGGTCCCATCTTAGGCTCAACCTTCTATCTGGCTTCCCGGAGGATTCGTCTCTCCTACAGCCTGCCCACGACCAATAGTCTGGGCTTCTGAGCTCCTTTTAACCCATTCCTCCAGTAGTTATATGCTCAGCAGGCCTGGAGGAGTGGTGCTACCTGGGTCCAGTATTGCCTTTTAGCCCCTTCGGGTCCAGTGTGGAGTTTGTATACCACATTACAATCTATGGGACTTTTCACCAGAATAAGTATCCTGGCCAAACTGGCACATAGAGAATATTAAATGAGTATGTTAAGAATACATAGCCAGATTAAGTATGGTATACTGGCTAAATATCCCATTTTTGTAGATTTCATGTTTGTAATAATAGAATCATAGGACTGGAAGGGAACTCGAGAGATCATCTATTCCAGTCCCCTGCACTCATGGCAGGACTAAGTATTATGTAGACCATCTCTGACAGGTGTTTGTCTAACCTGATCTTAAAAATCCCCAATGATGGAGATTCCACAACCTCCCTAGGCAATTTATTCCAGTGCTCAACCACCCTGACAGGAAGCTTTTCCTAATGTCCAACCTAAACCTCCCTTGCTGCAATTTAAGCCCATTGCTTCTTGTCCTATCCTCGGAGGTTAAGAAGAACAATTGTTCTCCCTCCTCCTTGTAACAACCTTTTATGTACTTGAAAACTTTTATCATGTCCCCTCTCACTCGCCTCTTTTCCAGACTAAACAAACCCAATTTTTTCAATCTTCCCTTATAGATCATGTTTTCTAGACCTTTAATATTTTTTGTTGATCTTCTCTGGACTTTCTCCAATTTGTCCACATCTTTCCTGAAATGTGGCGCCCAGAACTGGACACAATACTCCAGTTGAGTCCTAATAAGCGTGGAGTAGAGTGGAAGAATTACTTCTTGTGTCTTACTTACAACACTCCTGCTAAAACATCCCAGAATAATGTTTGCCTTTTTTGCAACAGTGTTACACTGTTGACTCTCATTTAGCTTGTGGTCCACTATGACCCCCAGATCCCTTTCCGCAGTACTCCTTCCTAGGCAGTCATTTCCCATTTTGTATGTGTGCAACTGATTGTTCTTTCCTAAGTGGAGTACTTTGCATTTGTCTTTATTGAATTTCATCCTATTTACTTCAGACCAAAGCTTCCAAAGGTTCACTTCAGAGAAGCACTCAGAAGTTCAGATGCTTATTCAAACTATCAAAACCTCTTAAATCAATATACCTGAGCTGGAAAGAGGCTTTCTTGTGAGATTTCCTTTACTTCCTTATTCCAGCTGAGTTAGAACTACTATGCCATTATAACAGTGGGTCTCAAACAGGGGTACATGTAACCCTGGGGGTACTTAGAGGTCTTCCAGGGGGTACAGCAACTCATGTAGATATTTGCTTAGTTTTACAACAGGCCGCATAAAAAGCACTAGCGAAGTCAGTACAAACTAAAATTTCATACAGACAATGACTTGTTTATTTTGCTCTATATACTATGCACTGAAATGTAAGTACAATATTTCTATTTCCAGTTCATTTATTTTATAATTATATGCTAATGAGAGCGTAAGCAATTTTTCAGTAATAGTGTGCTGTGACATTTTTGTATTTTTATGTCTGATTTTGTAAGCAAGTAGTTTTTAAGTGAGATGAAATTTGGGGTATGAAAGACAAATCAGACTCCTGAAAGAGGTACAGTAGTCTGGAAATTTTGAGAGCCACTGCATTAGAACATCCTCTCTGAGTATTTGATCACTACTGCTTCTTGTGCCAGCCAGAACCTTAAACTGGAAAGGGGCACAAAAACAGACTGAAAAATTCAATATTTGTTCAAACATTATAAAAGATTCAGTTTGAGTTCAGTTAGAGATTTGGGTGATAGTTCAAGTTGCTTCTTATTTTATTCAAACTAATTTGTCACCCTCTAATTTCAAACTCTCTTAGAATCATAGAATCATAGAATCTCAGGGTTGGAAGGGACCTCAGGAGGTCATCTAGTCCAACCCCCTGCTCAAACCAGGAACAACCCCAACTAAATCATCCCAGCCAGGGCTTTGTCAAGCCTGACCTTAAAAACCTCTAAGGAAGGAGATTCCACCACCTCCCTAGGTAACCCATTCCAGTGCTTCACCACCCTACTAGTGAAAAAGTTTTTTCCTAATATCCAACCTAAACCTCCTCCTCTGCAATTTGAGACCATTACTCCTTGTTCTGTCATCTTCTACCACTGAGAACAGCCTAGATCCATCCTCTTTGGAACCCCCTTTCAGGTAGTTGAAAGCAGCTATCAAATCCCCCCTCATTCTTCTCGATAGAGACAAGGGAGGTAAGCTAACATCATTTCTTGGACGAACTTATGTTGGTGGAAGGTACAAGCCTTCAAACTACACAGAGTTCTTCTTCAGGTCATCTATGTAGTTGAAAAGCTTGTACCTTTCACCAACAAAAGGTGGTCCAATAAAAGATGTTGCCTTTCCTACTTTGTCTCTGTCATATCCTGAGACTAACACATCTACAACAACATTGCAAACAAATTCTCTTGATGTCCTTTTGAACTAGTTGTTCTCCAACTTTCTTCTTTTAATAATAGCTGTATCCCTCCCAAAACAATTGAGCACATTTAAATCATATAACCATGCATCTCTGCTGATCTTGTGCATTTAGCCAACATTAAACACATAATTCTGAGAGAGGCTGAGAAATCACGACTCACCAGTCTGGGTATGTTGAGATGACTTAGAAACAGAATAATAAAAGTGCTGACTTCAACTGGTTTGCATCATTTTTTTCCAGCAGCTCCTGTTCAAAAAGACTTTGATCTGTTTAACAAATTTGTGGTGTATGTAGCAGATTTTGTTCCCACAACCAAATAGAATTTTTTGGGCATACTTCAAACTCCTATGTTTTTTGAACTACATTGTTTTCAGGTAAAGACAATATTTGATTGTTTCTAATTTGTTCACAAAATGTTTTAACATGAACTATATGAGAATTTCTTATATTTCTGTGCAGTGTCTTCTCTGCATTATCAGTGATGAAATTAAAGCAGATCCACTATTTAAAATAAAAATGTTTACTAATTTCTTTTTTTTTAAAGTACAGTAATTACCTACATTTAATGTTTTAAAGTATATTCCCAATACAACAATGCCCAGAATAATCTGTATACCTGTCCTCACCCTACCACTACCTTTTCTGGAAATTGAATGCAAATCCTGTATAGTCTTAATATATATTTTGCTATAGGATCTGATGGTATAAGAGTCCAAATACTTAACTGTTACAGCAAGCACTATTGAACTGCCTCATGTTTACATTTTTAATCTCTCTTTAACCCAAGGCCATATTCCAACTAAATGAAACATGCCTCGATTTTTCCCATCCAGAAGACCGACGATAACATATCTGTTTCAGAATATAGGCATATTACTCTTCACCCAGTCATTTCTAAAGATATTGAACAAGTACTTCAGTCTTTAAGTTTAATATTACCCTTTCATATTTTAATCAATTTACAGTCTTTCTTTGTAATCAGTTTGGTTTCTTCACAAGCCCTGTACAGGGGATGTTTTATTGCCATACCTGTGTGTCTGGTATGATTTTCTGGATAAGGGTTTATATCAAAGACAACAGTTCTTGATCTGTCTAGAGCGTCTCACACAGCCTCTTTGTTTAAACAAATATATATACATGGTAAATATATCTTAACAAGGCGACCCTCTGGTTATCTGCATTCAAGATCATAAAGTATTGTTAAAGGTGTTTCAAACAGCAAGGACCCTTTGTCATCTAGAATTCATCTATAGAATGTTCTTGGCTGGAATCTATTTTTATATATTGTGACACGGTCAGGCCAGATGGCTACAAGAGAGTGGTCGAAGGCAGATATATTAGCCCCAGGTTAAGTAGGCCCCTCTTCCCTGAGTAAGGTAACAGGGAAGGTTCCAGAACACTCAGGAACTTTCTGGAAACAATTAAGGGAGACAGGCTGATTAGAACACCTGCTGCCAATCAAGAAGCTGCTAGAATCAATTAAGACAGGCAGGCTAATCAGGGCACCTGGGTTTAAAAAGGAGCTCACTTCAGTTTGTGGTGTGCATGCGAGGAGCTGGGAGCAAGAGGCACTGGGAGCTGAGAGTGAGTACTGCTGGAAGATCCTGTGGTGAGCATAAAGAAGGTGTTGGGAGGAGTCCATGGGGAAGTAGCCCAGGGAGTTATAGCTGTTGTGCAGTTGTTCCAGGAGGCACTCTAAACAGCTGCAGTCCACAGGGCCCTGGGCTGGAACCCGGAGCAGAGGGAGGGCCTGGGTTCCCCCCAAACCTCCCAACTCCTGATTAGACACAGGAGGCGTTGACCTGGACTGTGGGTTCTACCAGAGGGGAAGGTCTCTGAGGCAAGCAAAATCCACCTATAAGTGCAGGACCCACTGAGGTAGGGGAGGAACTTTGTCACAATATATTCTCAATATAATCTCTTAGCCTACTATTTATTGAGAGCTGCTAACTTGCATTAGTGAGGACACAACACTTCATAAGTCAATGTTTAATTCAACTGATCTTTCTGATTTTCAGTCTGATGTAGAAGTAACATTAGACTATGGCTGGTTTCCATACCATTTATAGACACAGTAACACAAATACCATTCTGAATTAAGAGTTAATGTTTGAAAGACAGTAACTGAAGAAAAGACTTAAATACATAGCATTTAAAAAGGAATGCTGATTACTATGGGCCAGATGTTGCTATCCAAGTGGCATTCCAGTGGGACTAACTGGAATAAGGTGCTACTCAAAAAAATACAAGTAAAGGTAGCAGAATCTGGCTCCTTTGATTGAAAGAAAATGTAATTTGTAATAAAGATACAAACATTACGTTAAAGAGTGGAATGACAGTTTCTTAAAGATGCATGTCAGGGTCACAGGGTACCTCTGGTTTCTCTGAATGCATCCCATCAGGTTTCAGGCCTCGGGCCTTTGGCTTTCCTGGGATAGAATTCTACAATTCTCCCCCTCCTAGACCAGGCCATAGGCTAGAGTACCTTGTTGTTGGCTGACTTGTAGACTCAGATTTTAAGGTCAGAAGGGACCATCATGATCATCTAGTCTGACCTCCTGCACATTGCAAGCCATAGAACCTCCCCCTCCCTTCCAGCCACTCCTGTAATAGACCCCTAACCGCTGGCTAAGTTACTGAAGTTGTCAAATCATGGTTTAAAGACTTCAGTGACCCATGCTGCAAACGAGATCCACTCCAATTTAGGCTCAGCCTTTATTTTGTATGTTTTAAGACAATGGTATTATCACCTGTGAATTACATGTACACACAAAAACAGATAAGGCAAGAAACTTTTCAAATGACTCTTTTCAAATCTCTGTTCTTTCCTGTGTTGTCTTCATCACTTTCCTATTACCAATCACCTATTTTTACCCCCTGTTCTGCAACTTCAGGCATAAATCCCAATAACTAATGCAAACTAATCCATTTTTGCTTATCCTGCTAAAAACTTACTTTAATCTGTCTACTTCTGCCATCTATTCTTTGTTGTTAACCCCACTGGCTCCCTCCAGTTGTTTCTATCTTACTGGTCTGTGATTTTGTTTGTTTGTTTTTTGTTTGGGTTTTGTTTTTTTGTTGGCCTTGGGTATGTGCTTCTTAGCATGTTCAGGGAACACCTGAAGTTAACAATTCCCTCATGATACTCCGTTTCACCCTGTTTCCACAGATCAAGATTTTACAACTAAGACACACACACCCACCAGCTTTCATGGTTTACACAACACAACCCTGAAGCTGTTTCAGCTAACTTCTGAAATGCTGCATCAGCAGGAAAACATGCAAAAAGCAAAACATTCTTTATATTTTCCTATAATACTATATATAATGATATTCATTTCTCTAACATTATTTAGTATATATTTGACTAACACAATTCATTACCCAGTTTTCCAGCACTGTGCATCAACGTGTTTACCCAGAAGGTTTGGCACTTCCAGTTCTTCTCTTCAGAAGTCTATGACCAGTGGTGTAGTGATGAGACAGTCCTGTTAAACCAATGTATTGTTTATTTTAACAGTAGGAACAAAGCATAAGAGAAAAAGGATTTTAAAACAGTCTCCCCGCGTCTATCTGACCGATAGCTTACCATCCCCGATGATAACGTTGGCAAGCCTAGCTTCTTCAGACACTCCAGTGGATGTCTGTATGTCAGTCTGGTTTCCCAGAGCAGCTCCCCAACTGCTGCCTCCTTCTCTCTTGAGTCCCATAGTCCTTTTGATCTCGTGTTCCCAGGTCTTTTCTAGTCCAGCACTGTCTCCTAACAACCTTTACGTGTTTACCAAGGTTGGCTTATTGTGAGCCATTGTTTCCCTTCCTATTTATTTTTCCTGACTACCCCCCTGTTACTAAACCAACATATTTATATAGCCAATAACCTGGTCAGCACAGAGTATTCTGAATTTATTACAAAGCAGCTCCAGTTCCTTCACAGTGCACTGTGAAACTTGTAAACTCAGGCTCACAAATGGAAGTCAGTTGAGTTATTCTGGATTTATGCCTGTGAAGCCCACATCATCCCCTCTCATAGAAAAACCTGTGGGACTGAGGGATCTCAAAGGGAAGAAATCTCTGTAATGATCCCTTCACAGATAACCCCCTTTCTGGCTCACTGGGCTGGGGTTTGCCCTCTATAGAAAATGCTGCGTCCCCTCTAGCCAAACATAATGGATCCGCAGGGAGCCATGGAATACCAAGGTCATTTGTGTGGAGAGCCTGTGCCTCTGCACCAACCCTAGCCCCCAGCAACAGCTGCCCCAGTTCTGGCAGCATAAATTCACTGGAGCAACAATACCATGTCCTCTTCCTGGCTGCAGCTGCCCCCTATCTGGGGGTGGGAGGCGCCAATGAAAGGATTATACAAGCCCTAAGCTGTATTACTATTATTTCTGCAGGACAAGAAGGTGGGTTAATTTACTCTTCTAGGTGGCTCACCCACTGGCTTGCCCAGTCTTTACCCCATCCGCCATCACAGGACCACGAATCTGCATGAAGATACCACTATGGGGACAGGAGTGTGGGAGGAATGGTGACAGAGGTATTTAAACCCCACTTCTTGTAATAAATAAGCCGACGGTCCCTGTCATGCATGGAACTAGGGAGTATAAGATGGCTCTAGAGCCGAGTTTGGCACAACTGTTTTTCATCTGAAGAGTCCTAATCTAAAGTGGAGTATGTATGCTGACTTCAAAGCCACACAAATTTATTTTTTAAAAAAATTGAAAATCACTTGCATGCAGAATTCTGAGATCAGACTTAGTGTTTCCCCTTTAAGAGCTACAGTATCACAGTCTACTAAAACTTGAGGGGATTGCTTGCCTGTTGTACTTTAGGTGTTTGTTGTTGCATGAACTGTTTCACTGGAAACATGGATTCCTGGACTGAGGACACTGTCCCTAATCCTGTTCCATTGAAGTCAGTGGGGATTTTGCCAGTTGGGTCCTTTGTAAGAAGACACTCAATCATCAAATAATCTGTTTTAACTGTATGTATAGTTTTTAATCTAAATATATTCTATTGATGGCCTCAGATCAGCTTTGCATTTTTTAAAAAGTGTTCTGATCATCCATGTGCAATACCTTTGTATCCATTTATAAAATTGAAATGTGCACTATCATAGGCAGTGGGACAAATGCAATGGTGCGCTTAGGTGATTATTGTGTTTCTTGGTCTGGCAGTACAAAGGTTGTCTGTACAATAAATGGGGATGGATATTTCACTCTATGGGTGTATCCCACTTAGGACAAGAGGAAGGAGGCCCTTTCTAATAGTCACTGAACAGCTTACACATAAGGGCCATTAAGAGACATCTAATGCTAGAGCAAGTAGCCTTAATGACTCTAGCCAGCTCTCCAGGGGGAGCATGGTAATCAGCCTGAACAGGGTTGGTCAAACTGGGGGAAGCAGACTGAGAGTCCCACAGGGGCATGGTTGGGGAGATCAGGACTCGCTGGTAGAATGTAAGTTGATTCTGCTCTGTTCCAATAACTTAAGACAAAAGCTGATCTAATTTAGCGTGTAATGAAGTGTAAGATTAAGGGAAACTAAACTTACAAGCATAGGCTGTTTTAAAAATGTTATTTCTCTAATGCTTTCCAACTCCCTAATAAAAATGCTGTATTTCAAGAAGACTGTTGGTTGATGTCACTGGTCACAGGTTCCTGAAATGCAGGTGCCCGAAACCCAGTCAGACCAACAGGTTGATAAATGGTTGGTATACACGGAGCAGTGAACCCATGTCCCCCCCATTTAAGAGTGGAAGAATCATGAGATTCCACTCTGTGATATGTAAGAGCAAGAGGCTGGTCACCTGAAGGGTACATTAAAAGACTAGGAAGGGGTCAGAGGTGCAGCTAGCCCTGGAACTATGACAGGCAGTCTGACTCGATGTGCATTATTCCACCAGGAGAGCCAAGGTTATGATTGAAATTGATCCTGGTATACAACACTCAAAGACGTCTGAGTATCATTGGGGAAAGACTAAGAAAAGCTTCAGTAAGAGAAGAGTTTTGAAGGAAAGTAATTTAAATAATTCTATTTAGGTGTCTTAAACTGTTTCATTTACATCTCATCTGTATCACAATTCACTCACTGTTGGACATAATTTGAAGAGGAGGAATTTGGCTTGTGGCAGAATACTAGCATTGTGGCTGGGACTTGCCTATCTGTAGCTCTTTGCACTATGACAGCATGAATGGGGAGAAATTTCAGTGATGAGAATGTAATGAAGATTAACTTTCCTTTAGCACTTTCTGGCAGGTTGGGGTGATCAGGTGGGCCTTTTATATACAGTCTCTGTTACCTGCTCTCACATGACACAACTCTTACTGTAGAGAAAAATTGCCCAAGAAGAGTAATTTGAGACATGCCAACATCCTCCCACTCAAAATGGACAGGAGAAAGCTTGGAAGAAAAGTGAAGAATGACCACAGGAATGTTAGGAATCAGGGAGAACTTTTATTAAAGTGACTTGCCCTCAAGAGCTGCTACTAAGTGTCCACCACTAATAAACTTGTGGCTGGAACTTGTACAACACCCGCAGTGAGCAGCATTCTATATGATGTGGAAGAAAATGCATCCCAGCTCATATTTCTTTGGAAGATATTCCTTTAAAATTTATAGAATTGTTTATTTGCATTTGTAATCTGCTTTAACAATATATATTCACCAGGTGTTACAAGATGACTTTTTATTCCCTCCTTACTGGCCTGAGTTTCTCTGTCATATGGGTGGAAAATGCTCTAAAAATTTTGTTTTTCTAAATTTGAATTATAATATAATTATAATACAGACTTTTGTAATGGGGTTACAGGCTGGCACTATTATAGATCACTCATTACAGAAGAGCAGCAAATTTGACACTTCTATCATAGCTTATCTGTCCAACAATTTGCAGGATATAAATTCATTTTGTGTGTGTGCTAGCCATACAAGCTGTGAGGACTTGTTTGTAGAAATTAAGGTCACTGGTTCTATTTTACCAGATTTCTATGCAAAAAAATTGTTGAAGGCAAGAGAGCACTTTGTAGGTAACTACATTGATAGCCAAATCTGATCAAAAGCTGTTGTCTTATAATAATGAATCACTACTTTATGAGAATAAAGACAACAATGAAACTCAAGAATTGTCCATCTCTGTTCTATTCAGCGTAATTTTCTTGGCTGCTGCATCTGCGGGGTCTGGGCCACCAAAAGGCATTGCCTTTTTTAAGCACTCCTCAGGATGGCAGGGGGTCTGAGAAATCCCCTGAAATCCTGAAAATAAGGTTAAGGTGACCTATTTTCAAAATAAAAACTGGACACTTTTGTGGCTATATCTTTTAGGTTGGTGGAACACTCATGCAAAAGTACATTCTTAAAAATGTGTGCTGGTGCCCCCTACAGCCAGCTTCTGACTCAAGTTGCTCATATTTCTTGGAGCAGAGGTGTTCTTACATTTATTCTCAACACTAAATTACTGCATCATGAAACAGCCTTGAAAGAGTTTACACTCATTCAACTTTTCTCTCCAAACACTATGCATTACACAGAATGCTTTCCATTAGACTGTTGCTGGTAAACAGAACAAATTCTACCTCTGATAGAAACACATTTAAAAAACGAGCATGTTCATTGATGAAATGAAAAACCAGGACATTTCAAGTGCCCCAAAAGGAGGTTCTGGGACCCTAGAATATCATACAAAAAGTCAGGACTGCTTTGGTAAAACTGGGATATAAGGTTTCTTTAGATATTCGTGAGCAGGGCTTAAGTCTGTCCAGGATCAAGACCCAAGTTATTATTGTTGCCAGTATTTACAGAGACTATTGTCCATATGAAAAACTTTCCCTGTAGACAGGTTTCAACATTGTAACCAATTCTGTTTGAAATATAGATGCTCTATCAGAGATTACAAACACAGCCAGCTCCAGTGGATTATATAATCAGGGCAAACACAAACAGCAGGGTTTATAAACTCTGCTGGTGAATTTTGCAAAAATCCGGTAGCCTGGGTAATTTGTAAGGTCCTAAAAAGAATAACCGTGGAACCATATCAGGGCCGGCTCCAGGCACCAGACGAGGAAGCACGTTGGGCGGCACGTTCTAAGGGGCGTCATTCCGGCCATTGTTTGGGCAGCACAATTTGACTGTGTTTGGTTTTTTTTTGCTTGGGACGGCAAAAAGCAAGAGCTGGCCGTCACTTTATAAGAGCTTTCCAGCAATTTCGGCTTTACAGCAGATGCCATATGGTCCTTGGTTTTTCCTATGTCCCTATACCCCTGTCGGTTAAAAAAAAATCAAGGAAAATTAAAATGAACGTGGGTTAACATAATTTTATAACCAAACATCTGTAACATGAACTTGGAAGGTCCTGGCCTTTGCTTGTCCTGTGCTGCTTCTGTTTGGTTTTTTATAACGTTGCTGTATGATGACAAACAACGCCCGCGTTAATAGGGGCTGGTAACGGGTGTGGCTCGGCTCTCTGGGGCGGGGATCGTCTTTGTGGGGTGTTTGGGCAGCACCATGCGGCCCCGCTCCAGAACTGGCGCCACTGCAAGAGCGGACACAAGTCCTGGGCAGGGCTGAATGCGAGCTGCGGAGAACCTCGGCCGCGGCGCTCCCGCGTCCACGCTCGGGCGGGTGGGAGTTTTAACGCTACGGGAGTTTCTTGCTGTTACGCGGCTGGGGCTGGGGCTGGGGGAGGGGAGCGGGGACGTCAGTCCGTGCCCCAGCTGGAGGCGGGGCGCCGCAGCAGCGCCTCACACCGGGCTCAGGGGAGGGAACTCAGCCCCCGCCGCGCCAAGCTCGAGCCGCGCAGAGGGAGCCAGCGCGAGGCGCCGCAGTGTATCCGGCCCCGCCTCCCCCCCCCGGCTCGTACCATTTGGAGGCGGGGGGGTGCACGGCAAACCCCAGGCAGCGGTTCCCTGGCTGCTGCGCGAGCGACTGGCCTCCCCCGTGACCCCCGCGCGCCGATCGCGCGGGCCCCCGCCTTCCCCCGGGCTTGCGGGCCCCCGCCGGGCCTGGGGCAGCGCTGACGGGAGGGCGCCACGCACGCGGCTCCCCCGCCCCGCGCGCCCGCCCCGGCCCCGCCGTTATTCGGATGCGGAGGCCGAGACGAGCAGCGCCGGGAGCGCGCGGGTCCCGGACCATGCTGGGTAGCAGCGGGCGGCGGCGCCCGGCGGACTCGCACCCCGACCAGTGGGTGCTGGTTGCACCAGGTAACCCCGCTCCCCCCTCGGGCCCCGCGGAGCTGCTGGAGCCCCAGCGCCTCCGGGGGAGCTTGGACCTCCCTCAGCGGCCCATGTCCCCCCACCTCCAGTGGCGCCCCTGGGGAGACTTGAGCCCCCTGCCCCCACCAGCAGCCTCCGGGGGAGAATGGTGCCCCATTCTCGGCAAGGAGGGGCATGATCTCCGTGCAGCGAGACTTGACCCCCCTGCTCCACACAGGCTCCCCTTGTCGTGCCCCATCCAGTCCCAGGCAGCAGGACCCAGCGGGGGTTGAGAGGCTGCTCGTTGTAGAAGGATAAATTGTTTGCAGCTGAATTACAGTCAAGGGGGCAGCTGCAGGAGGTATATTTAAGGCAGGATTTGATGGTCTATGTCTGCGGCCCCTTCCCTCTTAGGAGTGAGCTAGGTGCATCTCAAAGCGCAGCAGTAGAATTCTTGATCTGTTACTTGGCAGGCCTGGGTTTGATTCCCAGCTGATACAAGTGGCAAAGGCTACTGATGCTGCAGAGAGAGAGAGAGATCTTCCCTTATCAAATACTTAGATTTCCTTGGCTGATTTGCACCCTAGTCAAGACCTCTTTGTATATCCCGCCAACCCCTAAGCAGGATCATCTACCAGAGCTTCCTGTGTGTAACCTTAAGCAGAGTCTTACAGATTTCACTATTCTGCTCAGTCTGGACTCAATATTTTCCTACATCCCTGGGATGTGACAAGGCTTAACTCGTTGGCAGGGCCGGCTCTAGGGGCGGCAAAAACAAATTTGGCCGCCCCCCCCCCCCGTTTTTTTCTTACCCCACCCCCGCCTCAACTCCGCCCCTTCCCAAATCCCCAGCCCTGCCTCCTCCCCTTAGGCTCTCAAGCCTAGGAACGGGGGCGGGGGGAAGCGGCACGCGCGCCGCAGCCGCTCAGGATCTCCCCCTCCCTCCCGGGCTCTCAAGCCTGGGAGGGAGGGGGAGCAGCGGCGCGCGAATCAGCTGGTTCGCGCGCGGTAGCGGAGGTGAGCTAGGACGGCCGGGGCACATTTTTAGGGGCGGCATGGCTGGCGCCAGAATGCCGCCCCTAGAAACGTGCCGCCCCAAGCACCTGCTTGTTTTGCTGGTGCCTGGAGCCGGCCCTGCTCGTTAGAATTAGTAAATTGCTATGAGAAACTTGGAGAGAAGGTGCTGTGCGAGTACAAAATATTCTTTCTAGAGTACTCCCATAGGTGCTTGATTTCACCTGTTTTTGATGACTTTTAGTGAAGGAGCCTCACCTACTTCACAGTTTATTTTGTCTTCTGTTTTCTAAAGGGAATGGCATAGGGACATAAACATCAGGTTCGAAACACTTAGACCCCTCTGAAACACAAAGTTCTAAACCTGATGGGATCTACTCAGCCCTTCATCCTTACAGGGAATTCTGTTTATTTATCCTATATCTGATGGAAGAATGTTTCAGATGAGGGCCTTAAAAACTGAAATCCTCTCTGGCCTGTATTTCCCTCTACTCCACAGCTGTCATTCAGTGTGTTTTGTGTAAATGTAAAATTGCATTACTGCTAATTTTTTGCAGTGTCTGCATTAAAAATGTCATCTGATTCTTACCTTCAGTAATCTCCAAACAAAAGATTGGTTAATTTTTAAATGAAGATGGCTGAGTGAGAGAGAATGTGCACAAACTTTAGGAAACTGAGAAAAGATGCATTTCTCAACCCTATTTTCTTTTGGATTTGCTAATTCCTCCATCTCGCATTTTTAGCTTTTCTGTTCCACACTCTTGGATCTGAGATGCAGAGTGTACAAGATGCTGCTGCTTACAGTAATAATAACTAGGGTTATCAATTAATCACAGTTAACTTACGCGATTAACTCAAAAAAATTAAATGCGATTCAAAAAATGAATTGCGATTCATCACACTAATAGCAATAGAATACCAATTGAAATTTACTAAATATTTTTGGATGTTTTTCTACATTTTCAATATTGTTTTCAATTACAACAAAGAATACAAAGCGCACAGTGCTCATGTTAGATTATTATTTTTTATTACAAATATATGCACTGTAAAAATTATAAACAAAAGAAATAGTATATTTCAATTCATGTCATACAAGTACTTAAGTGCAATGTTTTTATCGTGAAAGTGTAACTTACAAATGTAGAATTTATTTTTTTTTGGTTACATAACTGCACTCAAAAACAAAACAGTGTAAAACTTAAGAGCCTACAAGTCCACTCAGTCCTACTTCTTATTCTGCCAATCGCCAAGACAAACAAGTTCATTTATATTGATGGGAGATACTGCTGCCTGCTTCTTATTTACAATGTCACCTGAAAGTGAGAACAGGTGTTCGCATGGCACTGTTGTAGCCGGCGTTGCAAGGTATTTACATGCCAGATATGGTAAACATTCGTATGCCCCTTCCATGCTTCGGCCACCATTCCAGAGGACATGCTGATGGTGCTCATTAAAAAATAATGTGTCAATTAAATTTGTGACTGTGCTCCTTGGGGGGAGAATTATATGTCTCCTGCTCTGTTTTACCTTCATTCTGCATTTGTTTCATGATATAGCAGTCTCGGATGATGACCCAGCACATGTTCATTTTAAGAACACTTATACAGCAGGTTTGACAAAATGCAAAGAAGGTAGGGATGTGAGATTTCTAAAAATAGCTACACCACTCAACCCAAGGTTTAAGAATCTGAAGTGCCTTCCAAAATCTGACAGGGATGAGGTGTGGAATATGCTTTTAGAAGTCTTAAAAGAGCAACACTCTGATGCAGAAACTACAGAACCCAAACCACCAAAAAGAAAATCAACCTTCAGGTAGTGGCATCTGACTCAAATGAAGAAAATGAACATGTGTCTGTCTACACTGCTTTGGATCGTTATCAAGCAGAACCCATCATCAGCATGGAACCATGTCCTCTGGAATGGTGGTTGAAGCATGAAGGGACATATGCATTTTTAGAGCATCTGGCACGTAAATATCTTGCAATGCCAGCTACAACAGTGCTATGCGAATGCCTGTTCTCATTTTCAGGTGACATTGTAAACAAGAAGCAGGCAGCATTATCTCGTGCAAATTGTAACCAACTTTGTTTGTCTGAGTGATTGGCTGACCAAGAAGTAGGACTAAGTGGACTTGTAGGCTGTAAAGTTTACATTGTTTTATTTTTGAATAGAGGTGGTTGTTTTTTTACATAATTCTGCATTTGTAAGTTCAACTTTCATGGTAAAGAAATTGTACTACAGTACTTGTATGAGGTGAATTGAAAAATACAATTTTTTTGTTTTTTACAGTGCAAATATTTGTAAAAAATAAATATAAAGTGAGCACTGTATACTTTGTATTATGTTGTAATTAAAATTAATATATTTGAAAATGTAGTAAACATCGAAAAATACTTAAAATAAATGGTATTCTATTGTTTAACAGTGCAATTAATTGCGATTAATTTTTGTAATCGCTTGACAGCCCTAATAACTGCTAGCTCTTATATCATGCATCTCATCTGTAGATCTCAAAGCAGTTTACAAGGGAGGTCAGTATCATTCTCCTCATTTTACAAATGGGAAAACTGAGGTACCAGGTGAAGTGAAGTGAGGTCACCTACCAGGCTAATGGCAGAACCAGGAATAGAACCCAGATTTCCTGAATTCCAGTATAGGATGGGGATTCACTTTGCACTTTGACATCTATGCAAACTTCAGTTTAGAGTGAAGTACACCTCTACCCCGATATAATGTGATCCAATATAACGCAAAATCGAATATAACGTGGTAAAGCCTGAGCTCCCCCACGAAGGGGTAGGCAAGATAGCTGCTGGGGGAGCCCCTCGTCGCACGCAGCCGCCAGCCCCAGGGCACGACACGTCCCCTGCCCCAGCCTGGGCTATGTACCGTGGGAGCCCTCGGACGGCTGATGCTCTCCCTGAGGGAGTCCAGGTTGACCTGTCT
This sequence comes from Chelydra serpentina, assembly GCA_037349315.1. Taxonomy (NCBI): domain Eukaryota; kingdom Metazoa; phylum Chordata; order Testudines; family Chelydridae; genus Chelydra; species Chelydra serpentina. The sequence goes on along the minus strand of JBAIAC010000004.1, from coordinate 55,275,276 downwards.
CCTACGCGGAGCCCTCCTGGTGGCGGCGGCGAGTGAGTTCTGCAGGCCGGGCGGGCTCCGGCTGCCGTTCCAGCAGAGCCTGGACAGGGGACATTCGCCCTCCTCCTCCGGGCTAGTCTCCAGACAGTCCGAGCCCAGCGAGCTGAAGGACTCCGAGGAGATTTTCTGGCGGGCCGTGCTGCGCTGGGCACCGGGCAAGCATCAGATGTGCAGGGGCAGCGTGGCGGGGCTGCGGCGGGGCTCAGCCATGCTGCGGCGACCCAAGGGGCGGCTCATGGCTGAAAGTTCATGCCCCAGCCCGGGTGCCTGCAGCTGGAGGGAGCGGGTCCGTGCTGCAGCCCCAGCCCCGGCTCCTCACCTCCTCACCAAAAGGTGCAGAGCGCTCCGCCAGGTTGGGCGGTTTTAAAACAGATGCCGCCGCTGCCACTTCGCTCGGCTCCTGCTTCCCTCCTGTCCCCTCGCCCGAGATCCTCTACCCCTAACAAAAATGATTTAGTTCGTAAGTTTACAAACATTTTTATCCGAAAGGAATAAAAATATCTTTCCTAGTAAAATTTCAAAGCACATTATTTCTTTGTACACTCTAATCCCTCTACCCTGATATAATGCGGATTCATCTATAATGCAGTAAGATTTTTTGGCTCCTGAGGACCGCGTTATATCGGGGTAGAGGTGTACTGTATTCAAACAGTTGGCTTTGCCAACAAATGCCTCTATCCTATTAATTTTAACACACTTACTTAACTTTATGCATGTGAGCAGTCAGTTCTGTGCAAAATGTTAATCTCTCACATCGGCATTTTCAGAATTGGAGCCAGAGTTTGTAACTTCGAGGAACTCAAACAGGTTTCTTTACAGAGGCTATGTGTACACTAGGGGGGCTTTACTGGTATAGTATAGGTATAGTATAGCAGCAGAGTGCTCCTGGCGTGGAAACAGCTGCACTGGCAAAGCACAGCTCCAGCAAAGTTTATAAAGTTCATCAAATGTATAGGAAAGTTTATTAAATTCAGTAGAATCTGAAAGCACATACTGAGTTTCAAAAGTCCACAGCAAATAGCTCCAAGGTTTTGCTGCTGACATAATCAGAAATAGTCCTATGGTTGAGGTCTAATTGAAGACCATTGAATATAATACATTTAATGTTTTTGAGAAATTACAGGAAGTTGAATGCCACATTTTGAAGTCCCATATTTCAGAAGTGTTTTGTCAGAATTTCTGTAAAGTTCTCTTGTGGCTATACTTGCAAAATTTGACTTTGCTTTCCAAATTTCCAACAGAATAATCTGTTTTTGAGGAAGTTAAGTGGGCAAAATGGGGCTTATAACAAAAGCTAGTTACAATTTTAGGGCCTGATCATGATAACTCTTACTTATGTGAGTAGTCCTTCCATTGTCTTCAATGGGACGACTTATGTGGGTAAGGGTTACTCAGATGAATAATTATTTACAGGATCTGGTCCTTAATTATGGAGTCTCTATCTTGTATCCCTAGTTCTTTCAACTCCTTTGTGTGGTAGGTTAGTAATAAGTTTCTGATCTTATACAGGGAAAGTTATGGAGAGAAAAGATTTGTTTTAATGTTACAAGAAGAAGTGCAGAAGACCTAATTGTTACTTTTTCTTCTTGGAAAGTAGGCACATCCAAAGGGTCCAGTCCTACAAACACTAAGGGCTTGTCTTCACTACCCGCCGGATCGGCGGGTAGCAATCGATCTATCGGGGATCGATTTTTCGCGTCTCGTTTAGATGCGATTAATCGATCCCCGAAAGCACTCCTCGTCGACTCCGGAAATCCACCTCCGTGAAAGGCGGAAGCGGAGTCGACGTGGGAGCGGCAGTGATCGACTCGCCGCCGTCCTCACGGCCAGGTAAGTCGATCAACGATACGCCGACTTCAGCTACGGTATTCACGTAGCTGCAGTTGCGTATCGTAGATCGACACCCCCCCCATTGTAGCCCTGGGCTAAGGCACACCTGTAGCTGCTCACATGAGTAATCTTAGCATTAGAATAGATATCGTTGATATCATGTACCACCCTATATACTGTATTCAGTAGCTTTATTTTCACCTGGAAATGGATAGTTCATCTTGCTTTGATTGTACCTTTTTTTAACGTTAATGGAGATGATGGGCTAATTCTGAAAAGAAGCAGATGTTTTGGAATCAATTCAGACAGAGAAGGGAAACTGAAATTAGGGGACTTGTCAGCAAGTATTCAGAAATGAAACTGAAACTCTACCTAAATCATGTGTATCTTGATATCCGTCCAGCCCCAAGCAGCATGATAGCAGCTTGCTATACTGAAAACTGTAGGAAACAGAGTGCTACAAAGTTAGGCCTGACCATGAAACACTTAACCACATGCACAACTTTTCTCATGTGACTAGTCCCATTGTACCGAGAATTATTATTGTATTAATGTCACAGAGACCACTGAATAGCCCTCACATGATTTTTAGTTGCTAGTGGCAGATTGGATTGAAAACAGCTAGAAATAAAAAGCTCTGTTATTCCATTATCTGTCTCCTGACTCACCATTCAAACTGATAGTAGATCTTAATATGAAACTTTTGCACTTCAGTTAATGGTGACATGCTTTTCCCCTGGCTGATTACTGTGATGAAGCATTGGAAATGACAAGATACTGTCAGTACTTTCAACAGAAATCAGTGGAATGTCAAATAGTTAAATTGGAAGGCTGAGCAATGCAGTTTCTAAGTCTTCAGTTGAACTACAGGGCTCAGCCCGCCGCGTGCCATCAAAAACCGGCTTGCATGCCACCTTTGGCACACGTGCCGTAGGTTGCCAACCCCTGGTCTACACTTAGGGCTGGTCTACACTAACCCCCCAATTCGAACTAAGATACGCAACTTCAGCTACGTGAATAACGTAGCTGAAGTCGAACTATCTTAGTTCGAATGAAAAAGTACTTACCCGGGGTCCACACGCGGCGCGCAGGCTTCCCCGTCGACTCCGCCTACTCCGTTAGTCGAGCAGGATTACAAGCGTCGACGGCGGAGCGCTTCCTGGTTCGATTTATCGCGTCTAGACAAGACGCGATAAATCGAACCCAGAAGATCGATCCAGCGCCTCCGACAGGAGGCGTGAGTATAGACGTACCCTTAGGAATAGTGCTGATTCAGCAGTTGGTGTATCTGCACCAATATTGACCCTTAAGTGTAGACAAGGGGAAGCTGGGGTTTGCATCAGTTAAGTTAGTCAGGATTTAACCTTGCTTGAGCTAATCAGGGTTTACCCATACTTCAGTGGGTGCAAACCCTGGCATGCCCTTATCTACACCTAGGATTCAGCATGGGTACAGCTACACCAATTGCTGTATTAGTGCTATTTCTCTGTAGACAAGTCTTAGACTTGCTCCTTGTCAGTTGCTCCAAAAGAGGTGAATTATGCCTGAACAAGGTGAAGCCAGAGGAGGGCTATAGTGGTCCTGCCGGGAATAGGGGCAAAAGACTAACCAAACCATCTGGTAGTTGTTTCTGTCTGAAGTTTCACCCAAGATAACTCGTATTTGTCCGTGACTGCACCTTACAATTCACAGGTGATGCATAAAGTGGTGTAAGTTTGAGGAGTCCGACTTGTACCACCTTAAACATCACTTCTGAATTTAGCCTTTTGCTCAGAGCACCAATCAATGTATCAGTGATTGCCAGACTGATAACCATTAGGGCATTGACAGTAAGCATTGGAGAAGTCCTCGCTTAATTTTTGAAGATAGTATTACAGATTTGTTATGAAGAAAGCCAGAAATGTAAGCTCTCCAGCACTTTCTGATGATTGAACATAGTTGAGAAATCAAATGCAAAGGCAAAATTTTCAAAGATGATGCAATGGATGCTCCTGCAGAATGTGTGTCTATGCAAAAGTGCCTGTTTGCTGAAGTAGTTGAGGGTTTTTTTTGAAGATGCAGTATGGGACTGGGAGTCAAGAAATCAAATTTATAGTCCTGTCTCTGATACCTGACTTACTTGACTGTCTTTCTGACTCTACCAAGTCACTTCTCTGTGTAACAGAGTTACGCTCCTCTGTGTAACTGAGTTTATTCCTCTGTTGATTGGAACTAATGCATACCTCATATGGATTATTAATTAAACTTTGTAAAACTCTGGGATGATGTAAAATGTCATAAATCCTATTTAATCTTATTCAGCTCTTCTAAAAGGTCTGTATTACTTATAAACCCAGGTGCAGAGTGGTAGGGCATCACCCTTATGTTCCATAGAGTCATTGGTACGGAACTAAAACCATGTACTTCAGAGTTCCTTGACTCCACGAGGTACACAAATTAAGTGAGATTATTAGATCTAAAATCTCTAGAGTATCAAAAGTGTAGTGTCTGTTCTTATCAGTTTAATCTCTGTCACTCTATCTTTATTTAAAGCCTTTATTAAAATATATGTCAAAAGGACTTCATCAAAATGTTCCCATGTTATAAACAATGCGCAAAGGTTGCATGGGCTGGTAGTACTGCAGGGAATGGAAGAAAATACAATTATATAGATGATTTTAAACTAGATAAATCCATATGTTTTAATATCTGTTTTAAAATGAAATCTTAACTTTGTATTTCCAGACTTTTTGATGAGCCTTTCTTTTTGAAAAAAAGCCCACAACGTTCTTTTAAGGCCAACCTTAATGGCATCTTTTTGCCTGAGAATTCCATATTCTTTGATACCAGTCTGTTAAACAGAGTATTCATTTTTAAAATTTGCTTATAAAAATTGATTTTGAGTCATCCATAATTGTTTCATGTAGCTTGGTGGGGTTTTATGCTCCTTTCCAATTTATTCATGTAACAATAACCATTATATATATGGAATTTGGTTGTATGTCTGACCTCCAGGAAATGTGATAAGGTTTCCCCCAAGTTTTTAGGAATGAGTCGGGCAAGTGAAAATCATCAGGTGACCTGAGCGTTTTCGTTAAATGTGAAAGAAGTCTGGACACTTCTAAAAACCTTTAATTGTTTGTTCTGGTATTATTTTAGATTTGGCCTGTGTAAAGTGGAAGAGGCTTTCATGTGAGGGAATGCATGAGGATAGAAAATACGGGTGCTAGGATTACCCTTTAGTGTACCTGCTGTGCTGCACATTTTCAAAGCTTTTAAAGCCTCTCTTAAATCAGCTTCAGGGTAGAGTAAGTTGTGAAATTCACTTTGTAGATTTCAGTGAAAATGACATGTCCATCTCAAAGTATTTTTTTAAAACTGTTTAGTGTTACTTGATGAATACTGCATTGATTACTATAGAATATATCTTAAATGATATATACCAAAACCAATTTTAGAGAGACAAGGTGGATGAGGTAATATAAAAAAGGTAATAAAAAAAGCTCAAAAGCTTGTCTCTCTCACCAGTAGAAGTTGGTCCAATAAGACAGTGGTTCTCAACCTAGGGTAGTGTATCCCTGGGGGTACACAGAGGTCTTCCAGGGGATACATCAATTTATCTAGATATTTGCCTAGTTTTACAACAGGCTACATAAAAAGCACTAGCGAAGTCAGTGCCAACTAAAATTTCATACAGACAATGACTTGTTTATACTGCTCTCTGTACTGTACACTGAAATGTAAGTACAATATTTATATTCCAGTTAATTTATAATTATATGGTAAAAATGAGAAAGTAAGCAATTTTTCAGTAACAGTGTGCTGTGACACTTTTGTATTTGTCTGATTTTGTAAGCAAGTAGTTTTTAAGAGAGGTGAAACTTGGGGGTGCATAAGACAAATCAGACTCCTGAAAGGGGTACACTAGTCTGGAAAGGTTGAGGGCCACTGCAATAAGTGATATGACCTCATCCACCTTGTCTCTCTAATATCCTCGGACTAACACAGCTACAACAATAATGCATAAAACCAATTTTGACATTTAAACAGCCCCATAAACACATTGTGCTTACCTCTTAATTACCTCGTTTGTTAGGATTATAAAGGCACTATATATTTGTGTGAATCTCTAATGTAGTCATATTCTTAAATGGTGTGCTGGATGAACAACTGTCTAGTTTATCTAGTGCTAATACACCCACCCTTACTGGGTGAGCAGTTTTGTCTCTCTGCCTCCATCTTGGTACAGTGTGTAGGTGCAGTATAATTAATTGAAAGGCATAATTTCTAATCAAAAGACCTTGCACACTCTCACTAACTTGTTTTTTGCTCGTATAAAAGAAACTCCTTGGGGCAAAGTTTATAAAAACTATTCTTGTATATTGTGGCAAATAATCCACCATTTTCCTTTAGGATTTAACAAGAGACCTCTTGCTACATCTTCGGATTAGTCTTTACTTATATTTCCCAATTTTTTTAACCAATTATGGGTCTTAAGGTCTAAGACAAAAGACACATTTTAATTCTTAGTTTTCCTGGAAACAACAAAGCTGTTTTGATACTTCTTTTTAAGAAATCCCATTAACTTAGCAACAACATTATCTTTTTCACTGAGCTGAAAACCTCAAAAAAAAGGCAATCCAGTTACCTTTGTAAGTAAAGATCTCTGTGCCTTTCACAAGACTTGCAAAATGTAGTCTTTTTCTCTTATATCTGATGCCCTTTCCACAAAAGTAATGCTTTCTTACCCTGACTTCTTATTCTTTAATGTTCTCTCCTGTATGTGTTCCACATAAATAGGGGTTTCTTAATGTTCAAGGCCAAGTTGGTTTGGTATCCATTTCTGCAAGACAGCACCCTTGCAATGTTCTTCCCGTCTGCATGCCAATCTGATTTTCAAGCATAACTGATTTCTAATGAAAATTACTTCTAGTCAACGTAAGAAATGACAGAGTAGGTACTAACGCTGGTGGGGACATGGCATTGTATGTGAAAGAAAGCCCAGAGTCACATAAACTAAACATCTTAAACGAATCAAAGTGTACCGCAGAATCTCTATGGATAGAAATTCAGTGCTTGAACAATAAGAATATAGTAGTAGGAATATACTACCGGCTCCCTGACCAGGATGGTGATAGTGATTGTGAAATCCTCAGGGAGATTAGACAGGCTACCAAGACAGAAAATAAATTAATGATGGGGGATTTCAACTATCCTCATATTGACTGGGTATATGTCACCTTAAGAAGGGACACAGAGATAACATTTCTAGACATCATAAATAACTGCTTGTTGGAACAGCTTGTCCTGGAATCCACAAAGGGAGAGCGAATTCTTGTTTTAGTCCTAAGTGATGCACAGGATCTGGTCCAACAGGTGAATATAACTGAATTGCTCAGTAATAGTGACTATAATATAAAAGACAGTAAGAGGACCAAAAAAATGCCTCAATGGTTTAAGAGCAGAGTAAAAGAGGTGATTAAAGGCAAAAAGGCATCCTTTAAAAATTGGAAGTTGGGTCCTAGTGAGGAAAATAGAAAGGAGCATAAACTCTGGAAAGTCAAGCGTAAACTAGGGCAGGTCAAGAAAGAATTTGAAGAGCAACTAGAAAAAGACACAAGAACTAATAGCAAATATTTTTTAAATACATCAGAAGCAGGAAGCCTACCAAACAATGAGTGGGGCCACTGGACGATCGAGGTGCTAAAGGAGCACTGTAGGAAGACAAGGCCGTTACAGAGAAGCTAAATGAATTATTTGTATTGGTCTTCACTGTATTGGATGTGAGGGACATCCCTGCACCTGAGCCATTTTTCGGTGACAAATCTGAGGAACTTTCACAGCTTGAGAAGTCAATAGAGGAGCTTTTGGAACAAATAGATAAATTAAACAGTAATATGCCACCAGGACCAGCTGGTATTCACCCAAGAGTTCTGAAGAAACTCATATGAAATTGCAGAACTACTACCTGTGATATGATACCTATCACTTAAATCATCCTCTGTATCAGATAACTGGAGGGTAGCTAATGGAACACCAATTTTTAACAAAGTCCGCAGAGGTGATCCTGGCAATTACAGACCAGTAAGCCTAACTCGAGTACCAGGAAATTGGTTGAATCTCTAGGTCAGAAAAAAAATTGTCAGGTACATAGATGAACACAATGCATTGGCTTTTATAAAGGCAAATGCTGCCTCACCAATCTAGTAGAATTCTTTGAAGGTGTCAACAAACATGGACAAGGTGATCCAGTGGATATAGTGTACTTGGACTTTCAGAAAGCCTTTGACAAAGTCCCTCACCAAAGGCCCCTAAGCAGAGTATGCAGTCATGGGATAAGAGGGAAGGTCCTCTCGTGGATTAGTAACTGGTTAAAACAGGGAAACAAGGCATATTTTTACAGTGCAATTAGACACTCATGGCTGGCCCGTGCCAGCTGACTCGGGGTCCCAGGACTCAGGCTAAGGGGATGTTTAATTGTGGTGTAGATGTTCAGGCTCAGGCCAGAATGTCTACACAACAATTAAACAGCCCTTTAATCCAAGCCCCGTGAGCCCGAGTCAGCTGGTACAGGCCAGCTGTGGGTTTTTAATGGCAGTGTAGGCATACCCAAAGGGTAGGAATAAATGGAGAGCGGTAAATAGGAGGGTCCCCAAAGGATCTGTGCTGGGACCAGTACTGTTCAACATATTTATAAATCATCTGGGAAAGAGGGTAAATGGTGAGGTGGCAAAATTTGCAGATGATACAAAATTACTTAAGATAGTTAAGTCCAAAGCTGACAGTGAAGAGTTACAAAGGGATCTCACAGAACTGTGTGACTGTGACAAAATGGCAAATGACAAAGAGTCCTGTGGCACCTTATAGACTAACAGACGTATTAGAGCATAAGCTTTCATCTGAAGAAGTGGGTATTCACCCACAAAAGCTTATGCTCTAATACGTCTGTTAGTCTATAAGGTGCCACAGGACCCTTTGTCGCTTCTACAGATCCAGACTATCACGGCTACCCCTCTGATACTTGACAAAAATGGCAAATGAAATTCAGTGTTGATGAGGGAAAAGCAATGCATTTTTGAAAACATAATTCTAACTATACATACAAAACAATGATGTCTAAATGAGTTGTTATCACATAAGAAAGAGATTGTGGAGGCACTGTGGATAGTTCTCTGAAAACATCCACTGAGTGTGCAGCAGCAGTCAAAGAAAAGAAAAAAAGTAACAATGTTAGGAACCATTAGGAAAGGGATAGAAAGCAAAACTCAAAATATAACGCCACTGTATAAATCCATGGAACACCCACACCTTCAGTACTATGTGCAGTCTTGGTCACCCCATTTCAAAAAAGATATATTAGAACTATATTAGGATATATTAGCATATATAAGGCCTGGTCCACACTAGGGGGGGGGTGTGTCGATCTAAGATACGCAACTTCAGCTACGTGAATAACGTAGCTGAAGTTGAATATCTTAGATCGATTTTTAAAAGTACTTACCGTGGTCCACACGGCAGCAGGCAGGCTCCCCCGTCGACTCCGCTTACTCCTCGCGCGGAGCTGGAGTTCCGGTGTCGACAGCGATCGATGTTCTGGGATCGATTTATCGTGTCTAGACGAGACGCGATAAATCGATCCCAGAACACCGATCGCTACCCGCCGAATTGGGCGGGTAGTGTGGATGTAGCCTTGGATATATTAGGGATGCAACCCCATGCTCTGGGTGTCCCTAACCCTCCAATTTCCAAAAGCTGGGAGTGGATGACGGGGGGATGGATGATTGAAAATTGCCCACTTCTGACCATTTTCTCTGAAACACTGGCACTTGCCACTGTCATAAGACAGAATGCTGGGCTAGGTGGCCATTGTTCTTGTCCAGCATGGCCATTCTTGTGTTCTGATGTAATGGATGTACTGTGTGACTTTCAGGGGAAAATTACCAGTATCTGAAAGGTAAATCCAATTAAAACAGACAAGTATGATGGGGTGGGAAAGATCTCTCAATTTATAATTTTATAATTTTCTTTTCAGAGCCTGTTACTGATCTTCCTATGAAACCTGATGGTGGACCTTTATTTACAAGACTGCGTAATCCAAGTACAGGCAAGTTTGCAACAGTTAAGGACATTGTTAATATTATGGTTAATTCTCTCCTTATCTATACTAGAGGATTAATATTTTGCAAGCTGAAATTATGAGAGTGTTAATCTCATGTGCCAGAGATTTTGCTGAGGATGCCATGTAGTTAAATCAGTTCAAACATTTAGGATTTATTTTATAATTTTAATTGGTGGAACTGTTCATTAGAAATATTGGCAGCACAAAAAAGTGGTATATTTCAAATGTGTCTTTTAAATGCATTAGTTTTTTGGGGATCCACAGGCCTTTCTTACAAATCCAAATTTAGATTCTTCAGCTAGTCACTGGCTTATGCTATAAAATAAACATTCAGTTAGGAGAGGCTTTTATTACACTTGCCAAACTTTTGAGCCTTTTCATTTTTAACTACAATTTTCTTTTTACTTAGTCCAAAGTGTGATATCTCTTTTTTTGTCAATAGATGATGATTTACCTTTAATTAGAAACATATTGGAAAAACAAATAATGTAGAAAATTTAATGAACCTCCCTCCAATCCCCAAAACAATCATTTTCTTCTTTGGTTGTATAGCTAGAGTATCTTAAAGCTGCCTTTGTTTAAGACTTTCTTTTCATTAAAGTATACAGTATTAAACCCTGCTTAGTTTATTTAAACAGAAAATCTTCACATTTAAAGTAGTTTGTTTGAAAAAATCTGGTTCAGGTTGTTTCTTCACTCCCTTCATAAATTCATTTGCTTTTGGTAGGATCACTGGGTTTGTTAAAATGTCACCACTCATGTTTATGACATTAAAACGCATCTGAGAACTTTAATTACAGGTGCAGATAATCTGCTAGTTTCTGCTTTGTGCCTAAAGGAAGAGATTAGTGAAAGATAAGAGATGCAGAATGGGAAGAGAGTTTATTAATTCTGTTAAAAATATTCAGAATTTAGCTTCAAAATATAAAGCAATGCGCAACTTCCATCTGCTGTACTGAATTGGCTTTGCAATTTGTCACCAGAATTGAAAAAAGATGGATAAGAATTTATATTTTACCAGGGAAGGAAATGATCTATTTAACTTGTAGAATGAAAAGTGTGTGGGTAAGGCTTTTAAAGAAAAAGCTTTAAGTGTAGTTGACGACACCGAAGTTGGGTAACTTACTATAGAATTACCAGAAGCCTATTTAAAGATCTGTAATGTGTAAACCTTTGGTTATGTAACCTTATGTATGAGTGCAGGGTCTGAAACAGGAAGAGAAGAAAACACCCTATTAGCATTTTTTTAGAATATTTGTGTTTTAATAAATAAATTGTTGTCTCCAAATATTGTATAAACACCCATGCAGTGTTGGTGTGCTCTTGAGTGCTCAGCCAGAACTAATCAAGTTTGAAAAATCATACAACTTCCAAAGCAAAGTCTTGGTGACTTTCCATTATAGTAATTGAGATTGTCAGCCTTGTTCACAAGATATTTGGCATTTCGTAATCAAAACGAATGTGGGAGGCATAAGAATGATTCATTCCACGTTGTCCACGTGAAGCAATGAGAAGCAGGGGGATTTTGTGAAGGGGCCTAAAACAAAGCAATTTCTGTCATCTCCAAGATTTCAAATTTCTAATGAAACCCACTAGTTCAGCTCCCTCATTCACCTAATTCATTTAGCCCATAATCTCCCTACATCTGTTCCAACACACAAAAATAAATGACAAACAACAAAATGGCACTTAAAAGAGTGGGGACTCTCATTCCCTATCCCTGAGTTAGATAACTCACACACAGACAAAAAGAAAGACGAGGGAAATTCTCGCTATCACCACCCCCCCCTACAGATAAAAGCTAATTTCTTGTGTGATCTGATTTGGGTTTGAATCAAAGGCTTTGCGTTGTAAGATGAACTATTCACACTTCTCAATTCAAAATTGAGTATGGATTATAGAGCTGGTAAACGAACATCTGTATATAATAGTTTTCTTTGTCTAAGCTTTCTTTGTAGTTACAGTGTGTGTAGAATGTATGTATGTTTATGTATATATTAGGCACATTCTTCAGACATATTGGATGGTCTTTTGATTTTCATGAAAGCTTACAAATACAAACCAGATTTCTTTTAACAGGGGAAGCTTCTCTCTACTTATTCAATAGCAGTGCACAGCAGCTGTTTGAAGTAAAAGCTTTTCATGAAGAATATCGTTCTTGGTTTATAGGTCAGGCTGTTCAACATGGTGAGTAACATAGTGTTTCCTCTCCCTTACCCCTAAGTGTAACTAATATTCATTCATTTCTCCCCCACCCCCCATACATTTACTGGTGTGTATGCTAATTGTAGAGTCCAGTCACACAGTATCTCCACCTTCTGAGGCACTCACATGCCATCTGGATTTAGCCAGGGCTGGGGCTTTGTGGTCTCTTAGAAGACTGCCTTTGGCAGCCTGAATTATACAGATGTTCTCGTGTGTCTTGAAAAAAATCAAATTGTAGTAAACTCAAGTGCCACAAAATATTTACCTTTCCTTGTGACAGGTCCTGAGGGAACATATGTATATTTTAATTTTAGGGGAAAAAGCATAAATGGACCCACTTATTTTGGCAATGAAATATAGTTTCAGGCATTGAAACATTTGGTCTCTCTTCCTTTCACCTACCATTCTGGTTCCCAGAAAAACTTTGGGATCTCAAGCTGATGGTTCTTTTTCTGAGGCTGGTATTTAGGAATTTCATGACCTGGAGCAAGTTCCCCTATTTTTTCACAGCCCTCTCATCATCCTAGCCTATCTTTTTAAATAGAAGGCAGATAACTTTCTGTACCTTCTAACCAAGGATCTAACAATGTTTTTATCAATAAGGATGTCACTAGAGAAAAGTTTCTTGTCCAGTCAATTATTGCATCCTATTTTATTTGATTTTTTTTCTAGAAAAAGTGTCATTTAATGACAGGGGAACACACAATTTTCTAAAAACTGTATCTCTTCTTTAATTGTATTATCCCTAAGTGTGTGTTTAATTCTAAATTTCCTTTGCATGGATGCATATAGGAATAACCAGACTGCAAGTAATGTTGCTGTAAGCTTTGACTTGCTGTGGATGGGTGTGGAGCCAAGGGAGTGTGCATGCTTCATGCTGCTGATTATATTGAATTTCCCATGTCCCCTTCTCCTCCCACATTCTGCCTTGGCCCCTGAGAAATAGCTGTCCTCAGGAACCATCACCTGCATTTTGTTTAGAAACCTGGAAAGGTGTCCCTAATTTCTTTGAGTGCTGCAGGGGCATATATAAAATTAACTCCTGTACCTCTGAAAAAGTTATTCATCGGAAGATAATTCTCCAGCTTTTTATTTTTGTTTGAGTATTCTAACTATGTATAAGTCTGAAATTCATTAGTTTTTCACTTCCTGTAAAATGGGTCTGTGTTCAACCTAGTTTTGTTAGTGAGCCTTTCAGGTTCCTGAGTGGAGTTTCCCTGTCTTTTCTCCCATTTGTCTGACATATCGGTACTTGTGCCATGGAATCTCTGATTCTTGATTTCCTGCATCCCCTGAAAGAGGAGCTTACGCCAATTCCCTGTAATTCATGTTCTCTTCTCTTGTTGGCCTTTTTTTTCTTTATATCCCACTTCTGATGCAAATATACTACCTGGAAGGTGGGTTGAACTGCCTCTCAAGCAGTAACATATTTGTGGTGGCTCTTAATGATCTAGACTACAGAAACTGCTGTGTGAAAAGCGTAACATTAACTCCCTTTGATAGCCAGCATGTCATCTTCACAGCATGCTCCATCTTCAGCTGTTCCAGAAACTTAGACCTGATCTACACTTAAAACATAGGTTGACTTAGCTATGTTGCTCAGGAGTGTGAAAAATTAAGCCTACCAAAGGCCCGATTTAGACACTGATAGGTTGACAGAAGAATTCTGTCAAATTAGCTACTGGCTTTCAAAGGGGGGGGGATTGACTACACCACTGCAGCTCTACCATTGTAGCACTTGTAGTGTAGACATATCCTGAGTTCCCTGCTGCCTTCCAAAGGCCTGTCTTTCTTTCTGCCTTTTTATAATTTATTTTTAAATATTTAATGATCTCATTATTTGGATTTTTCTCATATTTTTCAAGTGACAGTAATGCATTACTAGACTCATTGCTACTGAAAATGTTGTTTTTACAGGAACAAATGAGTGTGTAGAGAAATAGAATACTTAATATATTTTTATGTCCCCAAATTACAAAAAAGCTTCTTTTAAAAAAAAATTGCTTTCTCAGTGGTGTGGTGTTACCCTCCAGCCGTCAGATTAAAAGGTACCAATGACAAGGAATAGATGACTGTAAGACAGAACTTGGGGAATGAGATTTCTTACTTATTTAGCAATCTTACTGTAAAATGGAGAAGATTTGGAAATAAATATGCAAATTAATTAAAGATCTCACAAATTATAATTTACCATTGGGACTATTGGTTCTGTTGTTAGGTCTTCCATTAGAAAATCAACACTTTTTGAAATATGAAGAATAAATTAGTAGTTGTAAGCCAAATGATTCTCCAGTAACCTGATCTTGGTTTAGCAAGATTTAGGAAATACAAAATGGGAAAAGTACGTTAAAATTTCATTCCCTATTAGACAATCAAAACAAAAACCTCTCTCTAGCTGTAAAGTCCACATATCTACACTCATTTTTGGTTTTCTAATGTCAAATGGTATCTAATGAATTTCTTTCATGTTACATTGTTGTTTCCAATTATCTATACTGAAGGCTCTGTTAAATGAAGGCCCCATCCTGCAATTGGTATATATTATTAAACATACTGGGCCATATTCTCTGGTCTACTAAGTTCACTTTTTGTCACATAAGAAACCAACAGAGAATTCCCCCGTGCAGAGGGAATCTCTGGCCTTTGTAAAGCATGCAAAATTCAGCTACAACTCCTCTTCTGCTTCCTACTGCAGAGCTTTCTGCCTCATGTAAGTAGGGAAGGGGCCATAGCAGAGCGAGGCCTCATTATGCCTGATTCTCTGCTGATGGAAGGGATTTCCCCTGCAGCGTGCATTGAAGCTAGCCCCCTGCAGCTTTAAGTTACGCCAGGACTAGGGGGAGAGCAGAATCATTGAGCTACAGTCAGCTTCCTATCAAGACACCTGTCCCACTGTATTTGAATGTGGCTTAGCACAATTGAGAATTGAGCCCTCTTATATTAAGGCATTTATAAAACAAAATAACAGAATTTACTTAACTGCTCTATGAAAACTCTGCAATCCCTATCAGTAAAATTAAAAGGATATAATCAATCTGCCTCTGTTATTCTTCTGAGAATAAAATGTTCTTTCATCTTTCTGTCCATAGATGGACGCCTATTGTTTGCAACACCAATGGATCCTTTATTTCTGGTGCTTTTCTACCTCATAAAGGCAGAGAAAGAGGTAAGTGTCCTTGATTCTGGCATTAGAAATTTTAGGGGAAACAGCTATTTATTACTCTATTTTCTCTAAAAGAGATTTTAATTCTTTAAAGTGGGATTCCCACACTAAATGAATATTACATTATATATCACTGAAGCATAAATACATGTCCCAGACAGGTTGTTGTCATCTTTGCCACTGTTTGGTGATCAGAGATGTAGTGTGTTGTCAGTAAAGGAAGTTATAGTTAAGGTTACATTTTGACTTTGATCATAAGCCTTATATTTTTCTCTCTGCTCATAATTATCTGAAAAATTTTCCATTTCATTTGAAATATTCCATTCTTGGTCTCATCCCAAAGGTGAATATTTTGGAAAGTTTGAGATGAATTCATTCATCCATTTTTAATTATGGAAGGGGAGGGAAACAAAAATACTTTTACCACTCTAGGAAAATGTGAAGATGCTGCTTTGCTCGTTCATGAGTTTAAAATGGCTGACTTTTACAAGCTGAAATTTCCATATGTCTAGTCCTTACTGAGGACTAATCTCTAAACCAGTTTGCCTAACTAAATATAAAAATTAACAAAACAAGCTGAATTATAAGCATTGGAAAAATCTGTTTTGTGACTGCTCATCACAAGATTTCCCCCTAAAATTTGAGTTAAGTTTTTTGGCTCCAGTCGAACAAAGCACTTAAACACATGCTTAAGTACTTTGCTGGATTAGGACCAGGTTGCTTAGCACTTTGCGGGATTCATAAATTCCAAGGTCAGAAGGAACCATTGTGATCGTCTAGTCCACCTCTTATATAACATGGGCCCGTAGAACATCCCTGAAAAAATTTCTAGAGCATATCTTTTAGAAAATAGCCATTCTTGATTTAAAAATTGTCAGTGGTGGAGAATCCACCATGACCTTTCATAAATTGTTCCAATGGTTAATTACTCTCACTGTTAAAAATGTACACTTTATTTCCAGTCTGAATTTGTCTAGCTTCAACTTCCAGCCACTTGGTTCTGTTATACCTTTCTCTGCTAGACTGAAGAGATCATTGTCAAATATTTCTTCCTGTGTAGGTACTTGTAGACTTAATCAAGTCACCCCTTAACCACCTCTTTGTTAAGCTAAATAGATTGACATCCTTGACTCTATTGCTATAAGGCATATTTTATAATCCTCTAATTATTCCTGTGGCTCTTTTCTGAACCTTCTCCAGTTTATCAACATCCTTCTTGAATTAACGGCACCAGAACTGGATATAGCATTCCAGCAGCAGTCACACCAGTGCCAAATATATAGGTAAAATAGCCTCTCTACGCTTATTCAAGATTCCCCTGCTTATGCATCTAAGGATTGCATTAGCCCTTTTTTGCCACAGGATTGTACTGGGAGCTCACGATCAGCTAATTTTCCAGCATGACTCCCAAATCTTTTTCAGAGTCACTGTTTCCCTGGATAGATCCCCCCATCCTATAAGGATGGCCTACATTCTTTGTTCCTAAAGATTGAGACCTATGAGTCCCCGTGACTGTGGTGCCTGGAGGGGCTACACTGAGAATGCTTATTCAGGGCAAACTGCAAAGAATAGGGCAGACAATCCCCAAAACTGGTGGTTTATTCTATAATTAGATTTCACCAAACCAGTAACCAAACAACTTCTGTAATACCCTACTGGTTACCAAGAAACCAAAATACGGTCCCCTTTAAGCAATCCAGCCTTTGGCTCCCACCCAGACAGCCAAATCTAATATAGTGACGGTTACTAAAAACCTTATTCACCATATATAACATTCTACCAATCCCAAGAGACCAGACGCATTGCCCACCAGGTCAATGAATATTTCATATCTCACCCACACTTACAGCCAATTCTTATTAACTAAATCTAAGATTTATTAATAAAAAGAAAGAAGAGAACTGTTGTGGTTAAAAGATCAACATACATACAGATATGTTCTTATATCTGTTTCATTGCAGAGATGGTGAGGCTGCTGATCCTGCAGATCAGTTCAATCGGTTACAGTCCAATAGGCAGTCCATGTGCAGAGCTTGTTCAAATTCTTCCATTAGAATTTCAGGATGGATCCAGAGTAACCTGGAGACCTCAGTCCTGTGGGCTTAGACTTTCCTTGTCAAAGTTAAAGCAGATCTGAATTAAGATAAGGATCAAGCCCAGGTCTTCTCTTATAGCTGAACCAGCCACGGTCACAGCAGGGCCTTTCTCTGATGAGGAATAGCTAATGTATATTGTTGCTTTGAAGCTAATCTCTGTTTCCTGGTTACTAGTTGTATTTCCAGCAGATCGAGGGATGTGATTATTCCCCTCTATTCGGCACTGGTGAGGCCTCATTTGGAGTACTGTGTCCAGTTTTGGGCCCCACACTACAAAAAGGATGTGGATAAATTGGAAAGAGTCCAACGGAGGGCAACAAAAATGATTAGGGGGCTGGAGCACATGACTTATGAGGAGAGGCTGAGGGAACTGGGATTGTTTAGCCTGCAGAAGAGAAGAGTGAGGGGGGATTTGATAGCTGCTTTCAACTACCTAAAAGGGGGTTCCAAAGAGGATGGATCTAGACTGTTCTCAGTGGTAGAAGATGACAGAACAAGGAGTAATGGTCTCAAGTTGCAGAGGGGGAGGTTTAGGTTGGATATTAGGAAAAACTTTTTCACTAGTAGGGTGGTGAAGCACTGGAATGGGTTACCTAGGGAGGTGGTGGAATCTCCTTCCTTAGAGGTTTTTAAGGTCAGGCTTGACAAAGCCCTGGCTGGGATGATCTAGTTGGGGTTGGTCCTGCTTTGAGCAGGGGGTTGGACTAGATGACCTCCTGAGGTCCCTTCCAACCCTGAGATTCTATGATTCATTATCATAAGGCAATTAACCATTCAAACAGTTCACAGGTAGTTTACTTATGTGGAATTTACAAGTTTCAAAGAAAAATGAAGCCAATAATATTATTACATTACAAGTCCCATCTAAATGATAATATCCCTTTTTGATCTCCGAATCAATAGAATACAGTAATGAATCATTAAAGACAGGAACAGAATTTTAGCATCTACAAGCAAATTAGATCACATTGTTAAACTTCTAACAAGATATAGGTAAACACAGACAAATACAATTATTATCTATTCTTGGTTCTCTAACAGTATAAGCAAACATATCAGCATTTCTAGTCTACTTAACATGGCTTTGATAATTATCTACAGGGAGTGACCCTGTTTAAAAGTACAATACATCAGGAAGAATAGAAAAATGCACTTAATTAGTTAACGTAATCTCTTGTCCATGAGACAAAGGACACTAGTTTATCTAACTGGAAGAATTTAAATGCCACTCTTCATTCATGCCAAATGGAGGCAGTAAATTAGGTTTACTTATCTGAAAGGCTTCTCTTTCCTTCAGTACCTTTTTCTTGTTTCTCCCTCTAAGATTCCCTGCTACTGTTTCAATGAAGAAAAAGTATATGGATGGGAGAGAATTATTTTCTTTATGCTTTTAAATTGTGGATTGAGGATATAAAATCTTACTTTTATGTATGTTCTTCTAGCAGTCAACACCTGCTTGATATTTCTAACCAGTAATTTAACCTATATTGTGTTGGAAATGTTTAATCATTTTATGATAAAGGGTAACCATAAACATGTATGCTTTAGTTGTAGTCCATCCCAATCTTATAGTAGTCCACATTCTTATAAACAGTTATAGAAGAATACCTTCAATGGCATGTACCACACTTCATTCAGATTTGATAGCCCTTTGAAAACCTTATCCACAGATTAATTTTAATATAAATTTATTTTTTTTACTCTTGCAATCATTTTCTTATTTTGATTTTTACCTCTACTTTTTCTGCACTAGAAACAAATATGAAATCCTTTGTTTTGTTTTGTACCTTGTAAATTTCAGTTGGTTGTTTTATGAATTCTCTGATTGCTCCAATGAGATTATTCTCTAATAATGAATGTGGTTTACCGAAGTGTTTTTTGTCACCCTGACCAGCATAATGACTTCAGTTTTGGCCCCCAGAGACCATTCACTCTAAGGATGGAGAGCTAACTGAGCCTTTGTACTGATGTGCTCAGGGAGATTTCCAAAGGGAAAGCTGCCAATTGTGCCAAACTGTGCTGAATAATTATGCATTGTAATGTCTGGCAAAGGCAAGATTTGTTTGATGGTTCTGTCGTGTACAGTGCTATTTAAGCTGTGCCAAAATCACTTTATGTAAGACTTCAGGCCAAACTGGAACTCACTTTCCAGAGGGGAAAGGTTAGTACTGTGTTCCTTAAGATGCACTACTCCTCTGAGATTCCTCTTTATGGAAGGGAAAAAAGCAAAATTTGAATGAAAGTTATGATACTGAATTTAATCCAGCAGGTTGTGTCTAGAAAAGCTATTGGCACACACTAAGTAGTGTAACATGCTATCATCTTCCAAAGTAAACCCTCTGTACTTTGCATTTGTTTGTCTCCATGATATTTTAAAACTGGACCTTCTAAAATACACTAATTTGTAAGTATTTTTGGTTTTGAAATCTTTCTTTATAGTTTGTTGCTCTGTAAACTGTTTATGAATATGTCGTGGTACTACTAGCAATCCAGCCTTTGTAATCGTTGGTTTAAGGCTCTAGCCATAAAAAAATTCAATGGCTTATTATATTTTTGCTCTCTAATCCCTTTGATTTTTTTTTTCAGCAAGGAAAGTTCCAACCACTGGATCAAATTGTGGTTGATTCAGAATTTTCTAGCTGTACGATGTTGCTACAGTGTGCAAGAGTTATGGACTCACTACATCATGTGGTAGAAGAAAAAGGTACAAGATTTGGGATATTAATTTAGCTAACAGACTAATTCTTCAGCTAATGTTGGGTTCTGAAGCGTGTATTCAGTTGACCTCTGCACAGTGGGACTAGAAGCCACTCTGATGCTAAGCATACAGCACTGGGCACTGTCTTTTTACGTCTTGTTTCACCAAGCAGCTTTGGTGTGCCAATGTAATCTGCCATATGTCCTACTGCATTTTATTATTAGAATCCATTAGTGTGGTTGATCATTCTCCTAAATTTGCAAAAAGTTTTCCCTCCATAAAGTAACTGTCATGTTTGGCAAATTAAGCCTTTCTCTTTTGTTTATAACTTGTATCTCAGTTATGGCTCTATTTTTTAATTTTTTTTTTTACTGTGTATGTATGTGGCTGTGCATTTCTATGACTGCAGCTGTAACCACCACAACTACAGTGAAATCAGGGATCAGCAAAAGAGTGCTTTCTCAGTAGAGGAGGGGTCTCACTAAAGGTTAATCAAAACTGTACTATACTGGAAGACTTGAAGACTTTTAAAAGTGCGAGTTTACTCTGAAAAGTGACTACGTAATAATAGCACCACCATGGTCATCATTTGGTGTGTTTAGAGTTATATCTGTTGATCTTAGCAATACA
This sequence comes from Chelydra serpentina, assembly GCA_037349315.1. Taxonomy (NCBI): domain Eukaryota; kingdom Metazoa; phylum Chordata; order Testudines; family Chelydridae; genus Chelydra; species Chelydra serpentina. The sequence continues at coordinate 55,254,517 of JBAIAC010000004.1, read as the reverse complement.
TTTTTTTTTTTTTATTGCTTTTGTTCCGGTTAGTTGGGCTGTTTTTGCCAAGTTATGAGTGAATGAGCTGGATGTTATTTCTTCTTTTGCATCAGCAACAGAATTGTTTACTCAGTTACACTTGTATATTGCAGTTGCACAGGCATTGCTGAAGGCCTAATTGACCATGTAGAAGCTCTGTTACTTTGAGTGATACGTGTGATAGAATGAACCTAGCTTGTGTTTACATCCTAGGTTGACAAGTAGAACAACCAGCTTTTCAGTTATAAATGTTTGATCTGAAAAACATTGAGACAATAAACATGTAACCCCCTCAATGTCATTGGCTCAGAGTAGAACTGCACTTCAGTGATTGTTTAAGGAATGATGGGGCTTCCTTTTAGAAGTGGTCTTTATTTCAGTATTTTAAAAGGTGTTGCACTTGGCTGAAATTATATACTGCAGCTCTAAATTAGTGGCATACAGTTCCATCATTTGGTGGCATTAAAAAAGATATATAATTAAAGTTGTAAAAGGAATCTGAGTGATTCCCTTATCCTATGAGCAATATCTCTTTTTCTGTTGGTGAGTATCACGTGGGTCTTGGAGTGACTCTTTTGCCAGTTGGATGGTCCACTAAGGAGCAGTGGCACCTGTGTCCCCTGTGAATTACAAGTGCGGTATATGGAGAGTAAGCAGGTCCAAGCTGGGGTGGGGAAAAGGGGGAATGAATGGCTGAGAGAGGCTTTTCAGGAAAGGAGAAGAGACACACAAGTTCCTACAGTTTTGGTGTTAAAATTAAGTAAAAAGAAAAATTGATTTTAAAAAAGTCAGCAGTTGTCTGCCATTGTGAGCTTTGTTCTGAAAGGGGTGTTTGGTAGAATGAGATGATAAAGTGTATTAAAGAAAACCTGAATCAACTCTATCTGTCAAGGGTATACACATGCTTTCCTTGATCTTTACACAGAATTCCCATTGATTTTATTGGGAGTTCATGTGTCAGTTGAGGACAACATATGGCCCTAAATGTTTGTTAGATATATTTAAATACATGGCTTTTTTCATAGCACTGTTTGGCAGACATGGAAAAGAGGCTTCATAATTCATAGCAATATCATCTGAAAATTTAAGACTTGTAAAAATCCAGAAGGGTCCTGTCTTTCAGATAGGGGCCCCCTTCTGTGCTGACCTCCTGACTGGATGGAGAGGTAATCATTCAAGAAGGATACAGAAGTTAGAGAAAACAGAATCTTCCACTTTGGTCTTCTTTTTCCATTAAAAAAATCAACCAGTTTTTCTATTTCTGTGCTGTGTAGAGCACCTACAAGGCACTACGGTATGGGAACAAGAAGGTTTGTTTGAACCAATTCCTGCTAGCCATGGCAGGCTGCAGTTGTCACTGACACCTTTGGGAGGGAAGATTTAAGCAGTGTTACAAGGATATCTACCAAAGAATTGAAAAGTAACAATGGAACAATAAACACCACAAACAGAAGACAACTACAAAAACTTTTATCACTTATTGTTTCATGTATCTTAACAGTAACCTGGAGAGGCATGTTGAACTTTTAGGGAACCGGATATATTCTCACAATATGAGATGATGTTGTGTCCTGTATGGGTAAGGGGTGTGTTGCATGTGTTCAGCCATTTCTTCCTAAAAAGCTTCATTTGAACATAAAGAAGGACACGCTTCCATTGAAAATCGTCACCTTTATTGCAATGAGAAAGCAGGACCAAAGGAGAACATACTGATAACACTCTTACTACCTATTTGTTTAGACCAGGAATACTGAATGGATATTGGCTGTAACCAGAAATGAGAGGATTTAATTATAAAGCAAGGGTGAAAGGAGATTAGATTTCTATCTTCCTTAGCCTCAGCCTGGCGACATAGATGAAAGAAATTCTGGGACACAAAGTAAACTTTCCTTAAGAAAGGAGAAAGTGTCCTTACTATTCCCAGTTACATGTGCAACGAATAAAGTAACCCAGATGTGGGCCTGGCCGAAAACCTATGCTTAGCTTGCGAAAGAGGGTAAATGACTAAAGAAATGATACATACGTCAAAGGATGAAAACAGAAAGCCTTGTCTGTAGAGGCCTTTCAGTGGTAGTTGAAGGTGCACAGCATCTCACAGGATTGGGACCCAGGTCAGCTCTCAGATTTACCGTTCTGAGTTGTAGATTATTTTGTTTGGTTTCAAAACTAACTCTTCAGAAAGGCTCACGTTGCATGTAGTTTTAGCAGATATGAATGACTGTTTACTTTAGAGCTTTAGACAAAGGGGTGGTGCAAAATCTACATTACCCCATGAGTAACCCTAGAAGGCACTGTGTGACACACAGATATGCCTCCGGGACACTGTTTCTCCCTGTTTCCTCCTTGCTCTGGAGTGGTAGTAATTTCACTGCTGGTTTGTACCAGGGCCAGCCCACAACATTTTGGCACCTGAGGCGGGGAGCTCAAATAACCCTCCCATTCCCCCTTGCTTAGGCCAAAACTTTGAAAGGTCTCAATTCTGTCTTCTTCCTGGTCTGCTCCTCTCATGGTACTGCTCTGCTGCCTACCCCAATAAAAGAGAACTGACCACTTAAAATGCCTTGTTCAAAAATTTTAAGTAACACTTAACTTTCAAACACCTAAACAACAAATGTAACTTTTCTTGTCTGCATAGTAAACACTGGCATTTTTATCTGTTTGAATAATCAAAGTGGTGCTTTCCGTGCTTTCTTGGTTGCAAAGATTTGAACTGCTTCCTGAAGGTCCACTGTCTGGGCCAGCTCATGCTCTATTGAGATGGTTGCAAGGCCAACCAGCCTCTCTTGTGTCATTGTGGAGCGTAGATGTGTTTTTATTAACTTCAGCTTGCAGAAGCTGCGTTCTCCACTGGCAACTGTTACAGGAAGTGTTAGAAGTATGCGCAGAGCAACAAAAGTATTTGGAAAGAGGGTGGTCATCTTATTTGTACACATATATTCCAGAACAGCCTTTGGAGTTGATCCTGCTGAAATGCATCTTGAAAGGACTTTTAGTTCATCACCTAAATCACTCGCATCAATATTGCGCATGTCATCATGTGTCAACACTGTCTCTAGTGCCCTGCATTGCTGATGTAAGTCTTCTTCAGGTATAGTGAGGAGTTTTGGAATATCATACAACGTCCCAAATATACTGCTGTGTTCCTTGAGCTGCATGTAACGTTCTTCAACTGACTGTATTGCACAATCTAGCACCTGGTTAAAGAATTCAACTTTAAATTGTTGTTTGGGGTCTTTTATGGGATTATCCCATGCCTCGTAATCAAAATGTCGTCTTCTTCTTTGATGACTCTTGTATTCTTGAATGGGTGGGAAAATAGCTTCAGTGTGAAGTTCTTCTGCCAACTTCTGTGCACTCTTCAGAACATTTTGAAATCCCTCACCTGACCGGTAAGACTGTAGGTATGACTTTGCTTTGTCCAGTTGTTCCATTGCGCCAGATACATCAAGGTCAACAGCTTGGAGTCTCTTGCTTACAACATTTATTTCAAACAGTATGTCATGCCACAACACTAAGCCACACAGAAATTTGAAGTCATGTATGTTTCTGGTGATTCCATTTCCCTCTGCCACTGTTCTCCCATGAACAGTTCCTGTCATAGCATTATCCTCCATAATGGCAATTATGGCATCATCTATCTTCCCAATTTGGTGTTTGATAGACTTTATCTCCTCCACTCGACTTTCCCATTGTGTGGCACTCAGGGGTTTCAGTGTCAGAGAGGATGTTCTCATATGTTGCTTCAAAATTTGCCATCGATGAGTTGATGCAGAGAAAAATACATAGATGCTTTGAATTACATTAAAAAATTCAGCAGCCTCACTAGAAGCTGATGCTGCATCACTGACCACCAAGTTCAATGAATAAGAACTGCACGGGACAAAAAAAGCTCGAGGGTTTAACTCTCGGATCTGTGTCTGCACTCCTCTGTTTTTTCCTCTCATGTTGGCACCATGATCGTAGCCCTGACCTCTCATGTCAGCTATCGCAATTCCCATACCTTCCAGCATTTTAAGAAGTACATTTGTCATACCAGCTCCTGTAGTAAGTATCATCACTGTCAACAAATTCTAGAAAATGCTCTCTGACAATCACCATTTGTGTCTATGTATCTCAGGAGAGCTCCTCCCGGCTTAGATAGAAAAGCTTCCTTTGCTTTCTTTGTTTTTCTGAATGCTGCCCCAGATGGGCATTTTCTTCTTTCACTCATGACTGCTGTTCTGTGCCAGCTATAGTGGCTCTCAACACTCAGTTGATGGGGACAAATAAGTAGGCTGGTAGCAGGGCCTGAGTGAGGGAAGATATCAGCGTCTTAAGGGCCTAACTGGCTCCTACTACTTCAGTTGACTGCCTGTTCTCCTCAAGTGGGTTCAGGGAAGCAGCAGAAAACAGGAAGCTCCTGAGAAGCTGGTATTAATCAGTCCAGGCTCCTGGGGGTGCTAGAGAGGTACATAAGAGGCTCTTCCTCCTCTCTCTCCCTGCAGCTCCTGCTGCTTTCTGTTATTCCCTCTCACCTTTTATCCTGCCTGCCTGTTATGTCTCTTGTGCCCTCCTTCCTCCAGCACAGCACTCCACCATCTCTGTGCATCTAGAGCAGAGAGAATACATATGCAGCAGACACAGTTTTCTACACTCTGGGTCCTTGTGGCGCTCTCCCCCTCCTCCCCCCCATCTGGCACCTGAGGCGTCCGCCTCAGTTCGCCTCATGGTAAGGCCAGCCCTGGTTTATACCAAATGTAAATTACAGTCCCCTCAGCCCCACCCCCTTGCTGGTCAGCGAGTGGAGGAGGAGAAGCCAAGGTTCTATCCACCTACTCCTCTGAGGGAATAGCCTGGTTTACTCCTGAGCCATCCAGCCTAGGAAATCTGGGATAATAAGGGGGAGTGGGTTACTCCCTTGCATGGATGCCTAGTACAAATTACAATGTAGCCCTTAGGAAATATTTGTTGTTGTTTTTTTATTTCGTAGCAAAAATATAATAGTGATTATCTTCTTTCTTAACCTTATCTCAGAGTTAGTTCTGTAAATAATATATGCAGTTATAGTACAACAGAGCAACCTCTGGGAAGCGCCTTTATTCCTTTAGGCAAATGGGAATTATTTACTTTTGTTTATATGCATACATATTTTATATATAATTGTATATAATGTATAGCTATTTCAGCAACTGGCACAAACTCTGAAAGCCAGCATCTTTATATTTTGTTTTGAAATATGTAAAAATGCGATTGATTTTAATTCAGTGTTTTTTATACAGTGTTCTTATGGTTTCCAAGTGCTGCTTGTCCCATTTGTGTCTGGTTTCTGGATCGTATCTTGGAGCAAGGACTTTAGCTATTTTTTCTCTTTTACAGCACCGCACACATTAATATGCAACATACACTTGGGGCTGTTCATCACATGTCTCACGTTTCCTTTCCACCAACCCACTACTCGCTTGTCATTCGAATCACTCTTAAAGACTTGCTTTCTCTAGTGTTCACAAGAACTATTGGTATTATGACTAATGTATTTTTAAAGGAACCTAGTGCTTCTCTACTAAGGCCTCTCATTGCTCTGTGTACTCTGCCTTATTGGGAGTAAGTTCCTTGGGGCAAGAAGTATTTGTGTTGTGGACGGCACTGAACGTGGTGGCGGTGCTTAACAAATTTTAAAAAAGCATAACGAGCACAGGAATCTGGGTAATAAATTCTGAATCTAGAGCACTGATAGTTTACACTTGCTGAGCTAACATTAAGAAGTCCCCCTGCCTGGCACCCAGCAGCCAGGGCACTGAAACAGTCAGAGTTCTGTTTCTGTATAAAAACCACACTGAACTTGCATTCACCTGCTTCGTTGGTAGAGGAAATTACTTGTTTCTGCTCACTAGATCTTGGTGAGGAGGATTGTTTCAAAATAAGTTCATGTATGAGGGAGAGACTATGATAGAAAAGGATTAATAAAGGGTTATGAACTTCAGTTTGTGCGTGTTACTCTTTGTTTCGTTTTGCAAGGCAAAAGTTACACTGTGGTCCTGTCTGATGTGATTAATATGAAGAGCCAAGAAAACTTACCTGATTAGAATAGCTAAGTAATATTGCCAAGCTCATATTCCCAGAAGTTAGGAAAAAAGGGGCCATATGAGTTTCTGAGTTATGGAAAACACTGAGAAAATAGATGTTAAAATGTGCTTTAGGCGGTTTGCTCAACAATACATCAGGGAAACTTCCAAGTCTACATAGCGATTACCCAATTGCTGAACATATTGTTTAATTGTAGACCCACTTGTATTCCGTTTGTATTTCTCAACCCCGATCTTTCCAGATGTCTCAGACCAGTTTTATAGGCACCAGACACATATGGGAACAAAAGCCTTTCCAATATATTCTCATATTGTCACTTAACTCTCACCAATATCAAATATGCATTACATGTAAAATCCATGTTCCAGTATTGAATCCTTTTGTCAGCAGTTTGTGACTTTCACAACTCATTTCAATTCTTCAGAGGTCTCAAATATTGTCCGTTCCTAGTATTTAATAGTACAAACTGTCAAGTGCATAAAGTACTTTCAAACAAAGTGATCTCTGAAGGGTTCAATGTAATTATTTTTCATATGTTTTAATGAAAATGGCTTCACAATTCTACATTTCCTTCCCTAACTGAGTCACTCTGATTCATGCTGTTTGGGGATTCTGTCTGGAAATCTGGGCTTGAACTATTTTTCAACATGAATTGGGGGAGGATGGCAAGAGGATCGCCTCTCCTCGAACTTTCTCAGATAAGGGAAATCCAAAAATTGTACATTATATTCCTGGACCCAGATCATGTTGTTTTCTTTGAGCAACAAACAGGTCCATGTATCCCTTTTCTGCTTCCATCAACTTTTTTTTTTTTTTTTAAGAACCATTTAAAAACTTATTTTTTTGAGTCCAAAAAGACTGTAGCCAACAATATCACAACTACTTTATCTGCAACAGATCAGTTATAAAATGAAACATAGTATTTGGAGTTTTCTTTTCTTTTTTGTTATGTAAAAATATTTACTTTTTTACTCTTCTGCAATGGTCGAGATGAAATTAAATTATATCTTGTATGTAACATTTCCCCCAACCCCTCACCACCCCCTGCTATGCACACACAAAAAGTACATAACAATTAGATATTTGTATGCAATTTGAAAGAGCCAAGATAAACCTCAAAGAAGGAAATGCTGAAGGAAATAAATAAAGCATTGTTGGTTGTTTGCAGGGAGGGAAAGAAACTCCATTAACCTAGTGCTGGAGTATGGTATCAGACCTTTTAAATTACATAAAACCAGATGTATTTATGGTAATGTTATATAGGTTATTAAACCCTATTGAAATACCTGTTAAAGAGCAAGATTGAAATGTTGTGTGTTCTGAAGTCTCTTATATCATCTTATTAAACATTTCATTCAATTTCCTGACTTTATGCCCTATTAATTTAGTGTGCAGTTCTATGCTGAAATTTTCCTGAAACCTTTGTAATTTCCTCTCCCGTTTGCCCCAGGACACCCAGATAACTAATCATTCATCAGCAATGAATGTTTATGCTCTCATAATTGCAGATATGGAAAATATTTTTATACATATATCATAATTAATTTATATTGTGCTTAAAAAATAATAGATAAGACATATTACCATCCCTAAATAATTTGCATGTTTCACTTTTTTTTAAGAACTACAACTTGTTTGCTTTGACTTTGTTAAATCATTTCGAATAATCCAGGAGGAGGAGATGAAAAAGAAAATGTTGCTATCCAACATCCTATGAGTCTTTGAGGGAGAATGCTTGGAAGAACAGTGAAATATTTTTTATAAACCATTCTTTTTTCTGCCTTTGCTGCCAGATGCATGCATCTGTTTACAAAGTCCAGGTTTAAGACATGAGGCTTAACAACAAATTGACTAGGAACTAAACCTGAGACGAAAAAAACAGCTGTGACCATATCACTTATAAATGTAACCGTCTGTTGGCATGTGTCAAAAGGGATTCAGCAAAGCACTTAAGCATGTGCTCAACTTTGATCATGTAAATAGTCTCATTGAAACCACTTTTGAAACCATTGGGACTGAGACTATTCATATACTTAAATAACGTGTGCTTTGCTTGATCAGGGTTAATTAGAGACAATTATCAAGTTGCATGAACTTGTGAACATCAGCTTGCTGTGTTGTTTTTCCGCATTTCCAATATTTTTCAGTATTATTACCCTGATGACGTGCAAACTATGAAATAACTTACATGCCTTATGTGCATCTTTTGAGTTTTTAATGTATTGAAAATGAAAACCAGTTATGACTTTATTCCCTTGTTTTGTTTTATCCCAGAAATTGGCAATAAGAAATTTTATAAATACAGCCAAGAGAAGACGTTGAAGTGGTTAAACAAAAAGGTATTATGTTTCTCTTTTGCTTTCAAAGACCTTTATGTTCAAAATTTAAAATAGTAAGAAGTTTCTTCACATTGTAGTTGAATCACAAAACGTGAGTAAATTCAAAGTCCATATCCAATTGAACCAGAGTAAACACATCAGTAAAGCTGTCATACTTTAGAATGTGACAAATATAAAGTGTTAAGGAAATAGCAGATTCCCTCTTAGACGGAACCAGACTGTGGTTGGTCCCTGCACGGGCGGAGAAAGGTCCAGAGTAGGCTACAATTGCTATGTCTATGCTGTCCCTGAGCTCAGGGACTGCTCTTTGCCTTAAAGCATGGGAAGGAGGCAAGTCTATGACCATTTCTCCCTCCCTAGCCCATAGCAGCCAGCAGAGCTGGCCAAACATAGAGGGAAGCACACCTTGAACACCGCTGTGATTTGATGCAACAACTGTGTTCCTCATGACCTCTCTACATTGTTTCCCCTAATACTGCTGGGGTTGTGCACCTATGCATCACCTGTGAAACAAGCCTGCCCACACTCTCTGTGCCTAAAAGAAATTGTACTGTGTCAGGTAAGCTGTACTTGTCCAAGCTGCTGTACACAAAGAAGCAGATTCTTTTAATCAGAATAGATCTACCACAACGGCATCCATCCGAGAAAATGATTAAATCTATGTCAATCCCAAGATGTAAGGGAGCCTTGAAAAATTGTCATTAACATTTACCAACCCAAGTACAAAATCTGCTTCCCATCTTTTGCCATGATCATGGGAGGGGTAGGGGGATAACAATAGTGTTCTTGCCTGTTAAAGAAATTACTGAACTGGGTTGAGTGGAATTTTTCCAAGGCTGGTATAAGGGAAAAATATCGCTGGAAGAGCCCATATAGTTTCACATCTCTGATATTAATTTTAACATCAATAGCTGAATATTTATGTTTTTGCAGGTGCCTGTTGTAATGTTATAATAACCTTATCAATAGATCAAGAACAAGATTTTATCAGGGTATTTTTAGTAAAAGTCATGGACAATAAACAAAAATTCGCGGAAGCCTGTGACCTGTCTGTGACTTTTACTAAAAATACCTGCGGGAGGTGGGAACTAACAGTCGGAGCCCTGCCGGGGGCTGGCCTCTGCTCCCACTCCGCCTCTGCTCCTGGGTTGGGGCTGATAGCTTCTCCAGCCCTGAGGACTGACTCAGCCCAGCTGCTGCTCCTGTGGCAGGGGCTGACCACCAACCACTATTCTGGCCCCACTGCTGCTCCTGGGCAGGGGCTGACAGCTTCTCCAGCCCCGTGGGCTGAAGCAAAAGAAGTCATGGAGGTCCGTTAAAGTCACGGATTCCATGATCTCCAAAACAAAATCGGATCCAAAATCGGATATTAGGAAAAACTTTTTCACTAGTAGGGTGGTGAAGCACTGGAATGGGTTACCTAGGGAGGTGGTGGAATCTCCTTCCTTAGAGGTTTTTAAGGTCAGGCTTGACAAAGCCCTGCCTGGGATGATTTAGTGGGGCTTGGTCCTGCTTTGAGCAGGGGGTTGGACTAGATGACCTCCTGAGGTCCCTTCCAACCCTGAGATTCTATGATCCTTCTCTATTGACAATCTCTCTTATATTGAATCTGACAATGCCCTGGCCTACAGAATCCTGGTGATTACATTCCATTCCTGTTCAAGACTCCTTTCCCATTCCAATAGAAATGGGAAAACCATTGCTTTTCTGAGCAGGTGCATGAATCATCTGTAAAATCCATGGCTGCTCCAGCTGTAAATTCCAGCCCGTCTCAGCGGAGCTGCAAATCTAGCTGCCATGTCTCAAAGGCAGCAGGTTAGAACACCCTGGATCCTTAATTTTTTGAGATCATATGCTAGTCATTACAGATGTATATTAAGTTTCATCACAGTTCATAACTTGAGCATTTTATGTGCTTTAAACCAAATTACAAGGGCTTTGTCACTGTATTAACACACGTGCATAACAACATTGATTTAGACATTTCAATCTGTGGCTCCTTATAGGTCAACCAGACAGTGAAAGTACTTAAAAGCAGCAATGTATGTGTGGGTGGAAGGGTGCAATCAGCTACATTTATCAGCGGCAAACAAATCACAGATGTTAAAGAAGGTAAGTGTAGTCGTAACAAAATATATCTTTATGTAATAAAATGCCTGCAGCTTAGATGCTTAGCTAGAATCAAACAATCATTTTAAATGGTTTGTAAACATTTAAAAATATTTCTTGCCCAAAATGTTTTTTGTGTAGTTACTGTAGTGGTGCCATGACTGTTTTGAGTTCTGTGGTGCCTGAAACATGGTAATTGTATAATGCACCAAATGTGCAGGGAGAAGAGTTCTGAATAGCTTCTAGTGAGATCTAATTGAGGCGCCAATTCAGCAAACCATCCCTATTCACTGATGTGCTCAGAGAACAAATACTCAAGTTGGGATCATATTCCTGTGCAATGATTATGCAGCGAGAGAGAGAGAGAATATGCATCTCGTGTTATGTTAGTATAATATATATGAATTATCTCTATACAGTATGTATAGGCATAGTTATATATACTCACATAATATAAATTATGATTTAATAATATATTGGGTATACACAATATAAAGGGGGATTTTCAAAAGTGCCTTTGTGTGCACAAGTCCTACTGAAAGTCACTACGACTTGTGTTCCTAAATCATTTAGATGATTTTGAAAATCCCACCCAAAGTGTTAGTGTTATTACCATAATCATTAAGTTGTAAAGTTTCACCATTATTTTGATCACCTTTTTTCCTGAGGACAATGTCACAGAGGGGTTGGATTATGAAATATCCTAGATATGCCCTTCAGAATATGCACTATGATGAAGAAAAAGATCAAAATTTTAAGAGAAATTTAAATTCAGAAAGTAATAAGAGCAAATTAAGCAAAGTAAATGATTCACTTTGCTAAGAGGTTCAGAAGCCAGCATGCAATCTAAAAACAAGGAAACAATGAGCAGGTAATCGTGGCAGGCTTCTTGAACTTTGAGTACTGAGTATGTGAAAAACGAGTTATCAAGTAATGATATCAAAGGAAAAAGCATAAATGAGATTTAGGAGACATCTAGACAGTTTTATTGGGGGTGCATTATAATATATAGTTTCAAAAAGGAGGTGGTGCTGAGAGACTTGCATGCCTTTCACTTTACAGTAACTTTTTATTACTTCTAAAAACATTAAATAAATCAAAGGAAATTGCAACTGTCAGATCAGGTCCATCTTTACTATATTTAACCATTATCTTTGGTAAATTTATTGTTAGTCTCAATCTACAATGCTTTCTCTTGTATCCTCCTACCTTACAGGAAGGTGTGTATATTCTTTATTATAGTTTTGCCATTGAAAAGGGTCTAGATTTAAAAGAACAACATTGAAGGAAGGAATATTGTGGGTTAAAGTTAGGTCAGTTTTGGAAGAGGTTTTAAAGTGTCTCTAACTACTGTGACAGGTTTCAGAGTGGTAACTGTGTTAGTCTGTATCAGCAAAAAGAACAAGGAGTACTTGTGGCACCTTAGAGACTAACAAATTTATTTGGGCATAAGCTTTCGTGGGCTAAAACCCACTTCATCAGATGCATGGAGTGGAAAATACAGTAGGAAGATATATATATACAGAGAACATGAAAAGATGGGTGTTGCCATACCAGCTCTAAGAGACTACTCAATGAAGGAGGGCTATTATCAGCAGGAGAAAAAAACTTTTGTAGTGATAATCAGGATGGCCCATTTCAAACAGTTGACAAGAAGGTATGAGTAACAGTAGGGGGGAAAATTAGCATGGGAAATAGTTTTTAGTTTGTGTAATGACCTATCCACTCCCAATCTTTATTCAAGCCTAATTTAATGGTGTCCAGTTTGTAAATTAATTCCAGTTCTGCAGTTTCTCATTGGAGTCTGTGTTTGAAGTTTTTTGTTGTTGAAGAATTGCAACTTTTAGGTCTGTAATTGAGCGTCCAGGGCAGTTGAAGTGTTCTCCGACTGGTTTTTGAATGTTATAATTCTTGACGTCTGATTTGTGTCCATTTATTCTTTTGCGTAGATGGCTGTCCTGTTTGGCCAGTGTACATTGCAGAGGGGCATTGCTGGCACATAATGGCATATATCACATTGGTAGATGTGCAGGTGAATGAACCCCTGATGGCGTGGCTGATGTGATTAGGTCCTATGATGGTGTCACTTAAATAGATGTGTGGACAGAGTTGGCAACGGGCTTTGTTGCAAAGATAGGTTCCTGGGTTAGTGTTTTTGGTGTGTGGTTGCTGGTGAGTATTTGCTTGAGGTTGGGGGGCTGTCTGTAGCAAAGGGAATGGCAGAAAGTCAAAGGGAACTTACCCAACACTTATTTTTAATCATCATTCAGTGATAAGAAAGTGCAATTTATTTTTGCATACAGTTGCTGATTCAAGAGTATGGCAGAAATCTTCACAGTCTACCTGTAAATGCAGCTGTGTAGATTACAGTAATAACCACCAGGTAGCATCTGTTGGTATGGTAAGGCAGAAGTGTTGTAGGGCATCCAATGGGAGAATGAGTACAAGGGAAGCAAGGAAGGATTAGCATGTAGGATCTGAGTGTTTTATTAGAGAGGAAGGTTGGGAGTCATATAACCCAGGGAGAAGAGATGGGACTTGAGATGAGATTTGCTATTAGGGAGGCTATTTCATATGGTGAGAGCAGTGTGGGAGAAGCCCACTGAGAAAAGACAAGGAAGGGAGATACAAAATTCTCTGACATTTGAGAAGAGAAGCAAATGGCCTGAATAAATGGAAAAGCTGGCAGCAGGTTAAGAGTTAGGATATGGGTTAGGGTGGCAGCAGGAACTCCTTGGAAAACTCTGTACTGGATTTTTAAATAAATAAGGAAGCCAATGAAGATTTCTGGAGGGCGGGGGTGATGCAGTCTCATTTCTGGGTCTGACAGAAGAGAAGAATTGCTGTAGTAACTGACTTGACCTAACATTTCAGTGCCATAAAAAGAAGGGCAAGATAACAAGAACATCTCTATTTAGGTATAGATTGGTTATAAGGGTGAATCAGAATCAGTGTGTTGGATCTGGACAACTCTTTTATGGTTTTGGCTGCCAAAGGGGGTTAAGGGAAGAGGAGATACTTGAGAAACAAATCTGCTTTTTTGTTGTTGTAAAGCACACAGGAAATTGGTGCCAGTATAGCTAAAATGTGCACGCTGGAGCCAGTTTATTAATTGTATCTGTTTTGGCGCCAATTTGCTTTGTGCTGTTACAAAACTTCATGTAACTGTGTGTGACAAACCATCTCTGACACAGGAGAAATATATCTTTTGGTACTCTGGGGGCTGGTTTACCATATGCTTCGATATAGTTCTGGGGGGAGAGGGGTTTGAAGTGCTTGGCTGTTTTAAGGCTAATTAAGAGGCAAGGTATTGGCTTGGGGTCTGCTTGTGCAAACATTTATGCATGTGAGTAAAGTTACTCTCTAATAGCCCCATTGACATCAAGTTATTCACATACAGAAGAGTTTGCAGGATCTATGCCTTGTTTTGCCTTGTTTGTGGGGAGGGGGACAGAAAAAAGGATGTTTTAGGACTTCATATTGCCAAAGGTTTGATTTCCAGAAAAACTTTTATAGCAAGAGTTCCCTGTCCTGAAAACAGCTTCTAGTAGTTCACATTTCCACAGATAATTATCCTGTCTTGCCAGTGATGTTTAGATATGCCTTGGCATTTTTCATAAAATACTGACATTAAGTACAAGGCTTTGAAATAGACTCATTGTCTCATCTAATTGTTTTCAGTTGAAGCCAGAACTATATTTTAGTACTAAAACTCTTGCCAAATAATTGTAGGATCCAGATGCTTTAAAATTAATGATTACACATTTTGTTGAGTCAGCTTTTTACTTCTGCAGCATTTTTTTAAAATTAATTGTGCAGAAAAAATACATTATATTTAGTGTTCTCAGAAAGCAAACAGGTTTTGTAAAGTACATGCCACAGAGATTAATAACATCTGTGCTGACAAAGTAAGAATAGTAACGCCTTGCTTTTTAATTAAACCTACAAGTGTCATCTAACATAAACTACTCAACAAAGAGAAACATCACGTGTCTGTTAGTAGTTTCTTAGCATTAGCTCATCATCATGGGTTATAGTGACATACAAGAGCATGGATTGGAAAGCAGTCCTGTGACTGTATAACATGGATGCACACACTCTCCCTCGAATCACTTTTTTTTTAAACTTTCAGATGACTATGTACGATATGCCCATGGTTTAATATCAGAATATATTCCTGAAGATCTGAGTGCTGAGCTATCTAAGTTCTTACAGTAAGTATTGTTTTAATTATTTGTTAGCTTTATATGACACACATTGCGCTGCAAACGACCTTTTCTATTGAATACTGTAACTTTGACCATCAAGTTGCAGTGAATGATAGAGAGATTTTTGTCACTTATTATATATATGAGGAGGGTAGGAATTGGAGACGGAAGTCAAATCCTACTGAAGAAAATCAAAAGGAACATAAACTCTGGCAAGTAAAAGTATAATTAGGCAGGCCAAAAAAGAATTTGAAAAGCAATTAGCAAAAGACACAAAAACTAACAGCAAAACATTTTTTTAAAGTATATCGGAAACAGGAAGCCTACCAAACAATTGAGGGGCTAATGTGTTATCAAGGTGCTAAGGGAGCACTTAAGGAAGACAAAGCTATTGCAGAGAACCTAAATGGATTCTTTTAATCAGTCTTCATCACATAGATGTGAGGGAGATTCCCACACCTGAGCCGTTCTTTTTAGGTGACAAATCTGAGGAACTATTCCAAATTGAGGTGTCAGTAGAGGAAGTTCTGGAACAAATTGATAAACTAAAAAGTAGTAAGTCATAGTACCAAATGGTATTCACCCAAGAGCTCTGAACGAACTCAGATATGAAATTGTGGAACAACTATGATATGTAACCTATCACTTAAATCAGCCTCTGTACCAGATGACTGGAGGACAGCTAATGTAATTTTTTTTTAAAGCTCCAGAGGCAATCATGGCAATTACAGGCCAGTAAGCCTAACTTCAGTCCCAACAATAGCAAAGAACAGAATTATCAGACACATAGATGAACATGATATATTGGTGAAGAATCAGCACAGCTTTTGTAAAGAGAAATCATGCCTATTCGAATTCTTTGAAGGTATCGACAAATGTGGACAAAGGTGATCCAGTGGATATGGTGTATTTGGACTTTCAGAAAGCCTTTGACAAGGTCCCTCATCAAAGGTTCTTCAGTCATGGGATAAGAGGAAAGTTCTTCAGTGGATTAGTAACTGGTTAAAAGATAGGAAACAAAGGGTACAAATAATAATGTAATATATGGAGATATGCCTATCTCATAGAACTGGAAGGATCTTGAAAGGTCATCGAGTCCAGTCCCCTTCCTTTACTAGCAGGACCAAGTACTGTCCCCTGACAGATTTTTGCCCCAGATCCCTAAATGGCCCCCTTAAGGGTTGAACTCACAACCTTGGGTTTAGCAAGCGAATGCCAAACCCAATGCAAACCAGTGAGCTATCCCTCCCTCTTGAGGGATAAAAAATAAATGGTCAGTTTTCACTATGGTGAGAAATAAATAGCAGGTCCCTCAAGGAACTATACTTGCACCAGTGTAGATCAACATATTAATAAATGATCGAGAAATAAGGGTAAACAGTGATGTGGCAAAATTTGCAGACAATACAAAATTACTTAAGATAGTTAAGTTCAAAGCTGACTGAGAAGAATTACAAAAGGATCTCAGAAAACTGGGTGTGTGGACAACAAAATAGCAGATGACATTCAATGTTGATAAGTGCACAGTAATGCACACTGGAAAACATAATCCCAACTATACATACAAAATGATGGGGTCTAAATTAGCTGTCACTACTCAGAAAGAGATCTTGGCGTCATCATGGATAGTGCGCTGAAAACATCTGCTGAAGTGCAGCAGCAGGCAAAAAGCTCACAGTGTTAGGAACCATTAGGAAGACTCATGTCACTATATAAATCCATGGCATGCCCATATCTTGAACACTACGTACAGGTCTGGTCACTCTGTCTCAAACAATATATTAGAATTGGAAAAAAGTACAGGGAAGGGCAATAAAATTGATTAGGGGTATGGAAGAGCTTCCATATGAGGAGAGATTAAAAAAAGACTGGGACTGTTCAGCTTAAGGGAGATCATGAATGGTTTGGAGAAAGTGAATAAGTGTTATAAACCCCTTCACATTACACATGAACCCAGGGTCACCCAATGAAATTAATAGTCATCAGGTTTAAAACAAACAAAAGGAAGTACTTCTTCACGCAATGCACAGTCAACCTTTGGAAATGTTTGCCATGTGATTTTCTGAATGCCAAAGCTATACCCAGGTTCAAAAAAGAATTAGGTAAATTCATGGGGGATAAGTCCATTAATAGTTATTCGCCAAGCTGGTCAAGGACTCCTCCCCATGCTCTAAACCTCTGACTGCCAGAAGCCAGGACTGGGTAATGGGATGGATCACTCAATAATTGACCTGTTCTGTTAATTCTCTCTGAAGCATGTATTGCTGGCCACTGTCGAAAAACAGGATACTGGGTTAGATGGACTATTGTTCTGACCCAGTATGGCCATTCTTAGGAGGAGTGGAGCTCTCTTTATTAAATCTAGGTTGGTGTTGTGAATGTAAATGGCATGTTTTGCAAGTAGAAATATACTAATAATTATAATAATAATACCTAGCCCTTCATAGCACTTTTAATCCATTCATCTCAAAGTGCTTTACAAGGTCAATGTTGTTATTACCATTTTATAGAGGAGATGCTCAGACAGAGAGAGGTGAAGTTACTTCAGCGAGGGGGGGCAGGGATAGCTCAGTGGTTTGAGCATTGGCCTGCTAAACCCAGGGTTGTGAGTTCAATCTTTGAGGGGGCCATTTAGGGATCTGGGGCAAAAAAAAAAAAAAAATCTGTCAGGGGACAGTACTTGATCCTGTTAGTGAAGGCAGGGGACTGGACTCGATGACCTTTCAAGGTCTTTCCAGTTCTAAGAGATTGGCATATCTCCATTCATTATTTTTTTTAATTTTTAATACTTACCCAAGTCACCCAGTAGGCTAGTTGTTGTGCCAGGAATAGGACCCAGAACTCCTGGGTTCCTTTGCAGTGCTCTAGCTATTCAGCTATACTGCCTCTCCATTCTCACTCAATAAGCTGCTATCCATCCCCACACAATCTTTCAAGGGCTTAATTTAAAATCTAACCTATATTGTGTCATAGGTGAATTCAGAAGGTAATCCTGGATAAGGGCCCTAATTTTGCACTTCATTGTTTGCAAGAAGACTGTGACATCCCCTGGTGCTTCGCTGGGGCTCTGTGCATGTGCAGTCTGCATGCAACATATTGTAGGATCAGGTCCTAGGAATGTACTAGCAGTTTACCCTTCAGAAGTGTAAAATGTCCATAAAATATCCTTTCACAGATCATAGCCAAGCTTTTCAGAAGTAACTAGTGATTTGGGTTTTCCTCAGTTTTGGGTGTCTGATTTGACACCATTAAAGGGAACTGATTTTCAGACAGTGTTTACTTAGCACTTTCTGAAACTCAGGCTCCTTTCAGTTGTCACCTAAGATGATTAAACCTAATGGGCACCCTACTAGCCACTTCTTTCGAAAACCTGGCTCTCATCATTAGTGTATCATAAAAGTAATATGAAATGAAGTGGAAAATATGTTGAGGGTGACTGATGGGATTAGCATTGATGCCCTCTTTGTAGGAGAGGAATGTAATTTGAAGTTAACATATTCAAAAGTTATATTCCAATATATTAATTTGTTTCTATATGAAAACTGAAACTAAAAATCTTTTATTCTGAAGGCTTCCAGAACTTACAAGTCCAGAAGCAGACCCCCCACTAAAGGTAGGTAGTAAGATACGGAACATTTTAAGGTAGAATACCAATAAAACTTCTTGATGGATATCTGTTTTGTTGTGGATTGGTCTCTCTCAAATGTTTGAGGCAATTAAAACTAGACTGGACAAAGTATTAAAAAATATAATAAAATAAGGCGCAAACCTGCATTGTAGTAGCACTGATCAGAAATATAGGAGGAGGCGAATCACAAAAATGTTGCCAAATATTTTTTTATTTTTTATTCATCAAAATTTCTGATATCTTTGTAGCTAATCAAAAATCAGGAACAATTTTTGTCAATAATTTTTTCCCGTTTTATAATGAAAAATCAAAAAAAAATTGAGCATCTCTTGTTGATGGGACTATATGACCTCATGTCTTTTTCATAGAAGTTACACCTGTCCAACCACATGGAAATAACTGTGGCCACAATTCCATTGATTCTGTCTTGAGCCAAGTAATATTCATTAGGTGTTACACTAACTCTGTTGAGCGTTCTTGTGATGTGGATTATACAAATGTATGAATGTCTATTATGTTGTTTGGATAGTGCTAAGAATCTGTTTTTAGAAAGGTCTTCTAAAAATAATCGGCAGTGTGATTACAGCTCAAGCCATTTTTAGAATTTTGTTCAATAGTTTGACTGTGAAATAACATCTGCGGTCCCATTGACTTCCACATGGCTGCTCACGGTGTGTCGAGCACATGTGTAAATCTTTGTAGGTTCAGGGCCTAAAATTCTACTTTAATATGTTTTATCTCACTGCTTCAGCGGACCAAGGCATAAATTAGGTGAAATCTGATTTGCTTTAAACCTTCTGTTTAAGCTTATTTTAAAATTTCTCTTATGTGAAAGTAAGGTGTTTGTAAGCACAAAATGTATGGTTCCTACAAATCAAGACAGATCTGATGTATGTCTCTTACTAGTACAAAGTAATTGCTTGTTAAATAATAATCTAAAGTACATTTCCAAAGGGAGAGAGACACAGGAGCCTTAGAGTTTAGCTACAAATGTCCACTAGCTGGGGCATATTACAAAGCTTACTCTTCTATTACAAGACTTTTTGAGGATGTCTGAACTCTTCATGTGACATATGCCAACCATCCCATTAATTGTAACCACCAATCTTGCTTTGTAATCACTATATCTTCTCAGGGTAGGAAGTCT
Organism: Chelydra serpentina; assembly: GCA_037349315.1. Taxonomy (NCBI): domain Eukaryota; kingdom Metazoa; phylum Chordata; order Testudines; family Chelydridae; genus Chelydra; species Chelydra serpentina. The sequence goes on along the minus strand of JBAIAC010000004.1, from coordinate 55,235,002 downwards.
GGTGCTGACTGATCATAATACATAGCCACACAAAATATTTAAGATCACTTAAAACTGAACTGCAAAAGTTTTACTGAAAGTTAAAAACATGAAGATTCCAAAAGAGGGACATCATCGTTTATTGTTAGGCTGTCATTTAAAAATGTTCTTATAGTGCAGCATTTAAAAAACCTACCTCCCAAAGGGCCTGCTCCAACTCTGATTGAACTAAAAAAAAAAGGCTGCTGTTGGATCTGGTCCTAAGGGCCTGAGAAATCTACGCCCTGGTCTACACTATGAGTTTAGGTCGAATTTAGCAGCGTTAGGTCGATTTAACCCTGCACCTGTCCACACAAAAAAGTCTGTATTGTCGACTTAAAGGGCTCTTAAAACCGATTTCTGTACTCCTCCCCGGTGAGGGGTGTAGCGCTAAAATCGACCTCACTGGGTTGAATTTGGGGTATTGTGGACACAATTCAACAGTATTGGCCTCCGGGAGCTATCCCAGGGTGCTCCATTGTGACCGCTCTGCACAGCACTCTCAACTCAGGTGCACTGGCCAGGTGGACAGGAAAAGCCCCAGGAACTTTTGAATTTCATTTCCTGTTTGGCCAGCATGGCGAGCTGATCAGCACAGGTGACCATGCAGAGCTCATCAGCACAGGTGACCATGCAGTCCCAGAATCGCAAAAGAGCTCCAGCATGGACCGAACGGGAGGTACTGGATCTGATCGCTTTATGGGGAGATGAATCCGTGCTGGCAGAACTCCGTTCCAAAAGAAGAAATGCTTATATATATGCCAAAATCTCCAAGGGCATGATGGACAGAGGCTACATGAGGGACGCACAACAGTGCCGTGTGACAATTAAGGCGCTCAGGCAAGCCTACCAAAAAACAAAGGAGGCAAACGGTCGCTCCAGGTCAGAGCCCCATACATGCCGCTTCTATGATGAGCTGCATGCAATTCTAGGGGGGGACCCTACCACTACCCCACCACTGTCCATGGACACTTGCAAGGGGGGAGTCTCACGCAACAGGGATGAGGATTTTGTGGATGAGGAGGAGGAGGAGGAGGTTGAGGATAGCACACAGCAGGCAAGCAGAAAATCCATTCTCCCCAGCAGCCAGGAACTATTCATCACCCTGGAGCCAATATCCTCCCAACCCTCCCAAGGCGGGCTCCCGGACCATGAAGCCGGAGAAGGCACCTCTGGTGAGTGTACCTTTGTAAATATAATACAGGGTTTAAAAGCAGGCGTGTTTAATGGTTAATTTGCCCTGAAAACTTGGGATGCATTTGCGGCCAGTACAGCTACTGGAAAAGTCTGTTAACATATCTGGGGATGGAGCGGAAATCCTCCAGGGACATCTCCATGAAGCTGTCCTGGAGGTACTCTAAAAGCCTTTGCAGAAGGTTTCTGGGGAGGGCAGCTTTATTCCGTCCTCCATGGTAGGACACTTTTACCACGCCAAACCAGTAGCAAGTAGTTTGGAATCATTTCAGAACAAAGCATGGCAGCGAATGGACCCGGGCTTTGGTGGCATTCAAGCAACAACCGTTCTTTATGTCTCTGTGTTAGCCTCAGGAGAGTGATATCATTCATGGTCACCTGGTTGAAATACAGGAAATTTATTTAAGGGGACGTTCAGAGGTGCCCATTCCTGCTGGGCTGTTTGCCTTTGGCTGAAAATAAATCATCCCCGCTGTTAGCCACGCAGTGGGAGGGAGGTCCGTTCATGCTGAGCTGTTCGCATTTGGCTGACAGGGATCTTCCCTGATACTAGCCACGCGGTGGGAGGAGGGGTGAAGCGATTATCCCAGAGAATTGGGTTAGGGGGTGGGGGTTTGGGTTGTGCTGCACATTCACCCTAAAACCGCAGCCCTTCCTTTTAAATGGCCAACCCAATGGGCTTTGCTTGGTATGGGAAAGGAGGGCGCTGCTATTTGAAACCATTCCCACATGTTATGAAGATCGAAGAAGCCGAAACCCTTTGGCTTACCATGGCTGCCTGCAAGCCGAATTCTATTGCCCAGCCGAGCATGCGTGATGTCTCACAGCAAACCGGCAGGCACTCATTATAAGAGGCAAAATGCGACCTTGTACCAAAAGCAAATGTGCTATGTAATGTGAATAGCTTGATTCAGTGTGAAATAGTCTTCCCTTTGTTATTTAAAATGTATTGTTTTAAATACTATTCTCCCTTTTTTCCTCCCTCAGCTGCAGATGTTTCTACGTTCCCCCTATCATCTCCGTCCCAGAGGCTAGCGCAGATTAGAAGGTGAAAAAAACGCACTCATGATGACATGTTCTCCGAGCTCATGAAGTCCTACAGCACTGAAAGAGCTCAGCAGAATGCATGTAGGCAAACAAGTCCAGGAAAGCGTTAAATGAATGCGATGAGAGGATGGAGGAGCACGATGAGAGGACACAGGAACACGATGAGATGAGGCAGGATGCAATCCTGAAGCTAATGGGGGAGCAAACTGACATGCTCAGGCATTTTCTGCAGCTGCAGGAAAGGCAGCAGGAGCACAGACCACCACTGAATCCCCTGTATAACCACCTGCCCTGCTTCCCAAGTTCCATATCCTCACCCAGACGCCCAAGAACGTGGTGGGGGAGGCTGCAGGCACCCAGCCACTCCACCCCAGAGGATTGCCCAAGCAACAGAAGGCTGTCATTCAAAAAGGTTTGAACTGTAGTGTGGCCTTGTCCTTCCCTCCTCCTCTTATTTCCCAACCCACCCAGTGCTTCCCTCCTCACCCACCCGTCCCGGGCTACCTTGCGAGTTTTCCCCCTATTTGTGTGATGAATTAATAAAGAATGCATGACTTTGAAGCAATCATGACTTTATTGCCTCTGAAAGCGGTGATTGAAGGGGGGAGGGCGGTTGGCTTACGGGGAAGTAGAGTCAAGCAAGGGGGCGGGTTTTCATCAAGGAGAAACAAACAGAAATGTCACACCGTAGCCTGGCCAGTCATGAAACTGGTTTTCAAAGCTTCTCTGATGCACAGCGTGCCCAGCTGTGCTCTTCTAAACGCCCTGGTGTCTGGCTGCATGTAATCGGCGACCAGGTGATTTGCCTCAACCTCCCACCCCGCTCTAAACGTCTCCCCCTTACTCACAGTTATTATGGAGCACACAGCAAGCAGCAATAACAATGGGAATATTGATTTCATTGAGATCTAACCTAGTCAGCAAACTGCGCCAGCTAGCCTTTAAACGTCCAAATGCACATTCTACCACCATTCTGCACTTGCTCAGCCTGTAGTTGAACTGTTCCTTACTATTGTCCAGGGTTCCTGTGTATGGCTTCATGAGCCATGGCATTAAGGTGTAGGCTGGGTCCCCAAAGATAACTATAGGCATTTCAACATCCCCAACAGTAATTTTCTGGTCTGGGAAGTAAGTCCCTTCCTGCAGCTGTTCAAACAGACCAGAGTTCCTGAAGATGCGAGCGTCATGCACCTTTCCCGGCCATCCCACGTTGATGTCGGTGAAACGTTCCTTGTGAGCTACCAGTGCTTGCAGCACCTTTGAAAAGTACACCTTGCGGTTTATGTACTGGCTGCCAAGGTGGTCTGGTCCCAAGATAGGGATATGCGTTCCATCTATTGCCCCACCACAGTTAGGGAACCCCATTGCAGCAAAGCCATCCACTATGACCTGCACATTTCCCAGAGTCACTACCCTTGATAGCAGCAGCTCAGTGATTGCGTTGGCTACTTGGATCACAGCAGCCCCCACAGTAGATTTGCCCACTCCAAATTGATTCCCGACTGACCGGTAGCTGTCAGGCGTTGCAAGCTTCCACAGGGCTATCGCCACTTGTTTTTCAACTTTCAGGGCTGCTCTCATCTTGGTATTCTTGCGCTTCAGTGCAGGGGACAGCAAGTCACAAAGTTCCAGGAAAGTGGCCTTACTCATGCGAAAGTTTTGCAGCACTGGGAATCATCCCATACCTGCAACACTATGCGGTCCCACCAGTCTGTGCTTGTTTCCCAGGCCGAGAATCGGCGTTCCACAGTATGAACCTGTCCCAATGCCACCATGATGTCCAAATTGCCACATCCCATGCTTTCAGAGAAGTCTCTGTCCATGTCCCGTGATCGCACTTTCATCGCATCCTCGCCTGCTTTTGCAGGTTCTGCACATACTACAGGATAATGCGTGAGGTGTTTACAATGCTCACAACAGCATTGGTGATCTGAGCAGGCTCCATGTTTGCAGTACTATGGCATCTGGTGGGCAATCCAGGAAAAAGGGCACGAAATGATTGTCTGCGAGGGGTGACTGCAGGAGAGCAGAGTTGCAGCGGAAGCGGTGGAGCCGTGCACCATGCACACCAGTGCACCAATCCAGGGAAAGGGTGTGAAATGATTGTCTGCGAGGGGTGACTGCAGGAGAGCAGAGTTGCAGTGGAGCTGTACACCATGTACGAGGACGGCTTGCAGTCCTACTGCACCATCTGTCACGAAGGCACCCAGGAGCTGCTACTGTGTAGCAATGCGAGCTGCTGCAGGTGCTTCTGTGTCGAATGCTTGGAGGTCCTGGTAGGGCAAGGTACCTCGGCCAAGGCAAAAGAGCAAGAGCCCTGGAGCTGTTACATGGGTCAACCACAGCAGTGGTATGGCGTCTACACGGGTAACCCAGGAAAAAAGGTGTGAAACGATTGTCTGCAGTTGCTTTCACGGAGGGAGGGGTGACTGACGACATACCCAAAACCACCCTCGACAATGTTTTTGCCCCATCAGGCATTGGGAGCTTAACCCAGAATTCCAATGGGCGGCGGAGACTGCGGGAACTGTGGGATAGCTACCCACAGTGCACCACTCTGTAAATCGATGCTAGCCACGGTAGTGAGGACGCACTCCGCCGACTTAATGCGCTTAGTGTGGACACACACAATCGACTGTATAAAATCTCTTCCGAAAAATCGACTTCAATAAAATCGACCTAATTTCGTAGTGTAGATATACCCTAAGATGCAGACCTGGTTTTTGTGCCAGGGTGAGAGAGATCACAAGTGCCAATAAATAGAGTGAAAAATAGGGATTTAAAATGGAATGGTTACCATTCAAGTTATTTGCAGTATCACTCACTCTGGCACAGAAACTAAAAAGGCCGCAGCTCAGATTTCACAGGATATTAAGGCAATGGTAATTGTTTCTGAAATGTTTTTTTATTTAAAAAGTACTCATTACATTTGTGAAATGCCAAATACAGCTTGGGGAAAGAAACATGCACTCTTAAGGCCTGATCATGTCAAGTGCTGAACTCCCTTGAGTTCCATTGACTTCAATGGTAGTTAAGGATAGCTAGCAACTTGAACAGTTAGGCTCTTAGATTGTCACTGAACTAAAATTAGAGAGCATTGAGCAAAAACAAGTCAATGTATATCAGACAAAACAACATATGAACGTTACCAGATTGTGGAAAGTGGCAATCCCAAGAGACGTTGTACGCAGCAAACAGATTAGACATTGTTCCAAATGTAGGATTGCTTGGTGCTTTCCAGTCCCAAGAGACCATGAGGACCTGAATTTTGTCCCCTGTTCCGTGGCCAGTAGATAATACTTTCCAGCACTAATCCATAAAGATGAGTCAAAAAGTCTCTGAATTAAAAACTAAAGGCAAAGGATGAAAATTCAAATGTGTATGTAAGTGATTCTATAAATCAGTCTTCTGTAGGCAAAAGAAAATGTGTTTCCTACAAAACTAACCAAACTTCTCTGAATAGTGAAGATATACTGTTTATCCTCCTGTTTCTTGAGGAGACTGTTATGAAAAGAGACCTACCTATATTGCATATTACTTGTTCGGTTGCCTGTGCCATTTCAGTGTCTAGCTTACACCAGAAAGCACGAGGGCCTTTTCAGCTTTAACGTTCAATGTGTGTACATCACAGTAGTGGTTGACAGAGCAACTTCATCACTCTAACATTTCAGAAAAGGAAATTCTCAGATGCACCCGTGGAAGCAGAAGAAGACTATACTAAGTTTAACAGCAGTGACCTCAAGAACAAAAAGGTACATGTTCTTTGTGTGTGCATGCTCACATGTGTTAAAGTGTGTTTTTAATACTGGTCAAATAGTTGTACAGGGTGCCCCTTTTTTGCAATGCGCCTCTTAGTCAGAAAAGCAACTATAAAATGGATGTTTTCGGAAAGTACATTCAGCATGTTCTGAATAAAAATCAATATACTGTATTGTAGGTGGGTTCACCTTAATAAGAACCAAAGACTGAAAGTGACTTCCGGTGTCATTGAGTCCAGTTCCCTGCCATCTCAGGCAACCCCATCATATAATCCTGTTCATAAATTTATCAAGCTCCATCTTGAAACCAGTTAGGTTCCTTGTTTCCGCTACTCCAGTTGGAAGGCTGTTCCCGAAACTCACTTAGAAACCTTCTTCTAATTTCCAGCCTAAATTAACTCTTGGTCAGTTTATATCCATTTGTTCTCAAGTCAGCACTGTCCTTTTACTCTTCCTGGTATTTTACTCCCTTAATGTATTGATCCTGCCAAGTCTTCTAAAGCAGCCAATATTCTTTTGAGATACTTAATTGTTTGTGACTAAGGGCTGCTCCACACTGGGGTGGGGGATCAATCTAGGACACGCAACTTCAGCTACGAGAATAGCGTAGCTGAAGTCGACGTTTCCTAGATCGAAATAAATCTTTCTTACTGCGGGTCCACGCGGTGCAGGCAGGCTCCCCCGTCGACTGAGCTTCCTCCTCTCGCCGAGCAGGAGTTCCGGAGTCGACGGGGAGCGCTTCTGGGATCGATTTATTGCGTCCAGATGAGACGCGATAAATCGATCCCAGAAGATCAATCTCAACCCACTGAATCGGGCGGGTAGTGTAGACCTACCCTAAGGCAGGTCAGAAAATTTTGAAGCAATCAAAAAGGCTTAAAATGAAGTTTGTGACCATATATTATCACCATTTATCATGGCACATTTCATAAGAGGTACCATAGAAATGTTGGTTGCAGAGTCCTGGAAAAAATTTAGTGAAAGCAATTATATTCTGCTTCCTTAAACTCTACCTGCAGTTTCCATTTGACATGATAGTCTTAATTTCCCATCCTAAACTGTTGTGTAGTGTTGCAATGTAATCTTAAATAATGGCAAAGGTGACTGTGTTTTAGTGGTGGGCCTTAGATAGCCACTTACTTAACTAATGTTATAAGGCTTAGTGACTGTTTATAAAGCTTTCTGAGCCCCTTGGATGAAAGCTACTACAGCAATGTAAAGGATTATTATTATTATTTATTATGGAAAATGGTAGTGCAATTAGTTTGCTCTTGTATTATTTTTAAAAAAGGGGCAAGGGAGGCAACATGGATTTAAATTCCCACACATTTTCAAACAGGTCTTAATTTGCCCACAGATGTTGTATGGTGCAGTTGTTTGTGTGGGTTAATAAAGTAAATCAGTACCAAGCTGCCTAATTTACCAGCTTCAATGCAAGTTTTCAGGGAAGTCCAATGGAGTCTACCATTTTGTCGTTCCAAGGGGAGAAGCGGAGATATGAAAATAAATAGATCCTCTCTCCGCACCAAGCCTAAGTAGCCAGGCTTGGTGTAGGTTGATTCTGTGAATGCTGAAGAAACAGAAATTGTCCAGTCCATAGGAAGGCAATCGAGCCCCACTCCATGCTGTTATTGTAACGGCTACTGGTCGTTGCACCTCTACTTTTCCAGGAGCCATGGCCAGTGGGTCCTCCTAGTGCTTGTTCCATTCATCCCCCGCCCCATCCACCTCTGCCCTTTCCCACAAACCCTCTTCCATCGGGGGCGTTCCACAGCCTTAAAGGAAGGTACAGGAGTGTCCCTAAGTTATTGTGATAAATTACTCAAAAGCTCCTTTTTTTTTCACTCCCATACAATGTACATACAGTTTTTGAATCTTGGCACAAAGATACAAAAAAGGCTGAAGAAAGCTTTAATATTAAATTTGATTTACTTCTGAAATAACAAAATATGTAGTTAAGAGCATCTGGGAAGGATGAATTGGCTCGTGGGTTCTGTTCAGGGTACTGCACTTTTAAAATACTTTGGCAGTGGTTTTTTTGCACTGTAAGTAATGCAGATAATCTTACTGTTGGTTGCATATCATTATCCTGTCCATAATATCATAGCTGAACCCAAATTGAGTGAAATTGTGAAGTCCTACAGTAGGAGGACTATCAGAAGGAAAGGTCAATGCAAAGATTTCTTAATAGGGAAAATGGCTAGAGATGTGAAGCATGCTATTTTAAAATGTAAGAAAGGAAAGAGTGATGCTCTATAAAATGTGGCACGTAAAATGGGTTTTAGGTGTAACAGTCTCTAGGAAGCTGTCCCAGTGGCCTCAACATGCTTTTCAAATCTTGGTTACCTCTTTCATCGTTAGTGTTCTTTTCCTCTCTTTCCTTTTATTTCACTGTTCTAAAAGATTTTGATAGTAAATTGGTGTGAATTATTCATCATCTGTAATGCAAGGCTGTAATTCAGCCTGCTGACAACATAATCATGAGATTGAGTCACAGGGTACAGTATGCATCTGTTATATTGCATGCATTATTCCTGTTAATGTACACTGCAGGATTATCCAAAGTAAGGATTTGAGTTAGGATACCTCATTCTGCAGCAGGGAGAGATATTTTGTTTCCTTGTCCTTTTTAAGAGATTCTCTGTCTTTGAGTTTAAATAATTCATGACGACAATTTTCTATTGAAAAATCTCAAAATTGTAAGGTTTTTTCCTTCAATTTTATCCAACATCATCTTTCCCTGCTGCATACTGTAGACTATGAAACCTTTAATTGATTTCAGTATGTATGAGTTTGTAGATTAGCGTCCCCTCCTGTAGATTTGCTCAGTAATTTTTCTTTTTTTCTCTTTTTACCTCATTTTGTTAACAGACAACTAGCAAGATGTCTGCCGCTCAGAAAGCTCTGGCCAAAGTTGACAAGACTGGAATGAAAACCATGTCTGCTTTCTTTAGTGCAAAACCTAAAGCAACAAAATAAAGATTTGAAACTAAAACATATATTTTGGTACACAGTTATTTTTGTAGTTACTATTGTTCCAAAGCTAACCCTTTTCTCCTGGGTTATTTTGTTGTTAGTTTATTTAGTCCGTCAGCTAATGAGGATTTTGAAGCAGGATTTTTGGCTCCAGTGAGTGTGTTAAATTTCTGAGCTCTACATGTTGTATAAAATCAGACTAGAGCAGCTTCTTAAGGTTTCCATATTAGCCCAGGTCAAAACACATGATGTGAGAGCTCTTAGGGCAGGTTATCTTTGTAACCAGAATTCCTGCATTGTTTTTGTTGTAATTTCAATAAATAACAAAACTAATATAGCATAATAAATTGATGTATGGAACAAATGTTTGTTGTGTTTTCTGTGTTCATAGAAGTATGCTGAGTTTTAGATAGCTATGGCACTTGGGGTATGTCTACACAGAAATAAAAAACCCTTGGCTAGTCTGGGTCAGCTGGCTCAGGCTCCAGGGCTAAAAAATTGTTGTGTAGACGTAGCTCTGGGACCTTCCACCCTCACAGGATCCCAGAGCTTGGACTCCAGCCTGAGCCCGAACATCTACACAGCAATTTTTAGCCTGCAAGCCTGAGTCAGCTGACCTGGGCCAGCCGCGGCTGGCCTGTGGGTCTTTTATCCCTGTGTAGACGTACCTTCATAGTGCTTCCCTGCGTATACACCTCTACACCTTCTTGAAAAATTATAACATCACTGAAAAGTTGTGTGATAAATCTGCTAAAAAAATCTATGTATCTTTCACTGTTTGTTTCCAAGAACCATAGTTTCTTACCAAAATAAGTTGCCAAATGTTTATTTAAAGACTTAGGGTACATCTATACTTACCTCTCGCGTCGGAGGCGCGGGATCGATGTTCTGGGTTCGATTTGTCGCGTCTTCTCTAGACGCGATAAATCGAACCAGGAAGTGCTCCGCCGTCGACGCTGGTAATCCAGCTCGACGAGCGGAGTAGGCGGAGTTGACGGGGGAGCCTGCGCGCCGCGTCTGGACCACAGGTAAGTTCGAACTAAGGTACTTCGACTTCAGCTACGTTATTAACGTAGCTGAAGTTGCGTATCTTAGTTCGACGGGGGGGTTAGTGTAGACCTAGCCAAAGACTGAGATTTTCAAAGAAGCCTAATGACCAAATCTCAATAAATCCAAATAAGCAAAAGGTGGGTGCCCTAACCACCAACTAATAGTCTCTCTATTTCATTGATTATTCATGTATTTTATAACCTGGAATAGCTTCAACAGGAGAGACTGAGAAAGCCACAGACCAGAATATCCCATAACCTAGTGGCTAGGGTGCTCTCCTGTAATGAGGGAGACTCAAGGTCACCGCATCAGGCACAGAGGGAAATTGAACCCAGTCTCCCATGTGAGCCACTTGGATAAAGTGTCCAAGTGAGGCAGCATCTCCTCCTCCTCCCCAGCCATTTTGTGGATCCAGCTCTTTGCTGCAATGTGTAAAATCAAAACAGAATTCACAGATCAGTTTGGTGGACCCATAACTGCATTTTTCAGTAAATAAACTTTCCCCAGTCCTACTCTAGGAGCACAAATCCCATTGATTTTTAATTGAAATTGTGCTCTTAAGTCTTTTAGATGCTTTTTAAAAATTCCACTCTTGGATGCCTCAACTTTTGCTTTGTTGCGTAAGGAAGTTGGGACGGAAGGACTGACATGACAATGAAATAAAGAAATAATTCACAGACACATATAATATAATCCATGTTAATCTGATCATAGTTTATATTTGTTCACTGCTTTACAAATAAATTGTAGGAAACAAGGCAAAAGACAAATCTCCGAACATGGTGGTTTGGAAAGAAAGAAAACCATGCAGAACCATGACATTCTGATCACTCTGATCTATAACTGTCTTCAGCCCTCCTTCACCAGACCCATCAGCAGAGGTTCCTGTGCCATTCTGAAGTCAATATCTGTCAACTGAACAACTCTTAACAATTAAGACCGAATGTCATGACATCTGTGTTCTTCCTGTTGGTTGTAAGCAACTCTTTTGAGACCTCCCTTGTCACTTTGTTGCTGTACTAATTTTCTATCCTAGGAGTATAAGTGATTTCCAGCATTGTGGCACCATATGGAATACTAAAGATCAGCTTGTAGGAAACATTCTTGTGAATCGGTAAGAGTTTCAAACATAAACAATTGTGCCCTAGAGTCTTAAGGATGATGTTTTCAAAACCACTCAGCATTATCCTAACTGCTCCCATTGAAGTCAATGGTAAAATCCAATTAACTTCAGTGAGAATAGTTATGCCAATGCTGAGTGCTTTAGGAAAATCCCACCCTTGAGTTCCAAGTGAGAAAAACAAACTTTTATGGCTGTTATAACTGGAATGCCACACACAATCTGTGATGGTTTAGAAGTATTTTGGAAAACAGTGATGGAGCTTGGTTTATGTTAACTGGAAGTCTGCTTCAAGCATTGAAAAGGCAGTGAGGAGGAAGTCACAGAGTTGGGAGTGAATGAAGAGAATGGTGAGGAAAGCTTGAATGGAACACAGAGATTGGAAGGTGTTATAGGAGAAGCTGAGGATAGAGATGTAAGAAAGGGCAGAAGCATGGAGAATGGATTTCTAAAGCAAACACTGATTCTGGATTTTACACTTTGAAGTTTTAAAAGTCAGAGCGCCAATGAAATACAGTTTTAAAAGCAAACCTTTACATGAGTTAAATGAGTTGTGAACTTTGCTCTTAAAAAGGCAGGTCAAATTAACTCTTCTGAATGGGTGGGGGATAGGTCACAGACAGAACAAGTCTGGTACAGATGGGAAGTATGTATCTTGACTTCTTATCTAGTGCACCAATTTTCTGTACATGAATTCTACATTCATCCCTGCTCGCCGGGGCAAGTCTGAAGTTCTTCCTGTGAGCACAGATGCATTCTGCATTAGTATGTCACATCTCAACTTCAGCTGTCAGCCATGCAGTAACTTATAACAATAGTAATTTTATTAGTGAATGTCTTTGGTCCAGCAGAAATTCATGCACGACAAAAACCCAAGCTGTTTCCAAAAGCAGTAGAGCTTTCAGGTTAAAAAAAAAAAGACAATTTTTTTTTTAAAATATCCTTTCCCTTTAGGAAAGAATAAAATACATTTAGCAACTTTGAAACTTCCTTAACATGAAGCTGTAAGAAATTATAAAAAGCATATTGTGCCAGATACAAAAAATAATGTTTCCGACCACAATGAGGATTTAAATATAGTAACAATGAAAGGCCAGCAGTAGCAGAATGGTCATTATGAAGTTTTGCTTGTTTAGTTTAGTACAAAAGAATATGCCAGCACTGTTACAGAAACGTGGTTTTACTTCTCCCCTCCCCCTGCATCCCCCCCGGATTAACATGTCTTTGCTAAATTTGCATGCAAGTATCTGATATTTTTCCCCATTTTTATAGCTGCTGTTTGGGATAGACCAATTTTTTTTCCTTAGCATTTTTGAAGATTGCATATCACAAATGGAGTGACCTCACTGAGTGTGGAAAATCTGTGGATGGAAATGATAACTCTCAGGGATCTTTCAGGGTTGGACTTTCACATAATCTTCAGTCTAAAATAATAAAACTAGCTCTATTTGGGAAGTGACTATTTGATTATTTTATTTTCCATGGAAAAGAGAGCTTAAACAGCAAAGCTTGGATCTGGATCTGAAATGTAAGGAACTTCAGTGATGTTGGTATGCAGAAGTTTGATTGTGGCTTTCTCCAGCTTTTTTTAAGAGAGAAAATAAAATGCATTGATTGTTATTTGAATAGATTGATGTTTGTTTGTTTGTTTCTTTTCTCTCTAGATGTCAGTAAAAAGATGTCAGAGGAAGAAATGAAGAACATAATGAGGCTTGGTTATATCACTTCATACTCTCAAAGTAGCTTTTAAAAACTTTTTCTTATATGCTTTCTAAAAGTGAATTCTTAGAACTAGGCATCCCTAAGCTTTAAGAAACAGTTAATGTCAACAGATAACATTGTTGAACAAGCTGGGTGCTAATCATATGTGGCTTCAAATTCTATCGCTAATACAATATTGCTTTGTAAGGCCTTTTCAGGAAGGTACTTGAAGCACATGTGTAAATGTAAGCACGTGAATAGTCCAATGGGTCTGCTCATGTGGTTACATGATTTGCTGGGTGAGGGCCCAAGGGCTCAAGCCTACAAGGTGCCGAGCACTCTGACTCTGATCCAGCAAAGGCACATACTCGCATGCTTAACTTGCAATATATGAGCAGTCCCACTGACACATTTGCATTTGTGATATCCATAAAATTCATGCGTAAAATTAAGCACATGCTTAAGTACTTCGCTGGATCAAGGCCAGAGGTTTGAGAATCAGCTCCTAAAAGATGCTGTGTTTTTGTAAGATTTTAAATGATTTTCAGTCTTTTTATAAAGCTGCTGATTAAATGGTGACGATTTCAATTTTAGAAGATTCGGTTACATAGCTACATATATTGTTGAGGAGTGTCTCTTATGTTTTAGGCTCCAAACTCTGCTGGGAAGCATAATTTTCATTACAGATAGGAAAGCATTAAAAATTGGGCAAAAAAATTTCCTTGCTGCTAAATTCTGAAATTGGGAATAAATTAAAAATCTATTATGTAAGTAAGCTCCACCCTCACCTCCTGAAATTATAGTATTTGATTTGCATCATTCTACAATGTTTAGGCTTGAATCAGTGTTTTCCTTTTAAAGACAGGAGTTTAAAAATATGATCATAACAAGGCTGAAAGCTAATATTTTTGTAATGGATAAGATTCTGAAAATGTGCATTTTATGATACTAGAACTAAACCGATGGTTTTACCTTTTTACAGATTAGTCCATTTTGTTGGATTATATGGGGGCAGTGGAAAGCCAACAAATAATGAGAAAATCTTAATTTCTGTGCATGCATGATAAATTTTAGGGGACTGAGTTTCAACCAAACTATCCTTGTGAGAATATTTAGAATGTAGATTGTATGTGGAAGAATAGCGAGATTATATGAGAGGACATAACTGCCCTACATGGTCCAAAACCCACTACTTAGTAACATGCACTGTAATTGTTTCTGTCAGGCATATGGTATATGTTTGCAAAAATGATTGCCTTTACCAAACTGCTGTTAACATGAAATTTTGCAAAATAAATGTTGTTAACTAGTAATTAACAACAGTTTTAAAATGACTGGCCATATATTTCTATGAATCTTAACTATGGGCCCAACTGACCAAAGCACTTAAGCAAGTGACCTATATGTTTACATAAAGCCTAAATATGTGTATGAGAGTGACGAGGTCGGTGAGGTCATATCTTTTATTGGACAAACTTGTGTTGGTGAGAGAGGCCAGCTTTTGAGCTTGGAACCTTGTGTCTAGCTGTGACATGCTGAGTACCTTACTCAGACCTGAAGAAGAGCTCTTTGTAAGCTTCAAAGCTTGTCTCTGTCACCAATAGAAGTTGGTCCAATAAAAGTTATTACCTCACCCACCTTATCTCTCTAATATCCTAGGACCAACACGACTACAACAACACTGCAAATAAATGTAGTATTGAGGGGGGAAATATTTTGGCCCAATTCTGCAGCCATGTGTCATGCCTAGGGAAGTCAATGAGAGTTCTGAGTAGAGTTGATTGGAATATTTCTGGGAAACTACATTTCAACAACAACAAAAAGCGGGGGTGGGGAGGGAGAGATGATTCAGTTTTTGTTTCAGTTTCTGACCAGCTCCAGTTTTGAATAGGAAAGGAGGATTGGAAAGGAAAGTATTGCAGGACTAAGCCCTTAAATGTTTAAGACTCTTCTATGAAATGAGTCATTTTATGAACTTTTCTTTTAGAATTCTATACTGATATTGTCTCTTTTATTGGCTTTACACTGGACTAGTTAGCACTGATCACTGTCACTTGTCATGGCTGGTTAATGTGTATTTTAATATAGATTTCAAGGTATTCTTGTGTGGAGGATTCAGCAATTTGATGAGAGTCTAAACTGCATTTTCTGTTTTTGCTAACTTATTCAAAATATGGGATGTATAAATATTACAGTATACTTCATTAAAGGGTATGGTTCAGTTTGTGTATTGGATTGTATTTTTAATTTAAGTAGGACAAAGAAATATCCTTACCCATGGAAACTTATGGAATAGCCTTTGTTGGTCATTGCAGTAGTTTCACATGGAAAATAAAATACAGTCAACTAATATATTAGTCTGTGGTAGGTAATCAAGTGGTCAATTCTTGAACTGAGTGGAGTAAAAATAAGTTTACTAACATATACAGGAAAAAATGAATCATGGTATAAGTGGGTACAAATCTAAAGGTTCACAATGGCAAATTCAGTAATACACTTAGATCCATGCTTAAGTACTTTTCTGTATTGATGCCTGCGTATTGTGTGCATCTATTTATGAATTTGCTCAGGGCTTTGGAATGCGAGAATAAATGCCTCTGAGGTGGATGGCTGGGAAGAGGTCATATGATATCCATGTAATTTATCACATAGATACCACCACCATATACATAGTAAAATGTATGTATGTGTACATACAGAACTGTTCTGAAGTGGTAGCCAGTTTCTTTTCTCTGACTTTAACAAAGAACTGTTAATCAGACATAGGGGATGAGTTGTATGTTTGCCAAAACATTATTTTGGTGTCTCCATGAATATGTGCTAAATGCTGACAAGTTATCGGAACTGTCAGGAGACTTAATTTACTCCATTTTCATTTTCAGACACCAGAGAACAAGGTGCTAAGGTGTCATTGTTCATTGGTGGTCAAATCTATATATTAGTGTTAACAAGAACCAAACAAGAAAGTAAACAAGGTTCAGATCTCTTCACCCATCTTTCAGCTATGTATGTTTTTCTTTAGGATATGTGCTTTTATTCCCACAAAGGATGGAGCAGGAAATCATTGTTATCACTAACATTAAAGGAAAACAACACCCACATTGAGCTTAGCCCAGCAGGAACAAAAAAAAATATTGTTTACATTGTTCTACATTTTCAAAGCACTATAATGAAGGCCTATAATACAACCTCATTTATCCAAAGCTCAGTTTTCTGAAACTCTCTGTTATCCAAAGCAGGGTCATGTCTCCCAATCTCTGTTACATTGAAAATTGCCTTGATTATCCACAACCTCGGTTATCTGACATTTGGAAAATAGAGATTGTATTGTAGTTAAAATAATACTCCTCTGAGGGTAGGCAACTACTATCCCTATTTTGCACATGTGGGAAATGGATAGAGATTAAGATTGGGACGTTTAGGTCTAGAGCCAGAGTCAAAGTTTGCAGGTTGGGCTTGTATCTAGAATATGATTACTGAAGGATTAATATCTCGGTTTGTTTCCACAACCAAAAGTTGCTGCAGTTCTTTACAAGTGAAGTTACTACTGTATAATTTTGATTTTAGCAAACACCAAGTATAACAGCTGTTATCTCCCGGGTCATAATGTGTTCGGCCAGTTGCAGTAGATGGTATGTATAAGGGCCTGACTGTACTGCCATGCTAGCCAAACACGTCCATGGGATCAGAGTTTGCTGGATGCTACCACAACCTCTGGAATCTTGCAAGAACTCCACTAGATACAGTAGTTCTCTGTGCCTGCTTCCCCCTCATCCACCCATCTAACACGTGCACAACACAGGGCAGAATCTTAGGGCACGGCTACATTAGAGAGTTTACAGCGGCGCAGCTGCACTGCTGCAAGCTCTGTAATGTAGCCGCTCTAAACCAACGGGAGAGAGCTCTCCCATCGGTTTAACTACTCCAGCCCCCACTGTCCACACTGGCGCTTAGGTCAGTATAATTTATGTCGCTCAGGGGGGTCATAAGCGACATATGTTATGCCTGAGCGACATAAGTTATGCCGACATAACCTGTAGTATAACATAGCGTTCTGTAGTGTAACATAGCCTTAGCCTACCTGTCTTTATGCTGTTCCAACATAGGCATCAATAAATGCCAAGCTACAATTCCATACTAAGTCACTAGGTGGCAATGACTGAGAGTTGTAGGGAAATTAAAACAGGGAAGGAGGAGTGAGTGCAGTAGAAAAGTCTGTAATGGATTCATTACGATAAAGAACTGCTGACGTAGCCAGTTGCCATCTGTGTCTCTTTTGCTAGCCAAGTGGTTGGAAAGCACAGCTTAGAGTCTGACCAAGAGGCAAACTGTAGGATGATTGTCTAGTGTGGTTTTCCTTTCAAAGGCGAGTTGTGATTGTTTTTTAAGACTAACTCTCTTAAGTTTCCCTTTCCGTGTCACTGTTCAGCGACCAGGAGAACTTGCCAATTCAGGGACAGGAGCATTTATGCAGCAAGGGAAGAAGAAACGCAAGAGGAGAGATGAAATAGAAGGAGTGAGAGGATGAGAAGAGAGGTGTGCTAGGCAGGACTGGGGATGGTTGCATAAAAAGTGATCCAAGATCCAATTCTCCCCATAGAATTCTTCCTGGTGCAACACGCTTCCAGCCCTCAATTTTTCCATGTATTTTACTATATCAGGAAACAATCAAACCACAGTAGGCAATTCCTCCAATCTCATGTCTAGAATATGTGAAAAGCATTAGGTAGTAGGTTAGCACTGCTTTTTAAAAAGCTATAACTCATTACAATAGTTGTACTATCCTGTGCTTGAACTTAATATGTTATTGGAACAGATGGTTGGGTTCTAGTTTAAACCAATAAGCCAATCAAAATAAATGAGTTTGCCAGTGATTCTTTACTATAATTGGGGCCACTACACTTCCAAGACTTTTCTTGGCCCTTTTCTGTAGCTTTTTGACTGATTCTATGGTACTGTTTATTTTTACAGTTGCCCAAGTCATGCTTGGCCCTTTAAAGAATAGATAGGAGGCATGCTCCCTCTCCCCAGAGAACTTGCAGTCTAATTTTAGACATGACCTAATGCGTGAGGGTAGTAAACGAACAAAACAGGGAAAGGGGTGACAAAGCGTGGCTTCAGACATGGGCAATCTGGGATGTGCTGGTGCACGCATTCTGCTAAATGTGTGTGTGTAATAGTTGAGATTTTCAAGGCCGAATTGGCCACATAACTGTCACTGGCGTTAATGGGAGCTGTATGGCTAAATCCTCTAGTGAGCTTTGGAAATATCTGATTCTATGTGGGTTGTGAATTAACTCACATTTTGCAGGTTCATGGATTCATAGACTATAAGGCCAGAAAGGACTATTGTGGTCATCTAGTCTGTCCTCCTGAATAGGACTGGATTAATTCCTGTTTGAACGCAAACATATATTTTAGAAAAATATCCCATCTTGATTTAAAGATTTCCAGTGATGGGACATCCACCACAACCCTTGATAAATTGTTCCAGTGGTTAATGTCTCTCTCTCAAAAATTCGCACCTTATTTCTAGTCTGAATTTGTCTCACATCAACTTCCTGACATTGGATCTTGCTATATCTTTGCTAGATTGAAGAGGCATCTATTATAAAATTTATTTTCCTCAGGTAGGTGGTTATAGACCCCATGATCAAGTCATTCCTTAACCGCTCTTTGTTACGCTAAACCAATTGAGCTGCTTGAGTCCTTCACTGTAAAGCAGGGTTTTCCAATCTTTTAGTCATTCCCGTGGCTCTTCTGTGAATCCTCTCCAGTTTAGCAACATCATTCTTGAATAGTGGACCCCAGAACTGGACACAGTATTCAAGTATTTGCGCCAGTGCCAAATACAGAGGTAAAATACCTCCCTACTACTACTCAGTATTCCCCTTGTTATACATCCAAGATTCACAGTAGCCCTTTTGGCCACAGTATCACAGTGGAAGCTCATGTTCAACTGATTATTCACCCTGACCCCCCCGGTCCTTTTCAGAGTTTCTGCGTCCCAGGGCAGATGCCCCCATCCTGTAAGTGTGGTGTCATGCTCTGGTCAGGGTTTGGGGGTGCAATCCAAATTGGTGAGGCAATGTGCCACTGCCTGCCCTGTAACCGCGGGTGCCTCACAATGCTTTGCAGTTGTAGCTCCCAACATGGGCTTCTTGCAACCAGCCTACCAGCATGCAGGTCACACCCGGAGCATCTGTGTAATACTGCAGCCCTAGCCCAGCAGCTCTGTCCCCAGCAGCCTGTCTGCCAGAAACCAGTCACACTTCAGCTTTCACCAGCCCACACGCCCCGTCCCAAATTTCCTCCAAACCATGTGCCCTGAAGCATCCTGCACTCTCCTGGACAGCTCAGAGACATACTAAGGTTTGTTGCTCCTCTAAAGAGATAAAACTGCATCACAGCTTAATGGGGGGTAAATACACCCTTCCCTTTAAACACACCACAGAGTTGGTTTATGGTAAAAATGAAATAAATTTATTAACCAGATATACATAGGATTAAATGAGTTTAAGTATAAGGAGTGAAGATAGAAAGTTACAAATAAAACAAAACAAAATACACTTCTAACAGTCTCTAGCAAGATGCAGGCTTTGTTCAAGATGGTTTCTCTTACCAGTCATTCTTCTCCCCAGTCATAGCTGACTTTCCCTTAGTCAGGACCTTCCGCAAAAGTACCAGGTCCTGGCTTCCCTTTTCGTTGTAAGTAAAAGATCTTTGCCTAAGCAGAAATCTATAAACCAATATTCAACCCCACTTGGTGGAAGGAATCCATCTTTCTCAGTCTGCAACAGCTCTGGCCTCCTGTGTCTGTCTAGTGATGGATGCCAAAGATGTCTTCTGTCCTTGCTTGTATCGCCCAAATTTCAATGACTGCTTCAGGAGGCAGGAAGCCCTCCTGGTGTGCTCAGCTTGCTGTGTCCACCAGGAAGCTGGCCTCATGCAGTTCTTCTCTTCCCGTGGGCTTCCCATCCCCCTGTATGTAAATGAAACTTCCATTGGTTTGATTCTCCCATGCTTAATTCACCCCTCCTGTCCTGGTAGGAACTGGCCCTTCCTTTGTTTGGCCACACGCTTTAAAATGTAATATCAATGAGTATTCATAAGTCCTCCTCTGGTGTTCATACATTTCACAGTGATAGTAATCACTAGTGTGTCACTAGCTTTCAGGAAAGACCTCATTCCATACACTTCGTATGCAATATTACTGTATTATACATCAGCTGGTTCAGTTGCTTATCACTTGAGCTTCAGCCCCGTCTTTAGAGACCAGTAAACCTTTGAAATGGGTTCTTCTGTAAAGTAAAACCCAGACTAAGCTTCTCTCTCCTGCTGGTTGTAAACACCATGCTGTCTTCATGGCCATCCCTAAGGGAGTGCAAGGCCTGGGACATAGGCCCCGAGTTTCTAATCTGCCAAGGGGTGATGCCCAGGCCCCACCCCCACTCCACCTCTTCCCCACCCAGTTCTGCCCCCGAACGCGCTGCGCCCTCACTTCTCTCCCCTCCCCGCCCCAATGCCTCCTGACGCCACAAAACATCTGATCCGCAGCAGGCGGTAAGCACTGAAAGGGAGGTGGAGGCACTGATCGGTGGGACCCGCTGGTGGGCAGGAGGTGCTGTGGGGAGGGGAGGAGGAGATTCTGGTAGGGGGGCTTCTCCCCCGCCCCGCCTGCCACTCACCTCCCAATTCGCCTCCTCACCCCGTTCATCCACATGCCTCCCACCTCACCTCCCTGCTCGTGGGGCCCCACAAAGCGCCTGGGGCGGTAGCCCCAATTCACCGTACCCAAGGGATGGCTCTGGCTGTCTTCTCCACCACTTGTTAGTGTGAAATTTGCCTTTACTCCCTTGTTAGACTGATGTCTGTTTACTGCTTATATTTAAATAGAGGTAAACACACATTCCTTTGTTTAGGAGAGACCTGTTTCACAATTCCCCTGACATACCCAGTTTACACACGCTTAATTATAATTCCAGCATATGTTCATAACCTTAATACCCATTATGTACATACATGACACAAAATATTAATGATCAGTGAGTTATTTATTTTCAAATGATACCTCACAAGGCATATTTTGTGCAAAGATTATTACAGTAGTGTATAGGGTGTGAATACAGTGTCACATACAGTCTGCTTTCTTTGTTACTTTATGTATAACTTTACAGCTGGCCGTATTGTTTGCTTGCACTCAGTTTACCAAGCAATCCAGATCGTTCTGTATCAGTGACCTGTCCTTTCGTTATTTACCACACCCCCTAATCTTTGGGTCATATGCAAAGTGATGATTTTATATTTTCTTCCAGATCATTGATAAAAATGTAAAATAGTGTAGGGCCAAGAACCCGTGATAGAAATATCACCACCCCCGAGGGTGATTGCTTGTTTGCAATTACATTTTGATACCTGTCAGCCAGTTTTTAATCCATTCAATTGGTGCTATGCTGATTTTGTATCAATCTAGTTTCTTAATCAAAATGTTGTGCAGTACTAAGACAGATGTCTTAATACAGACGTCTATTTCGGCAGTATTATTACTATTATCAACCAAATTTGTAATCTAATTTTAAAAAAACAAGTTAGTTTGACAGTATCTGTTTTCCATAAACTCATGTTTCCTGTGAACGCTAAGAGCAAATGTAA
The DNA here is from genome assembly GCA_037349315.1 of Chelydra serpentina. NCBI lineage: Eukaryota > Metazoa > Chordata > Testudines > Chelydridae > Chelydra > Chelydra serpentina. Next base: position 55,213,486 of record JBAIAC010000004.1, on the reverse strand, counting down.
GAAGGAAGACAGGGCCGGCTCCAGGCACCAGCAAAACAAGCTGGTGCTGGGGGCGGCACATTTCTAGGGGTGGCATTCTGGCACCGGCCATGCCGCCCCTAGAAATGTGCCCCCTGGCCGGCCGCTCCAACTCACCTCAGCTCTGCGCCGCTTTTCGCAGCGCGCGAAACAGCTGTTTCGTGCGCCGCTTCTATCCCTCCCTCCTAGGCTTAAGAGCCTGGGAGGGAGGGGAAGAAGAGAACCCAAGTGGCCACGGCGCACGTCCCCCACCGCTCCCTCCCTCCCAGGCATGCCCCACTTGCCCCGGCGCTCTAGCCAGGGAGAGCGGAGCAGCCGGCATGCCCCGCTCGCTCCCCACCGGCGCTCCGGCCGGGGAGAGCAGGGCCACTGGCGTGCCAGCACGCTCCCCGCCGGCCGAGGAGAGCGGGGCAACCGGCATGCCTCGCTCGCTCCCCGCCGGTGCTCTGGCCGGGGAGAGCAGAGCTAACGGCATGAAGCGCTCGCTCCCCGCCGGCCGGGGAGAGTGGGGGCCGCGGGCATGCCGCGCTCCCTCCCTGCCAGCCGGGGAGAGCGGGGGCCGCGGGCATGCCGCGCTCCCTCCCCACCAGCCGGAGAGAAAGGAGGCCGCGGGCATGCCGCCCGCGCTTCGAGAGACGGGGTGGTGGGTTTTTTGGGGGGGGTGTTTTTTTTGTGGGGGCGGGGCGGCGTTTGGGGTCTTTTTGCTTGGGGCGGCAGAAACGTTAGAACTGCCCCTGAAGGAAGAGCATGGTGGCTTAGTGAATATGGGTCTTCCGTGCATATGGGATAGCAAGGAAGAAGGCATGGCGGTGACAGTAGGAGAAGGAATAAAGTGGGGTGTCAGGGCTAGCATTACTGGGAGGGTGAGGGGAGAGAGGGAGTACTGAAGGAGACAAGATCAGTGATGTGGGCATCCCAGATATAGTGAAGCCAGAAACAATTATACAGCCATAGAATTATGGATTGCCACAGGCCCTGAATATAATAATAAAGTTCTTTATGCTACTGAAATGCTTTAGAATGAATTATAACGTCAGAAAGTGTTTCTTTTACTAATAAACAGTTCATAATAGCAGAATTCTATCTACAGGAGCCAAGGTACTGAGCACCCAAACTCCACTTGGGCCTGAGCCCTATAAGGGTTCAGAGTCAGGTCTTACTCAGCCCTTATATAGGCAAAACTCAGAGAGGGTAAGGCTGGTTAAGCCAGTGGACCTGGCTTGGAGAGAGCTGTATTCAATTCCTGGCTCTGTTACAGCCTTCCAGTGAGACCTTGGGCGAGTCACTTACTCTCTGTGCCCTAGCTGTAAAACAGCAATAGTAATCTTTCCTTTTTCCCCACCCTCTGTCTTGTCTACTAAAATTGTAAAGGCTTTGGGGCAGGACCTTGTTGTGTTTCTACAATTCCTAGCACAATGGGGCCCCAATCTCTGCTTGGGTCTCTCTGTATTACTGTAATACAAAGAATAAGAGGCTTTGCCTGACTGAGGACTGCAAGTTTTGCACATATAAAATTCCCATTAAATGAGTACATCTCCCATGGATAGTGCAATGGGATGTGAGTGTCTCTAAATCTATTAAATAGATCCATTTTATAGAATACTTACAATTTTCCATTTAAACTGATGATTGTGCACATAAGCCTGCTTTAATACACATGCATTTACTGGTCTGTGTTGGGTCAAATATTTATTTTAGAAGCAGACTGTTTTTAACGTATTTTATTCTTTGGGCCCAATCCTATTCTCAAACCTATTGATTTCAATAAGGGAATGATAAGAACCCCTTATGTCTGCATTCGCTGACTGCTAGCGTCGTACTGCTGTTGGTCTGTTACAACCTGGGAGCAGCAGGAGGCTACTAAGCAAGGGCACATGAGAGCTGCACAAAAGATTGCTGAATAAAACCCTGTAACACACAACAAAATAACCACGTAGGAAGACTGTACAGCATAAGGATTTGAAATGAATTTCAGCCAACGTATTCTGTGTGCATCGCATTACAATTACAAAACACCCAGCTGAGTGGAAAGCCCACTAATTATTTTATATACTGCGCCAGAATTGTGCATGGCCCTTTATAGACAAATAACATTAATGCTCCCTGCCCTGAGAAACTTACAAAGCCGAAGGATGTATGGTTAAAAGTAAAAGGCGTTATTTAATAAGTCTGATGTGCAGCATTGCCCACAGCGCCTGTTTTTGCACTGTCGCCTGTTTAAACAAATTCCTAACAGGAGGAAAAATATTAAACATACTTGACCATGTTCATTTAAATTGAAGTGGAGCGAAGATGTCGTGGAAAGCATTTGTCTGTATTTTAATAGGTTCCTTTAAGCCTCCTTTACAACGATGAGTTAAGTGATCTCGTTGTCATGTCATTATCATATTTTGAAGTTAAACAGCTACATGATCTATGAACTCTCATCACACACTTAATTACTCCTGCGCTTTCCCCCTGTTCTTGAAATACATTATATTTCTTTGGCAGTCCGCCGGGAGCAATGACTACTTTTGTGACAGCGACATTACCAGTGGTGTAAAAATCTATGCATCTGTCAGGTTTCCCCATGTGAAACATAATTGCTTAATTTCCATTTGAAAGTACATCCCTGACATTAGAACAACGTAGACGCACCAAGGATAACAATGATTTCCTGACACCTACAATGGGGCATAATGTGGTAATAAATATGTGTGCAAAATGAATGCTCTGTGCACAGAGGGAGCAGGTCTGAATTTACAGCTGCAGATGAAGTGTTCCTCAGGAAAAAAAAATTATAAAAACCAACAGATTAGCATCAGTGTGAGTCTATGTCAGCCAGATGGCTTGCTGTGGAAAAAGAGCTTCCCTGCTTTATTCCAGTAACCCTGCCTAACAGGCTGAATGTCTGAGATGAGAGGGGGAAAATGAGCTCATTCAGCTGGTTTTTTTTTGTTTTTTTTTTGCCTATGTCCAGCTTAAGCTGAAGCGAAGGAGGCAGCTTGAAACGAACACAGAAGTTGTACCTGAACAATGATGTGTTAGACTATATTTATAATTCAGTGGCAGGGGCCAGGAGATCTCAAAGTCAGGCATTCGAACATTCAGACGGGATAACATAAAAGCAGTGGCAGTAAAGGTGGAGCAAACCCTTGTGATATTCCTGAAAGTGCTAAGCCAACATTGTGCTGCAGGATTTAACGCTATAGGCCAAACCTTGGGCAGACTGGAGTGTTTAGAAATCTATATTCATACAGGGGAAGGTATTAAGGAAATTTGTGTCAAAAAATAATTCATTTTCAAAACTGGCTGCCAAAAGTTAGGCTTCTAAATTCATAGCGGCGAAGAAGGTTGGTTTTATAATTACAGCCCTGCCTGAAATTCAGGTAGTCTGAGTTCAAAGACTGACCTCCACAGACATCCTGTATGCACTTGGACAAGCCACCAAACACCTATCTGCCTCAAATCCTCACCTATAAATAATTTATTTCTCCCACCTTTCTCGATCTTGTCTATTTAGACCATATGCTCTTCAGAGCAGGGACGGACTTCTACTGTACGTTTGTATAGCACCTTGAACAATGTGCCTTGGGCTCAATTGGTGCCATAACATACAAATAATAACTTTTTGACAAGTTAATAAAATTAGCCTGATTTTAAAGTGCTGGGTGCCTGCTCCCATTGATTGTGGAGAGATTTGAGGCTGCTCAGCAGGTCTGAAAATCAGAGAGTTTATAATGAGGTGAGTAAATGTAGGCACCCATTTTTTAAAATCGTGGTCATAGTGTCCATCTCTCTAAAGAGAGGTGAGAACATAATACTGTATTTACAGTAACACTTTGCTAGTCAAGTATCATTTCAATAAATTTCTGATAAGGCAGTTACTTAACCAGGCAGCTGCTTTGGATAATGTACTTTGCATAACAGGGATGAAGGCCTAGAATTTCTGGATTCCAGTGGGAACGAAGCACACCTTGGGAGCTGTGACGAGAGTGCTCCTGAAGAAAGGCCATAGAAGTAATCAGAGTGACTGCTACACACTGTCTGGCTGTTAGATACAATGAGTAGGAGAGAGTCTTTTTCCTCTCAGTAAAAGAGTGGGTCAAGGCCTCTATCTAGGATGGAGCTTGGTGCAGTTGGCAAGAGTTGGGTTGTTGTTTATGCTGCATGGATGAGGATTCCTTGGAAAATGAAGGGACAAATGAGGCCCCCTAATTGCTTGGATGTTTACCTTAGATTTGGTTTTATGTAGACACTAATGCTAAATGTGCTTAGAGTATCCACCCCTTCATTCTCTGCCTGTCTTTGGCAGTGAGTGAATGTCTGTCATGTGAATGTCTACAAAAAATTACCGTTTTAATGACCTGTTTGCTTCAATTAAGGCTGTGCTATTCTCTTTCCAAAGAGGGGAGGGGGGAGCAGATCAGCAGGACCTGTGAGCAGAGCATTTAAGGGGCCAGCTGAAATGCAATGTGTGTGGATTTGGAAAGGCTGTGTGATGAATCTGTGACATTGCAATATTTCAGTCATCACATTTCTGACTCTGGTTCATGCATCATTTGCTATGAAAGTTTTGAGATTTTAATCTGTGTTTGAAGAGTAAATTGATACAGTCTAATCATTTAGAATCTCTGGCAAATGACCAAAGTGTATTATGTTAAGTGTATGTTATGTATTATACAAGCTGCTTGCTGAAAATTAATTGAGTATTCCCGTGCTAGATAATGTTTCTACTGTCCCTGGAGCCCATCCCTTTGCGTGTGAGTGTTTTCCCAAGTGCAATGCAGATGTCAGAGAAAAGGTGAATATATAACATATGTAAAAGACTGGCTTTGTTACACACAATATAGTATCAAGCATTCTAACCCTATTTACTGGCTTGTGTGGTTGTTGATTTGTCTACATAATGTGTAGTAGGAAAACTGCTGCGCACAAAATGAAATGTATCTTCAAAAGCAGCAAAGTAAAGGCAAGCCTGTGCCACAAGACTATTAAATAAAAGCCCAGATGTGTTCACATTCCCTCCTATGACTTGTATGACTTGGCATGTGGATTACCCCATATAAATGACAGATTTAAGTGCTCAGTCAATATAGGTAGGAAATTTGCTATTGTATTGTGTCTTAAAGAGTCAGTTGTTTATCTATGTAATGTTCATCTTCCCTCTTTTTCCTGAAGTGCCCTTGAGACAACTCTCTGATCAAATGTGTAGAAACGTGTTCATTCTCAAGCCTAAGCATAGAGGGAGAAGGTCATTCATTTCCCATGAAGAGAGAACAATCCATGTAATTTGTGTCATTTCCCCTTTGATTAAAAATATGGGAGAGGGGGGTCAGTTCATCTCTCTTGAGCCCAGATAAGGTGAAGCCCCAGGATGACTGGGGGGAAGAAATGGGATTTGAAAGGCCCTTGTCCTCTCGTGAAAGGGCCATGACTATATTCAGTGGGTTTAGTATGCTCACTGACTTAGAGGATTTGATATAATAAGAAAAGGGATTCTTTGCAGTGCAGCTTTCATCCCAGCTCTTGTATATGTGGCAGAAGTAATATGTTGCAAGACAACTTCTAATCATTTGACGCCTTTCATTAGGATGTTGAGTATAAACAATAGAAAATTAAATACTCTTGAGCTTGCCTGCCAATGTGGTTCTTCAACCCCCCTCCTCTAGGGCAGTGGTCCCCAAACTTTTCACAGTCAAGCCTCCCCTTACCCTGTTTGTGCCCAGCCTCCCGGAGCCAGGCTGGGAGTGGGGCCAGGGCTCGGGGGGGGGGGGGGGGGCATGGACAGAGGTCAGAGGCTGAGGCTGGGGCCACAGCTGGGGTGCGCCGGGAGTGGGACTGGGAAGGGACCTGCGGCCAGGGGGCGAGGCTGGGGGCAGGGCCAGGACGGAAGCCACAGGTGAACCACAGTGGGGGACCTAGGCTGGGGATGGGGTTAGGGCTGGGTCCAGGGCCACGTCTGGGGGCGGGGCTGGGTGGCACTCCTCCCTACGCCCCAGGGAGGCTGGCCCAGGCCCTTTTGGGGACCTCTGCTCTAGGGGTAAGAAGCTAGTTCAGTCTGTGTGCCCATCAAATGTTTGGACTCTGGTGGTGATATTGGGACCTGGAATGGGACTGCCAGCTCCTTTCACATGGGCCATAGTACAGCCTTTAGAACTTAACTGTAACTCACTTTCAATATGGGAGGCACCCACTGGAATCACTTAGCTAGTGGGGAATGCTTGTGTTTCATGAACATCTCCCAGAGCCAGAACTGGGGGAAGGGAGCTTAGAGACAAGGGGGACTTTCATTTTAGATTGACATGCCAGAATAGGGAATTTTGGGAGCTCCGCGACCCAGCTCTCCCACTCACTTATTCACTGTGTGGCCTTAGGTGAATCATTTCACCTTTCTACCCCCATTTCCTCTTATGTTAATTAGAGATAATTATCTGCAGTGGGAGATCTCACGATGAAATGTGCTGTATTATGTCACTGCGCAACCAACTCACCACAGGCTGGTCATGAGGACAGAACCTGGGAACTCCAGCAGCAAAAAGAACAAGCAGCCAATGCTCAGCTAACGGGGTTAACTGTTAGCCCACAGTAGCAATCTCAGGCTCTTACCCTCCATTTGTGCCAGCCACTAGAGGGAAATATGAGCACACAGTTAACTAATGAGTTATACATCAGCAAACGTCTGAGCCGCTCAGAAATCTGAAGACGGCCACTTTGTCATGTTGTTATCAAGTGGGGATAGAACCCACGATCCTCAGTCCCTGTTATTTTAGCTAAAGGAATAAACGCCGATAGAAGTAGGTAGCAACTCTTAAGTTGCTATATGTGCCAGTCACTAGAGGGAGACATGATCACAGACACTTAGCCAGCAATTTACACGCACCAATTATTACTGGGTCTCAGAATCACCGAGCTTCAGTTTTAACATAATTTCAATGCTGGAACCCAAGAAGTCTGGGTCAGTATTACCTCTGTGCCTTCAGGATAATGCAAAGGATTTGATTTGTGTAAGTATTCAGGTAGGTTATACATTCTGTCAAATGATGTGGTACTTGTTAATATTACAAAATACTATTTGACTAAATTAGCTACTTGGTCTTATTGACAAGCCAAGCAACCAGAGCTCTGTCTTCATTTAAGATGCAGTTGTTGTATCTTAGGTAATATCACATTTTTATATTAAGAGCCAACTGGGGAGGACACATACAGTATTAGATTACTTTTTAATAAGGAACAAAAGCTCATCTGTTTCCCTTGAAAGCAAAAGCACTGAATTCACCTTTCTTACTACAGTATTGGATTTCTTAATATCAGGAATAAAACGTTATTATCTTTCATTACAGTGCTTGATAACAAATGTTCTGAATTTTATTGTTCCTTATTTTCCTTTTATTACAACAAAACACAAAACCTAGAACGTGCATTGCCATCGCTAAAGGGCCGTGATCTCGTCTGATCTGAAAGCTGCTGTTCCCCATCATCCTTTGTACGCTCTCCATTACACAGCCTGGCTTCAGCCTCTGACAGATAACAAGTGAGAACAAAAAGAGGTGTGAAAAAAAAAAAGAAGTGAAATCGCCAAGGAGTCCCCCGCTGTGAACAGAGCCAGCTTTTTAGCCATCCCAGGAGGAAACACTGACAAAATTGCTGATACCCTTTCTTAGACTCTGGCTTTGTCCCAGGAGAGCAGAGATTCTCACAGGCAAAGCTGATGCATTCAATTCTGCTTTATCTGACGGAGCAGCTGTTTTGTTTCTGAACTTTTATTGTCACTTGACATGTATCGAGTTCTGTACTTCTGTGTAACAAAAGCACCAACAAGAGCTAAAATCTCTAAGTCAAAGTGTGATAGAAACCTGCTCAACTAACTGGTGGAGAGATGGGGAAAAGAAAAGAGAAATGGAATATACCCGGAGTCAAGGAATGAGCATGAGGTGGCTAGCAGGAGAGCACAGGCTAAAAGGGAACTGGAGGAGGGTAAAGTCCCTAAGGCATGCATTGTACCACTCAACACCCACCCTTCCAGCAGTTTAAAAGCATTGATTCTGGCCTACAAAGTTATGTTCTAGGAGCATGGTGGCTGCTAGTCAATCCATCTATCATAACATGGGAGCACCTTCCACATAACTCTGATAATAGCAGTGGAGTCCTTAGTGGAGGCCTTCATGGCTCAGAAAGAGAATTGGGGGCGTTGAAGTGAGGAGAAAACAAAGAGATTCATAGAGCTCCATCTGGGAGGAAGAATTCTCTTACTTTTCAAAGTGAGGATGCTGAAACGCAAATAGCTCTGAAGGTAGTGACTGCAAGGTAAATTTGTATGGCATCACTAAAAGCTATACTGCTGATTAGAGACACCCCTATAATGTGACAGCGGAAGGCTCTGTCTGCACAAAGTACAGTAATGTGACTGCTTTAACAGCTGTACTTCAGCATCATCAGAGTATGAATAAAGCTGGTTATAACAGTGTTTGGCCAGGCATAGTGGATGAGGCCAAATCAGGTTATTGAAGCTACTTTAACTTGGGTTGAGATTGCAACAGAACATGCTTTAACACAGTTTAATACTGCTCAAACCCTGTGATCTGGCTACAAGAATAGTGTTTAAACCTTGCATAAGCTGTAAATCCTGATTCTTTGCCTTGTGTAGGCCAGTCAATGACCCAACTACATTTATGCCTAGATTTTCAAAGGCCTTGTTTACAACATTGATTTGCCCAGGGTGCAACATTGGTGGACAGCCACTGTGCAGGTACAAACCCCTAGTGTAGACAAGCAAAGCCACTGTAAGCTACAATCTGCACTGGTGCTGTTTACTCCAGTTGCAAGCAGGGGAAAGCTGAAACAGTACAAGTCACTAGGGGTTTTCAATGGTGTAGCCACCTCAATACAAAAGGCTGAAATCCCCAGTGTGGACATGGTCTAAGTCACTAATCATCGTGGTGAGCAGATGAGACATGACAGCAGACTGTTTTGGATCATCTTCCCCTCTCTTTATGTGAAATAAAGTAGTAGGAGTATTTTGAAACAAATCCTTGATGTACTCACCATATGCAAGGCTGCTGCTGGTGAGCAGCTGCTGGCTGTCAGCGTACTTCAGAACAGCAATAGTCTTGCTGGCTAGATTTCCCAGAGCATCTGCCTCTACAAGAAAGGGGAGGAAGGAGACCACACATGTGACAATGTGCACTGTCTATATTAGGCATTTATAGGAAGAGGAGCTTTGAAACAAAGGCCTGAAAGTGCGAATAGGAGAAGGGAAGACTTTCTGGGCTACATTTTTGAAAACTGGAAACTCTCCTGCACTCACAAAAAGGGTATGTGCAATGGTCTGGCTGCATTTGTGTGTGCAATTACCACAGTGGCAAATTAGGCACTCAAGTGGGTATGTTCCTTAACTGCCCTCCATTTTCTATGCTTTGACCCTAACTGTATCCCCAGAATGCATAGCATGTGTAGTCTCTGTTGTTTACCATGTGCTGACTAATGGTTGCACACATCTAGGAGTACACCATAAATCTGTGATGGTTTTCAAGTTCCCGAAGTTCAAAACAATTAGCTCTTGCCAGAAACAATCGGTCTTTTCACCGAGTTAGATGTGAAATGGGATCACATTTATTCACTTTTTGGTTACTGACATTCCTCATCTGTCAGTATTTCACAAGCTAAATAAGACAGTGGCCTAAAGCTGCATCAGGTGACATGTGAGCAAATGACGGTGCAAAGAGTTTTGCATCTGGACCAAAGTAGGGTGCCTACTTTCATAGCATCTTCATTGTGTTTTGTTTTTCATGGTTTCTGCAGCACAGAAACAACTATTCAACTGATGGGCTTTGCAAAGACAAACAGACAAGCTTATTTTGCAGCTAACTCCACTCCCTTTGATGGTTGAGCTGTGTTAGTCATGGATTCTCTTTGGCTCCCACTTGCAGGAGCCACGGCAGCGGAAGGTAGAAAGCGAACAATGCATGGCTCTGTTGAGAAAAGTCCTCTGCTCAAACAAACACTGCAGTGTGAGACATGGGACTGCTCCCATTCTACGTCCCAGGCTGGAGTGTTTGCTCAGGAAAAGGGACTCTTCCCAAGAGGAAGTGGTGCCATTTTGGCGATAATTGGGGAGAGGAGGTGGCAATTTGAATCTACTGCATAAGTCATGTTTCAAAACATTAATGGGTCCTTTTTAATTGTCTGTTTGCTCCCTCCTCCATCCCCAATCCTCTGCTGTAGCTTCAGACTCTGTAATCTCTGTTCCCCACTTTGCCTTATCTTTATGCTCCCCATTTCCCCTTCACACCCTCCCCTTCCTTCGTTCTCTTATTCCTCTGCACCTATTAACTCTCTCCTCTGCCCTCACACCACGCCCTTCTATGTTCACTTAAAAAACCCCAAATGATTAAAAAGAACTTGTAATGTTTGCCAGCCATCACCTTAATCACTCTGCTTATAGGTTATACCTTTATCCCTAAGTCCGTTGTCTGTCTTGTCTATTTAGGTTGCAAACTTTTCAGGGCAGGGACCGTGTTTCCATTTCTAACTTCTCAGTCTTCTAGAGCTAAGGCCTAGATCTAGGTCCATCTCTAATCTCTAGGTATTTGCCGTCTAACTTCTCTATTTCTGTTATTATTCTTTGCTGCCTATTTCATGATTAAAAGTAACTGTTTGTTCCCATCCCTATTATAGCATCTAAATGTTATTTTTTAAAAGTCACCCTATTATCTCACTTCCAAGTGGCAAGAATCTGAAATCTGAAGTCCTCATTAGCAGACACACACACACACACACACACACACACACACACACACACACAATACTTGGCCATAATGATGTAAATTATTGCATTTTTTGAGGTTTTCTTCTTTGGGCTTCTAATGAAGAAAATTTGGATTATTGGTTTCTTAGTTGAATTGAGCGGGTTATAATATAATTTTCAAGAATATAAAGACAACGTCCATTACATTTGATTACAAATAATTGTATTTTAGTCACATCTATATTGTCAGTTTAAAGTTACTCCCTAGAAAATGTAGTTTGTGCTGACCTTAGGCCTGATTGTCAGAGATACTAAGCACCAAAACTGTCATTTAAATCAGTGGAACTGCAAGTACCCAGCACTTCTGAAAAATCAGGCCCTATGGAACTAAATGATTGTTTGAGATGCTGTATTAAACGTTAGTTTGAGGACATAGATTTCAAACCTAGGGCAAGGATATAAGTATGCGATGTATGTGTAGGAGGCAAAGGTGTTCTCTATGAAGTATGAGCTTTATGTCGATAAGAGAAATATAATTTTGCATCCTATATATGGATTAAGACGTTTCTCTTAGCTCACCTGTCTGATCCGTGTGACTGGAGTGCTGCTTTTCTGCTCTCCCCATGATTTCATTCTCAGTTGCATATAGATTCTGCCTCAAAATATATGTGGTCATTTTTCCTTTGCCTTTCACCTCAATTTCTCCCCTTTCAACTATTTCGAAACCTTGATTTTGTAGAGCTCTGCACAATGGAAGATGTGGGACAACCATTAGGACAAAGAAGTCTAGGTTGGTATTTCGAGTGAGAAGGATGAAGGAAAAATTTTGCAGAACAATATTTGTAGGGTTGGATGCATTTTTTAGTGTTGTTTTTGTAAACAGAGCAACACTATCAAAGCAAAAGTTCATTGTTCTAATTGGGGTTGGCCTAGAAGCTAAGCTTCTGACTTGCAATCACTTTTGCACATGCTTAGCTTTCCACAGGCGACTAGTCTCTTTGACGTCACAGTGAGCAGATATTTATCATGTGAACAGCCTCTCTTATATTTTGTATTTTCCCCTGGCCTTTACATAAGAGCATCAAGCTTAGACCCCTGTCCTGCAAATACTTAAGCACATACTTAACTTTATACACAAGTATTCACAATGAGAGCCCAACTTAGACGCTCTTCTGTAAAGGCTGTTTACGCTGGGAAAGTACAGAACAGAAGAGGCGCTGTTTAAATGTTACATGATTGTTCAAAGTTACTCAAGACATTTCTCCAAACAGGAAGGTACTCAAGCCCCAATCCTGCAATGTGTAGTGCCCGGGCAGCCTGCTGCCCCCCAGAAAACCCCACTGACTTCAATGGGTAGAACCCCACCTGACTTCCACCCAGGGGCAGCAGCCTGCCCATCCACTGCACATCACAGGATTGGGACCTAACCAATCTGTCTTCAGTTGCCTCTTTGGCCATGGTGGGAAAAGTTCCCTGTCAACATAATGTGCAGAAAAGTGACCCTGTGAAAATAATGTGAGGTTCCATATTTGTGGCTCAAAATCAGCTGTGCTCACTTCACAAGTAAATATTTTTCCTCAATGCAAGTCCTGCAAACTCAGCCTCTGCTCTTCTGGCTTATGCATCATCACCAGTAATAAAGATTTGGCAGCTGAAATCCAACAAATCTGTTGATGATGCATGAGTCAGAAAGGAATCCAGCTCCCTCTACCAAAACTGTTTAGCTCTCCAGTACTAAAAGGAATAGAATATACTTGGTCAGCAAAGTTAGCTGAGGATGTACTTTATACGGAGCAGTTCTGTTTAGTTAAAACAGTATCATTTGTATAAAGTTACATTTCAGATTATAACTGTTCTTTACAGTAATTATTGACAGGGTGGAATGTTTTGGGTCTTTAAAATTTAGAATGTTCATCATGAGAGTTTCTAAAGTTCCATATTTAATTAGAAGCCACACATGAATTTGTATCAGGAATGCAGAATGCAGAGTCAAACATACCCTCGTTGTTTAGCTTATTTGATAGCATCTCTCCTGTGTTACATTAAAACAAGAAAATATCTTCATCCCACAAATTGCCTGTTGTTGGTTTCTGGCAGGAAAATCTTCATGGATTGAATGCATAAAAATTTGGATGGGCATTTGGGTAATGCGAGTGGATTGGGACTTCAGGTATGTATTTGATTGTGAACCTCTTTGGGTTTCATGCATAGAAGAGAGTAGACTGGATTATGATTAGTCCATAACATCATATTTATGTTGACTGTCAACCCAATCCTTCACCTCGTACTCAGGCAAAGCTGTCATTAAATACCACAGGAATTTTGCTGGACGTAGCAATGCAAGGTAAGACTCTTTCTTTATTATTTTGGGGCACGAAGTGTTGCCATGTTAAAAAGCTATTCACATAAATTACTTGTTGCTCTAAAAGGTAGTGTGGCTAAAAAGAAGCTCCTAGTTGGGGACCACACCTTCTTCACCCTGTCACTGCAGAGTGGTGACTATATGCCACAATCAAACCTTGTATGTGCAGAGTGCTTGTAAATAGGCACTTTGTGTGGGTGTTGCTTGAGCAACGGGCACCATTGCGTCACAGTTTAGGCACCATTGTGAAAATGAAACTTTATCATGTGTGTTTCCAGATTGAAAAGTACTGTGAGCTAAGTAGAGTTGGTGCTCTGTGCCTACATTGGCTCTCATCCAAGAGAGAAACTGTTTGTGTTATTAATGCTATAAGCAGAAGAGAAGGAGGAAAAGAATTCTGGGTTGTTTTGGGTCTCATTATTATTTAACCTTTTGGCACTACCTGAATGCTGTTGGGCTGAGATGGATTTTGTTAGGAAGTCCATGACTTTCCATCCGAGAAGCTGTGTTGACAGTGTCTCCAAACAAGCAATACCTGGGCATCTTCTCACCAACCACTCCAGCCAAAACTGGTCCAGTGTGGATCCCAACTCTGATCTGTCAATATAAACCCAACATGATATTTTGAAAATCACATTGGCTCTTCATTGTGATCATCAGTAAGATGTCAGCAGCCCACTCCATCCACCACCCCTTTGGATAGTACTGAGCAGTCTCTCCTCCATTCTGGGAACTAAGTATCCGTGCTAGAAAGACCATCAAAGACAACACGTGTCGTGTATTTTGGAAACTCTGCTTTTAAGGTATAGCAAGTCTAAAAAAAATTGTCTTACGGGTTTCCAGGAAAAGGATCTGATATTACAATTCAGCAAACTGAAATGGAAGGAGGACTGGCTGCATCTTCTGGTGTTCTCTGTATATCACACTTGTATTTCTGGCACTGCCAGACTGGGTGGATAGCGGGGCAAGTTCCATCCAGGCAGACAGTGGGCACAGCTCCCGTTGATTTCAGTGGGAAATTGGCACCTGTTCACACCAGGGCTGAACTTTATCTTGCATCGTACTAGGTAAAGCCTGAACCTGCCATGTGTCAATTAAACTGGTACAACAGCCATCAGTATCATCACACTGATAATATACCCAAAGGGATTTAACCATTGACCGGTGTAAAAGGTGTAGCTTTTCCCCAGCATGTGTGGTCTGTAAGACTTGAAACAAGAAAACAAACCAGAGCACTCTTGCACCAGAGAACAGCGGCACACAGCTCAACTAGGGTGAAATTCATCCCATGCAAAGGGCTAAATTTCACCTATGGACAGTAGCCCATTGCCTAATGGAAGTTGCATCAATGTCTCAGAATAAACCTTACCTCTACGTATACGACGTACATCATTCAATCTACCCACACTTAGCTTTGTCCTCTGTAAGCTGGCTGTTATCTCACTGCTTTGCTGTACATTATTGTCAAAGAAAATACTAATAAAAACTGGCTATGAAAACGCCCTGCATTGTTCTTTCTACAACACTATTCCCTCCTCTGGATTAGGCAATGGTCCTTTTTGGTAACAGTTCACACTGCATTTTTATAGTTGTGCAGTAATGATTTGTAAAATGGCTTATCCTTTCTCAAAAAAGCCACAGCCCTGCTCGGTGTTAAGCAGTTCAGACAAAGGAAAGGCAAGGTTGGAATAAATCAGGGTCAACTACTTTTGTTCTTGTTCGGGAGCCATTAACTGACTTGCTAATTATGTACAGACATAGATGCCAGTAAAGATACAGCAGATCCCAATGGACTTGCTCCTGCAAGCTGATGAACGTGTGCCTAAGTGCTTTGCTAGATTCCCGATTAGTGCTCAGCACCACGCAGAATTGGGGCCTAAGGCCCAATTTCAGTAAAGCACATAAATGCATTATTATTTGTATTACCGTAGCTCCTCAGAACGCCAGTCACAGACCAGGCCCCCACGCACTGTACAAACACAGCATGGGACCTAAACTCTTGCTTAAAGCTACTTACACACTTGGGCTGTGATTCAGCAAAGCACTTAAGTGCAGTACTTTATATCAAACTGAGTTCATCTGTTTCATACCTGAATAGGCTCTCCAGTGACTGGGTTCATCACCTCTCTGGCAGCAGTTCTCATACCCAGTGCAAAATTGGCCACTCTTTTGGCATGACTGGCAATAGGCACTGGGACTCCTCCAACTACCATGTATGCATCGCCTATTGTTTCAACCTGACAGACAAGGGGAAAAATGCAGTAGTCAGAAAGGGCCTGATTCAAAGCCCATTGAAGTCAACGGAAAGGCTCCTGTTGACTTCACTGGAGAGCAAAACACCCAGTCCTGGAAGGTGCTGAGTGCCTGGCTCTCCCATCGAAGTAACTGGGGGTTGGATTCGTTCATCATGTCACGGGACTGGGGATGAATCTAGGACTTCGCTGTATATGAAATATTTTTTCATTAGCGACAAAGGGTCCTGTGGCACCTTATAGACTAACAGAGGTATTGAAGCATAAGCTTTCGTGGGTCAATACCCACTTCTTCGGATGCCAAAGTTCATTAGTTTTATATACTTTATAAACTCTCCAGTGACAAACTCTTAGTTCCTGAATCTTCATGGTGGGGAGAATAGGGAGGTGGGATGGTCCCCAAAATTTTCATCTCAAAAGTTTGAAAAGAAGTCAAATTGCGTGTTGTGGTGATAGCCATTCTTCAATGTTTTAGCCTCTCTTTAGAATTTCAAATGTGGGAAACAAAAGTGCAGTAAAGAACAGCACTGAACAGAAGTAACAGAAACACTTACTTTATACACATTGTGAACACTGGTTAATCGATCAAACTTTGAATACATTGAATTCAGCATGTTCACGATTTGGATAGGCTCACAGGCTGAGCAGATATTTGTGAATGTCACTATGTCACTGAAGAGAATCGTGCAGGAATTAAATTCCCCTGAGGGAGAAATCAGATACGAGATGCATATTTCTTTATAAAAGCATCCACTGTTATTTGACTATGTCAATAATAAAAGTTGACAATAGATTTCTGTAATCTGCCAAATAAAATCCTATTGACTAGTTTGAGCCAAAGCACACAGAACTCAATGGAAAGATTCCTATTGACTTCAATGGGCATCAGATCAGGCCTAAAAACTAAGAACCTAAAATGCCCAAATTGTATTGAATTTCCATGGGATGTGGGCACCTGACTTCGGTAGGCTCCACTGAAATCCCAGCCTGAATATTTTAATATTTAAAGCTATATTGTCATAGCTGCCACAGTTCAGCTGTATCTTTTATCTGTTTGCAACATTCTTCTAATCCATTAGATGGGTTTTAAAAAAATATGGTTCCTATAATGTACTTATATAAAGTTATGCAAATACCCCAGTGACTATGAACAAACCTCTCCAGTTAAGACTGCTGGACTGGACCCAGAATGTCTTTTACACCTTGTTTTGCAAAATATCAATTTTTCAGTGAAGAGTTTAAGTAACTCTAAATTCAAGTTCACAGTTTTGTGCAGTCAAGTTCTGAAGCTCTGCTTTAAAGGCACAGACTAAATTTGTGCATGTAAATTGGGTAGATGCCAGAAGTTAAGGGCAGTGTTAGATGGCTATTTGATTTGCATGGGCAAATGTTTTTTGCTCATACAACTGCAAATGTTTGACCACCAGCTTAAATTTAAGCACCTGCTTAAGTGTTTTGCTGCATGAGGTTAATTTCATAAGCCCTTCTTGTTTTAATAGTTACCAGGTTAAAATCAAAAGAACATATAATCCACAAATGCACATCTTACCCTCACGTGAAACCAGCCCTGCTCTTGATTGGGGATAGAGTATTCACCCTTTCAGAACTGCACAATTTTGCCTTTGGGGTTAGATAATGGTAGTGGTGGTATCACGTGCATCATCTTATTCAGTGACTGGGGAAGGAAATGCCTATGGAATTCTCAGTTATAAAGGCAACTGAAAAGTTTTTAAGGCCAGCCACACTACTTGAACCTGAAGAGTGTGAGTGATAATGAAAGTCCAGTACCTGCTTCCACCTTTTTGCCCTCCTTGAGCAGATTGGCTACATGTTTCGGCAGCATGGCATACAGCAAGGTTTCTGTTTTCTTCTTTTCAGCCTCTAAGTTCTTTGAGAGGATCCTGAGCTCTTCCTTCTTTCGCTCCAGCTGATTGGACAGCTCTATCTCTGCCAGACGCTGTTGGTTCAGGAGAATGAGATCCCTTGTCGTGTCATGTTGTGCAATATCGGAAATGTGCATCTTTTGTTCCTCCAACTCCTCTAAACTGCGGAGCTTTGGTGAACACAGGTACATCATGCACTGTATGGACTCCATCCAGATCATTTGTCCTTTAAATAGAAAGGCATGTAGCAGTACCAACACATTTTGATTTACTCCCCCACCTATTCACTGCCTGAAAGCTTTCCCAACCTGTACATGAGTCTGCGATAAAATTAACAAACAGTTCAGCAACGGTTAATTTTTCAGACACGTGCAGTACTACTTTCCCCAACACACTGAGACACTTTAGGGGAAATCCTGAGATACTTGGCATTTTTATAAACTAACATAGAGTCTGCCTGCACAAGCCAGGGTTAGTATGTGACTGTGGAATATACAATGGTTGGGCATGATGCAAAAAGAAATAAAAGGATATACCTAAAAAATTGCTCTCATTGTGACCTCTAGCTGAGTGGCTCATGAGCTGTGGACTGTGGAACACTGGTGGCCAGCACAGCACTTGCTGGTGACCCATGGAGAGCAGGCTGGTCAAATGATATTGGCTCGTCTTCCTTTTTTTGCCAGGAGTTTTTACAAGCATCCAGGGTCTTCATGGAAATAGGAGCCTGGATGCCAGTAAAAACTGCTGGAAACAAAAAGAAGCCACACTAGCTGTAAATAAGCATTACAGGCAGGATTTTCAAAAAAAAAAACCCACTTAATCTCTACGGTAAAGCTTCAATGGGAGCAGAGTTAGGCTAGTGCTCAGTGCTTACAAAAATCCCAGCCTTGCATATTGCCTTAGAACAGTCATACAATTGTGACTAGGAGCTTGATTGGGACAGGAGGTAGCCTGCAAGATAAATTCTCTCTAAGGTTTGCTCCACACTATGACTGATTTGATAAACCATTTCTCTAGCCATTAGTTGAAGGACACGTAGCCCAATTTTCCCAAAGTAAAATTGTAGTTAAGAAAATTCAACCTCCAGGCTTTTCAGCTACTCCTCTCTGTCTGGGCCTCTTCCCTACACACTGGTGCATCCCACACACACACACTGGGCAGCAGTAAAAAGCAGTTGTAAGTTAGTACCTCGGAGCTTCAGCATGGGTTGGTTTCTCCATGAGTCAGGCAACATTTCTCTGTGTGCTCTGAGGACAAATTGACTGTTGATAAATGTCCTTATGCTGAAAATGGTGAAGGTAACTTGTGGATGGACGACCGTAAAGTATTTATCTACTCTGCTCCCTGGTTGCCGTAGTCCTGGCACAAACTTCTGAATGTTCACACCTGCCTGCTTGATCCTTAGCTAAGGACAGGAAGGAAAACCAGAAACCTGGGTTAAAACTAAAAACTCTTTCAAAAACAAAGGAATGTCTTGCCACAATTTACCTGTTTGAGAGTGTGGAAGGGAGAGGGTAATTTAAAACCTGTTTAATTTTGGATTGAGTAAACATGTGTCCATCCCCTCACTTGTCTGAGACCAGGGGCTACCACTTTGACATCTCAAGACCAGGGGCGGCTCTAACATTTCTGCCACCCCAAGCAAAAAAAACCAACCCCAAACGCCGCCCCCCCAAACAACCCCCCCCCAAAAAACAACCACCCCATCTCTCGAAGCGCGGGCGGCATGCCCGCGGCCCCCTTTCTCTCCGGCCGGCGGGGAGGGAGCGCGGCATGCCCGCGGCCCCCTTTCTCTCCGGCCGGTGGGGAGGGAGCGCGGCATGCCCGTGGCCCCCGCTCTCCCCGGCTGGCGGGGAGGGACCGCGGCATGCCCGCGGCCCCCACTCTCCCCGGCCGGCAGGGAGCGAGCGCTTCATGCCGGTAGCTCTGCTCTCCCTGGCCAGAGCGCCGGCGGGGAGCGAGCGGGGCATGCCCGCGGCCCCCGCTCTCCCCGGCTGGCGGGGAGCAGAGCGCCGGGGCGAGTGGGGCATGCCTGGGAGGTAGGGGGGGGGATGTGCACCGTGGCCGCTTGGGTTCTCTTCTCCCCCTCCCTCCCAGGCTCTTAAGCCTAGGAGGGAGGGATAGAAGCGGCGCAGAGCAGAGGTGAGTTGGGGCGGCCAGCCAGGGGGCACATTTCTAGGGGCGGCATGGCCGGTGCCAGAATGCCGCCCCTAGAAATGTGCCGCCCCAAGCACCAGCTTGTTTTTCTGGTGCCTGGAGCTGGCCCTGCTCAAGACAGACTGCTCAGGGTAGCATCCAGGGTCACACATTCAGAGTCCAAGCTTCTAGCCTGAGTCTGTCTGAGCACACTCCCCACCCCTCCCCAATAGAAACTAACGTAGAGAGTTCAAGGAGGGGGTAGAGACCTACGGCTGGCAGGACTCAAGGTGAGGTGACAGGAGCTCAAGAAATGCACAGTCCTAGCATTTCCACAGCTGTTGCGGGTGGGGCAAAGTCTATGGATCTGGGCATACAGATGACTTCAGATCTGCTCCCAATAACACCTGTGAAACCTCACTGATTTCAATGGGGCAAAATGATGCAATTTCAGCAGTATGTAGCCCAGTATAAGTAGTACTTCTTGCACAGCTAAGTGGGTGGCAAGCAGCAACAGTGCAGCAGAGCCCAACACAGAGAGCCGTGATGGTTAACAATGAATGCCACTAGGGTACCAGTCACACAGTCCTGAAGTACCATTGGCCAGTCGGAACGCTGACTAAGATGGCAGGTGTTTGTCAATTCTAATTTTAATTATGTACAAGCAAATATCAAGACAAAATGTGATGTTCCTTCATTGCCCACGTAAGGTGAGAGAGAGAACAATTAAGGCTAGATCCTCCGCGCTCTAAACCAGTCTAACTCCAGCTTCCATGAAGTCCATGGCAGCTGTGGATCCAGGCCTTAGATTGTTTTCTCTGCCATAACATCTTTAGCTACAAGCTTCCGACCAGGGAGGCGGTCTTACTTCTTCATCAAACACAATGTGGAAAGGAAAAGCATTGCAGAATGTTCTCTCTTCCACCCAAAGTCTCTCTGGATAAACTGGGTCAAAAGTATGTGACAGGTTCCCTGCGAAAAACAAACAAACATGAGGAATAAGGGGGAGACTTTCAAAGGCACAAATGGAATCTGGGCACCAAAGTTCCATGGAATGTCAACAGGAGTTGGGAGCGTAAATGCCGTTTCTGCCTTTGGAAATCTCCCCTTCAGTCAGTGCTTCATTTGCTAATTTTTTACATTCATAACTGAGGCAGCAAGCCCAGAGGTGCCGAGATTCAGCCCCGGCACAAATTAAGCACTTCCATCAGTCCATCATACTCTGCTGTACAGGTGGTCAAAAATGCATCTTTATTGTCTGTGAAAAATCTTGATGAAAAATATTTTTATTTTTCATCAGTGTTTATTGTGGAATTTTTTTTTGCGGTCAAAAAAACCAAAAATATGTATGTTGTCAGACTTTCAACAACCCTGAAAGATTTCAACAAACGGAATTTTGTTCACAAGTTTTTTGATCAAAAAGCCATTTCTCATCAAAAAATGTCATCCAAGAGCTTTCGACCAGCTCTAATCTATGTTTATATGGAGAGGAGTGCAGGCTAATGATGAGGTTTTTAATACCACCTGAAATAGGCTGAACTTCGTTACTTAATTCCTGTGACAATAAGCAGAAACTTTACCTTGTCCCTTGCAAATGCAGAGATCCTGGCAACAGTCTGACACAGGTTCTCCAGACACAAACCAAAAAAGCATCTGCATGAAGAGGAAGCCAGAGACTGGGGGGAGGGATAGCTCGGTGGTTTGAGCATTGGCCTGCTAAACCCAGGGTTGTGAGTTCAGTCCTTGAGGGGGCCATTTAGGGATCTGGGGCAAAAATTGGGGATTGGTCCTGCTTTGAGCAGGGGGTTGGACTAGATGACCTCCTAAGGTCCCTTCCAACTCTGAGATTCTATGATTCTATGACTGCCTGAGAGAAAGCAGGTCCTTGCATCTAGACAAAAAGGGCCAGATCCTCAAAGGTATTTAGGCTTTCAATGTCCATTGATATCAGTGGAAATTAGGAACTGAAATACCTTTGAGAATGTGGCCCAAACTGTCTGTGGTGCTCTGTTTTCCTTGACTAAAACATAAGCCCTCCCTCTCTGGAACAGGAGAATTGAGTGTGTAAGTGTGTTGCTTGAGCTTCTTCGCTGCCTCACGGTCACTTATAAATGAACACTGGCCAAATGGATTTTAAATTTCCCAAACTAAAGAAAAAAAGTAGCTATCAAATTGAAAACTCGCCTCAGAGGCCAAGTTTCTGCCCACAGCAGTGTTTTATGGGCAATATATTAAACCCCTGAAATAGAGTTTGTGAAGAAAATGCTGACAAAGCACTTGCCCACAGTAATATAAATACCCCTACTGTTGCTATACAAAGCTGCACTGTGTAATGCTGAAGGCTACTCTGGTCATTTTTGAGACGACATTTTTTCATAACAAAACCTTTTGGATAGCACAGAGAAACATTGTCAACAATGCATTTGGCCAGCTAGTAGCAGCAGTAACTGGACAGGGTGCTTAGAATCCTGCAGATGACGAAGTGTGACTAATGGCCTGTTTTTCTAGTTGTCAGTGGAAGAGCTCAAACTGGAAACACACAGCTTCTTCCAAACACGTATAACCGCCACACA
Source organism: Chelydra serpentina (assembly GCA_037349315.1). Classification (NCBI taxonomy): domain Eukaryota; kingdom Metazoa; phylum Chordata; order Testudines; family Chelydridae; genus Chelydra; species Chelydra serpentina. The sequence continues at coordinate 55,191,536 of JBAIAC010000004.1, read as the reverse complement.
GCTGGGAATGGAGTGGTGAGGGGGGAGCAAGTTAGCACATTAGCCTTTCACCTCTTCAAATCCTGACTTGGAGGGGCAGTTTCATCCTAGTTACCAGAAATGCACATTTTAAAAACTGCTGCACAATTAGCTGGCTTGACTTATGAGAGTAGCTAGACTGGAGTATCGATGTGTTACAGGCCAGAAGAGCGGTGTGCTGGCAGAGCGGTATATGGAGAGCGTGAACAGCCCTGGCCCCTACTGTGCCTGGCTAAAGGGGTATTACTGCCTCACTGCCATGATCATTCAATTCATTCACAATGCTTTCAGTGCGTATGAATTTGGACATGCAGTAAGGTGCCATATTCACAGTCCTCGAGAATGAAGTCCTCTGTTTATCCATGGAATGGGTACAGCATGGGCAGCAGTAAAATAATCTACCCAACAGTACCTCAGAGCTGACCTGGGTGGGGCCCTGCTAAGGTAGGAAGATAATTAATTTTTCCTGTTCATTCCAGTCCTTGGCTTCTCTTCAGAGCCTGCCTGCAAGGTTGTGCTGGTGGTTGTTGTGGTGTGGCCACTTCACACCGGGAAAGTAGACTGGGATCAAGTCCCTTCACATTGGCTACAAAAACACCCCTATAAGTGAAAGCCTTTCCACGCTTCTATCAGTCTCCTGAGTGCAAGGGTGCTCAAAAAATGTGGGGGAGGGGGGATTGCTGAGAACCATTGAACCAAACTGTAAAGCCTGTCTATAATGGGTTCAAGCCAGGGGGTGTGGTAGCACCCCCAGTAGCCCTAGTTCCAGCCCCTATGGCTGAGTGGCCAGTCCCATTGCACTATAGTATTTTAAAAATCATTTAAACAGGAAAAAAAATCATAAAAGTCTCACAATGAGTATAGAGACCCAGGCATCAAGCTACATCAATGAAAATGAAGAAAAGGGTCTGGGGCAAATAAAGTAATTGCAAATTATGGTCTGATCATATTTAAACAAGAAAACCTCTCACCAAGTCCAAACTCTGCTATCCATACATAAATCAATGATATCATCTGGACTGTTTTACTGCCTCCAGTATTTATATCCAATAGGCTGCCATCCTCCTGGGAATGTGTCCATTTGTCTGCACAGCTGAGCCCCATATCTCATTATGATCACTGTAACGGAGGTTAGTACACTCACCTTTCCCAAATTTCACAACACTTCTCACAATATCCCAGTGGGATTTCTTTTCTGGGCAGCACGAGAGAGCAGAATAGTTCTCCTTCGTTTTCTGAAAAGCTACGTCTAGTGCCTTCTGGAGAGCAGCAGCCAAAAAGAGGAGAATGTTTGTGTGTGAACGATTCATACAGACAGTCCATTTTAACATGCTACATTAAGACAACATTAAGGCTGAATTGTTAAACAGTTAAAGGACAGGAGAGGCTAAAGCTGAGGTTGCACATTTAACCTTCACTTTGCTTCACTGTGCCTAAGTAGGCATGATAATGCCATCTTTAATGACATGATCACATGCTCTTTCTCAAATACAATATATCACATCATTTTTAATTATTATTTCTTTAATTGATTATTCTGTCTCAGACACAAACTCTAACCATGACTTATCCAGAGCTTTACGGGCCTGAGGCCTCACTATCTTGCACCTGGCGTAGACCTTACGCCTCTGTGAAATACATCCACTTTGCCCTCATTTTACATAGGAGCAAGGTGCAAGATAGACTCAGACTCACCATCCTCAATGCAGATCTAAACTGAAAGGGAGACTGTGTGGATTGTTTGCCTTAAAATCTCTCTTGTAGATTAAGAGAAACCAGACAGGCACAGAAAACTGTAAGTAAACCTCCCTCATTTCCACACATGATTTACTGCACCTCTTTATCTTTGTGGGAGTCTCCGCTTTCTGGATTTGTTGTCTTTTTGGTTTTTCTCTTTGGCCTTTTAGCCTTCTGCAGAACAAGAAATATCACATGCTCCTTTTTCCCAGTGCGCTCCTTTTCTTCATTCTGAGTAAGAATTTCCATTGTCACTTCACTGTTGAAGAAGTCTCTGGCAACAGACTCTATGATACCTGAATCAGAAGAAATAACAGATTTATATGGTGACCTATTGGTGTTAGCAAAACTTCTTAGGCTCTGTATCTCTTTTCTTCCTTGCCAGTTGGGGGCTGAAACTGATGATGGAATCTGGTATTTTCTTTGATGCAAACTTGCTTATTTACAAGCAATGGACAAGGTCCTGCTCTTCCAAATGCAGGGTGAACCAGAAACAAAAGAATAGTTTCTTAGCTTACAGCCCCAAGCCTCTCTAGCCAACACCAACATCTAAAACACTCATCTCTAGGTTTTTCCTGGGTCATACACCATGCTTTCAGAAGACCTTGTAATTTGGCCAACAGGCTAAACCACATTAACTACCCAGTTGCTGAGGGGAAACTGAGGCACAGCTGTATCTGATGCTGGACCAGGTACGTAAGCAATTGCACAACATGCCCCAACAGCATAAGGCACTTTACAAACAAGATGACAGGTCCCTGCCCCAAACACCTTACGTTCTAGACAGACAATGTACTGCTGAAGCAGCATGGAAAACAAAGTGACTGGTGGCATTCAACATGTGTCCTGTTGGTCCCACCATTTTTGTCTTAACGCCCTTTTAAACTAAATATTCCAGCATCCTTTTGTTAATGCTTCATTGTAGGGAGTACTAAGAGTCATAGCCTTTTGGAAGAGTGTGTCTTAAAGAAGGGAGAAGGAGGAGAAGAGGGAAGTGCAGATGGAGAAAAGCATGACGGGGCTAACTTTTCAGAACGGGAAATGAGAGAGGAGCAGAGAGATGCAGGAACTAAGCTGAACATGGCCTTGAAGGTGAGGACTCAAAGTGCTGGAGACCCAGGGAGCCCTGGGTGACAGGTATCTGAGAGCACACTGCGGCCTAGTGTGAGATAATATTGGTTTTACCTGGGACAATATGACACAGGCCTCTCCTGTCAGAATAGTAGTGAAGTAACATTGTCCCGTCTGTCCTCTTTTCCACGCGAAATGATGGTGCGTTCATTTCCTAAGGAAGGAGACGAGAGAACCCAGTACACCTGCGTAGTCACCTGTCCTAAAGATGTCATCGAGCTATGCTGATTTACACCAGTTGAGGGTTTGGCCCACTATTTCATCAATTACTTCAAAGACATATCAGCAAACTTAAAACTGGCATGAAAAAAAAAATCTAACCTGATGGACTATGGCATTGTCTCTTGTTTGCATGGAGGATTTTTGGTTTTGCTCTCTACGTATTTGTTCATGGGATGCTGGGGTAGGTTCGGCATGTTCCATCATTGCCGTGCCGTTTTAGTGAACACAAGAACCAGAAATGGCCACAGGATGTTTTGAACTCTCTCGCGTGTACCTGCAAATCTGCTGTTAGGCATTTAGGGGCAAATCCTTCCGACACTCCTTTGGCAGAAGCACACTCCTTTGGCAGAGGAACCGCTGCAGTGCTCTTGCAAAGGGGAGAGGTAAGCCTTGGGAAAGCAACATAGGGCTGGTCCACACTGCGGGGGAGGGGAGGGTTTGAACTAAGATATGCAACTTCAGCTACGTGAATAACGTAGCTGAAGTCGAAGTATCTTAGTTCGAACTTCAAAGCACTTACCACGGGTCCAGATGCAGCAGGCAGGCTCCCCCGTCGACTCCGTTTACTCCTCACGTGGAGCTGGAGTTCCGGTGTCGACGGGGAGCACTTCCGGGATCGATTTATTGCGTCTAGACGAGACGTGATAAATCGATCCCAGAAGATCGATTGCTACCCGCTGAATCAGGCGGGTAGTATAGACGTACCCATAGAGAGGGGTGTACAGCAACTTTTGGGCTTCCAGGATGGCTACCTCCAGGGGGACTTGGGATGGACCCGAGTGGACACAAAAAGGGCAAAGCTGGAGGATCTGGCAGTGCCTCCAGTGTTCCTCCCCATGCGGAGATGGGTTTGTAAAACGCTTTAGGGTGGAATAGCTTCAGACTTGCAATTGCTCTGCCAGCACGTGGGCTGATGGGGAGGATTCCCCATCTTCTTACAGGAGCAGGATGGCAGGGAGAGGATTTCCTCCATAAAGCGCAGAACTAGAAAAATTGCCAGGGAGCGGATCCTCTTTAATTTACATCTACAGAAAGAAGACAGTACCTGGTAGGACAATGCAAGGTAACTATGAAGGGCATCTAGATTCTCGATAAATTCGGTTAGATTCCCTCCCAAAGTCTGTAGCATTCGATCATAGCCAGACATCTTACAGAAAGTAAAGAAATATTCTCCCAAAAGTTTCAGCACTACGTCTTCTGACACATCTGTGTAAAAGATATTCAGATGTATAGCTGTGCAATGCTATCTAAACCCTGTGACCTGACCCAACCTTGAAGGCCTGAAACAGGCACAGGCAAATGGCCTAGGTGACCTATTACAAAAATTGTTATGATCTGGTGGGTAGAGCTGGGTGAAAATGTTTTTGGCAACTAGTTTATTTGCTGACAAATGCCGTTTTAGCCAACCCAAAGATATTTGCAAATTTGTGTCGAGTTTGCCAAATTGTTTCGACAGAACCAAAAATTGAAAAAATGTTTCCGACTGGAGTCACAAAACAGATGGGGGAAGAAGTGGTTGGTTTCTCCTTAGAAGCTATGGCCCAGTGCTTAGGGCTCTCTCCTGCATGTGGCTTCAATTCCTTTCTCTGCCTGATGTGAAGAAGAGATTTGAACTTGGATCTCCCACATTGGAAGAGAGTACCCTAGGTGGTGGGGTACACTGTTATGGGTCTCCTTGTCTATCCTGTTCTACTTTTTGTAAATAATCATCAGAGCAGGGACTACAGCTTGGTTGTCCCAAATCCTAGGTGACTATCCTAACCACCAAGCTAAAAAGTCATTCTCTTTCCCTGGCCCAATGACTATTAATGAATAACTATGAATTGCCACTGTGAATGACAATAGTCATTGGGCCAGGGAAAGAGAATGACTCTATAACGTGATGGTTAGGGCGCTACTCCTGCAATGCGGGAGACCCAACTACAAATCCCTTCTCCACATTAGGCAGAGAGGGAATTAAAGCCAGGCTTCCCCACATCCCGGGAAAGTGCCTTTACTCCTGGGCTAAAGCTTATAAGACCACTGCCTCCTTTTCCGCTAGCAAGTTTGTGAATCTAATCCGCCTTTGCTTTTGTTAAAATACCCGAAATTGAAACAAAAATTGTTGAATTGGGCTTTTGAAATTTTTTCCAACATTTCAATTCATCAGAAATTTTCAAAATTCTCATATTTGGTTCAACTACACTGGTCAGTGAACCAAAAGATCCATTATACACCCAGATCTACTGGTGGGGACAGTTTTCAGAGTTACGTCTATTTTTTACTTTAAATACACCAGACCTTAATGAAGCTATCAAAGAGCCATTATGGCAGCACCTACAGCGAAAGATGTTGGTTGTGGTGTACGTTGGTGGCATCCATTACCTTCCGTGGGATTAATCCTGGTTTACACCAGGGTAAATGAGTTTGAAATCAGGCCCTAGAATCTAGTTCATTTAATTTATGCTGCTTGCACTCCACTTTATCAGGCCAGTGTTTCCTTAATATCCCTGTGTTTGTTGCAATGTTGATTAAACCATACTGTCAAGGCTGGTACTAAACAGAACTGTGGATTCTCTAATTCTCAATAGTAAAACAGCTCTTTTGTGGATAAGAAAAACAGATAAGAGGTATTAGGATGAAGTAATTTAAGACCATGTTGACTCCCGAGGTTAGTACCATGCTACAAATCCTACATCCCAATACAGCTGCCGGCAACAGCCATGCTTTAGACCAAGGATCACAGTGAATTTTTCTATATTTAAAAAAAAGAGAGAGAGAGAGAGAGATGACTCTCTTTTGGGCCTGTAGTGTTCAGTAACCCACCAGCTAGGCCCACCCTGTTCTATAGCACCTCTTATCCAAACGCCAAGAGAATAATGTACCATCTGATCCGTGTCTCATGACAACAAAGCTTGCACAACGTAGATGTGTGAAAGACTCACATCTCACCTCAAATTCACATGACGAGAACCTCAGGGTCACTGCTCTCGTAAAGGTTTGGGCAGATGGCTGCTTAGAACTGAGAAGCCAGTGGCCCTCTTTCCTCAAGTCATCCTCTCTCGCCTCCATCCCCAACAATGGCCTCTCTCTGGAGAAGCCACAGGGACATCTCCAAAGCCCTCTAATGTAAGCAGGAGGGTTGTACTGGGGTATCCTCTGCGGGAGGCTGAAGATAACAAGGGGCCAGCTCTGGGGAGTCCTGGAGTTCACTGATCCCCAGCCTCCAAGTGCATTTATGGGGACTAGGTCACTTCCCGCTTCCACAAACTAATAGCAAGGATCAGTCTGGGAAGCCCTTTGTAAACAAACTGCTGCAGATCTCTCTCAGCCCCAATGGAAACCGCTGCAGATCTTGCTCAGCCCCAGTGCAATGGAAAAGCTCCACAGGTCTGGCAGCTCCCTGGCTGGCCCCTAATGCAGCAGCTCTGGGGAGCACCTGGTGCTCTGAAACAATCAACTCCAGAGTGCTGGCAAATGCAGCAATGTGCAGCAGGAGGGCTCGGTGCAAAGGCTACCAGACTTGCGGGGCTCCTACCACCCCCAGCCAGGTACTCCAAAGGGAGGGGGCTGGGCCATGGACCAGAGCTAGCTGGGCAAGGAGGGAGCACCCGCTGCCTCACCCTTCTGGACCACACACCTTGCACACGCCTCATGCTACAGCCCCAAGGAGGATGTTGCATAAGCCCTACCAGAGCTTGCCCTTGAATAGCACAGCTCCACGGTGCATCCTGTAGGGGGCGCATTGTGTTACTGCCATGATTTTGGCCAGCCAGGGACAGTGTCAGTGTGAAGAGCGCTGAGTAAGCGGTCAGTGCTCAATAAGCCAGCAATCAGGTAATGAGCAGTCCTTACTCAGTATTTTGCAGGCTTCTTGGATCAGCTTCAGGGTAATAACATCATCATACACAGTGTAAGTCATGAAGGTGTCTTGGACCTCTGCCTGTGTTCTGAAAAACACAGCAAATTAAGATTTATGATGACACAGAAGGGAAACCACTCAGACCGGTCACTGCCTGAAACCAATCCATCCATCAACAGAGCTGAATACAGTGAAACTAGACCAGAGTTACTGAGAAAGCAGGTTCCAGTATATTCGAAAGCTCCATATGGTTATGTGAGCAAGTCCCCAAGAAGAAACTGCAGCAGCAAAGCAGAAAGTCATTGAAGGCTCCCAATTGTTCCTTGGCACGTGAGCCTAGAATTTCCTGGAGCGGGGTTTGATGGGGCACAGAGGAGAACCTGAATGCAAGGGAAGAGTTCCTCTGTGATGGCCACAAGAAGTCTGGTTTTTAAAACTTAAAAGCGGGTGTAAGAAGATAGTCACATGGTCAGTGAGGAAGGAAACTGTATTAATGCTTAATATTTTAGAGAAGGGGCTTCACACCAGTTCATCCTAGGCCCTCTCCTCACCAGTGCAGCACTAGATGCTTGTTCTCTAGGGTGGGGAGGACAGGAGGAGACGGCAATCCCTGGCCGCTCCAGTTAGGAAAACAACGCAGAAACCAACAAACAATTACTATATTCAAAATATGTTTGGAGCTACCATGATTAGGGACTGTTTGTATCACAGTAGCAGCTAGCGGCCCTGAGTAAGATCAGGTCCCCGTTGTTCCAGGCCTTGTATAAGCACATAGTAAGAGAGAGTTCCTGGCCTGAAAATCTTGCAGCCTACGTAGACAAAGAGTGAGAAGAAGATAATAATCCTGTTTATTTTAGAGATGGGGAACATAGACACAGATTAAGGACAAGAGTTTCAGGAATTCTACACTTTGGGTGCCCAATTTAAAGACACTTCAAAGGGGCCTGATTTTCAGGCGTCTCTCAGGTTGCACACTGAAAATTGCTAGCCCCTTTTGGAAGCTCTTGGCCTAAGTGATTTGACTACGGTCACATAAGAAGCCTCTGGTAGAGGGTGAGATTTGAACCTATGTGTGCTCAATCCTAGCCTGCTGTCTCACCCACCCAACAAGCCTTTCTCTCTTAGGGAAAGCTCCCTGTGTAAACAGGACCTCACATCACTCCCCTCTATAAATTAGCCAGTAGCAGTAGGCACTGGGAGTACCTTTCCCAGCCCTGAAGAGGAGCTCTGTGCAGTTTGAAAGCTTGTCTCTCTCACCAACAGAAGTTGGTCAGTAAAAGATATTCCCTCACCCGCCTTGTCCTTCTAGTCATGGTATCAGGCAGATTTGTGTGACGTGCACAGTACATTCAATGTTCTTCCCAACCCAGCCACCCAGGTTTGGTTTAATTTGCGTTTCTGACTTTTACTGTCAGTTTAGTGAGCACCATACATGTGCAAACAATGGAGAAAGAGACAGTCCCTGTCCTAATGGTCTTTCAGGCTTCTCCAGTTCTTTAATTGGGATCATGGATTAGTGTCTGCGCTAGTTCCTTCCCTTTCTGCTCAGTCTCCAGAGTGTTAAGCGGGTCTCCTGGCCTCTATTCTGTGGACTGCTATACAGTAATCCACTACACTGGGAAATCTCTAGAGTAGTGTGTCACTTCACACAGGATGCATTAGCATTATTGTATATGAGTCCTGTGTGGCGAACATTTAAAGCAAAACCATTTTAGTAGCTAATAGGGGAAAATTGGAGACCAGTTTGACTAACTTGGGTATTTCTGGCAAGCCTGCAGGCACAATGCAAGTAAATTCTGAATGATAAAACTATTATCGGCTCAACATAAGAAGAGTTGCCAGATTTAGACAATGATGTATGTGAGACCCAACATAAGCATGGGTGTGTGCTGAAGAGAGCCAAAAAACCTCTGCAAATGTCACAGTACACTCTGCTTCGCTAGAGCAGGCATCAGAGGCCGAGAAGTTGATTCTTGGATCTTTGCGCAAATTATGATAGTTCAAACTTGCATCAAGAGCCCTGTCTATTATTTCAGATCAACTTCTGCTCCCAGTTACACCAGAGTAAATAAGTCCAGATTTACACCCATGTAATTTGGCTGTGTGTCTCATCTTGATATTAGGTTAAGCAGCACTTCAGGTTGATGTGAAGGTTTTTCAAGGGAATGGAAGTGCATGCCATGCAAACCACCTAGCAAACAACCACCTGATCTATCACTTCAGAAACTACAAGTGTGAGAACTCACTATTAATTTTTCCACTAATATAGGCATTTCTATGGTGCTCATTGCTGTGGTATTTTATAATTTAGTACTCCTAATGAACAAGACCACTTCCAAAGACAAGATAATGGGCTCTCTTAATAATACACTGTAAAGCTTATGAGTGTTTCTCCCTTATTATACATTTATTCTTTGTGATCTCTTAGCACAACCATTCCTCCTAGCTACGAAATAGGGCATGAGATTTCCATTATGGAGACTTTCCCATTCATTCCATTGGAGAAGATGTGAGCACCGCTCCCTAGTCACAAATATCTCAGCATCTGCTTAGACCTTGGGAGATCTGCTAGAGGCCCAGCACAGGACCATTTGCATGGAGACCCTGTGTCTCTGCACTGGCTCCAAGAAGTCCTGGTTCCTCACTCCCTACCCCATGGCCACATAACTCTAGTGGCACAGCGCTACGAGGGTTGCCCCTGTCCACCACTGCCTCTGGCGCTCCTCCTCCACACAAAAGAGGAAAGGCTGTGGAAAGTCAATAAAACATCCCGAAAAGTGGCTCGCTATAAGCTAAAAGGAGGGATATGATAGAGGTCTATAAAATCATGACTGGTGTGGAGAAAATAAATAAGGAAGTGTTATTTACTCCTTCTCATAACACAAGAACTAGGGGTCACCAAATGAAATTAATAGGCAGCAGGTTTAAAACAAAGAAAAGGAAGCATTTTTTCACACAACGCACAGTCAGTCTGTGCTTTGCCAGAGGATGTTGTGACGGCCAAGACTATAACAAAAGAACTAGATAGGTTCATGGAGAATAGGTCCATCAATGGCTATTAGCCAGGATGGGCAGGAATGGTGTCCCTAGCCTCTGTTTGCCAGAAGATGGGAATGGGTGACGGGATGGATCACTTGATGATTACCTGTTCTGTTCATTCCCTCTAGGGCACCTGGCATTGGCCACTGTCAGAAGACAGGATACTGGGCTAGATGGACCTTTGGTCTAACCCAGTATGGCTGTTCTTATGTTCTTATTTATTGTTGCCTAATCCAATAGGTAAAGAACCAAGTCTCACGCTTCCATTGAAATTATGTGGGGCTAGTTTTACAATATGCGATAAATGACATTATGATATACTAGAAATGAATTACCAGAGGGAGAAGGTTAAGGTGGCAGAAGGTAAGGGCATTATGCATCTCAGGGACAAATCGCTCTCTGGTGTAACTCCACTGACGTTAGTAAATAACATTTTGGATGAATTTTCCTCTCATGGGCTCTGTTCTGATTTATGCCAAACACCACTCCCTCAGCTGCAGTGGGGATGTAACAGCCCAGAATTTGTCACACTCGGCTCATAATTAATTGTAGCAGTGAAACATAGAGCTGTGTGGGCCTGAATTGTATTTATAATGGTCAACAGGACACAGTCAAATTTTAATCCTCTTTGGCTCCCATGATGGAAGTCCCAAGTCACCAGTACTGCTCTTTTTAAAGGATCAAATACTTACCTGAGTTTTTCCCATGTCTCTTCACCAAATTTCTCTATAACTAGAGATTTCAGGCAGGTGTTGATAAATCCGTACTATGGGAGAGAAGACATTAGCATTATGGCTAATGGAACATAGGAAAAGAGCCCTTAATGGGCTGGTTAAGTCAAATGAAATGATAACCCCTTTGGGGAAACAATTGTGTCTTTTCCCCATTTCTTGTTAAGTTTGTTTATTTAATAGCACTGCTCATTCCTGCCTTCATGCAAAACTCCCCGAGACTTGTTCTCTACACAGCAGTAGTTCTGGTTTCCATAGCGAAAACAGATTAACTAAACTTTAAAGCAATTGAGGCTGGTTACAGAACATTGTTTTCAGTTACTCTGAATTCTTTTGGATCATGTAGCACTGATATGGTTAAAAGATAGATTAAAGCGGGAAATTAACAGCGCTTATGTCAGCCTGAAGACTTGATTGAAAGACAAATATATTTTAGTAGTAAAACACAATATAGTTAGTGTTTAAATCTGATTTAAGAAACTAGGTATTGAACATAAAAAGAAGAAGAATGCTGAAAGACTCTTACCATGGTGCAGCTGTCTGCTCGCCGATTGTGCAGGGCCGGTGCTCTAGGTTGTGCTGGAGTGAGTGAGTTGTTTCATCACACCAGCAGCGAGCGTCTGGGTTTTTTTTAACACAGCAACTTGGACTGTCTAGAGCCCGTCGCACACAAAACAGAAAGATCCACAGGGAAATCAGAAACTAATCATTTACCTGGCCATGTATCCTCTCCAAGCAGAGCTTAGCATTACAGCGCAGAAAGTCCAGGACTGAGATAACCAGAGGAAAAGTGGGGTTTAGGCTGAGGTGGAAATGACTATTTTAATGTAAAATCCTGAAGCTGTTCAGCTGGCTCAGCCTCTCATACAATGCCCTTGAACTACAGATTCAGGGAATTTGTTGATCACTCGTTTAAGCTCTGTCCATATAGGGATCAGTGCTATCTGTTTGTATCTGTCTTAGGTGCCTTAGGAATGCCTGTCACCCTAGTACCCAAGTGCCATGCAATAACCAACGATAGCAGTGAGTGTGTGCCTGTAAGGACAGTATTTTCAGTCTCCCCTTACTCTGGTCCACGCTGGGTCTATTTCTTCCTTTGACTCTGTCTAGTCTCACCATATCTATGGAATTACTCCAAACTTACTCCGGCGTAACAGAGATCAGACTCTGGCCCCTTAAATCATACTTGGATGTGTAATAACAAGTTTGAAATCTTACCACGAGGAAAGAGATGAGTGAAGAGATCTTATCACAAGAAAACGTCCATCGAAAATGCCATGCTGCCATGTACAGGCAGCCCCTGTCAGAGAATACAGTTTATGAATGATGAACAGATGCAGCCAGAGGCACTTTTGAGAATGTCACAGCAGCAGCAGTTCTAATATTGCTGTGTCGTTCCAAGAAGTATTGCTTATCCCGAGGTGTCCCTATTATTTGGGAGCATCAGTAAGAAATAGCTGCCCTGCAGGGATGGGCTGATCAGCAGGAACCTTGAGCAAAGGGAGTAGAAATCTTACAGTGCTGCAGGATAGGCTGTTGTTAGTATTATGTTGCTCACACAACTTGCATTTGCAATCTCGACAATTGAAGCTATGGCCTGAACCAAACCTGTTGTCAGTGAGTGTAATCCCATGGATATAAATGCAATTGCATCGGCCTTCCCTAGCTCTAGATTTGGTCTTACAGGTCAGCTTTTCAAAGGTATTTAGATACCTAACGATGCAGATAGACCTTTAACCTGCTTACTCACTTTTGGAAAATCCCACTGGCCACCTAAATATCTTCGAAAATCTGGCCCTAAATGTGTAACTTCAATGCGCTGAATGGCTGAAACTGTTGGCTAAATTCTGCTCTTGCTGGATGTATTACATTTGTTCCATTCCCTTGACACAATTAAATTACTCCAGATTTAGCCCACTGGAACTGAGGACAAAAACTGGCCCTGTATCTTTGAAACTGCATTAAAAGTGATGCATCAGTTAGGTATTTGGATTGATCCACCACATTTTTACTTTAATGTGATGGATCAGTCTAAATACCTAACTGGATGCTTAAGCTACAGCTGACTTGTAAATAAAACAGGGTATTTTATTAGCCGTCAATCCCCTTCCCCTTTTGTCATTCCCCATGGCACAAGAGTTGCAGACAGTGGTCATTTTTTTGTTTTTTAACCAGGACAGAATTCTTCATACATTAAATTAGAAGGAAGCCCAGACTGAAACCCTGGATTTGAACAGCCCCAAAACTTTTGGGAAGTTTGGCTTTTGAGCTGACTAGGCCTCTCCTGTCTCAAAATAACCGTCTCAATTAAAACTCTGGCTCTGGACTTCGGGGAACTGCAGAGCCAGGGCTGAACCTTGTGGCTGAGGCTCATCTCAACATTAAACTCTGAGGATCTGAATCCTCGGTTCCCTATTTTTAATCCAACTCGCTCTTCCCTGTGAACACAAAAGCACTTTTAAAAATGCCTTTACTATGTCCAGTGCACTTCCCCGGCAAGGTGAGCGGTGAGGTGCCTGGTCAGCAGCTCAGACAGGATTTGCTGATGTCTCCAGTTTTTTCCTGTGGTGTCGCAGTCATTCATTTCAAAGGGAAATCTCCTTGGAAGAACGAGGAAACTCATTTAAAGAACTAAAGTAAATTGGAAACTGCCAAATAAATGTTTATGAATTAAGGACATTAAAAATAAGCAGTGTATGTGTTTATGCGTCTCTACACACACACTGAATGTCTGTTGATCAAGCAGGACAAAACACTACAATTTCCCTTTTCTTTTGCTGAGCACAGAAATATGACAACTGCAGAATTGCTAGGAATGAAGTGCCACCATGTGGCCGAGAGACAGTTCAAGCTGCATTTCTAGAACTCTCCCGCAAGAGCTGCTATGAGATCATGGCTAGTGGGTGCTGTCAGCTAATAGCACTGGCTATTAAAGCTCATTCACGCATTTCATTCTATCTGTCCTTGCTGTGCAGTGAGTCACTTTCAAGGAGCGCAGGCTTTTAGTTAGGTCCGTCAATCTCACTTTAAAGAAAACAATATAATTTAAAACTTTGATTCCATAGACTCCGTTTGGTTTGAAGGCATCTCTAATAGGTCCTCTTGTCTATTGCCCTGTTTCAGGGTCTAATAACTATTCCTGAGTCATCCCTAAAGGATGTTTCTCTATTCTAGCCTCGAAACATGCCACATTTTTATGATAAAAGTAATAATGAACTGAAGTTACTGTATTCAAACTACTTATCAGTGAAAGAGTGTAAGATGGAGCTACCTGTTAATAGATTATGAATGAGTTTTCCCACCACAAAAGAAACCAGTGCTAATCTGGTAATAGACCTTATCTGCTGTGTCACACCAATCTGAAAGAATCAAGCAACATGGGCAATAGCTTTTGTGCTGCCCATTGTTCAAGCAGATACTGCTCATATTCTACTCAGTAAAAATCTGGGTCAATCCCACTGACTTCAGCCCACATCTTGAGAGTTTGTAGACTGTGGAAAATGCACATCTGTGAAGCAAGGAATTCACAACACAACAGAGCTTGTAAATTGGACAAATCAATTAGTGAGAGATTTTATTTATGGTGTCAAAGTTCTCCCCTGTCTTTCTCTTGCAGTCTCTCTCTCTCTCTCTCTCTCTCTCACACACACACACACACACCTAACCCTAATGCAACCTTAAGAGTTCAGGATCAAGTGCCACAAAGAAAATCCCTACAGTGAAAGTTTCTCTGGCGACTAACTCGGCGAAATTGCATACATGGAGTATTTTTCATTCCTCTTTCTCTTGTTATACATAAATGTTTGTCCCTCACGCTTCCTTATTAACACAGCCTTAAAAAGAGGATGCACTGTGCAACTGCATTAATGTTACTGGAACAACTTTCCCTCCTGAACTTTGGGCATTTCTTGATGTCTGAGTGTTTGTCTTCTCATGTTGCCATTTTCTTGCTTTTCACATGCTCTTGCTCCTTCTTCCAACTCCCGCGTCTCTCCTGCTGCTATATGGCAGGCTCTGAAGTAATGGATCTGGGAATGACCTGTTCCCTGGCTCTGTGGGCTGCATTCACTGAGCTGGGGTTGGTCCTGCTTTGAGCAGGGGGTTGGACTAGATGACCTCCTGAGGTCCCTTCCAACCCTGAGATTCTATGATTCTATGATTCTGTAAGTAGTGTCCTGACTTTTTCAGAGGTGCTGAGTACAGCTGGGTGAATAGCCAATTATTTTATTTTATTTTATGTTATTGTTTGGTTGGCTGGCAGTTCCAAAAAACTCAGGGACCAAAATCAGTTTGTCCTGAACTGAAACTGAAAATTCTGCCTCATTTCATTTTGGGGCACTCTTTAAAAGTACAGGAAACAAAGGCCTAGAGTCACAAGACAGCGGGAGGAGGTGGTGCCAACCTTATAACCATCAGTGCATTCACCCAGGACCAATTTCCCCCTCGGCCTGATGTGAAGCAAAGATTTTTAACTGAGGCGTCCTTCATTGCCGGTGAGTGCCCTACCCACTGGGATATGGGATATTTTGGTATAGGGGAGCTCTCCCAGCCTCTCCCGTGGAAGCTGTTCCATTGTATATCAAATAATTTAATAGTTTAGAAACTGATACAGTTAAATTCATTTACCTCCCCCCCTTCTGGGGGGGCAGTTGTACTGGTATAACATTTATTTCTATAAACGTATAAAGTTGCTAAATCAGCAAAATAATAATGTATTTCCTTGTGCACTGCCTAAGACTTCTCCTAGATGTGCCTTTACAATGGCTGTGCTGACACCTTCTGTCTTAACTCTAACTGTACAGCACTGAAATATTCAAATTGGAGTGGACATCTTGTCCAGCTGCCAACTTTCCATTACACACCCACCATCTGAACTTCTTCTGCGTCTGCCAATGATTTATGCCGAATGATGATATAAACAAAGTGGCTTTACGTCCCACAGGCTTGGTTTCTTCAGAAGACTTCTTCCCTCTGAAGTAAATTGATTTGTGTATTATGGCTTTCATTTCACACAAGCAACAAAGGGGCGTGTGTGTGAGAGCAATTAATACACAGAATCCCTGTGATACTATGGCCCAACAGTGTCACGAGCGCTAGTCACTCAGAGTGCCCTCAGGGATATTGACACTTGGAAACAACAAAAGAAGAGACTCTCTCCTGAGAATCTATCCCATGTTTTACTGACCCTAATGCATGCTGGGACAGGGCTTTGGGAGATCAGTGTTGTGTGAATACTCATATAGTGCAGATATGATCAATAAAGCTCCTAGTTTATGTACCTTGCTATCAGGTCTCACTGGTTTGATTGAAGAAGTGCACCAGTAAACGCTTCCGGGGCTCTGGCACTCAGCGGTAGTATGAAGGAGTTTTTTTGCATGTGCACAATTCTTTCATGATATTAGCAATAGGCACTAAAAGTCTGATCTTGCACCTACTAAAGTCACTGCTAACATACCCATTGAAGTCAATGGGTGCAAGATCAAACCCTAATCCTGTATGTTGTGTGCATGACCAAGCCCATGCTAACAGCACTGGTACTGAAGGGCGCTTGCCCCAAAGAAAAGTTCCGGGAGTGGAAGTATTAAAGGCAGCACCATGCAATCAGGTTAATGGAGTGATCCATTAAATATAGAAATGAGGCATTCAGACCTTATCTTACACTTTAAAAAGGGCTTTAATTAGGGAAGCTGCTTTTTGTTTAGTTTACATTTCCCTAAGTTTAATGAAGGGGGGATTTAAAGTAAAGGCTAAGAAAATAAGTCCAAAGAATTGTTAGGATGCCTTTTTGTTCTCTCCTTCATCAAACTAAAGCCTGTAAATCACACAAGGGACTACGTGCTGCACAGCAGTGAGAGCACTTCCACAGCACAGTGGCAACAAAAAGACACTATAGCCTTACAAGAAGAAAGAAGATGGTATGAGTGAGAAGGGTTCAACTGGTCTGATTTTGCCCACCCATATACATCTTTAAAATAAAAGCAAAATGACCAGTATGTGAGTAAAATCTCTGAAACTGGCACTGAAGCCAATACAGGGGAGTTGAATATTGTTTAAAAGCCTTTTTATAATCCATATTAACAGTGTGTGTGTGTGTGTGTGTGTGTGTGTGTGTGTGTGTGTCATAATGTACTTTAATTGCTGTTCTTCTGAAAGATTATGGGTTGGCTTTTCCATCATGATCTGCCTCCTAAACACACACTAGCAGGTTGAGGTGGTCAGAAACCCAGTGGAAATGGCCCCCAGGGAATATCCTCCTGTAGGAGGTTCCTGGGATGGCACAGAGCTGCCAAAGTGGCTCCATGCTACCCTCCCAGACCCCCAGCATAAGGGCTATGTCTGGGAAGGGAGGTGTGTGACAGAAGCATCCTGTGCTCCAGCTCTTCTTGGTTGCTGAATGGTGCCTAGGAATCCATTGCAGCTGAGCTGATGTTAGAGCTGCCCTGAAGCAGTTTTGCCCTTCTCTGCCACGTGGGCAGGGCCAGAATATGGGAGGTGCCAAGGTGGTGGGGCAGGTAAGTAGCAATGATCTCATAGAAGAACTGGCTGTAGAGGACAACCTTCGTTTGAGTGATCATGAGTTAATTTGGTTTAAACTAAATGGATGGATAAACAAAAACAGATCTACAACTAGGGTCCTTGATTTCAAAAATGCAAACTTTAAAGAAATTAAAGGAATGAGTTAGGGAAGTGGACTGGACTGAAAACCTCAAGAATCTAAATACGGAGGAGGTTTGGAATTACTTTAAGTCAAAGTTGCAGAAACTACCTATATCCCAAGCAAGGGGAAAAATTCGTAGGGAAGTGTTGCAAACCAAACTGAGTGAATGAGCATCTCAAATAAGTTATTAAGAAAAAGCAGAAAGCCTAAAAGGAATGGTAGAAGGGATGGATCAGCAAGTAAAGCTACCTCTTGGAGGTCAGGAAGTGTAGGGAAAAGATAAGAACTTCCAAAAGCTGAGCAGAGTTGAACCTTGCAAAGGAAATTAAAACCAATATATAAATCTAAGGAAATAAGAAGTGGGACCACTAAACACTGAGGATGGGGTGGAGATCAAAGATAATCTAGGCATGGCCCAACACCTAAATGAATGCTTTGGGTCAGTTTTTAATGAGGTTAATGAGGAGCTTGGGGGCAGTGGCAGGGTGGCTAATAGGAACAAGGACGTGGAAGTAAAAATTACCACATCCCAGGCTGAAGCCAAATTCATACGGCTTAATGAGACCAAATTGGGGATCCTGGATAATTTCCATCCATGAATATTAAAGGAACTGGCACATGACATTGTAAGCCCAATGGCAAGGATTTTTTAATGACTCCGTAAACCTGGAGGTCGTACCCTATGATTGGAGAATTGCAAATCTAGTATCTATATTTTTAAAAGGAAAAAAAATGTGATCCGGGAAACTACAAGCCTGTTAGTTGTATTAGAACAAATTTTGAAAGAGAAAGTCGTTAAAGACATAGAGGTTAACAGTAATTGGGATTAAATACAACATGGTTTTACAAAAGGTAGATCATGCCAGACCAACCTGATCTCTTTCTTTGCGAAGATAAATGATTTTCAAATTGTAGAAGATGGAGATTAATATGAGAATTAAAAGGTGGATAAAGGAGACACTACAATTGGTCATGCTGAAAGGTGAACTGTCAGTCTGGAGGGAGGTTACTAGATGAGTTCCTCAAGGATCAGTCTTGGAACCAATCTTATTTAACATTTTTATTACGGACCTTGGCACAAAAAAGTGGGAGTGTGCTAATAAAATTTACAGATGACACAAAGTTGAGAGGTATTGTTAATATGGAGGATGACTGAAATATCATACAAGAAGATACGGATGACCTTTAAAAGTGGAGTAAAAGAAACAGGATGAAATTTAATAGTGCAAAGTGCAAGGTCATATACGTAGGGACTAACAATTAGAATTTTTGTTATAAACTGGGGAGGTATCAGTTGGAAGTGACAGAGGAGGAGAAAGACCTGGGTGTATTAGTTGATCACAAGATGATTATGAACCACCAATGCGATGTGGCCATGAAAAAGGCTAAGGCAATCCTAGGATGCATCAGGTGAGGTATTTTGAACAGGGATAGAGAAGTATTATTGCCATTATACAAGGCACTGGTGAGACATCATCTGGAATACTGTGTGCAGTTCTGGTCTCCCATGATTAAGAAAGATTAATTCAAACTGGAATAGGTGCAGAGAAGGGCTACTAGGATGATCAGAGGAATGGAGAATTCCTACCTTTTGAGAGGAGATATAAGGAGCTTGGCTTGTTTTGCCTAACAAAACGAAAGATGAGGGGAATTATGCTTTGTCTCTATAAATACATCAGAGGGATAAACACCAGGGATGAAGAGGAGTTATTTAAGGGCCAATGTTGGCACAAAAACAAATGGATATAAATTAGCCATCAATTAAGTTTATGCTTGAAATTAGATGTAGGTTTCTGACCATCAGAGGAGCGAAGTTCTGGAACAGCCTTCCAAAGGGAGCAGTGAGGGCAAAAAACCTAGCTGGCTTCCATATGTTCAAGACTGAGCTTGATACGTTTATGGAGGGGATGGTATGGTGAGACTGCCTAGAATGGCATGTAGCCCATCTGTGACTGCTATTAGCAAATATCTCCAATGGCTGGAGATGGGACACTATAGGGGGATGGCTCTGAGTTACAAGAGAGAATTCTTTTCCAGGTGTCTGGCTGGTAGGTTGCCCACATGCTCAGGGTCTAACTGATTGCCATATTTGGGGTCGGGAAGGAATTTTTCTCCAGGTCAGACTGGCAGAAACCCTGGGGTGTTTTTTTTCACCTTCCTCTGCAGCTTGGGGCATGGGTCACTTGCTGGTTTGAACTAGAGTAAATGCTGGATTCTCTGGAACTTGAAGTCTTTAAATCAAGAGTTGAGGACTTCACTAACTCAGCCAGAGGTTCTGGGCCTATTACAGGAGTGGTGGGTGAGGTTCTGTGGCCTGCAATATGCAGGACGTCAGACTAGATGATCATGATGGTTGCTTCTGCCATTAAAGTCTATGAGCAACAGGAACAGGAGAGCAACATTTATACCCCAATTTATTGCTTCAACATGGCATCCAACTTTCTGGATGATGTTGGCAGAATTTATGTTGCTGGATTGGGCAGGACTACAGGCTAAGATGAATGTGGAGGAAGAACATGTAGAACTGAAGTGTAACAGAAGCAAACCAGTTCATGAATATAATTAGAAAGAAAAACAAAGGATGCTATTCAATCAGCAGGTGTCAGCAGTGAACAGCTGATTCCTTGGCACTCTCCAATCAGGTGAAGAATAGCATCCTAACTCAATAAGATTGAAGTATGTTTAGCCACTGGAATCCTGGTTGAGTAAGTCTTTCAAGAAATGCAGATCTACAATGTTTGCTGTCTAGGAAATGTTACAGTACAGCGTGCATGATGCTCATGAAGTGTACAATGCAATAAACTGATAAATTCAGCAGTCCCTGCCTCTGGATCTTTACCCAAGTCCCTTGGATAGCAAAAATGCTGAACATAGAAATGGCAGGGAGTTGTGCAAAGTACCTTCCCAATTCACAAGGGACAGTGACGGGGTGGACTAGGTCCAGAGGCCCCCTAATGGAGGCCTGAGACCCTGCCACACCCTACCCCAGAAAAGGGTAGTAGAGAGATCCTTCAAGCTGCCTAGAGCGGCTGTGTCAGAAGCAGCCAATTAGGAACCAGCAGGCTAGTATAAGAAGAGCTGCAGGACCAGAGTGAGTTTAGTTCCTTGCTAGAGCTGGAGGAGTGTGGCTGGTATGCCTGGCTGGCCGAGGGAGCTACAGGCCTTTGGACAGAGTAATGCTGGCAGAAGCTGGGGGGAACGTGAAGGAGCTCTGGGCTGGCTGCTGGGACTCCACCAGGTCAAGTCCTGAGGTAAGGGTGAAGAATGTACTGGAGCCATGAGGAAGTGGCCCAGGGAATCAGAGCAGCAGTGTGGCTTAGATAAAGGGACACGGCACAGCTGCTATCTATAAGGTCCCTGGGTTGGGACCATCCCCCACTCCCACCAGCCACTGGGAAAGTGGCCTGGGTCTTGATACACCCCAGAAGGGCAACTGAACTGCAGTGGCCCAGCTGGAGAGCTGTGGCCAGAAAGGACCTGAGAGGGCGAAGACATTGCCTCCATGGAGGAAGCCCTGGGGCACCGCTCTATACCAGAGCAGGGACAACTTGAGAGAGATGTTACTGAGGGCACTGAGAGAGGCCCTTGTTGGACTTATACCCTGGAAGGGGTTTGCTGTGCTTTTACTCACAGACAGATTGTGTGCATGCGTATGACTTGGCTGGAGGGCTGAGTCAGAGAAGACCCACCACAAAGACAGAGAGAGAGAGAGAGAGAGAGAGAGAGAGTGCAGGCCCATGCACTTGGCCAACGAGTGCTCATGAGAGGTGATTGCACCTCATTGCAGACACAGTTAAAATGGTATATTTCATGTCCACTAAGCCATGCACCAAGGATCAGTACTGACTGAAGGCCAATAGAAAGAAAAGACACTGGAGCAAAACAGACTCTCTCTAACTTGCTTTTCTTTCAGATTCTGAAGAAAGTCAACTTTAACCTGGATCAGGTTCAGACAAAAACTAGGGACTCATAATGGCAGTGCCTGGTCCAAACAGCCAGTCCAACATGGTGGGAATGCTTCAGCGTAGTCCATGAGGTTTTACTTTGCTATTTGTTAGAGAAATAGGCATACTGTATATCACAAATTCCAAATGGCTTATGTAGCATGGCTAAGGCAAAAACACCTTCTTAGGAGCACCTCTGTAGTATGGTTTTTTTTTTTTCAGTGTTTACTGGAGGTCTTTAATGAACACAGATGTCCAGGTAATGGGTGTAATTTAGTGCTGATGTGCAAGGATTTATGTTCATAATTTCCTCCCCTGGATTAGAGAGTAGTCTATGTCCTGTTTGTTCACAAATACTGCTGTTCAAAGATATCACACACCTATAGGAGTAAGTGTAAATGTTTTAAATTCCCATCATCTAGGTAAGGCTTGATCAGCATCTGGATATTCAAATAAATGGTTGAGGAATTTTTATTTTTATTTTTTTGTAACCGATGAAAAGAATTGCACAAATCTCCACCTGCAAGGAACCCTTTATGCTGTCTCCCGCAACAAAACAATTTCCATCAGAGAGCAGAGTACAGGATCTGCTTGACTTTTCTAGCACACAGTGGGAGAATTGTCTCACAACACAACCTGTTCATGCTGCTGTTCTTATTGCTGCTATTTCTAAGCCCTTTCAAGGCTGCCTTCTCCACATCCTCTCATTGGTGCCACTGCATGCTCTCGGGTCATGGGACTGATGATGGCACGCACTAAATTCTCTGCTGCAAAGATGAAGAAAGTCCATTTCGCTGGCCTGAAATTGGAACTCCTGGTGCAAAAATTCACCAAAGATGACTAGAACTGCTTTGTAGCACTAGAGCCAGGAGAGAAATTACTGCACCAGGCAATGCTGGAATCATTGCTTCCAATAGCAACACTGGAAAACACTTGCCAAGTTGGAGCTTCCTCCCCACCCAATGATAAAGCAGTATTGTTAGGCACCATGAACTCAATGAGCTATGCTCCAATGTCACTACAAACCTAGAATAGCCATTGTTCACAATACAAACAGCATAAAGAACCTTCAGTTAACGTGCACTGTTATGTACCTGCTTCAGTGTTGGGTGGGCCAGAGCTTATCAAGAGAAGTAAATGCTACACATTCTACCTTTTCATAAAGCTATCTTCCAGCTGCGGCTAGTCCTTCTTACATGATTTTGGTTTAAATTTTAAAGTGCTGAATGCCCCTTCCACGGCTTTGGGTAAATAAATCGGATATCTTTCCAATCTCTTTCTGGAGCCAGTTGTTGTTCTCTGGCTGTTTCTTTTCGACTGGCTTGCTGCCTCTGCTATTTGCAAGGCATCTTGGGAGTGCCTCTGAGGGGCACGGAGAATCCAGTTTGAATGTAAACTGTGCTCACGAGTGCTGGTAGCAACTGAAAGACAGAAGGTAGTTTTAGTTAATAACAGCTTCCCAGTGAATGTTGACGTTCAGCTAGTAATTGACAAAGGAGGATGTTAATTAGGTCCATTCTAGAAGTAATGCTGAGTAACACAGTGAAGGTTCCATAATGGCTTCTACTTTAGGAATTTCTGAATTTCATTTTCTGACTAAAATGTTCTGTACTTTATCTCTAGCTTATAGTTAGAGCTGGTAAGATGTTTCAACCAAAACTTTTCTTGGTGAAAAATGCAGCTTTGGGTTGACTGAAACATTTTGCAAATTTGTGTCAATTTCAGCAAATGGTTGTGGTGGGGGAGGAGGGTGGAACCTCTCAAATTTCCCCAAAAGTCAATGTTTCACTTCAACCTCTTTGAAACAAAACATTTAGCTTGATTCCAAATGAATTTTGGTTTCAAAATCGCCTTTGGCTTTATTTTAAAAAACCATGGAGATGGGGAGGGAGAAGCTTGAAATCTAAACAAAGCATTTCATGTCATAGCAAACACGATGTTTCATTCAACCAAAAACTACTTGTTTTCTGACTTTTCAATTAGATTTAAAAAAATATTTTTGGATCAACCTGAAACAATTTTATTGTTTGAATTGTCAGTGATGCCAAAAAAAACCCAAAACATTATTTGCACAATGGTGCCTATAGGTGAGTTTTTGGTTTGTAAAGTTGACCAAAATCAGCCAACCATTTCTGAATGAGGAAACTGATCAATCTATATAGAAAGATATATTTCAGTCATCTATAGTTATATAATTTCCCTATTATTATATAAGGACTATTCTGCTGATATTTTTAACAGCTCTACAAACAAGACTACCTGCTGTAGAAATTGGAGGGTGAAATTTTTATGATCCACATATTTTCCCTCTATGCCTCCACCCCTCTTCCCTTAGTAATTGTATTTTAGATGCACTATATAGACTTCACCATCAAAGTCAACATCCACGTTTGGGAAATCTGTCTCAGGAACTTTCTGCCATCTCTCTGCATCCAGATCTGCAATCACCGAGTCCAAGAAAGCTATTGCCTCTCTTACATCTGAATTGGGCTGTGGGACTCTTTTCTCCATTGATATCTGTTGAACAGATGTGTAAGAAATAAGTACATTGAGAATAATATAGACCTACTTCTTCATAAAAGAACTGTGCAAAGTGGAGTTGCATCTGGATCCAAACAGCCCAAAATGTGATGATTTTATTTGGGCCCATCTCTAGTCCATAGTTCATACCAAGCTAAGAAAATGATCCAAAAAATAATACCCAGTGCTTATATTAATCTTTTCATCAGGAGATCTTAGACAGGAAGTCAATATCATTATCCCCAATTTACAGATGGGGAACTGAGGCTCAGAGAAGGAAAGTGACTTGCCCAAGACCCAGAAGGCTGGTGGTAGAGCCAGCAATAGAACCCATATCTCCTGAATGCCAGGCGTGGGCACTACCCATTAGAAGACACTGCCTCCCAAACAGGCTGAACCTCTTGGTAATAATGGGCCAGATTTTCAAATGCTCACCACCTCCCCCTCCACCCGCCCAACAGCAGAGGCCAGATTTTCAAAAATGCTTGTCAGCCGACATCTCCTGTCCTGACCCGCAGGGGTAGAGTTTCAAACAGCGCTCAGCACTCAACATGCTGAGCTCTTCTGAAAATCTGCCCACTTAATTTGGTGCCTATGTGGGAACTGAGGTCTTTGTGCATAAAGTCTATTTAAGGAGGAAGGAGGTTTGTGTGCTACTCAAAGAGAGGCCATTTGATAGTGTGGTGATAACCCCAAAGGAGAACCAGTAGGGTTTAAAAATACAAACTCTCTTCAATAAACAGCTGTGTAAAAACTGCAACAGTTATGACAACACTTTTTGGAGTTTCTATGTATTGCAGTGTCTGTATAGGCAAAACTCCCATTGACTCTCCTGGGAGTTCTGCACAAGTAAGGACTGCCTATGTTCTCACTCGGTTTAAAGCCAGACTGTGCTACTGAGAGCAGTGTGTCCCTACCACACTATCTCCCTGATTCTCCCAGATAGCTTGGAAGGATGCAGCCTGCTTCCTGCTCTGTGGGCTGGTGAGGGGATGAATAAAGCTTGACCTAGCTTCTTTGCTCCCTAACCCCTTTGGGGTGATTTGCACCATTAGGAGTGCTAAGAGGAAGCAGCCACTTCACACCTACTGACTTTAGTGACTGCTAGTACATCTTAATGGTTAGAAGACAGTTTAAAGAAAACTCCTCGTCAATATCATCCCAGACACAAATTATTTTTTTCTCTCAGGATGAGCCCAAGGGTCAAAGTTTGAGCCTGAATCCAGACCCAAAGGTCAGATACCATTCAGTACCCAGGCTTTGGTTCAGCCTGTTCTAGAGAGAGCCATTCGGATCCAGATCCAAACCTCCCCAGGGTTTGGTGAGTGCATTTCTACTAATTCTTCATCACGTAGAGAAAGTGAAATGAATGTTCACTGAAGGGAATGTTAATGCAAGCAGATAGTGATGTACAAAACAATACATCTCTGTGTTTAAAAAGAAACTTGTGATCACTAAATAAAAGTACCATTTAGAAAGCAGCCAAATAACCCGTGGTATTCTGGATTACTTCCTGAGTCCTTCAGAACCTCTTTCTTCAAAGCCAGTGTTACGGTGCAGTGACCGACACTCTTGTGTTGGTGAGAATGACTCACTGTACAGCGTATCCTGCTGATGTCATACATTATCCGTTTATGAGCAGGAGGCTGGTAGAGTTAACACTCCAGCAGGAACCAAGTCTGGTCACACATAAGAGTTAGTCAGCTGTAATCAGATGACATAATACTCCAGATGTTGGCAAATGAGAGATGTATTTGTTTGTTAAACCAGAGTTACTTTTTTTTTTAAAAGAGGAATTTCCAATTGTACATAGCACTATAACACCACTCAGGAAATGTAAGGAGTCTATGTAGACCCTCTATCTGTACGGTCTGTTCCACAGTATCTACTGTAGTCAGTTTTTTGCATCCTTTACCACTGTTTTATTTCCACTGTGTTGACTCGGCCAAATCCTGCTCTCATTCAGTTACACAAGGGTAGATCCAGAATTCCACCACTGGTGGCAATGGACTTAATGACACCAGTGACTGTCAATCTCCCATGAATCAAAAGGGAACGAACCCCAGCTAACTATAGGCAGGGTGTGTCATAAATTCCTAGGCTACACTCCTCCTAGATTTCAGTGTGTCTATTTTGGATCTTTCCCGCTCCTTGATTCTTCATCTCTTTACAAATGTTTCTGTCTCCCCTTGCCAATGTATCTTAATTCTTCTTCCCCTCTGTTATTTACTGAGCATCAGTGTACCAAATATGATACAGATGTAGGTCCTGATCCAAAGCTCATTGAAGTCATATGAAAACTGCCATTGATCAGAGTGGGCATTGGATCAGGCCCATAGAGCATTAGAAAATATGGTCTCTGATGCCAGAAATTTTGGGGCTTCATTCAGCCCCCAATGACACAATTTGCATCCCCATGCACTAGCAGAAGCTTCTATATCCAAAGGTGAATTTGTCCTTGTGGGAGGGTAGGCAGCGTTTGCACCAGTGTTCTCCTTCACGGCTTCTGCCATGGGAGGTTGACTTCAAAATGTGGTCAATGCCCTGCTGATAGAGAGTCCTGGGGGATGCAATGAGTCACCCTATGTCCCCTCCCCGCACCATCTACCCAGCTAGCACCCACTGCGGGCCCTGCACAGGCCAGCTGTCGCTCTGCTGTCAGAGGAGGGATTGCGGTCATTTTACATGAGCACAATACTCCGACAGGCAGTCTTTCCACTGCTGGGAGCTCTGTATCTTAGCTGAATCAAGCCAGGCTGAATCAGCCTCATTTCTGAGCAGATGCAAATGAAACAGTTCAGATACGTGAGATACAAAACTGCAGCTGAAATGAAAGGCTGCATTCGATTTTGCAACTGTTTGATTCTTTACTCTCTAAAGTGTTTGGAGATAGTCTGTATGAAAGGTGCTGCTTCAAAGTTCTGAGCGCAATGACAGTAACGTGAGAAATTTTGTTTTCTGTTTCTAAAGCAGCTGCCCGTGTATTAGTGAGCAGCAGCTTTCTAGTGAATGGAGCTTTGAGAACCAACACTTGCCATGTCCCCGTGGCTGGCAGTGGAACTCGTAGTGATGACAAAACTAGTGCTGCTGATAACGTTGTACCTGGCTGCTCAATGAACACCATGGTTGTTCAATAAAAGAATGTACTCTGTGTAAATAATTTCAAAGCAGTTCACACAGGGTCAGGTGCAAAGCCAATAGAAAGCCTCCTGCTTATCTCAATGGATTACTGAGCTCTCCAATCAGTAACAGCTATAAACAACCAAGGTGGAGAACCATGACGTGCCATCTGCAGGGATAGCCTCGAACACAATTATCTTGTTATTGATGCATTTTCCAGACTTCATACATACACACCCACCTCTTTCTCGCTCTCATGCACATTTCCCCCAAAACATTCAGATAAATCTTGACTCACGCACACTCCACATCACTCCAAAGCTGTGTTTACAGGTCCTATGTATTCTCATGATGAAATATAACCAGATTCCCCTTCCCCCTTCTTCCTTGCTCTTGGTGGAGGGCTATAATTGGTGGCACTTAATAATAACACAAATGATAACTTCAAACTAACAAAAACCCCACTTGATTGACTGTGGTCTGATGAGCCACCAGGATCCTAGAGGCGGCAGCAGTCAGCTGCTCCTTTACAGAATGTTCTGTGATCAGGTTAAATCTAGATCCTAAAGGATCCTGCACAATCATCGAATTATGGTCAATACCTATTTAACCTTAATTCTTATGTTTGCATCCAGGATGTACAGAAAATCAAATTTAATTCAGCAGGTATTACTCAACCTTTATTCACTTTTTATTCACTATTGTATGACTGCTTGTACACATTAAATTATTCTCTATTTCAAATGGTGGCACAATAAGAGCGGACTTACAGGAGGACTTGATCTTGAATAAAAACCATTGACACAGAAAACCAACAGAGGTTATGCAACTACATGTTACACAGTTAATGGTAGGTAACCACATGGCAAGGATATTTTCTTGTGCTTAGATACAATATACCTTACCTTAGAGGAGTGCCTGGTAGGAAGTGGGTATGGTGGCTTTTTCCCTGTTTTGGAGGATTTCGTTGACACTGGAGAAATTTCTGATGTCATGTTCATGGATTTTAAGTCATTGATGCTGTCAAGGTATTTTTTTCTCAAAGCTAATAGATCCTGTAAGTACTGTAAGCAATGTTGAGTCTTGGAGTACATCCAGGCCCTGTCTTCCTCTTTCTGCTGGAAGTATGCACATGATTCTATACTGGTGGTACTTTTGCATTTTTTCAAGGATTCATTGAGTCTCTGCTGCTCACCTCCAAGAGTGTACATAGAGGTGCTGCGGATCAGCCTCACAGCAGAGCCTGTGCCATCATAGCAAGGGATATCATCAGCCAGACTCCTCCTATTGGAGTTGGGGTGAAAGATTGTATGGATCTTTCTGAACATAATGTGCCACTTTCTTCACCCTGTACCTTGTCTCCTTCAGCCTCTTGATTTTAAGGCAAAATTAGCTAGTCAGTACCCAAGTCTCTTGTTGTTAACTGAAAGGCAGATTTGCCAGATGCTCACTGGAACCAGGGTAAAAGTTTATTGCTGCTTCAACTGCTTGAAATATAATTTTTTGTTAAAGATCACAGCAAAATGTTTTCGGTTACATCTGCATCACTTAAATAGCTTTGCTTTTCTCTCCAATTCAAGCGTAGTACAGTAGCTCAAATGCCTTCCTCTGAGCTTTCCTCTATAGGCTCTCCATACAAATCATCAGCGTCAGACAAGACATTTTCCTGTCCATTGTTTCTTTCTTTTGTTTTCATCAGTGTCACATCCTTGATCCGTTAGTTGTCTACTTTACCTTATAGTTGTATAGATTTGAGATGTCTTTGTGCTGACCATGGTACTGAACTACTTCTACGATCCAAAAAATATCCTCTTGGTTAAGAAATAATGAGACATGGCTTAGCAGACCATTAATGGCTGTTTGGTGAAGAAATAATTCAAATAAGCCTAGATCAAGAGGGACTGACTGATCAGGAAGGGAGCACCTATATTGTCTAGATCATTGCACCTCCAGGCAGGAGTTCAGCTGCTATGAGAAGGGATGTTGTGTTCTGTGCTATGGCAACAAGGGAATGGTTACAGCTATTTGATAGCACATCATTGTTAGGAATAAAGTGGACTCAGGTACCCAGATCCATTACACCCCATTCAAAAGCTTCACCATGTGAGAAATGCTGCACAATAAAACTGTTCTAAAATACTCCTTTATCTCAAAATAATAGCAGAGATTTTAGTGCACAGAGAAACCATTACGTCTGTGTTTTTTTAAATGTTTGTTCAAGAAATAAAAACAATGTGCAAACATTTGAATACTGTGTTTATGGTTGCAGGATTTAGTCTGAAAAATACTGTAAATATTATTAGCATATTAATACTATTCTGTGAATGTGCTTTAAGGGAAATAATTGGACAGCAGCTAGTTTTCATTGTCAGAATGATCTAGCTTTTATCTAAAGCCTACAGAAATGTTCAGGGCTTACATTTTCACAATTGAGTTTGTAACTCATTCTGCTCAGGACTTTTGTGTTTGAGAAAGCTATTTTATTATTATTAATGTATTTTATTATTTTATTTATTATATTTATTATCATGGGTATGATCTTAGTTTCCACTCAGGCAAAACTCCCATTGAACTCACTGGAAGTCTTGCATAAGGATTTAGGCACCATAACAGTTGTGCAATTGGCTATGGAGATATTGGATAATAATATAAATGTATGTGTTTCATTTCATGCATTCCTCCATAAACTCAGATTCACTGGGCGATAATTTCATACTATAATTTTGGAGAATATTTACATGTAGGCCCTGACTTCTGGACAGGGCTGAGCTGTGTTCAGCATAGGATGTAAGGCAGACTCAAGATAGCTTTATGTCACTTTTGTAGCCCTAATTCTGGGGCTGGTTTGGCTTCCATTATAAGCAAGAGTAGCCTTGGGATTGCTCTAAACTACACCCAGCAGACTATGATCTAGAGACTGGGGAGAGCTGGACCATGGAGCTAAGTTTATATTACCCAATACTTCCAGAGGTGCTCTGCATGTGTTTCCCACCTCCAGGTAGTTGGTAAAGCCAACTTTATGGCCCTTTTAAGCCCCATAACTGTGCAAAGAGATTATCACCTATGTGCGAATCTGTCCCAGTGCCTCCAGGTCTAAGGCATAGAGTCCTTCTGGTCCATAAAAGTAGTATAGTAAAAAAAGCATTGTGGGGTTCTCTTTTCTAGTACATATTTTCTTTTACAAAGTATAAGGCTGCAAGGAATCCTTAGTTTGGAGCTTTGTATCTGTCTCACTAGTGTTGCACAGAGAGGTTACTGTCCCAGACTGAAAAAAGTGAGATCGGTCCAGAATATCCCTTTAAAGTGGATTTTATTTGCTGTATCTTCAGATTTGAGTTGCAGTGAATGCAATGAACACCTGTCTCAGTCTGTTCCTGTAGCCATCTTGCCCATGGAACTTCCATTGATTTCAGTGACTCAAACATCTATGGGAGCTCCAGGAAGGATTGGAGTCCAGTGATTTGCTGATGGCAATGGGAGTTCCCTAGAGAAAAGCTCTGGGATCAAGCACTACCTTTCCATAGCAGATTGATCTTGTTTGGATTTACCAGTAGTTCCACTGCAAGGTAAATCAAACTCTAAACAAAAATCAGGACTGCATTTAATGATAGGAGTACATTAGATGTTATATGCCCTGATTAGCAAAGCACTTAAGCATCTGATTAACTTTAAGCACATGAAGAAAACTATTCTTCAGTAAAGTACTTTAAGCATGTGCTTAAGTCCTATTGACTTCAGTCCCTGCAGAGGGTCTTAAGCATATACTTAATTTTAATCACCTTCTTTAGTGCTTTGCTGACCCCAAAATCCTTCCCCCTCCCCCCCCCCCACATTTTAAAAAATACTGGGCCAGGTTCATTTTGTGCCCCCAGAAACCAGATTCCTATTGCTTCAAGAATGAATTTTAACAAGCAGGGACTAATAAAAGTCATGCATGACTCAATACTGTAGCTATGCTATGTAGGGAACATGAATATTTATTTTTTCTCTAGAGTCACGTCTGTATTTGAAATAACCCTTATGCTTCTAAGATTAAAAGACAAGACTCTGGCTCTCTTTAAAGGAGATGAATAGATCTTGTGTGTTTAGTGGTGATGAGGGCAGGCAGTGCTTAATTTGTAATGAAAGAGGTGCCAGAGCTCAAGCAATTAGGTGCCGGAGCTCCAGCAATTTTTTTATTTTCCTAACTGACTCAGTAAGCCCAGAGGTGCCAGGGCTCAGCCCTGAGAAGGCCCGGCACAAATTAAGCACTGAGGGAAGGGTCCTGAGTCCCCATCTTCCACCACAAGGGCATGGAATCAGGCATTCACACCTGCAGGTGGTTTTCTAAGTAGGCCTCTATTTATTCAAAGCCAAATTACGTTCCCTTTCTGTATGGAAGCCATCCCATTTGAAGTAAATAGGAGTGCTCCCATGAGCAGAGGGTGCAATTCCACTCAGCGAGCATGCTCCTCTCCCCCAGCCTTGCTGATAAGAACGGAATATACCTGCCATATCTAATCCTGTTGATAATTAAAAGTCCAAGCTCTTATTCCAGACTTGTTTCTTTGTTTGAAGAAGGATATTTAGCCTGTTAATTCAGAGTGCCAAGTTTGCAGGAAGCCATTAAACTTCCCAAGCAGGAGCTAGAGAGAAATAGATCATTCTAAATATTTAATGGCATCTAGGATTACTAGCTTTGACAATGCAGCTCTTCTTTCATGTTCGTTCATTTGGCCATTTGACTTTGACTTGGCTGAGTCAAGGCTTTTATTTTTAAAATGCTTTTTTGCTGTATGATTTTCTTCACTGTTTCTGGTTTGTTGGGAGGACTAAAGGAGGCAGGTTCTATGGACCATCAGGAGATGGCTTATAAAGATATCTCTGTTATTTGCCCCAGGGTTCTTGCAGTTGTAGAGCCTGATGTCTGGTTAAGAAATATCAATCCACACGGGCTTCCAGTTGTATATAATGTATAACTAAACAAAAAACATAAAATCAAAGACATAAATCAAATGAAGACAAAGTGGGTTAACATCAAACCAGTCTAATTATTGCTTTGGTTAAAACACATCAAATGAACCAACAATTCCTTATTAGCTATATCTAATAACGTAGGAGGAGTCAAACCTTGTTTAGCTATCAGCCTCAAAATGACAGGGCATTATCAATCTTAATGCCAACTGATATTTATATTGCAGCCAAATGGCTGATACAAAGGAGCATCAAATCACTCTTGGGTTGAACTACAGCTCTGATGCTAATTAAGGCAGACTGCCCAAATTATAGACACATGATAATAACCAATCTTTTTCTCCCCCAACACAGTTACATGAGATTCCAACGCTGCTGAGAATAGCACAGCTTATTACATTTTACCAACAAACAAAAATGGAGGTGAAAATAATAATTTCTCAGAATTTAAACACACATCTCCCAACTCATGAATTGCATGCATAGACAGCAAGGTCATTTAACCTGGTGGTGTTTTAGATGGCTGAGACTATCCTGTAGGTTCCATTCTCAGACAGATTTTATGGGTTCTATACACACACACACAACCAGTCAGTCATCCCCTGGAATTAAACAAAACAGAACAACCTCTACAAGTGCAAGAATGCTGAGAAATTGGTAAAACAACTCCCAAATGTTTGCTATTTAGGCAAGATAGTAGTCATGACTTTTGTTGTTTCATTCAGCCAGCGCGCCATTTGAGTAGAGCGTGTGTGTATGTGGGGGTGGGGGAGGAAGGGATTTGCCTCCCCCCCCCCCATGCTTCAGACCATGTGTTAATTTTAACAATGATACATATATCTAAAAATGTATAGTTTGTGTTCCTGCTCTTGTATTTTATGATTTTCCCAGCCTGTACCTACTAATCCCATAATTTATCAGCTCAAGCTTCCACCTACTAGTGGCGGGAAATGGGCTTGCATGCTCTAGTCTACAAAGCATTCCCTCGGGACAGTATTGATGACAAACAACTCACAGTTGTTGGCAATTGTTTTTCCGTCACCCTCATCCTGGTAAGTCAAAAATATAACTTTCAAAAACTGTGTCATTGGCAAATTATTTTATTCTGGTGAAGCTTTGGTGATGAAATCAGTCACAGAGGTTTAGCCAATCTATTAAAAAATGGTTCACAGATAGTTTGTCAAAGTTTATCAGTCTTTGTGGTTGGTTATGATTCCTAATGTATCACATTCAGTAAAGTTCATCTTCGGTTTTCAGTCAAGTATCAGGGGGTAGCCATTTTCAGTCAGTTACAGATGTCTGATATAGGCCGCCTTGATTATCACTACAAAATATTTTTTTTCTCCTGCTGATAATAGCTCATCTAAATTAAATAGCCTCTTAGAATTGGTTTGGCAACTTCCACCTTTTCTGTGTGTATATATACATCTTGCTTCTGTGTGTTCCATTCTATGCATCCGATGAAGTGGGCTATAGCCTATGAAAGCTTATGCTGAAATAAATGTGTTAGTCGCAAAGGTGCCACAAGTACTCCTGTTCTTTTTACGGATACAGACTAACATGGCTGCTACTCTGAAACCAGATGGAAATTAAGTTGACTTAGCTGCTTGGCAAAAAATAAAAGAACACTTTTTTTTTTATTATATTAGTGGCAGCTCAGCATGTGAAGTAAGTAAGTAAAATTCACTTAGACTTTTCATGTCACAGACTTCCCTAATTAAAACGCTTTGACCAACTTTATTTTTCATTGTGTTTTATTCGTAATGTGCTCTGAGTGTAATAAAGCACTAATTTAATTGTTTCTAAAGTTTAAATCACCAATTAATATTTCTGCATAAGGAAACATTTAGTGCATTCAAATAAAAGTGCCACTTATGTAATGGGAGGGGGGGGCGCTCGAGTTTCATACAGGAGGTGTACAATCTCCCAGGTAAAGCTCTTAACTCCAGCACAGCATTAGTGTGAAATGTAAGTTCTGCAGAGGAGAGGTGCCCCTGGGGCAGGGAGTCAGTATTTTGTTTACAAACAGAGGCAGGGTGGCTAAGATAAGAAAGGGCTGGTGATTAAATTAAGGACATGGAAGTTTAGCTTGTAAAAGAGGAATCCCTCTGTGGAGGGGGGAGAGGGAGAAGGGGTTGTTTTAAAGAGACCAGGAAACCCAGAAAAAATACAGCAAAGCACTGAGCTTAGGTTACATTCAGAAAAGGGGGAGATTTGGGGGCATAGGTGAAAAGAAGGGGTCAAACCCAGGGAAGGGCTAGCAGTGTATAGAGAAGTTCCCACTCTACCTGTGGTACTTATGTGGCCCCATCACTGGTATCTGAGGCTGCGCCTCACAATGTCTAACCTATTTCTCCTCCCGGCCCCTCGGTGAGGTAGAGCAATGCTGTTATCCCTGTTGTACCGATGGGTCACTGAGACACACACAGACTAAAGGCCAGATTTTCAAAAGTATTTAGGCACCTAGTGAGATTTTCAAATGCACTTAGAAGGTTTGGTGCTTTGTAAACCCCACTTGATATCTAGCTGCATCTTTGGGTGCCTAAAAACCTTTGAAATTCTGTCTTTAAAGCACTGGCTTGGGATCAGACAGGAAGTCCCTGGAGGGACGGTGGGAGTAGAACCCAGGTTTTCCAGGATTAGCTCCCTATACAGAAATCCAGCTTCTCACTCTTTGCTGCATGCTGAAAAAAAAAAAAAAAAAGAGGACTCTGATAGATGGGAGCAAAACCAAAGTGGCCAGTTCTCTGAGTCTCCAACAAATGGTCCAAGGATAGATGTCATTGTTGACAGCATGAAAAGCAGGAAGGCTGGAGGATGAGAGTCAGAGGAGAGAAGATCATTTAACTCCTAGGGGGGGGGGGGGCAGGTTCTGCACCATGCTGGGTTATAAGGCAATGGCTGCTGTGCAATTTTACATTTTAACTGAAAACCATTTTGTTCAGTCATTGTTCAGTCATCTTCCCATTTGAGAAAAGGAAGGAATGAGAGTGTCATATAAGTATCAGATGTGATTATACATCAAATTCTTAGCGTTTCAGCTGTATTCAGGCCAATTCCAGAACAAAGAACATAAACTGCATCCACAGAGTCCATAAAGTTGGCGATAATCGTCATGATTTGCATAATTCACTGGGCATGGGCACCATCTGTGCGCTCAGCACTGTTCAGAATATGCCAGAAAATGCAGTCCCTGAGCCAATGCATATAAGATCTGTAACTCTGGATAAGATGGCTCAGTTATTTAAGTATGAAGTGTATAGTTATTGACTACACATTGTGGCAAATTGCCAGCACTGCTATGATGGATCCCGCACTTTCTCTTCTTGTGGGGGGTTTCAGGGTGCCATTTCTTGTCCCTGAACTGGGGTAACAGCTATCCTACTAGTATCCCAGGGAAGGGGAGTGGAGAGGGAGGGACCCAGCCCCGCCTTCTACTCCGGGTCCCAGCCCAGGGGCCCTATGATAGCAGGTGAACCACTTGTACCAGTGATTCTTTCCCCTGGGCTACTTCCCTCTCCTGACTTTCAGCTTGTGGGGCTTCCTGCCTTCCCTCTGCACAAGCCAGGTGTCCCTTTACCTAGGATCTTGGTCTTCTTAGCCCACTGCAGCACTTCTCAAAACTCTCCTCCGCTTTCCTTCGAACTGCTCTTTGTTCCACCGCCAATCCACTCTGCTTCACTCCTCCAAACTGCTCTCTGCTCCACAACCAAACCACTCTGCTCCAACTCCTCCTCACTCTGCTCCAGCTGCTCCTCTGGCTGATTGAAGCAGGGGGATTTTATCAGGTGACTGGCTTCAGGTGCTCTAATTGGTTTCAGGTGCTTTTAATTAATCTACAGGGAATAAGGCTTCTCCTCATCCTAGATCACTCTCCTGCTGCCTTCTGGCCATGCTGTATCACATATCCTCCCCCGCTGCTCAACACCATGGGGTTGGGCAACTTGCGACGAGAGGCAATGCTTTCGTGACAAGCCATCTGCGTTGCCGTGTTGGCTTCCGGCCCTATGTTGTACTCGGAAATGAAAAGGTTGCAGAGATAGGAACCATCTAGTCACTCTTGCATTCTTCTCCTTGTTTCTGTGCCTCCACTAGAGCGGGGCATGGTCTGTCACCAGGGTAAATCGCCACCCCAGTAGGTAGTAACGGAGAGTTTCCATGGCCCATTTTATCGCCAGACATTCCTTTTCAACGACGGCGTACTTTTGTTCCCTGGGGAGGAGCTGCCGGCTGAGGTACAGGATCGGGTGTTCCTCCTCCCCTACCATCTGCGAAAGGACGGCTCCTAGCCCTACCTCCGAGACATCTGTTTGTAGAACGAATTCTTTCTTGAAGTCTGGGGCTATGAGTACAGGATGGCAGCAAAGGGCTGTCCTTAAATCTGCGAATGCCCCTTCTGCTGCATCAGACCACTTTACTATCTCGGGGCCCCAAGCCTTTATCAGGTCAGTCAATGGCCCTGCTCTTGTGGCAAAATGAGGGATGAATCTCCGATAGTACCCTACTAACCCGAGAAATGCTCTGACCTGCTTTTTACGGATTGGCCGAGGCCAATCTTGTATTGCCTCCACTTTGTTCCATTGGGGTTTTACCAAACCTCTCCCTACTACATACCCAAGGTATCTGGCTTCAGATAGTCCTATCACGCACTTGAGAGGGTTGGCAGTGAGGCCAGCCTTCCTCAGGGTGTCTAGTACCGCTTCTACTTTTACTAGGTGTGTTTCCCAGTCAGGGCTATGGATGACTATATCGTCTAAATAGGCGGCGGCATACCTGGCATGGGGTCGCAACAATTTATCCATAAGCCGTTGGAATGTTGCTGGGGCCCCATGGAGTCCGAAAGGGAGGACAGTGTATTGGAACAGGCCATCAGGTGTAGAGAAAGCTGTCTTCTCCTTGGCGTTCTTGGCCAGGGGAATTTGCCAATATCCTTTAGTCAGGTCCAGAGTGGTTAGGTATCGGGCCTTGCCTAACTGATCAACTAGCTCATCGACACGTGGTATTGGATAGGCATCGAATTGGGATACTTCATTCAACTTCCGGAAGTCATTACAAAACCTCCAGGTGCCATCAGGCTTGGGTACTAAGACGATAGGACTGGACCACTGGCTGTGGGATTCTTCAATAACCCCAAGTTCCAACATCTTCTTCACTTCTGTCCTAATTTCCTCTCTTTTAGCTTCGGGTATCCGGTATGGTCTATCGTCACCCTTATTCCGGGCCTGGTGATGATATGATGTTGGACCAGTGTCGTACGGCCCGGCTGCGTACAGAACACATCTTGGTTCCATTGGATCATATCAATGACCTCTGTTCGTTGTTCTGGGGCTAACTCAGGGGATATCCTCACCTGCCCCTGTCGGTCGTCCGTCTGGGATGGAGCTCTCCGAATGACCAGGCACGTCTCTCGGTCACGCCAGGGCTTCAGCAAGTTTACATGGTAGATCTGCTCTGGTCTTCGGCGGTCTGGTTGTCTGACCTTATAGTCCACTTCCCCAATGGCTTCCACTATCTCATACGGCCCATGCCAGCTGGCTAGGAGTTTGCTTTCTGCAGTTGGCACTAGCACCATCACCCGTTCTCCTGGCTGAAATTTCCATACTTTCGCCTGGCGGTTGTAATATGTCTGCTGGGGCTCTTGTGCTTTTTCCAAATGTTCCCGTGCTATAGGGGTTACTCGAGCTATTCGCTCTCTCATCTGTGTCACGTGCTCAATGACATTCTTTCCTGGGTTGGGTTGTTCTTCCCAGTCCTGCTTGGCGATGTCTAATATTCCACGTGGGTGGCGTCCGTATAGTAGCTCAAAGGGAGAGAAACCGGTGGACGCCTGGGGGACTTCCCGTATTGCAAACATTAGGTATGGTAGAAGGGTATCCCAGTCTTTTCCGTCCTGTGCTACCACCTTCCGGATCATACCTTTAAGGGTGCGGTTAAACCGCTCGACCAGGCTGTCTGTTTGAGGATGGTAGACGGAGGTCCTTATGGCATGGATGCGGAGCAGGGTACATAAGTCCTTCATTAATTTTGACATGAAAGGGGTTCCTTGGTCAATCAGGATCTCCTTAGGGATGCCCACTCTGGCAAAAACCTGGAGTAGTTCTTTTGCTATTGCTTTAGATGTGGGGTTTCTTAAAGGAATGGCTTCTGGATACCGTGTGGCATAGTCAAGGATGACTAGTACGTTTCGGTGACCCTGTGCTGATCTTTCCAGCGGGCCCACAAGGTCCATGGCTATCCTTTTGAACGGGACTTCAATAATAGGCAAAGGTACTAATGGGGCCCGCAAGTGAGGTCGAGGGCTATGCAACTGGCATTCTGGGCAGGAGGCACAATAGCGTTGGACCTCCGCACGTATTCCTGGCCAATAAAACCTTCTTAGGACTCTATCCAGTGTCTTGTCTATTCCTAGATGTCCCCCAAATAAATGACTGTGAGCTAGCTCTAGTTACTGCCCTTGTGTGTTTCCGTGGGACTAAGAACTGCTCTACTTCTTCCCCTCGGATCTGCACTATTTGGTACAACAGATCACGTTTGATCACATAATATGGCCCTGGGCCTTTGGTCTTTCCTTCCACCGGTACGCCATTTACTTCCACTACCTCCTCCCTCACATTCGCATATAGCGGGTCATTGACTTGGTCCTGCCTGAAATTCTCACGGGCAGTACCGATCTGACCTAATTCCAGGGGGCCTATTTCTACTCCGCCCCCTGGGTTGCCTCTACTTGGGCTAGGAACTGCCTCTGAGTCCTCACTGGCCTGAATTGTCTCCTGGCCTCCTGAACGGGTTCGCTTACCAACAAGGGAGGCTTTCTGGTTCTCTGCTAGAATCCTGGTCCCTAGCCTTTTATCTGCCCTCCTTTCCCGCCTAGACTTTCAGGGTTTCCCAGGGGATGAGAATAGCTCTGGGGCAAATTCAGCAAAAATTGGGGTGAAGCTATCTGTAGGTGCCTCCATTTCAGTCCGGGGGTTGCTACCCTCCCTTGGCTCTACTGGGGGGAGTAAGTTCTCAAACCCAGGGAAGTCCCTACCAATTAAGACCGGGTAGGGGAGCCTAGGGACCACCACTGCAGTTACCCTGGTAATGTTCCCCTGGATCTCAATCCATACTGGGATTGTGGGGTAGAAATTTATGGTGCCATGAACGCACGTTACCCCTGTGGTTTTGGCCCGGGTTAGTTGGTCTTGCCCCACCAACTTCCCTGAGACCAGCGTGACAGCACTCCCGGAATCTACTAATGCTGTGGTCACAATACCATTCATTTTTACTGACCTTGTATACCCATGTGGGGTCATTGCGACCCCTACCAGGCCAATTAGGCCACATTGTTCCCCAGGATCCCCAAGATTGCACTGCATAGGCTCTTCCCTGTTGGGGCATTGGGCTGCTATATGCCCCAATTCCCCACACTCGTAACACCGACCCCTTATCCCGGTTGCCGCCCTCTGCCTGGGGCTATTTGGTCGGCCCCCCCAGCCCTCTCTTCCCAAACCCCCAGGTCCCTTCTTGGACTCGGGCCATTCCTCAATGTCTTTCCTCCCAGTTATAGTTCTTCTGTAGTTCTCGGCGGTCCGGGACCTTGGGTTTGGGGCTGGCTTCCTGGATTGCCGTGTTTCACCCCCTGGGGTCTGGAACAGTTCACGGGCTGCTAGCTGTCTTTCCACGAGGGAGACCAACTCATCATAGGTGGAGGGGTCATTCTGGCCAACCCAAGCCCGGAGGCCTGGTGGTAGCCCTCTCATATACCGGTCCAGTACCAGGAGCTACATCATCTTCTCAGAGCTGAGGGTCTCAGGGCACAGCCATTTCTGGGTCAGGTGGATCAGGTCAAACAATTGCGATCTGGGTGTCTTGTCCTCTGTATACTGCCACTCATGGAACCTCTGGGCTCGCAATGCCGTAGTTACTCCGGATCTGGCCAGGATCTCTGCCTTCAGCTGGGGGTAATCTGCTGCAGTCTCTGCGGCCATATCGTAGTATACCTTCTGGGCCTCCCACACAGGAACGGGGCAAGGATACTGGACCACTGGTCTCGGGGCCAGGCCTCACGCAGGGCTGCTCTCTCAAAAGCCAGGAGGTATGCCTCCACATCATCCTCCCGTGTCATTTTCTGTAGGCAGTGGCTGGCCTGTATAGTCCGGGTCCCATCGCAGTTCTGGCTTCGCTCCATAAGGGCCTTCATCTGGTTCACCAGCTCCTGCAGCAGGGCTCGGTCCTGGGCAGCCTGACTCATCAACAGACGATTAGTCTCTTGCTGTACCCTAGTCGCCTCCTGTTGGGCGGTTGCTTGGACCCGGGTAGCCTCCTGCTGGGCCGCGGTGGCTTGTATTAGGGCCTTGATTACGTCGTCCATCTTAAGGACTGGATTGTTTTGGCTAACCCTGGTTTAAGTCCCCAGCATGGAGATCCCACTCCTGACACCACATGTGGCAAATTGCCGGCACTGCTATGATGGGTCCCGCACTTTCTCTTCTTGTGGGGGGGTTTCAGGGTGCCATTTCTTGCCCCTGAACTGGGGTAACATCTATCCTACTAGTATCCCAGGGAAGGGGAGTGGAGAGGGAGGGACCCAGGCCCACCCTCTACTCCGGGTCCCAGCCCAGGGGCCCTATGATAGCAGGTGAACCACTTGTCCCAGTGATTCTTTCCCCTGGGCTACTTCCCTCTCCTGACCTTCAGCTTGTGGGGCTTTCTGCCTTCCCTCTGCACAAGCCAGGTGTCCCTTTACCTAGGATCTTGGTCTTCTTAGCCCGCTGCAGCACTTCTCAAAACTCTCCTCCGCTTTCCTTCGAACTGCTCTTTGTTCCATCACCAATCCACTCTGCTTCACTCCTCCAAACTGCTCTCTGCTCCACCCAGGGCCGGCTCCAGGCACCAGCTTGCCAAGCTGGTGCTTGGGGTGGCAGGTGAGAAGGGGGCGGCAGTCCGAGTCCCGCGGCGGCAATTCGGCGGCAGGTCCGCTCTTCCCGCCGCCGAATTGCCGTCGCGGGACTCGGACTGCCGCCCCAGTCTCGCCTGCCACGGCGGCAAAGGGGCAGCAGGTCCACCGCTGTCCCCTTGCCACTCCGGAATGGGACCGCCTGCGTCGGGGGCGGGGCCCCGCCCCTGATGCAGGCAGACGTGGCGGGGCCCCGCCCCCGACGCAGGCAGACATGGCGGGGCCCCGCCCCCGACGCAGGCAGACATGGCGGGGCCCCGCCCCGTCTGCCTGTGTCGGGGGCGGGGCCCCGCTACGTCTGCCTGCGTCGGGGGCGGGGCGCCGCCACCCCTGCTTGGGGCGGCAGAATTGTAAGAGCCGCCCCTGGCTCCACCACGAAACCACTCTGATTCAGCTCCTCCAAACTGCTCTCTGCTCCACCACCAAACCACTCTGCTCCAACTCCTCCTCACTCTGCTCCAGCTGCTCCTCTGGCTGATTGAAGCAGGGGGATTTTATCAGGTGACTGGCTTCAGGTGCTCTAATTGGTTTCAGGTGCTTTTAATTAATCTACAGGGAATAAGGCTTCTCCTCATCCTAGATCACTCTCCTGCTGCCTTCTGGCCATGCTGTATCACAACATGTTATCACATGTTCACTGTGATGTTTATGAGCGGAGGCACTGTAGAAGTTTTAGTTGATTAAGGACTAGAAGATTTGACCCTCCAACTTTCTTTCTAAAGGAAGAGCTGCCCAGAGCTCCTGTGCCTGTTTATTTTCCTTTCCTGCCTGCAGTGGCCCTGATATACCTCAGAAGTCTCAGGTTTTTTCTCAACTTTAAAATATAGAATTTTCTTGGTGTTTGGTTTTAAATATTCTCCTGTGAGAACTGCAGCTCAATAGCTGTAGTGTTGTGTTTAAGAACCTTCTGGAAAATAACTAGCCTTTAAACAGAAGCAAAAGCAGTGTTGCCAACAATTATGATTTTGTCATGAGTCTCATGATAATTGTTTTCTTTAAAGCCCCAGCTCCTGGAGTCAAGTGAATATGATGATTTCAGCCTTCATTCTTAAAGAAAAATGAGTTTCTAGTCCTCGTGGCTGTGGAGAAAGCTTCAAAATGTGACCCCCCGTGCACCCTAAAGGCTCAAAAAGCAGAAGGCAAATAAAAAGAACCCCAAATCTGTTATTTTTACATAATCTCATGATATTAAAGCCAATGTCATGATTTTTGGTGAGCCTGATTCATGTTTTTTGAACATTTGGGATTGGCAAACCTGTGAAAGTGACTTGAAAGACCAGTTTCACTCCTGTTTAAGGTTAGTTTCTTGTCTATTATTTGTAGTGAGGTGACACTGCTAGAGCCCCAGGCAGTTGCAGTATAAACTCATGGGGCCTTGCCCTAGTAGGATGTTTGCAAAGTTAAATTATCTATTCCAAGCTTGGTGAACTGCAAAAAAGTGATAGAAAGTAATCTAGATTTTTCTACAGTTGTTTCAATTGTTGTATTGAAGAGTTAGTAACAAAGAATATACATTAAAATTTTAAACCTAACCAGTGTTAATTAAGTGAATTGACACAAGACATGAGAATATGTTAGTATTAGAGCTGAGTGGGTCGAATATTTATTAAATCCTCTTTTTTATATATAGGAATTAGATACAGTGCTCCTATCAGCTAATTTCTAAGGTATCTGCAAAAAACTCTATGATTTTCAGGTGCCCAAGAAGCTCTTGGTTAAAGTTGGCCCCCCTCTACCAAAATATGAAATGGTGCCTTTTGCTTAAGCTTAGGCAAGCTGCAAATTGCCTACAGGCCCTGGTGTGATGAAGATTTGTGGATCACGAGGCTGATTGAACATGGGACATTGAGTGGAGAATGGTATTGGTCAGTTGAGAGTGATATTGTTTGGTTTAGAAATAAGTGGTGCAAAATTTCCACTTGAGAAAATTCTTTGTACATCTAATTTGAATAGTATTTGCAATCTAATGAAAAACAAAAATAAATACTGTATCAGGTCCTGTCTTAGGAGACATTTTTAAACCAGGCAACAAACATGCTCTATAATAATAATGTACATTGTATGATTTGTAGGGTTTGGGGTACATATTATGCTCATATTTATTTTATTCTTTGCAGCATACAGTGAAGCTTGTACCACCATTGAAAAATAATATTTTATCATTTTTTAAACAAAAGGCCCCTGCAAATGAAAACGGTGAAAGCTGAAGAGCCATCCTTGAAAAGGAATTGTGGAAAAGCTTCTACAAGTAACCGTGTCCTGCCATCAACACTGAAAACATAGTGGATGATGATCTTAGTGGCAATACATCATCAATGGCCACCTCAAGAAGCCCTGTGTGCCCTGATATCACCAGAAAGTTGTGGTAGGCACAGTTTGTTACCTGTTCATGATGGGAATAATGACAGCATCTTGGAGCTGTAGATATTTCATTGTGCAAAGGTGATCAACTGATACAGACTAAATTGAATTTATATCCTCTTACAAATGGTCTATGTTTCAGCTAGAGTTGGTTTTCATTGTACCCGTTCATTGACTACTCAGCCATAATGGATTCTGTTGGGGTTTTATTTGTTTGTTTGTTTTCCATGTCGTCACTTGGCTACTCAAGGTACAGTTAGACCAGGAGAACAGATTGGCAACTGAACATTCATTGAGCGTGGTTTTAAGAAATGGAAAGATTGTCAAAGTTTGTTAAAACAGCATGCACTCAGTTCCAGGCATAAAACAGCATCCCTTGCATGGCAAGAGTACAAGAAAACTTGACACCAATTGTTTGGCATGTGTTGTACACATGCTCATTTCCAGTCATTGTACTGCCATGGCTGAAAATCAACAGCATGTTGAAATACTTTTAATGGTATCCATACTCTGTGCGAGACATTGCTGTTGGGGGAGCATGATGAAACATAGAACTCCAGCAATAAAGGAAATTACATTGAAATTCTGGAGCTGGTTGTTTCTACTCAACCCAGCCTTTTCAATCGACTGAGAAGTGAGTAGCTGTGAATGTTATACATCTCATGAGCACCAGATTGCTGTAATACATTCTGCTGCAGAAGTCCTGAGGGAAAGCATTGCTGAAGAGGTCAAACAAGCCAAGTATTTTTCTGTCCTTGTTGACTAAACTAAAGATGCATTTTAAAAAAAACCAACAGCTGTATCCCCTAGTGCGCTACCATTGAAAAGGAATCATTTAGGAAAGAGCTCTGGGGTGCTTCCACGTGGAAAACGTAACTGCTGAATCTGTTGTACTATGTACTATGAAGCAGTTTTTGTTCCGAGTGGAGTTCAAGATCGAATTTGAGAAAAATCACACTTTTCATTTTTGTGCACGTCATGCTTACAGGCTTAATCCCATTACTGCAGACACATGTTCTAGCATCACCCAGTGTCGGGAAGTCTTTACCTTTGCTCAGGAGCTCTACATCTTCCTCAGAAGTAGTTACAAGTGCCATGAGCTGTTAAAGCTTAGTAAGAGCTTGACCAGAAGGTATTTGAGCTTGGTGGGTTGTGTGAAACTCGTTGGTCTTGCCAGTATGATTCCCTCAGAAAATCGCATGCAAGATATGGCACTGTAGTGCAACCATTGGAAGCTAATTCAATTCAGACAGCTGATAGAGCATCAGCTAGCACTGCAAATGGCCGCTTGGGGAGATTGCAGAGCTATTCCTGCTTGCAGAGGCTCTTCATTTTGGAAAAAGTATGCAAGATTTTGAATTGTGCTTCATAAGTTCTGCAAAAATGAAAATCTGACTTTATCTTGTGCCCTAGAACTAGTAGCAAGCAGTATTGCTGCTCTCCAAGAAATGAGATAATCTGAAAGCAAATGGAAGCAGCTATGTAATGAAGCTGAAAATATGACCAAAGAACTTGAAATTCCCATTCCCAGTCAGGCAGTAGCAAAGGTTGACCTAAGCAATGCAAACACAGCAAGATCACAAAGAACAAACAAAATATCCT
This sequence comes from Chelydra serpentina, assembly GCA_037349315.1. Lineage (NCBI taxonomy): Eukaryota > Metazoa > Chordata > Testudines > Chelydridae > Chelydra > Chelydra serpentina. The sequence continues at coordinate 55,146,721 of JBAIAC010000004.1, read as the reverse complement.
CCAAGCTAGCACAGTTCTTTGTTTCTGGCTCACTGAGTCAGTCATAGGCACATCCTGTTCCCAAGAGCAGCCAAGAATATATAAAATCTGATTTTTTACTATCCTTGCTGCATAGAATTCTTGCTGAGCTTGACAGACAATTCACCTCCAAGCCTAGTTTGCTCTCTGCTCTAAGTGCCTGTAATCCAAACAGTGACAGTTTTCTTGATTATAACAAATTAAAGATAATTGCAGATCACTATGCATCAACAGGCACCCATTTTCACAATCTTGATGTAGAAATTGAAGCTGCCAAAATGCACTTTGCACCACAAAAATTGACATCAAATTCTAGAATGTCCTGAACATATTACTAAGGAGTTATCAGTCTGTGTTGCCAATTGTCAACATTGTCTTGAGTCTCCCAGTTACTCCAGCATCAAATGAGAGGTACTTTTCTGTGCTACAGAGAGTTAAAGGCTGCTTAATATCCACAATGGCAGAAGGGCACTTAAGCAATTTGGTGCTCTTGGCCTCTGAGTGTGAAGCTGCACAACTGGATGTCAACAAGGCCATTGATTACTTGGCCAAGACGTTATCCCCTACTATAGCTGATATCAGAAGTTTTTGGCTTCCGTGTACTTTTACATGTTTCCCCTTCAAGCAGAATTGCACTTAGTTGTTTCCTGTAGAAAAATATTCCAGCTCCAACATAGTTAACATTTTAAATTAGAATGAGGAAAGTCATGAAACCACCTGGAATTATTCTTGGACTTGAAGCAACCAGGGATCACACCACAGCCTGCAGTAAATGTTGTTTATGCCTTATAATGGGGGATTATGTGTAGTGGGTGGGATGGGATCCCCAAGGTGCAACCTAGACTGTGGGACCACTCAGCCCTCCTTCCCACCGACCTGGGTTGTCTCTCACACTGTGGTGCTGATGTCAAGCTACAAACCTCTGACAAGCACTGCACTTGCACAGACGTCCACAGCTGTGTTACATGAATGATCTCACAGCCACTCATGAACCATCAACAGGGAGGCTCCAGTCAATTCCCACCCAGCTCCCCAGCCTTGCACCCCAGGACTGTACTGCTCAAGGCCACCTTGTGCAGTGCAAGTTCATGAAGTAGTTTGCCACTCCCTCAATGTGGAATGGACACATGCTAGCCTTTGTAAACTGAGCTTAGATTTCCCGAGCACTTCAACCAAAACACACTGTTTTAGGTAAAATATCAAACAAGTTTAACAACTACAGAAAGATAGATTTTAAGTGATTATATGTGGTAGGCATAAAGGCCAGAGATAGTTATCTTAAGAAAATAAAAACTAAACATACTTTCTAAATCCTAAACATTTAGTCTAAGCAAGAGTTGAACCAAACAGCTTTTCTCACCCTGACAGATGGTACAAGCAGGATCAAAACACAGGCTGGAACCGCCCTCCAGCCTGGGACCATCCTCCCCAGTTCAAAATCTTTGTCCTCCAGACATTCATCCAGGTGTTGAGTTGGGGAAGGAGAGAGTGGGGCCAAGTGATGATGTCACTTCCCCTCTTTTATATTTTCTTCCAACTTGCTGGAAAGATCTTTGCTGTGATGTGGGGGATCAGGCAGCCCCCATTGGTGAAGCAGTCTCCATTGCATACGTGCTCTCTTTGAGAAGTCTCTGGGATGGCCATTGGGAGATACCCTTTAATGGGCCATCAGCACATGTTTGGCTGGTCCTTTGTTGCAATTGAAAGGTTGGCTGTGGGCGTCTCACAACATATTTCAGTAACACATATAGCAATGCTTCATAGCTGCACATATAATGACAGAACATACAATCCAACAGATATTAATGTTCAACAAATCAAGACTTTTAAAATGATACCTCACAAGGTATACTTTGTACAAAACATATCATACTTATACAACAGTGGTGAATATGGAGTTCCAGGGTGCTACTTTAAGTTACAGAGTGTCACGGGAGAGTGGGAGGTGGATTATGTAAAATTAAATTATTTGATTTTGCTTTCTACTAAAAATAGTAGCAAAGTATCATGTGATGTAGCTGCACTGCTACCTGTGTAAAGGCTAAACATTTGATACATCAGGGCTGTAGGGTCAATAATATTTTATTGGATGTCTCGTGTGTTTTGAACTCTGTTTTTATAAGCTCAAAAATTTAGTAGGGCTGTCAATTAATCACAGTTAACTCACGCAATTAACTCAAAAAAATTAATCGTGATTAATCGCACTGTTAAACAATAGAATACCAGTTGAAATGTATTAAATATTTTTGGATGTTTTTCTACATTTTCAAATATATTGATTTCTATTGCAACACAGAATACAAAGTGTACGATGCTCACTTTATCCAAAACAGACCAAAAATGATCCAAAGCAGAGCGGCTCGATGTATGTTCATTTTCATCATCTGAGTCAGATGCTACAAGCAGAAGGCTGAGTTTCTTTTTTGGTGGTTTGGATTCTATAGTTCTTCTTCGAGTGATTGCTCATGTGTATTCCACACTAGGTGTGCGTGCTCGCCACGTGCACCGGTACATGAAGTTTTTTCCCCTAGCAGTACCTGTAGGGGGGAGCGCCCCAGCGACCCCTGGAGTGGTGCCTCCATGGAGCAGTATAAGGGGCACTGCGCGCTCCCCCGACCCTCAGTTCCTTCCTGCCACCAGTGAAGGCGCATCGGAACTATTCTGCTCCAGCTTCGCTGTAGCTCGTCCCCAGAACTTCTTGTTTGTCAGTGTTAAGTACCTGTAGTTAGTTAGCTGTTCAGTTAGTTAGAGTGCCCGGGCCAGGGCATGCCCCATGCCCTGGGTTTTAAGTCGTGCGACACTTGCAGGCGATCTTTGCCAAGGGGTGACCCGCACGCAGACTGTTTACGCTGTTTGGGAGAAACCCATCTCAGCGATCGTTGCAAGATTTGCATGTTGTTTAAATCTCAGACTAAGAGAGAAAGAGACATTAGACTCCGTGCTATTCTGATGGAGTCGGCGCTGACCCCGCCTCCGGTGCGCCGCTCCGAGTCAGCACCGGGCACTGCGGCATTGGTGCACGGCGACTGTGGAGAATCCAGCGGTGGCTTGCCTCTGGAACGTGGAGCCGACATTGGTACCAAGAGCGCCACCGATGTCGGCTCCACGTTCCAGAGGCAAGCCACCGCTGGATTCTCCACAGTCACCCCCAGCTCGGCACCGGTCTCAGTCCAGGGAACGTTCCCGACACCATTCGCAGCCCAGCGACCGTTCAGGGCGAAGTCCATGTGGATCGCCCCCAACTCCCACCAGACTGTCCTGTTGGGTGCCGGACGACCAAGACTCTCGACACCACTCCATGTCAAAGAGTGAGTTCTAAGGGGACCAAGGCAGAGATTGTCCTTGTCTCATAGGGGTTACCGCAGCCGGCCGCAGCATGGACGTCGACGCCGTTCCCGCTCGGAATCCTGCTCCGAGACTCCGCAGGGCGTCGATCGCCGGCACCTCGCCGTGGCGGGTCCGCCTGTTGCAGCCAGTTGCGGAGCAGCAGTTACAGACAGTACCGGTCCTCTGCATCGAGATCACAGTCCCATGGGCGACGTCGCTCCCGGCACCACCGTTCCTCCCAGTCCCGAGACAGCGGCAGGTCGCTCATCAGCCCTGCCTCCACTCGTAGTCGCCCTTCCATGGGACAGGCCAGCCAGGCCAAATAACCGGGCCCGTAGGTGTCACAGCCAGTGCAGTGGCACTGGGCCCCGTGGCCAGCCCAATGGTACCAGTGGGCACCATGGCCCCCGACACAGCCCCCGGTGGGGGTCCACTCAATAGCCGGAGCCTCCAGACCTCTGAGGAGGGGGTCGGTGGGACATACCTCCTCGACACTGTGCCCGGAGTCCAACCAAGTGGTGGATTCCCCAGTGCCGGCGGACACCCAGAGCACCGTACCGGCCTCGCCCTCCCCGGATGAGGTGATAATGGCCCCGCCCCCTCTGTCCTGCAGGAGGACTTTAGGGCCCACCAAAAACTTTTAAAAGGGGTGGCATCAAGCCTCCACCTCCAGGCAGAGGAGTTGGAGGAACCCTCAGACTCCCTGTTCAACGTGCTGTCCTCTTTGGCACCGAGAAGGGTGGCTTTGCCCCTCCATGAAGGGGTGGCAAAAATGTCAAATGCCCTGTGGCAGACACCGGCTTCGCTGGCCCCCATCTCTAAGAGGGCGGAACACAAGTACTTTTTACCCACCAAGGGGCATGAGTACCTCTACACCCACCCGGAACACAACTCCCTGGTGGTTGAGTTGGTCAACCACAGGGAGCGGCAGGGCCAACCAGTCCCTACCCCGAAAAATAAAGATTTGCGGAGGCTGGACTCTTTTGGGAGAAATCTTTATTCATCCTCGAGTTTTCAGTTGCAGGTGGCAAGCCACCAGGCGCTCCTGGGCTGGTACGAATTCAATTTGTGGGGTTCCCTGCCCAAGTTCGAGGACTCCCACCAGGAGTGTGACAGGAAGGAGTTCAAGGCGCTGGTGGAGGAGGGCACAGCGACTGCCAGGGCAACCCTGCAAGTGGCTTTGGATGCGGCAGACACGGCTGCGCAGTCCATGGCCTCTAAGTTTAAGCCGCAGCAGGCTCCCGCTCAGGCCACCCAGCCGAAGTACGAGGCCGCCTATAAAAGGTCGAGGGACTATAAGAGGCACCCTCAGAGGCAGTCGCAGCCTGCCCCCAGCCTGGGGCCTCCAAGGGCAAGCAGGCGGGGAAAAGACAGTTTTGACGGGATGCTCGGGGGCACCCTGCCAGTTCTCCCCAGGGATCCCCCCTCAGTAAAGCTTCCCTTCTACAATCGGTTATGTGCTTTCCTCACGCAGTGGTCGCAGCTGACTTCAGACTGATGGGTCCTCAACACCATCCGCCGGGGCTATACCCTCCAGTTTACTTCGCCCCCGCCCAACCATCCCTCGCCCCCGTACATCCTGGGAGACCCCTCGCACGAAGCCCTGCTCGAACAGGAGGTGGGGTGGCTCCTCAGTCTAGGAGCGGTGGAAATGATGCCCGGGGAGTTCAAAGGCAAGGGGTTCTACTCTCGCTATTTCCTTATCCCAAAGGCCAAAGGGGGACTCATGCCCATCTTGGACCAGTGGGATCTAAACCAGTTCATGGTGAAGCTCAAGTTCCACATGGTCTCACTGGCCTCCATCATTCCCTCCCTGGACCCCGGGGACTGGTATGCTGCCCTCAATCTGCAGGACGCGTACTTCCACATTCACGTATTCGAGGGGCACAGACACTTCCTCCGTTTTCTGGTGGGGCAGAATCACTACCAGTTTACGGTCCTCGTGTTTGGCCTATCCACTGCCCCCATGGTATTTACGAATTGCCGCCACGGCGAGCACGGACTGCCGCCCCATGCTTCAAGCCGCCCCAAGCACCAACTTGGAAAGCTGGTGCCTGGAGCTGGCCCTGGCTTTGAAATAGCAACCTAAATGCGGACAAAATTAAGATGGCAGTGAATTCATGGGAGCTGTAGCAGCTCAGAACTTTAAACATGTAATTTGGCTCTCCAAACCACAAAGTTCAGATCCAGGTATAAATATCTGCAACGTTTGGGGATGTTAGGTCCATACCAAAGTACCAGATCCAATCTTCCTTGCAACATAATGACAAACCTACATATTAAGGTGTGTATTATATTTGGTGGCTGCTTTTTTTTTTCCTCTGAGGACACACCACATGCTCAGTCCAGCTCCCATCCTCACTGAGAACCCATTGGATTCAACACTGGCCCCATTAAAATAAGGAAAGGAATAGTAAAAGCTTTAAAAGCACCCAGCTCTGATACTTCACATCCCTTCCCTCCTTCTTCTCCTCAACTGATACTGTTAGCTAGATGGCTATTTGAGCCAGTAAAATCTAGCTTAGACTTTGGGGAGAGCTGCCTTGTTGAACTATAAGGCCTATTCATTCGCCTGCACGTTTGGTGGTGATCTTGTCAGACCTTGCAAACTAAATATGATCAGAACTGGTCTAGTCTGGGATGGAAAACTTGCAATGAAAGCTCAGTGTTGCCGGGAGTGGTACTGATATGTCTGAATTCTTCCATCTGAATTCTTCCATACACTGTACATATAGTTCTGCTATAGGGCACTGTGATTGTCGGAAGTGCCCTTCTACTTTTTATTCCATTCAGGTTCATGCTTTATGTGACATGATTAACAACTGTCACTTGTGATTAGTTTTCTCTCTCAGCCTCTCCCAAGGGGAGAATTGTGTTTGTGTGGTAGGGTACTTTGCTTTGAAAGGGATTTGTTTCAGCTTTTTTTTTTTTAATGTACACACTACTATGTGTTTGTGTTAGAGAAGGCAGGGCAAAGAAATGTGCCTTGCAGTTGGTGGTGAGGTTTGTGATGGTTCTTAGTTCATCACTAAATGGGCGAGTTTGTTCCACAGTCTTGGACCAGCCCCCAAGAAAACTCCGTCTGCTGCTCAGCCAAGCTTCCCCTTTATTATAGAAAGTTCCATTGGGCCAGAGAAGAGGAATTGTTAACCATGGTCTTCATTCTGGAGCTTTAGGTGGTTTCTTAGATAAGTCCATTGAGGACCTTGAAGATAAAGACAGAGATCTTGAACTTGGCTCAATATTTTATGGGAAGCCAGTGTCGGGAGCAGAGGCCAGGTTTGCTGTGCTTGCACTAGCCCATGTTGCAGAGGAGATGCACTGCCACATTCTGTACTAGCTGGAGTATCCTGAGAGTTGATGGCTTCCTGCCCAGGCCAGACTTAAAATTGAGGTGCTGACCACTTCTGCCCATTAAAGAGCCAATAGAACTTTTCATAAAAATGGGTGTGTTAGCCCTTCTGTCTTGGCCAGATTCCAATAGGAGTAGATATATTTGGCTTAAGTCCTGTACATTTCCCCCACAGTTTGATTGGATGTGACATTTTCATCTTTATTTGTGGTATAGTGTTGGTGCTCATTGTGAAACCACAGCTGTGTCCCATCTCAGAGATGATTTCATTTCAGTGGAGAATGGGATAAATACTAACCATGTACAGTTTATCTGCAGGAAAATGCTTTGGAAGGAGCTATATAAATTTTATTATTCAACATCTCTGGGTTTAACAGGCATTACACTACAAATTAATAACAACAGCTATAGTGATGCTCAAAAAACACTCCCTCTTTTACTAATGTCTTTATGACTATTGCTGGCAGCATTTCTCAGGGGGTAGCATGGGGCAAAGGGTTTTCACATTTATCCATGCAGTATCTAGCCTTTCCTCCCCCATTGTTTCCTAAAATAAGTCTACTGTCCTTGTCAGCTCCATCTGTGTGACAAGCCTGACAAGCAAACTTTGTCTTGCCCTCAGTAAATCACAAAGGGTTAAGGGACAAACCTTACTTCCTTAACTGGAGGAATTTGTGTCCTCTTGATAAAAACATTCTTAAAACCTTTTAAGGCTTTATTGGTCTCTCTTGGGTTACTCTTTTGCCTCTTGGGTCTTTTGTTCCAAAGATGGCTGCAGAATTATTGTGAGGTCTGGCTAGCAGCCCGCCTCATCCATCAACCCATTGATAAAGTCTCCAGTGGCAGAGGCAATAAATATTTGAGATTCCTTCGTGATAACTAAATAAAGAATGGATTTTGCTAGCAGCAGTTCTTCAAATTAATGCATAAGAGACAAATATGTCACTGACCTATCTGTCCTGATCTTTACCCGGATTATCTACTTCTAGTTCCAACTAAACTCTGATACACTATTTTTCCCTCCTGCGAAGGATGCTTGCTGTAGCAACTGTCAGAGCAGCCCCTGTCCTCCATGGAGAAAGAGTTTGGCAGGAGCCACATCAACACTTGGGGCAGGGATCAGCCATGAGGGCTTCTTGGAACCCAGGCCAGATTGGCTTTCTCCTACCCCCACAGAGGAGGAGACTAGCAGGAGCTGTACCGGACCCACTCTGAGCAGGGACCTGTAGACCTGAGCCGTGAAAACACTTTTCACTAACACAGGTAACCTCTGATTGGCTATCCCCCTGTTCCCTCCCGCCAAAAAATCTATCTTGTGGAATGATCAGGGAGGAAGCAGGGCATACTGGGAAGCAAAGGAGGAGCAGGTTGGCTTAGGCATGTGAACAATAGGGAATGAGCAGAACTGAAATGTTTTGTGGGTGCTGGAGAGGGTCAGGTGGAAAAAGAAACCAAACATATACCTTAAATAGTGCGACCATACATCCCGTTTTGGCCAAGAGAGTCCCTTTTTTGAGCCCTGTCCCAGCCATCCCAACTTTTTTGGCAAAAGTGGGCATTTGTGCTGTGACGGGTTGGTATCACAGAAACCCCCTTGGAGCTGCCACCTGGTTTGCCAAGGCTACTTCTGCCCCTGCTTTCCTGCCTTTTCCAACTTGGGACTCCAGAATCCTGTCTGTTTTGAGCCAGACCCACTAGTCTGCTGCAAACCCAGACCCAGGTCTGAACCACGTCTCCTAACAGCTGTAGGCTTGCCTGGAAGCAGCTTAGAAAGTGCTCTTGCCTTTGACACCCAGGTACCCAACTCCCAATGGGATTCAAACCCTGAATAAATCTGTATTACCCTGTATAAAGCTTATACAGCGTAAACTCATAAATAGTTCGCCCTCTATTTCACAGATAGAAAGATATGCACAGCTGTTTGCCCCCCTCCAGGTACTAACACGTACTCCAGGTTAATTAATAAGTAAAAAGTTATTTTAATAAGTACAGAAGGTAGGATTTAACTGGTTCCAAGTAGTAACAGACAGAACAAAGTGAATTACCAAGTAAAATAAAACAAAACACGCCAGTCTATGTCTAATCACACTGAATACAGATTAAAAACCTCACCAGTTCCAGTAAACTTCCTTTTACAGGCTATGGTCCTCCTAGCCTGGGTCCAGCAATCACTCACACCCCCTATTATTCTTGTTCTATTGTGTCATTGTGGGGTGGAGAGGCTCTCTCTTTAGCCAGCTGAAGATAATATGGAGGGGCCTCCCAGGGGGTTTAAATAGACTTTCTCCTCTGGGTGGACACCCCTCCCTCTCCATGTGTAGCATCCAGTTACAAAATGGAGTTTTGGGGTCACATGGGCAAGTCACATGTCACAACTCAGTTCTTTAGGAGCCAAGCCACATTCCTGAACAAGATCAGATGTGCATTGGTGTCTGCAAGCTCTTTTGTCTGTTAAGTGTTTCTTGATTGGGCACTTAACCTGCACATTCCTTTCTCCGGACATTGATCAAATGCTCTTACTAAGGCTATGTATAAAACCAGCAAATATACAACCAATATTCATAACTCCAACTACAAAAATGATACATGCATACAACCAGGAGGAATAGATTCAGTAGATCATAACTTTTTCAGAGAGCCACTATGCCTCTCAGAGACAGCCTCAAGTCAGACAGATTCAAGCCTTCACGATTGTCAAGCTCCTACGTAAGTCACAGAGTTACATGAATGAGATTCTGGGCAGGTGAAAAAGCAGGAAACAGATTTAGGTGCGAGCAGACAGACTGAGCAAAATGTTTGCAATGAATCACAAAGCCACGTGACACTTGCCTGGTTTAGTTACCATGTTACTAAAATCTGCAACACTTTCAAGTGAACCTGGGTTGGGTTTAAGGGCACACAAAGCTTTATACTTTCACACTGAAACCACACAGAACTTGTCATTTCAACCCGAAATTGGGTGAAACGGAGTTTCAAATATGTTTTGCTTTGAAAGTTTTCAGCAAAACACAAGGAGTGTGAAACTGGTTTAACTGAAACTGAAGCAAATGTTTTCATGACTCCAGTGAACCAAAACAGCTGACTCTCACAGAACTGATACTCTGGGCACCAGCACAAACCCACAGAGCCCAGAAAAAATGGAAACGCTTGAGGGAATCAGTGCTCCCTTTGTGACCTTTTCTAGAACCGTTACTAATAAAACCATCTCCAGGAGAGCATGATGATATCTGAAAGTGGGTAGGCAAAGGCGGCAGACAAAATTATAGTCAGAACCAGCAGCATGTAAAGATCGCAAAAGATCTGATTCAAAATGGAGCAGGCAAAGCCTACATCAAGGAGCCTCTACCACTTACTGCTATAGCTAAGTGAGTACTGCAAAAATGAAAATAAGAAAGAAAAACTTGTAGCACCTTAGGGACTAACAAATTTATTTCAGGATAAGCTTTCGTGGGTTAGTACCCACTTCATCGGATGCATGGAATGAAACATACAGTAGACAGATATTTACACAGTCAGAGAAACATGATAAGGTGGAGGTGCATAGACCAACCTTAAGAGGCTAATTAATTGAGAGGAACCATAACAGCAGGGGAAGAAAAACCTTTGAAGTGATAAACAAGATGGTCACACAGGTGTGAATGAGGATTGTAAATTTAAGGGAAATAGATTCAATTAACATAATGGGTGAGCCATTCCAAGTCCCGATTTAATCCTGAGGTAATGCAATCTAGTTTGCATATCAATTCGAGTTCAACAGCTTCTCTTTGAAGTCTGTTTTTGGAGTTAATCTGTCGCAACACTGCGACCCTCAAGTCTGTCACTGAGTGATTAGGGAGGTTGAAGTGTTCTCCTACTGGTTTTTGAATGTTATGATTCCTGATGTCAGATTTATGTCCATTTATTCTTTTGCGTAGAGACTGTCCGGTTTGGCCAATGTACATGGCAGAGGGGCATTGCTGGCACATGATGGCATATATCACATTGGTAGATGTGCAGGTGAATGAACCTACTGCAAAAATGTCCACAAATATTTATTTTAGTAAGCCAATGGAGCTGCCTCACTGTATCTGAAAGTTGAATTTGGCCTATCATCCATAATCTTTCTTGTATACAAAGAATTCCAATTATCTGAAAGCACCAGGTTTACTAGGTGTTGACTAATTTTATACTTTCTCTTTAATCCAGTTCAGTCCACTTTATTGACTTTGATATTCTGCATAACAGCTCTGGCATCTATCATTTAAAGCAAGCATTGCTGTTCTCCATTTTTTTTGCATAGTGAACATGGTCTCTCAGTAAAGCAAATATTAAGACTTCCAGCACAATGTGCCTTTACAACATTCTTTTCGATGAAGATCATGAAATTGCCTGGCTCTGAATCCACGTGCTTAAAGTACTTTTTTCCTACTAAGAAGTAAAAACTGTTTCTGCAAGGTAATAAACCCTCTTTGTTTACAGAGTTCACTGCATGTAACACAGCCTATAATTAGCATATAACAGGCATTACTGTTTCCAGGAAAGTCTCCATTTGGTGCATCACTTCTACACTCCCTTCAAGAAGAGATTAACCAGATTACATTTCTAAACCACGTGAGAGATAAGAGATGCTCAAGGGCTTTTGACAGAGTGATCTTGACCAGGAAAATCATTGTACTCATCACCATCAGTGACAAGGGCAGCTTTCAGTGATTAAGTTTAGAAACATAGATCAATTCATTTAGATCCTTTTCTTTTTTTATACCCACCCATGTCTTACACAGTATGTCACATTTTATAGCTTATTTAGTACAGTTGATTACCACCACCTGATTAAAATTTCATGCCTGATCTTAATAAATAGAAAAAATAATGCCCTACCATCCACAGTATTCCCTTTTCCCTTGACCTCTGTGGTCTCGTCTCTTTCCCTTTCCCAACCTTGGAATTCTTTTTAGGTTGGTTTGTTTTTGTAGTCTCTCCTCCTCCTACTCTCCCTCTCTCCTCCCCAACCCACTGAATTATGTAACAAGCAACCTAACTCATAGGAAGCCTTCCAGATCACTCTCCCTCCCTACTCTCTGAGGTCAGCAAGTCACTCCCTCTGATACTATGGTGAGGGGGGGAGGCATACCAGTACCTGGATAGATAGCTATGCTAGTAACAGAAACATGCCACTCTGTTTCTTCTGCACCAAACCTTTACTGGCATCCTGAGTCAGAAAAGCAAAGCATCCCTATTCAATTTAGCACTTAAGCATATGTTTAATTTGAAAGAATGCGGTTCACTGACCTTAGCCCATGCTTAAATCCTTTCCCAATTGGATGCCGACCAGCAGCAGTGACAGCACAGCCCTGAAGGGCTCAAAGCATATGTCTACACATTGAGCTGGGGTATAATTCCCAGCTCAGGGAGACATACCTCAGCTAGCTCTGATCAAACAAGTGCACTAAAAATAGAGTGTAGGTACAGCAGCAGCGCAAGGGGTCCTGAGAACATACTCATCTAAGACTCTCTCTTCCTTGCCCTTGGAAGATGAGGCACTATAGTTGACTATTTACAAGAGTTTCAGCCATTCAAATTCCAGCCAGTAGCTACCTTTGCACCTTTACGTTTCACCACTAGATGGGAGCCTTGACCTCCAGAGTTACTGCATGAGACTTCTAATAATTTAAGATTACATAGATGTTGGAAAACGGGTTGACTGTATCTATAGGCATTGGTGTACAAGGACATTCATTGTTGCCCACCAATTCTTACAAAGCATTGCACTTTCCAACCTCCAAGATACACTTGCATTCCCAAATTAATTATAGTAAAGATACAAATAGGTACTATAAATTAGGGCTGCCAAGCGATTAAAAAAATTAACCACGATTAATTGCGCAGTTAAAAAATTAATCGTGATTAATAGCATGATTAATCGCACTGTTAAACAATAATAGGATACAATTTATTTAAACATTTTGGATGTTTTCTACATTTTCAAATATATTGATTTCAATTACAACACAGAATACAAAGTGTACAGTGCTCATTTTATATTTATTTTTATTACAAGTATTTGCACTGTAAAAAACCAAAAGAAATAGTATTTTTTCAATTCACCTAACACAAGTACTGTAGTGCAATCTCTTTACCATGAAAGTTGAACTTACAAATGTAGAATTATGTACAAAAAAACCCTGCATTCAAAAATAAAACAATGTAACATTTTAGAGCCTGCAAGTCCACTCAGTCCTACTTCTTGTTCAGCCAATCACTCAGACATTATCTGAGTCAGATGTCACCAGCAGAAGGTTGGTTTTCTTTTTTGTGGTTTGGGTTCTGTAGTTTCCACATCGGAGTGTTGCTCTTTTAAGACTTCTGAAAGCATCCTCCACACCTCATCCTTCTCAGATTTTGGAAGGCATGTCAGATTCTTAAACCTTGGGTCAAGTGCTGTAGCTATCTTTAGAAATCTCACATTGGTACCTTCTTTGCTTTTTGTCAGATCTGCAGTGAAGGTGAGTTAACTGCAATCAATCTACAGCCCTACTATAAATATAGAGCTAGACTGGGTGTGGTCCTGCATAGATGGAGAGGAGAGGATGCAAGGAACAGGAATGTCCCCATCCCTGTGTCACAGCACAGGGGTCAGGCACAGTGATCATACTTTACACTCAGGGATGACAAAGATTATGCCAGACTGCTGCCCTCAGCAGCATTAGACTCTCCAAAGGGGGCAGCGGGGAGCTCACCCCATGACCTATCCAATGTGGCACAATAGCTGTGCTGTCTGGATCTCCTGACATTTTTCTGATCACAAACTGATAGTGTTTTTCTCATATTTATTCATTATTAGAAATTATTCACCCATCACTTCCTGTCAATAATTTTCCATAGCTTGTTTGTGAGCAATTAACTGCATGTGTTAAATATCCAAAATGCAAGCTGTTTTGATTCAACATGTAGGTCACATAGGGTGTACCCCCTGACTGGGTGAGTAACTCTTAGACTTGGGTTTCTGCTCTGAACACTTGTGATTACGAACTCGGAATTTGCGTTCTGTGAATACCAGCTTTGGTTCTGATCCTGTTCCATTCAAGTCAGTGGCAGCTTTGTCTTTCCATGTGTGATGGATCAGACCCTTCAAATCTCATGGTTTTGGCAAGCTGTATATTAATTTGCTAGAATTTTCACAAAATATGAACCCAGAACTGCAGGAAACACAGTCAAAACAATTAGTTTCAAAATTCAAAGAACTTTTCACTGAAAATATTTTGCAATGCTCATCTGTCCCTAGTCCTTACACATATAAGGCTAAAAGAAAGAGGATGTTTGTTGCCTGTTAAAGAGCTAATTTATGGATTGGAAAGTCAGTTGTTTAATATAATCCCACTGTTTATTCCTGTTGTTTTTCTCTCATCCAACACTACAGCTATTATCTATGTAGTGCCACTAATCTGCAGCTGTGGATTGCCACGGGCACGCAGGGGCGAAAGAAAATGCAGGCCTGTTATTTACTAGGCTGCACGTGGCAATAGACTATATTGGTAAGAGATGGAAGGAGAGTATGGGTTACGATGCAAACTGCAGACACGCACACGCACAACTAAAATTAATCAATTTAAAGTTTTATTGGGGATAATTACAAGGGGTAAGGGAGCAGCATTAGATTAGCTAATAGAGTTAATGAAACTTAAAACACACAATAACTAAAATATGTACTAACAATATTTATAAACAAAGATGCAGCATTTAGTAATAACTGATACTCACAAATACAAACCAACGCATAACGACTGGAAACGTAGAAACTCTGTTTGAAACACGTGAGCTGAGAGAGAGGCTTCGAGGTGATCAGGCTCGGTTACGGGTGTACACGGGATACACAGGATTCGTTTTTCTTTCTCCTCTTCCTGCCTGCACATGGCAGGCAGCCCCTAAAGTACCAACTATGACATCATAGAAGTGTCATAGGGGACGGGGCCCAAAACCTGTTTGTGTTCGTTTCTGATTGGCACAAGCAAAGTTTACACCAAGGGGGGAGCAGGTGCCTCAAAGTCTGGCTTCGCCCCCAAAAGGTGAGGAAATGCATATTGCTTTAGAATGCGTGCAACACTGAATGACAAAAGAAGAGGCCAGGGCAATACCGGTATGGGCAAGTTTTACAGGAAGCAGACAGGAACTCATCTCAACAGCAGCGTGTTGTACAATAGACAATGTGTGTGCCAAACAAAGAATGGAATCTCAGAGTGCACAAAAGTACAGAACAATGGGACAGGTCCTCAGCTGGTGTGAATCCATTAAATCAATGGAGCTCTGCCATTTTACACTGAAGATGAGGATTTGGTCCAATATACTACAGAACGATACAAGTTAGTAAAAGAAGAATTTGTTCCATGTATCTGTTCTTACCTTATTTTATCTTTATCTTAGGGGTATATACTGACACCCATCACTGTAGTATTTGAGTGCCTTGCATGTAAAATCGAGAACAATAATGAAGTTTTTTTGTGGACTTCATGAAGTCTGTGGCATTTCTCCCTTTTTGGGACAAAAACTCTGCTTGGGATAGGTTTTTTAATTTATATGTTGATATTTTAGATTTGACTTTATTTTACTTTTGTTTGTTTAGGTTGTTAGTTTCAGGTCGGTTTTTTTGTTGTCGTTCAGCAGGGGGGAAAGTACTAGGTTAAAGCACACTAGGGAACATTACAAAGAGATTACTCGTTAGAGTAAATACTACTGGAATGAATAATTTATACAATATACATTACTCGCTACAGTATATACAGAGAGAAAGACCAACATAAAATGCAAAAATTGCTAAAAATAACCCCCCTCCCCCAAATGAAAATAAATCCTGAGAAACAGAAGCCCTAATTATGAGCCAAATTGTAAAGCCTTCACTCCTGCTGTGGAGCAAGTAGTTGCACAAAGAATCCCATGGACTTCAGTGTGACTACTCGTTTGAACAGCTCATCAATGTGGGACTACCTGTGGGAACAGCTCACCAACAATCTGCATGCAAACAGATATTACAAATGGATACAAAGTGCCTACAGTAGACATGCAGTGTTGTACCCGTACAAGGTGGGTGAGGTAATATCTTTTACTTGCCAACTTCTGTTGGTGTGTAAGCTTGAAAACTTGTCTCTTTCACCAACAGAAATTGGTCCCAGTGGCATAGCCAGGTTTAGAGCACAGGGGGAGCGGAGCTAAAAAAAGGTGCCGGGAGCAAAAAAAAAAAGCTCCGCTCTGGCTGGCTGCAGCGTAGGAGCAAAAGGCATCAGAGCACAAAAAAGGCGCCGCTTCTGCTCAGTGAGGGAGCAGCTGCTCCCTCTGCTCCCCCTCTGGCTACGCTACTGATTGGTCCAATAAAAGATATTACCTCACTCATCTTGTTTCTACAGCAGACATGCAAGTCCCATTTTTAACATAGTCTTATCAGCCTGTGTTGTTCATGGTGGCTCTGATAGCTTTGTACTGGTTACAGTGTCCTACACAATTAGGTTAACAGAATGAAGCCAATGGGGTTGCAGAGGCAGGCAGACGTCCTTTTGCCAGGAGTCACAACTGTAATAACATTCGCCCTTGTCAAAAAGAACAAAATTGCCAATGACAACGATGTCTACAAGGGACTTTGCAGAAATAAAAACTGTCAGTCTTTCATTGCAGTCTCATGCCCTCGGGCAGTTGTCCTTCAAATTGCTCCTAGTTTCTCAGTATTTCCGTGGACTGTTCTGAGTGCTGACAGAGAAGTTTTCACAGCAAGTGAACTAGTCGTCCTAATGCAAAAGGTGAAATGCTGTGCTCCACAGGCCTGATTCTCTTCTCACTCATGCTGGTGACTTACCAGGAGGAATTTCAAAGAAGTCAACACAGTTATGTGAAAATATGGGAGATCAGAATCAGACCTCATTTCTGTTGGTTGCAATAGCTCAAATTGCCCTTACTTCTTTGGAAAGGTCCTTTCTACATTAAAGAGCTCATGGCTCTTCCCTAATTGTGGGCGTTTGCTCCACTGTCCTTGGCCAAACATTTCCCCTTCCTCCACTTTTGTGCAGATTATCATCCGCTGGCTGATTACCACCCTCTGACTCCAGGGGTGGCTGCATTTCTGTTGTACTGTGCTTTGGGATCCTTTGGAATGAAAGGCACTATACCTTTGACTCAATGGCCATATCACAGCCTCCCTCTGAGTTTCTTGCTCTCAACTTCAGAGTCCTATATAACTCTGCTCTTCTCTACTTATCCGTTCTTGTCTCCAATCAAGTTCTCTCCCTCTGTTCCCCATTACTAGAGCCCTGCAATTCTGCGGATATCTGCATTCTATCTGCAGATATCCACAGACCATGTTTGCGGATCGGGTGTGGATGCAAATTATGTATCCACGCAGGACTCTACTGATTACCTCCACTCTGCCAATGATGCCAGCTGTGACACCCCATTTGTCTACTCCCACAAATGTCTTCTTTTGGCAGTCTGTGTGATACTCCCAGGAGCGCCAGGTGTGAGGTGGGTTTGCTTGTGGGTTTGGGGAGTGCTGCTAATCAGGACGCAAGAAGCTTCATTTTATTTGGGTAGTTCAATTGCAGCTACTGATAGACTGTTCCTGGCTTTTTTTCTTTCCACAAAAAAGTAAAAAAGACTTGCAGATCTGACCCAGTTCCTCCTTAGCAAGGAAAGTTGTGAGATTGGGAGGGTGTGGAAGACACAGCGTAGATAAGGTAGGACACTCTTATTAATAAGTTGGCTCTTCCCTGTGCTGAAAGTGGCAGATTCTGCTCTTTCCCTACCTTCCATTTTGGGCTAAATTCTCCAGTGAGCTAAAGCTACATTGCGCTGTGTTAGCCCATTAACATGTCAACAGCACAAAGTGGCCTTAAAACAGCCAGACGTTGTTTTTTTAATTATTCATAGTTTTAATTATAAGAATACAGTAAGGGTGTTTTTTTAAACCAGTGGCATTTGAACAATAACTGACATGTTGGTGGAGAATTTGCCTTATGATAGGGAACTTGTCACCTCCTACCCCAGTCCCAGCACAAAGGGTCATGGCTGAGGTGGAGTGGAGCTGAGCTCCTGATCCTCATTTAGCACAAAGTCTGAACTTACATCAGTGACAGAAGTTAGCGAAGGCCTGCTCCTGCTCTTCATGCAGCCGCCTCCCTCCTCTATATCTGAGCAGCTTGAGAGTCATGCAGAATTGGAACTGTCATTTTTAGCATTTGAAGAGACGCCTTCTTACAAAAGAAATCTTAAATTACCAGGAATTTTTAATCCAAGCTACCCGGGACTGGACTGCGTCTTGAGTCCTAGCAATTCTGAGGTACACACCTCCTAGAATGGTTTTTGTTGTTAAATGGGAGTTCAGACAATAAGACAAAGATAAACAGCAACAGCATCTCTTCACGTGGGTGATTTCCTATAGCTTTACCTTTCAATCTGCTTCTTCACACATCTCAGACAACACAGTATTTGTATTTCCACTGATAATCATTGAAAAAACAGATGTTACAAGGAGGCTAAGTGGGAGGTGGTACAAAGCCTGTGAAATAAGCGTTTTGTAATGAGTGTGAGCTCAAATTCTGCCTTAGCTTGCGGCTCCTGTATCTATGATGACAGATCTGGTTGATGACCTCAGTAGAATATTGCACAGTAATATTGCAGACATTCCCAAATCAGCTTTCCAGTGGACACTTGATTCTCTCATCATTGTTGATTATTTTACCTATCCTTGTGAGAAAATGAGGGGCATAACCTGCCTTGCCCTCTGCAAGCAGCACATATGCCCTACGCATGAGTGGCTGGCTGTAAGGTGAGCGTCTTCCTGTTACACAGGAGACCACAGAGAGCCCTTGCAGAGGGGTAGGTACTGCAGAGCTCAGTTCCATAGGATCTCCATCTGCAGCAGCGCAGAGAAGTACTTGGGGGGCAGATTGAGCGAGGGGGAGGGCATATGCCTGCTTTTGGAGCCCCTGCACAAAGGCTATTTACTAGATCTTTGTGCAGAGGAGAAGATTGGAGCCCCTAGTACATTTCTCAGATGCAACAAAACAGAAACTACCAAATTGTTCTGTCCAAAAATTAGCTCAGAAATAATGCAAATCATAAAACCAGAACTGCGTGAGAATGAAAAGGCTAAATATCAGTATCTTTGACTAACTAAATACACTGTTACTGACAATTGAGAGCAGAGTATTCCTGATCTCTTTATTTACCAGATTAACGGCAGGACTAATAGTTCTTCAAATGTACTAAGAATATATAACTATAATAATAAACTTAGCAGTTAAACAGCACTTGGTATCTTCAAAA
This sequence comes from Chelydra serpentina, assembly GCA_037349315.1. Classification (NCBI taxonomy): domain Eukaryota; kingdom Metazoa; phylum Chordata; order Testudines; family Chelydridae; genus Chelydra; species Chelydra serpentina. The sequence continues at coordinate 55,127,742 of JBAIAC010000004.1, read as the reverse complement.
CACTGTGTAAGTTTTAGTTAGTTAATATCAGAGTCCTTGCTGTACAAGCTCTTTGTGTATGACTCCTCTTTATCCTAAAGAGACAAATTCTCGGGGTGATAGCACAGCTTACTTTACATACCTTTGCCTCTCAAGTCAGGCTACTAAATGTGGTGGTGTTTTGGGGATGTGGTCATCTCTTCACCACAATGAAAACTCCAGTTCATTGCACGTGAGCCACTATTTAGATTCTGGACCTTAAATCATAGCTGACCTTTGGAGGCTGGATTGAACCAGCCACATAGAAGTGAAAGGATCCCCAGCCCTTTTCCAGTCCTCTGAGCCATCTAATACCCTTCTTGCTGCTATTACTGGTGCAAAACTATCCTGTAAACCTCCAACATTACCGCACTTCAGCATTCTTGTATACATAGCAAATGTTTAAACATATGGTGTTATAGTATGGTTGCACTTTTTTTTAGATACATTGTGGGTGGGGAAAGTGAGTGAGGGATCTTTGTTCCATGTACTTCTCTCAGTGCCCAAAGCTCTGCCAAAAAGGAAGAGTGGAAGCAATCACTCCAACAATAAACATTGTCTTAGCAGTCTTCATGGGGGTGATCTCACAATACAGCAACCGCAGTAACTAAAATAGTTACTTAAAAGAACTATTTCACCATGGAGAAATGTTTTATTCCACAAGAAATATTCATCTAGGATTGATAAGTTAAAACAGTCATATTAATTACAATAAGTTAAGTATTCAGAAGATTCTTCCAGGGCTAGGAATTGGAGGGAGCCTGCCTGGAGGGGGGAGCAGTTCATTTTAGGAGCTGTATCTGTTTGGGGTAGCTGTAGCTCCTTCAGAGTGTAAAATAAAATTGTGTGCACCCCTTTTTCCATTGAACTCACCCCATTTTCATGCATCAACAACCTTCCTTTTATCCTTCAAATTACCCTTTAAAACACTTCTCTTCCTTGAAACTTTTCAGTGAGCACTTCATGAGTTGTCCACTACCGCAGGCTTGCATTGCAACCTGGCATATGACATTGCTGAATTGTTCTGCCTGGATCTACACTTAAACTGTAAGCTCCCTGGGGCAGGAACTGTGGCTTTACAGCATCAACCACAGTCATGCAAACAGTACATAGAAGCAGCTCTGTTATAAATAGATTACAGAGTCCGGTTTAAGATGAAGAAGATTATTATTAATTATTATTATTTATAAGCTGCGGTGCCCATGATGTGCTGAATGCTCTCCAAATGTTAGCGCACAACTGAATGTCAGGCATTCAGAAAGAAGAAAGAACAACAACAGGCAATTTATACACAGGTCACTTTGATTCACTGCAAGCAGCATGGCAGATATGAGTCTTTAAGTGGAACCCGTGCTTAATTTGTGCCAGGGCTTGCCAGTGCTGAGCCCCGGCACCTCTTGGCTTGGCAGTTCATAGCCCCGGCACCTCTGGGCTTGGCAGTTCATAGCCCTGGCACCTCTGGGCTTGCCGCAACAGTTATGAATGTAAATAAATTGCTTGAGCCCCATCACCTAAATGCTTGAGTCCCGGCACCTCTTTCATTACAAATGAAGCACTGAGTGCGACATAAATGTACACAGGGTAGGGATCTGGCAGAAGAGCTCAGGGAGGTCAAACCATGATAGTCTTAAAACTGTCAGCTCTGAAAAGTCATCCGTGGGAGTCGAGGGAGAAAGAGGAGGCAAACTGACTCTGTGAAAATGAAAGCAAAACAGATGCTGAAACCAGAGATGCAGTTTGACACTAGCTTGTGGAGCTGATAAATTGCAGCAAGTATCCTGCATATCTATATATCAATCACTCCACCTCTTTCTTGGTTTTATTTTTGAAGATTTTATTATTCTTACAGCCAATATTTTCAAAACTGGGTGCTGACAGGTTTCTAAATTCATAGTTAGGCAGTAAAAGACAATGCCCATTCCCAGCAGTGAGATTTGTGCGTGCTCAGCATCTCTGAAAATCAAGCCACTTTTATTTGGGTGTCTAAATTTTGAAAATGTTGGTCTAAACGTACAGCAAGGTTTATTTGATAAATCTTAGCTGAATAACTTTGAATCTGACCTAATCTCCTCATATACATAACAAGCTGAAACAGAATGGGGACCAAATTCTGATTATGTTTGAGTCCCTTTAGTACTTCATCCTGAAGGCTGGTAATACTTTGCGTCTTCTTTTGGTAACTTAGGCTAGGTCTACACTACCCCCCCCTATCGAACTAAGGTACGCAACTTCAGCTACCTGAATAACGTAGCTGAAGTCGCAGTACCTTAGTTCGAATGAAAAAGCACTTACCCGGGGTCCACACGCGGCGCGCAGGCTCCCCCGTCGACTCCGCCTACTCCGTTCGTCGAGCTGGAGTACCAGCGTCGACAACGGAGCACTTCCTGGTTCGATTTATCGCGTCTTGACAAGACGCGATAAATCGAACCCAGAACATCGATCCGACGCGTTCGACAGACGCGTAAGTATAGACGTACCCTTTGTGTTAGAAGTTTGGCGAGTTTTTACTCAGTCTGTATTTGTTTTTCTTTTCAGTTTTGCTCTTTTTTCTGTGTAGCTTTTATAGCTGAACTAATAACAGGAAAAAAAGTTGAAATGTAACAACTTATTGGCCAGTCCTCCAAACCCTTATTTGTGTGAGCTGTCCTTACATACCAATGCAAGCAGTCCCAGTAATGTCAATGGGACCACATAACTGACTACGGATCTGGTCCTCCATTACAATAAATAAATACATTTGAAACAAAATGTAAATTTTAAATGCCTCAGTATACAATAATAAATATTACTTCAGATTAGCCATAAATTGTCAATGAGCCCTATAATTTAATTGTCTGCATGCTCGTATTTCTGTTCTGCCCTGGATATGTGTGTAACTCTCATTTCATGAAAGTCACACACTTGTGCTGAACACAAATAGCATCTTTCAGTTACTGAAGAGAAAAACAAGGACATGAAGATCCCATTTCTTGAATTTCTAGGTACAGAATGGCTACTGAATTCACTTCTCATGCTCCCTCATGATATGTGTTGTTTTTGTACGTGCTGTCATGCTAGGATGAGCACTTCATGGTGTGTAGCAGCCCTATTCTAATACTGCTTGATCCCTTTATAAATTAAGAGACAAGAAGCTGTAGCCTGTCGTGTAATTCGATTACTGGGATTTGGATAAAGAGCATCCTGTACGTGCTGTTGTCTTTCTTTTTAGCTGTTACGTATTAGATGCTTTGAGTGTAGCTTTTGCAATCCTTTTTCTCAAGACATCCTTTCACTGCCTGTCTCTGTGCTCTTGAAGGTCTGTCAGGGACATATTGCTTGTGGGCTAGATGGGCCAAAGCCTGGGGAAAGATCCAACAGTCAACAGAGAAAGAAAGTAAGTGCAGACAGTTGATTTTTTCATAAATTAGTTCCATTTTCGTTTCAATTTGTCTCATGAAAATTGTGAATGGCTGATAACATAGACTTGAATTAATGCTTTTATTTGAATTGTAATTGCTAGAACATCATACAGACATCCCTTATCCATTATTTTGTGGAAGTGACTATCTTCCCAGTGGATCTGTGATAGTCGCTGTCATGGTTACAGGGCTAACTGCACCACTGCCCCCTTCCTGATCTCCGAATGCATCCCCGCAGTTGTCAAGCCTTGGGCCTTTACCTCTCCTGGGGTGGAATTCCATAATTCTCCTACCCTTAGACTGGCCCTTGGGTTACAGTACCTCATGTATCAACCGTATTTACCCAGCAGATCCAACTAGGTTAGGCAACTGCAATTCTTCACTCCGGGAGTCAGTGACCATATTGAACAAAGTGATTAGACAGCCTTCTTAGGCCAAAGTATTGTTTATTTTAACAGTAGGAGCAAAGCATATAGAGGGAAAAGATTTTAAAACAAGTTTACACACATGCCTATATTACCCAAAGGCATACCATCCCCACCGTGTGCCTGTATTTCAATCTGGTTCCCCCAAACTCCCCTGAACTCCTTCCTCTCTTGAGAGAGAGTTTCTTGTTTTCTTTTTAAATCTTACCTTGAGCCACAGTGTCCCTTCCTGCTTGTTTTTATATATTCATACAGTAAACATCCCAATCATCAGGTCAACATCCAGTATTCATACATTGTTACAGAGCAGATACAATTTAATCACAGCAGCCTTGCCTGCTGTTAGCATGGATCTCTATGCAGTATTTATTGAGGGTATGTCTACATTGCAATTAAAACCTATTGTGGTGTAGACATTTGGGCATGGGCTGCAGCCCAAGTTATGGGACCCTCCCACTTCACACAGTCCTAGAGCCCAGGCTCAAACGCCTACACCGCAATTAAACAGTCTCTTAGCCTGAGCCCCACAAGCCCGAGTCAGCTGGCCTGGGCCAGCCGGGGGTGACTAATTGCTTGTAGACATACCCTGAAAGACCTAGGACAAATTGTAAAGTCCAGAATGAAGTACATGACAGCTGAGCCCAAAGCATTCTCAGTTGAAGGGATCTGGCTGTGGAATAAATTTCCAGAGGTGATCAATCCACAGCCTGACCACTTTCAGGAAAACTTGCCTTTTTGATAAAACTTTTCCTACCATAGAATATCAGGGTTGGAAGGGACCTTAGGAGGTCATCTAGTCCAACCCCCTGCTCAAAGCAGGACCAATCCTCAATGTTTGCCCCAGATCCCCAAATGGCCCCCTCAAGGACTGAACTCACAACCCTGGGTTTAGCAGGCCAATGCTCAAACCACTGATGACATTCACAGTAACATTAGCTACCACTTCTATAACATGCCTCCCCTGTCCCATGAAATAACTCCCCAGAAGAGTCTGTTTTAACCTCCAGAGAGTGAAGAGCCAGAGATTCCAGGGAGTTCTCTAGGGACTTCACTATTGCCATGGAATGCATTCAGATACTACAGTAATGGGCAGCAGGAGAGGCAACAGGAGGAGCTTGGCTTGTTTAGTCTAGCAAAAAGAAGGCTGAGAGGAGATATGATTGCTCTCTATAAATACTTTAGGGGAGGGTGAAGAGCTATTTAATCTAAAGGACAGTGTCACAAGAACAAATGGATATAAACTGACCATGAACACACAACTCCATAACACTTGTTAACAACCCCTAGTTCTCCATAAATTCTTGTGGACACCCAATACATGTTAATAACTTCTAACACTCCCAAGCATGTGGTGACACCCTCCATAAAATAGTATGAAAATTGTTTCTGCCTGTCTACGGGAAGTGCAGATCTCTCCATGCCATCTGAGCTCCCCAGAAGCCATATTCAAGAGTGAAATTCACCCCAGTGCAGGAGAACCCACAAGGCCCTGTGCATCATTAAAGGCCCCAGTTGTGGGACAAATCCCGCTTCACTGAGGTGTGCAGGCCCACGGAATGTAATTGGATTCCTGAGAAGCAATGCCCCCATTGTGGGCCAGCACATAGCCATTTTACAGCAGCTCTACTCCACCCTCTGCCCAAGGGGCAGAATCCATGACTTGATACACAAGGCATCCTTAGCTCAGTGTAGGCCTGTGTCTCCAGGGGTCTCCTGTCATATGTGGAGGCCTCTAAAAGGGCAGTGCAACCCAAATAGTACAAGCTGACAGTTCCAAAATGGACCCTTTCAGATGGACAGAAGACTTCTCTCCTTCAGGTAATCAGAGGACAGTCTGATGGTATGTACCCTTCTGACAATGTCCCAAGTCCACACAAATATGGTGGAACACTTTGTTGCCTTAGCCCTAGTTCCCCTCCTTTATCCCTCTCCCAGCAACTAGCGGAATAAGAGGTGTGGAGCTCATTTGCATGATCTACAGATCCCCTTCCAAATTTTTGCAAGACTTGGCCCTTCTACATCAGCCTGACCATCTTCAGGGTCTCTGAAGCCAGTACTGAGCTCCCCTACCCAGGAGTAAGGACCCTGTGCAGCCCTCACTCTATCTTAACACTGAGTCAGGATTTGGACCGAAGGGCCAGATCTTCAGCTGGTGTAAATCAGCTTAGCTCTATTGAAGTCAAATGGAGCTTGCCCCATTTACATCAACTGATGATCTGGCCCTAACTGTTTAAATGGTGCAGAGGGCCTTGCACAGTCTCTTCACTGGTGTGAATTTCACCCAAAGGCTGTAGTCCTGCAAGCTGGATTCTTGCACCTGCATAGGGTTCTGAGTGGATGTAAAGCCCTGTCTAGTTGGCTCATTTTACAGGATTGGGGCCTAAATGCACACTGGATTTTTTTAAAGTACACAGTGCTGAGTTATCTCAGATTTCCAAGCATGAATAGCATATTTCATTGCCTACCCTAGTAAGACTCTAACTTTACACATTGAAAGATAGAGGTTCAATCCTCTTCCCCTTTAAATCAATGGCAATACTCCCATTGACTTCAGTGGTACAGGATCAGAATCTAGTATCAGAGGGGTAGCCGTGTTAGTCTGGATCTGCAGAAGCGACAAAGGGTCCTGTGGCACCTTATAGACTAACAGAGGTATTGAAGCATAAGCTTTCGTGGGTCAATACCCACTTCTTCGGATTCAAGCAGTGGAAATGTCCAGAGGCATGTCGCCTCTGGACATTTCCACTGCTTGAATCCGAAGAAGTGGGTATTGACCCACAAAAGCTTATGCTTCAATACCTCTGTTAGTCTATAAGGTGCTACAGGATCAGAATCTAAATACTCAAGATTTTATAACAGCTGTTATTATTGACTGCTAGATTTTCTCAATAACATTTTAATATACTATAATTTAAGTACTACAAGTCATTTGCTTATAAAGATATATATCTAATGCAGTACACCATTCTCTCTATTTGGATGTGCGTATGCTGGGATTTTCCAAGAAGCCTGAGGACAATGGGAGTTGGCAACCAAACTCCCTTAAACTCCATAGTAAATCCCAGCCTTAATACTCTGAATGAACAACTTTTTACTGTATACATATTTGTTAACAAATATTATAGAAGATTGGGTGCATGGCTTGAGACTTACCACCAATGAAATGTGATCTCATCTTAACCCTTTAAAAAAGCCCACTCTTTGTGAGAAACCGCCACAACTATTTTGACAATAGTCACATGTATGAAAGCCATCATTTTAGGGTTGATCTAGCATGAAGATTGAATGGTATGCTAAACTATAACCCTCCTCTGCTTTCCAAAAATGCAACTGTCCTGGATTTTGTATCCAAAATCCAACATGCATGTCCTGAGTTTGGTACTGCACTTTAACAGGGCCTTATCCTGCTGACTTCATCAACACCCATTGAGAAAGCCAGCATCTTGAGAACAAAGCAACTAGCAAAAGGGATTTGCATGAAGAGCTGATGTTAATTTCCTGTATTAATTGCTAGCTCGACTTATTTTGTACAAAACCACTCAATAAGAATAGTTTATTTTTCAGGGTTCTTGCAAGATTGTCTCTCATATTGGTGCTTTGTCCCTGGTGGTTTTTATAAGCATTGTTGTTACACAACTGAAGGGTTAGAAAGTGGGGAAATTTACGCAGGAATAGTTGCACTAACATTAGTCTAATCTTTATAAGTACCAACATGATCTTCCAAATATAGGAAAGAAATTTAAATATAACTTTCCTTTTCAACATACCACAAAAGAGTTCATGTGTGGTACCAGTAAATAAGAAACAGCTAAGTGAAAGAGATGGCTTAGCACCTTTTTACTAGAATCTCTGACATGCTTGGAATTTATTACAGAGTAGAGTTCTTTTCATCCTAATTACTTGAAAGACCAGAATTAAACAGGGTTAAATGAGGCAAATATATAAATAAAGAGAGCTTCTAGTTTGTGGTAGCCTTACTTACTACCTTAATTATATATTTCCTTTAAGCTTGTGAGGGTCTTCCCCTGGGATAGACGGAGCAAACTAATCTTAAATGCAGCATAAAATCTATTCCAGATCCTCTCAAATGCCAATGCTTATACATTACTAATTAGAATAGTAAAAGTCAGAGATGGAAATGATCTATTAGTTGCCCATCTAAAAGTCTACTTAAAGAAATTGCACCAATTTAACTACATCTGTTTTTAAATTGGTTTAGTAAAAGCAGTACAACTCCTTTGTGCAGACACTGTTAAATGAGTTTTAGCCACTCTTAAACTGATTTAATTCAATTTGGCTTGAAATCAAACTTATAACCAATTTAAAGTGAACTGATGTAACTAATATCAGAGGGGTAGCCGTGTTAGTCTGGCTCTGTAGAAGCGACACAGAGTCCTGTGGCACCTTATAGACTAACAGACGTATTGGAGCATAAGCTTTTGTGGGTGAATACCCACTTCTTCAGATGTAACTAAATTCATTTATAAATCGATTTAGTTAACTAGGTATGATTTCTGTGTGTAGACTGGATTGAAGAGAGGCAGCGAGGACTAGTGACTTGAACACTAGAGACATTGTCCTACAAAGTGCTGAATACTTACTGAGAGATGCTCAATCTCAACTGATATTAACATCACTGGGAGTTATACACTCAGTGCCTCACAGTATTGGAGCCCAGATTAGGAGCCAAGAACTGAATTCTAATCCTGGTTTTGCCACTAACTCATTCTGTAGCCTTGGGCAAATCACTTAATCACATCAACTGTAACATGGGATAATACTGTGATGCTCTGTATGTCGGGGGAACACCCAGTACCCCCATGTTCATCCTTGTAAAATGATTGTGTGGTATCCAATGCAAAGTTCGTCTTGTAGGGTATCTTCAGAAGGCTCTTGATGCACTGAGCATTGTTGTTATAGTGATAGTATAGTAATTGTTGTTACAGTAATGTTATAGTAATGTTATAGGTTATAATTTCATGTATATAGTTATGAGGCTGAAAATGTATCCTCGTGGCTTAAAACAAGCCCAGGCAAAAACTCTCCAAAAGCAGAGGGGCAGTTCACACCTCATCAGGGCATGTATGGGACAAACCCAGCCCAGCCTCACAGGAACAAAGGACACTGACCTAGGCAGCAACAAAGGATCTGTTGGACTCTGGAGTGAGTCACCCCCCTTTCTTTGGTCAATTTGGGACTGTGATGAGGTAACACTCACCTGACTCTGAAGGGGGGGGGGCGCAAAGCCAAGAGGGAAGAAAGGACATGATAAAAGTTTGCCATGCTCTTCCTCTCTCTTCCACCTACATCTACAGACACCACACCAAGCAAATGAAGCACTGATCAAAGGGAGAACCTGGCTGAAGAGCAACCAGCCAGGCTGTGGTGAGAAGCATCTAAGTTTGTAAGGGCATTGAAAGTGTTAAGATCAGCTTAGAATGCGTTTTGCTTTTATTTCATTTGACCAAATCTGACTTGTTATGCTTTGACTTATAATCACTTAAAATCTATCTTTGTACTTAATAAATCTGTTTGTTTGTTCTACCTGAAGCAGTGCGTTTGGTTTGAAGCGTTTGGTTGGGTGTCAGAGACTTCCCTTGGGATAAAAAGCCTGGTACATATCAATTTCTTTGTTAAATTGACGAACTCATATAAGCTTGCAGCGTCCAATGAGTATAACTGGACACAGCAAGACAGAGGTTCCTAGTGTTGTATTTGTGACAGGAGATATTGGCTAGTGTCGTTCGGTTGCACAATCCAAGGAGCAGTTTACATGCCAGAGGCTGTGAGTGAACGGCCCAGGAGTGGGGGTTCTCACAGCAGAGCAGGATAAGGTTGGTTCCCAGAGTCAAGGATTGGAGTGACCTAGCAGATCACCAGTCCAGATAAAACCAGAGAGGAACGCCACAAATACCTCTTACCTCACAGGGTGTTTTGAGGATTAACTGGTTTAGGACCAGATTCTGCCACCATTGTTCACGCTGCCTAGTACAGTACTCTGTCTCCAGTCCGTCAAACATAACTTTGCACATGTAACTAACCGTATTGATTTCAGTTGTGTTATTCTACAGGAATAAGGGGGAGGGGGCAGAATCTGTCCCTTAATATTTTAATGTATACAGGGCTATATATGCGACATCTCCGATAGTGCAGGATTGTTCCTTATAGGACATTTTCTAGCACTTTATCCAAACGAGTTTTGACTAACTCAATATGTGTGTGTGGCGGGGGGGGGGGGGGGGGCAGACTTCAGCCAGAGCCACTGGAACCAAGTGGGGTTGGTTCCTTGGAGTTTGTGTCATGTGCTCCCAAGCACGTGTGTATGTGACTCCCAGATGTGTTTGTAATAACGAAGAGGGCCCGTTTGGGGAGCTTTTCTCAGTGAAGATGTCACCTGTGGGACAGACTCACTTCCAAAGCGTGGGGGAGGGCTGCGCCCCTTCTCAGCGAGAGAGTCGCTGGCTGCTGTGGAGGAGCGGGCAGGGCACTGGGGAGGCGGGGGAGAGGCAGGAGCCGCGCAGGAAGGCGGGGAGGGGGCCGGGCCAGAGGAGCGGCGCTGACACCCAGAGCCCCGCGGGCGGCGGAGCTGGCTGGGGGCGGGGAGGCTCCCGCACACGCTCTCGCTGCCACGGGAGAGGGGAGCCCGGCGGCCTGCGCTGGCTCCTCACCCGCAGCGCTGGGGGAGCGCGCGGCGGGAGGCGGCCGCGGCCAGCCGGGGGAGGAGGCGGCAGGGGCCGCCGGCCGCGGCGATGGAGACCTGACGCCTGCCATGGCGCGGAAGCCGGGCGGCGAGGATGACTGCGTGGACTCGGGAGCCGAGACGGGAGGGTGAGTCGCGGGCAGGCAGCGCAGGGGCTGGGGCCCGGCGGGAGAGGAGGCAAAGGGGGGGCGCTGGGGTCCGGGAGGAGGGGCCCCCTGCTCTGCAGCGAGGAGCGCGGGCATGGGGTCTGGGGGAGCGGGGCAGGTTCGCTGAAGCGCTGAGCCGGGAGGGGAGCGGCCCCCAGAAATGAGCCCGCTTGACTCGCATGGGGGGGGGGGGTGCGGTACTTCCCCCCCCGTCCTCCTCCGGGGAGCCAGGCGCTACCCCCCACCCCCAGCTCTAGGGACACCTGCCCGCGGCGCTAGAAGTGTCCGGGCATCTCGTCTCTCCCGGTGACTGCAGCAGCTACACAGGAGCGAAGGCAGCTTGTCCCGCCCGGGACGGGACGGCTTCTCCCTTCAGCCCCCAGGTCGCTTGCCCGGCTGGCGGCAGCACGGGCGGGGGGATTGGCTGGCTCAGCTGCTCCTGCGTCTGGCTGGTTTGATCCCCCCCATCTCGCAGCGAGCCGGACAGAGATGCTGCTGCACTTGTTGCTTTTCTCTGCTTCCTCTTTTCTTTTGCTCCTGCTCCAAGAGGCAACAGCGGGTCCGCAGCTCCAAAATACAAAGCAATCTGCTCTGTGTCTTGTCTGATGAGTTAAGTTCAAGCTTTGTCCTGTCACTGTTACGTTGCTGATCGGAAAAACGCTGATGAGCTGACTCTGGGCAGGGTCATAAATACTCAGGGCATTTGCTCCGTAGGTTTGGCTTTAGGTCTGAGCACACCACGCGAAAGATGTATCTATAATAACAGTCACAAATAATCATTACATGTTGGTGCAGCTGGCCTGCCCCAGAGTGCCCCTTTGATTGCCACTCAGTTTTCCTGGCTGTTCCTGATATTGTATTCCAGAAAGGCTCATACAAACAAGGGAGTGTGCAAGCCCACAGCAGGGGCTCTCAGGGGACATGCACAGGAGCTGAAATATACTGCTGTGCACAAGACTGGGACAGCTGCATCCAAGAGGCTGTCTCCTTCCAGCTGCTGCCTCCTCCTGCCCAGCTCCACAAAGGAAGGGGGGGGTCTCCTAGCCTGCTCCCACCTGTTGATCCTCCTGTTTAATGCCACGGGGAAGCAGGAAATATTTCCATCTCATAGTATCAGAGCACCTCACAATCTTAATGAATTGACTCTCTCAACATCCTACTGAGGCAGGAAAGTCTTATCATTATCCTCATTTTACAGATGGGGGACCAAGGCATAGTAAATGACTTGGCCAAGGTCACACTGTGACAGAGCCAGGAACAGAACCAAAATCTCCTGAGGATCAGTCCAGTGTTTTGACCACAAGATGATACTTCTTTCCAAGTCCCCTTCTGTTCTCACTCCCATCTACTGTTGTTGCAACCTTCTGCCCCTCTCTATGGCAGAGACAGGGTATTTCCCCTGAGATATTTCCTATCTCAGATGCTGCTGCCTTCTCCTGTCACCTGACTTCCCGTGGGGAGGGAGGCTGAGTCCTCAAGAAAGACTTCTGCGGAGGGGGCCAGGGACAAGGGACTTGCAGCCCTCGTTACCTCTTGGGCTCATCTCCCTCCCTTCTCCTGTCTTTAGCGGGAGGAAGGGAGAGCATGGAGGGGTGTCATTAGCCCTTGCTGCCTCTTGGCTCTACTCATCCTCTGGCTTCAGCAGGATCAGAGGAGGCTGCCACCTCTCCATCTTGCCCAGCTGCTCTAGATCTTTTCTGGGTCCTACAAAGGGGCTTGAAGGTCTTCTCCCGCCACCCTTCCCTCCCCTCCCCTCCCAAATCAGTACCTCCTCACTTCTTGCCTGGAGTTTTTATCTCTAGCTTGGGTCCACAGAGAGGCATAGGGTTGTGCATGTGTGCAACAGGTGCTTCCTTTACAGCTATGAAGGCGTCAGAGGAGTCAAGAGCATTCCTGTTTCTCACCTTGGTCCCTGGCCGCATGCAGGAGTTTGGGGAGTAAAGAAGGGGGCTTTCTCTCTTTCCCTCTCCCACACTAGTCATAGGTAAAAATTGCTTCTGAGCCCCATGGTGAGATTCAGGGAAAGAGGAGGCACCCCGACCTCAAACTGGTGCTGGTAGATTATACCCTCTGCAATGTGTGAGAGCCATGTCATTATGCTAGTGTATGAGACAGGAAGTGTGACAAAACAGTGAAACTGATTCTGCCACTCGTGCTGTCAGATGCTGAGTAAACAATTTCAAAATAATAATATTACAGATTTAAAAAGAAGATTCAACTGAAAATGGGATTAGGATTATTTCCTTTTATATTCATCGTCCTCAAATGAGCAAAATGAAATACCTTCGTTATAAATTACAAATTTTTCTGCACATTTCTGTAATCATGAGAGATTGTGGGCTATTTTTCCTTTCACCTTAAGCAGCTACAATATTGTGGACATGACTAATCCCTGAAGGTTAATGTTTTTTATCTGTCTTCAGCATAAAGGAAAAAATTCACACTTTTTTTTCTACTTGTGGGGCAACAGGCTTTTCATTTCACCCTCTGGGAATCTGGAATGTGAATAAAGGGGAAACAACACAATCAGCTAATTCATAGCAGGGTCAAAGTTAAGAAAATCCTTGACATGTCAAGTCACTTTTAATTTACCATGCTCTTCCAAAACAGAAAAACCTGTCTTTTGTTGGAAGGGGCACTTGGAAGGATTTGCCCCAGATGGTGACATTAGCCTTTAGACCTCAGTGATCAGCGTGGCAGCTGCTTATGTCTGGTGTTGATGAGTTGTTAATATTGATGATTTTGTGTCGCGTCCCTGTCACATTTCTGACACTGGAACATGTAGCTTTAGCAGAACGCGCTGTTTTGCAGAATTTTAACCATGACGTATGGTAATTATCAATTAGAATGCTTTACACTGAAATATGTCTTCAAAAGAAATAGGTCATTGCATTTTCTTTATTTTACTATGTTTAGCAGATGTTAGTCTATGATAAACATGTGAAAGAGGCATATGCAACTATATTTGTATTTTTGTTTACTCAGCAAATCAACTGCTCATATTTAGGCTTGGAAGGATGAGATTTTTATAGGTAAATGTTGATAAACGTTGATTTCACCATACACACACAAACCGATGAAAAAATATTTCCACCGATAATAGACATTTACAGATAAGTTCTCAAGCAGTTCCTATTTTGCCGATTAGAGTTTGATTTAAAGCTATTTACTTTGTATATTTTGACATGTGATGTTGACAATTTGTGTTTTCATGGTTATAAAGTTTAACTTTTTTAATCTCAACGGCTGTCATTAAATAATTATTGGCTGACTCCACCCATGATTTCTCTCAACTGTGAACATTTATATTGATTATTTTAAAACATTTTTCAATTTATATCAATATTATGTGTCAAAATTATATTAAAAAGTTGAATTCTATCAAGGCTACTCATATTGTTTGCTTATTACTCTTAAAGCAGAAATAGGGTTTTCTGTATCTTCATAATAGTATTGCAAAAACTCAGCTGGTTTCCTTCTTATGTAGCTATTTCAGTGATGAAAAAGAATCAATTGACACCTATTTTTAAGTTCAGCAATCATACTATGAAAGTGTTCTTAGAACAACTGTCAAAATAATTAAGTAGCAGTTTTATTATTGTATATCAAGTGGTCTCTTTCTATCATTCAGTGAACAATAGTGTGTTGACACTCTAGCAAATCCAGGCTTTGTGAACCATTTTCATCTCTATTCAAGCATGAGCTTTATATATATGTATTGCTAAAACTGTTATTTAGTCACTAACTACCACTATAATTCATGAAATAGTTCCATAATTTTTTTTTTCTTGAGCTGATGTTACTGTTAGCCACAATAGTAGGCAAACCCCTATTCTATAGCAGAGTTTGATTCCAGTTTTAAACCATCATTTTACAAATCCACTGAATGTATCTTTGTGCTATTGTATGTTCTTCAGTTGATCAAGTTGGAAAGCAGATATACTATTTTTTATTTTAAGTTACTGAATCCAATAAGAATTGATTGGGCTGAGTTGCCAAGTACCTAAATAAAGAGAATAGAACATATAAACCAATTAGTTTGCATTGGCTGTTTATTAATGAGATTTGAAAGAGTTCCAGTATCACCTTTGGCTAAACTAAATGTGTCTGTTTCTCAGAACAATGTAATTCTGGATTTTCAAAATCACTGACTTTTTTTCAGTTGTTACTGAATTCTCTTTTCTGCCCCCAAAACTAAGGGCCGCCGCATACAGCTGCAATCTGTGGCAGAACACCCATTGATATTGAGGAAAGCTGCATGTTTAGAGAGAGAGAAATATACATGGCCTTATTTTTTTCTTCTCCTCTCCTTTAATTAGAAAGAAGGGAGGGAGGGAAAGCAACAAATAAGGGGGATGAGGCCATGTATGAAAATGAAAAATTAATACTAAACTGTCTGAAAAAGTGACTTGCAATAATACGTTTTCTTAGTCTTGCTAAAATTAATCCATATGGATTTTATGATTCGTGACCTTTTATATGAACCATAAGGCACAGTTTTGTGTGCAACACTATATTTTTGGGTCAAAATACCAAAACAAAATTATCTTTTAAAATAATTTTAGAATTTGTGGATATACTTTTTAATGCCCAGGACCTATTGTTGCTGTTTTTGAAGTCAACAATAAAACTTCAGTTGAATTCAGTGAGTGCAGGATTGAGGTCTGTAGTAAGGTTTTTAATGCATGTGAAGAGCTTTAAAGAGTTAACAACTTGGGATATTCATTTACTAATATATTCAAAGTTCTAATTTTCCCCTTTAATTAGAAGTTATTTGAAACTGCGACTTTAAGGAGCTTTTCCACTTACATTTCAAAGAATTAATTATTCATCCTTTTAGTCAAAGTCAGGAAAAAACACCCATATAGAACAAAAGAAGAAAGGAAGTTTGTAACTTATTGTATGGATAAAATATAAATGCCCCGCTTATATATGTCTTCATGGTTACATTTCAGATTAAATCAATTGCTTGTTAAATTGGAAAGCACTTGCCTAATTTTGGGAGGTGGGAAAAAAGTGGTATTTCTTTAGTAACAAGTAATTGCTGGATGATACTTGTGCAATGCTTGTGTCAACATGGAGAAACCCAAGCTATCTGGTGTCTTTTTTTAAAATCTTATATGAACATGCATCATATATCAGATATTTTTAAAAGTATATTTGACAAATTATGAACACTTTTCACCTGGCTGCATTGTTACTTGTAGTATTTTTGTGTTTTCTTAAACATCCCTCTTCCTCATTGTGTTCTCAAAGTTGATCACTACATGGTATATGTGAACTTTTTGACCATGCTACCGTTATGTAGTGGTGCTACTCGTGGCTCTGTCACTGGCTTACTATGTAACCATGGATAAGTCATTTAATCCCTCTGTTCCTTGGTTTACCTAGCTGTAAAATGGGTGTAAAATACTTACCTGTCTTGTTGTGGTGGTTGGGGAGCTATAAAGTAGTATGAGATTCTAAAATAAAAGATGCCGTGTAAATGCGAAGTATTTTTGTTAGTGGGATGTAAAGCAGCAAACAGAAAAAAGAATAGACATCTAGAATAGACATCTAAAATATTAAACTATTTTGAAACAGAATTAAAATAATGTGTTTTATGTTAATCTTCAGACAGACAGGCCATGATGCTTAAAATAAATAGTTTAATGAGTTGTTTTTATTTATTTTTTGGTGCCCCACAGCTCAGCTTATAGATACTCACTTATGAATTTGTACATTTGTGTGTTAAGATACATCGGGGGGGGGGGGGGGGGGACACAGCAGAGAGTCTCAGAATCTGGGTCAACTGAGTTGAGCTCGAGGGGTTTGTGTTACAGGGCTAAAAATAGCATTGTAAACATTTGGGCTGGAGCCCAGGCCCAGGCTCTGAAACCCAGCTCACCCGTTCAATGACAGTTCCCCATTTACAATTACATTTTGAGACCTACCAGTTAGCCAGTTTTTAATCCATTTAATGAGTGCCATATTAATTGTATATTCTAGTTTTTTAATCACAATGTCATGTGATACTATGTTAAACACATTACAGGAATCTAAGTATATTATATCGACATTAATGGTCCAGTGAGCTCATCAGGCAGCTCTTTTAAAACTCCTGAATGTAAGGAGTTGCTGTTTTTAAAATGTCTAACTTTAGTAGCTCCTATTTAACATTCTCCATAAATACTAGTGGAATGGAAAGAGTATTTTTATCACCATATGATGAGACTATAACATCTGTTTTCCCCAAATACAGAACAGAAATATTTATGGCACACTTCTGCCTTTTCTGCGTTACTATTAAGTCTAACAGTTTCATCTAGTCATGGACCAATACCATTGTCAGGATTCTTTTTGTTCCTAATATATATAAAAAACTCTTTCTTATTGTCCTTAACTGTGCTGTCTATAGATTTCTCCTTGTGTCCCTTTGCTTCATTTATCAATTTTCTGCAATTCCTACTTGATTTATATTCATTACTATCAACTTCCACCTTCTTCCATTTGTTATATATTTATAGCTGCCTTCACTTCCCCGCTTAACCAGGTCATTTTTTAAACCAGTAAGGCCTTCTTCCTTGATTGTGGCATTTTTGGCATCTGTGAGGTGTTCATAAATGATTCCCAATTATCAGTCACATTTTTCTGGTTAAATTCTCCCTTCTAGCTCATCCCTCAGATGTCGGATGTCAGTCTCCCATCATATATTGCATCCATTTATGTGTAACTCTCAGGAGAAGAAACCATTGCTGTTGTAACATATTTTTAAGGACTGTTTTTACCTTTGGTTTGGTTTGTAACTTTCACATCATATATATATGGCGCTGTACAGAATTCATCTGTGATTTGAGTATTCAAATATATTAAATGTAGCTTTTGTCACAGATTGGTATTGAAATGATTTCTTCCACCAGACATCACCAATGTAATGCAAAAGTTCCAATGTGCTCTTTCATATCTCAATAGAGAAACTGCTAGTATATTATTATTATTATTTATTATAGATATGGTCCTTGAAAGCAACTTTTACCTAGACTTTAATGACTAAATTTTGCTAGCAGGGAGATCTGTACTGACATCTACTGTAATTGAGCCAGAACAGTGTATGCATTATTGGTTAGTGGTTCATTCCTTTGGTGTACCGTATACTACCATTTAAAGAACAAGGTATAAAATCCTAGGCAGGTAAGCATCATGCTTTCAGCCACCTGAGAAACACACCAGAAGCTGCGTGGTACATACTGGTGTGGTTATTGCTATTCCACTATATTTAAAAGATTATAAGTTGCAGTTTAAAGCACAGGAATAATACTGCTACCAGAGGCTCTCCAAAGCCATTAAAATGTTAGTAAACATCCCTTTGTAGTAGTTAAATTGAGACACAGATGGTCATATTCTGAACTCACTCTGGTAGAAATCCAAGCTAACCCCGTTAAAATACAATGTTATCACTTGCACTAATGCAGTGATCTCGGTTTCTCTAGTGGAAATCCAGTAAAGTTAGTGGAGTTAGTTTGGATTTATACCAATGTAACTGAAATCATAATCTGATCCATAAGAATTGAGTGACTTGCTCAAGGTCACACAGCAAGCTGCTGTCAGAGTCAGCAATAGAACCTAGTTCTCCTGACTCATAAGCCTGTAGTTAATCACTATACCATGCTCTTCCCCTATGTGCCTATTTAATAATAGTTTATTTAAAAGACTTCTTTTCTTCCTTAGGCATAACTGTGATGCGAAAGAATAGTTCCTAGGTAAAAGGGGGTAAGGAAAAATTTCAGTAAAATAGGTGTCATCATGCCAGTGCTAGGCAAGCAAAGAGAGCAAGCAGCAGGAAGGCAGTCAGCTCTTACATAATTTCTTTTTCCTGGTATAAAGAAGCCCTGGAGAAGGAGACTTTTAGACATGGGAGGGAGGAGGGGCTTTTAAACCTAGAAATAGAAACAATGACTTGACAGTGAGTAGAACACACACACACACTCACACACTCTCTCTCTCTCATACCACACCTTGCTTCAGAGCCTCCCCCTAAGATACCTGGAGGGTCTGAAAATGATTCTGCATAGGAGATGCATCCTTCTTACCCATTCTTGCCTGAATTTCCCCTTCCATTTCACCTTTAAAGGGTAACATACTTCATTTAAAAAATGCAGAAGTAATGGCTGCTACAAAGCCCTGCCTCTGTCCCCAGTACTGCCCAAGACTGTGGCCCATTAAAGTCAATGATAGCTTTGCCACTGACTTCAATGAACATAGGATCAAGCCCTATAACAGCTGCTATTGCTCTACTAGTCGCTTCTTGCATCCCTCCCCAAGTCTATGTTCAGAGCACAAACCACGGAACACTTTCCTGAGGAAATTGGTGGAAGCCCCATTACTTGGAACATTTAAAATGGGGATGAGAACAACATCAGAACATGAACTAGCAGGAACAAAACGACATTCTGGGAAGCTGGGGCTAAATGACTTAGGAGATTTTTACTTCTATATTTAACTTGTTTACATTTATGACCTGTCAAAGTGATTGTTCATTTTGTATAGTACCTAGAATGCTTAAAATATTTGCAAGAGCTCCAGAACTCAAGCTAGCTATCATTATTAGAAAAAGACAGCAACATACTGTTTTGGGGTTTTGTTTGTTTGTTTATTCTGTGAGAAAGTTATCAGTGCATGTCATATGTCTTCTCATTTCTGAGTCTTTTGATTAACTTTTTTAGCTTTTCTCTGCAAACATGAGGGCTAGGAATTGACTTTTTTGAAAATAAAAAGCTGAGAGTCTCATATACTCACTTGCCTCCAAGATCTGAAGCTTTAATAAAAGCATAAAATATCACAAAATTGAGAGTTGTCAACACATTGTGAATAACCTGTGATTTCTATTAAAAATCTCTTTGACAAACTTTCAGCCCCAGCTCACAATAAAAAGGGCTTATATTTTGATTTGTAAAATGAAATCTCAGATTAATTGGTGTCCATAAAAGTTTATTAGCTCCTTCAGGAATTAATAAAATGTTCAAAGGTTCAGAGTTATATAGTGAACAGCTGCAAAATTAACTACCTAGCCTTCTTCAAAATACTGAACAGCACTAGTTCTTGTTGTGGACAATAAATTGAATAAAACTAATGTGGAACTTCTAGACTCTGTTGATATATGACATTATAAAGAAGAAGAAAAAAGACTTCTCCAAAAGGTAAAAACCTCATTCTTCAATGGATCATATCTCTAAGATCAATGTTATGGTTTCCTTCAAACTTTGTGCAAGGGACAATTCAATTTATCCTCTGTCTACAGAATGCACATTAGAAATTTCAGGTGCAAAGCATTTTTGGAGATATTAGAGACCTCGGATGGGGAAGAGGGTCAAAATCCAGCAGTATTGGAAAACTAGTTACAGCCTCAAAAAGAGTTTCTTCCCTAGTTATATAGTCTCTATAGATATTTTTAACATTCCTGCAGAATGTCAGCTATCCTGAGGGCACATTCAAAATATTTTCCATAGTGAGTTATTTTACAATAAAAATAACTGTATATAGGTTTTAAGTAGTTTGACAGATTAAAGCAAATTAAATTAAGTCAATAGTTTCCTTTGCCAGATTTGTGTATGATCTTTTAAAGATTTAAATACAGCCCTGCTGAACTAAAATTTTTGTCTTGCAGATCTGAGTACAGCCGCATGTCCTCTACAAGCAGTAAGTATAATTTTAAGACCTTTTAAAAATAAAATCTCGCCCTTTTTTCTTTTTCATTTGCTATATATTAATGTCTGCTTAATGCAATAAAGAAATCTCCAGATTTTCAAAGTATATTACAGTGATATGTCTTGGATCTGTCTACATTATTCTCCATCACTAGCAGCAATGTGTTTAAAGATCAAAGGAATAATAATAAAAGGAGAAATAAAAAGATAAATAAAAGTTTTGATTGACAGACCTTTTACACAAACCCTGTATACAATTTAAAAATCCTCTTGGCTATTATGTTTACTGAACTCTGCTCCCATTAAGATCAATAGTAAAACTCCCTAAATCTTGGTCCTGCTTTACACAGCAGCGCCGAACACACTTACCACTTATATGCCCAGTTTGCACTAACTCAATTGATCCTTGTGTGACCTGGCCAGGTGTAGAGAGGGCTCATGCAAATGACTATTTACATATTTCTCTCACCATCTCTTTCCACCACCAAGCAGATCTTTATCCCTAGCTTCTCACTGGGCCTGTGAAGTTCGCTGCAGTAGGCTCTAGGGCTTCAGTAACCCATGCAGAGCTGTTGCAAGTGAAAAAGAGGGACTGCTGAGATAAGTCCCCAAAATACAATCAGAAGAGGAAAAAGTAGTAACCAAAGATCACAAGGGGGAGTGGCCCTGATCACTGTGTGGGTGGTGTCCTAGATTGGTCCTGTATTCCACTGCAAAGTGACAGCTTTATTTCAAAGCTGTTAGCAGGGAGATAGCTGAGTTCCCAGGGAATTACATATGCCACCTGCATGGAAAGGACCCCATCCATACTCTGCTTGGAACTCAGTTTGGAAACAGGAGCTCAAGGAACGGATTGGTTGGCCAGTGTGGATAGGGCCAAACTGAGTTACAACCATGCTTAAAGATATAAACATTAAAATCATAAGAAGATAGGGTAGAGTGAGAGCACAATTCTGAAACATGGTTTGGCTAGTCAATGTGAATAGGGCCCCAGAGGTTGTTATGATTAATGTCGTTTCAGCAAAGGCCACAGGAATTAGAAATGAGTGAGTGCCTATTATAAACTGGTGCCAAGAAAACATGAAGGGAGAGAATTCTGTAAGGCATTTCTTCGTTTGAGTTTAAATAAGTGAGAAAGTGAACTGACTTTTTTCCAGCCTTTCCAAATATTTCTTATGAACAGATTAGATTTCAGGTTAACTAAGTGATAAAAGATGGAACACAGTATCTGGTTTCTTTTTTCCAGTGATGTGATATGGCAAATGTTTCTGCTTTTGCCAAAAGGAATTTCACATGGTTGCTTTTCAGTCTTCTACAGTAATGAGTTTATCTTCCCAAAAATATTCTGTCATTTATTGGAAGATCTATATCTACTACTCTCTGAATCCCAGAAATGGTTGTTCAAGCAATACTGCAAATAAAGCCCTCTTATCAATGTAAGGTGGCATCTCTCCCCCTAATTCCCTCCTGATTTCTCCTCATAGGTGCAAGCTGTTACTCAAAGTGAACACTACAGAAATTCACAAAGATGATTTTCCCACCCTGCATCCCTAATTCTCTTATAATCAGAAGAAAGCTGTCAAATGTCCTCCATGCACATGATTCTGGGTGAAACGGGGTTTCTCTGGCCAGTTCCACTCATGTGTCCAGCTCTCAGGCTAATTCCACAAGGTATCACCTAGCCAGGAGGAATAATTTGAGGTTTTATCTATCTCCTATTGAAGTCAGTGGAAGTATTTTCATTGATTTCAATAGAATTCCAATTCACTGAGAGTTGTATGAGACCCTTAAAGAATAAAGTTATCTAAAGTCTGAATCCTAAGCTGATGTGACTGACAAAGGGCTAGCTGTCTGTTCTGTCTGTCTGCTGGATGTATGTCTCCAGCTAGCACGGTGGTTCTCAACTATGGTCCACCGCTTCTTCAGGGAAAGCCACCGGCGCCCCAGGCCAGTTTGTTGACCTGCCACGTCCGCAGGTTCGGCCAGTCGCGGCTCCCACTGGCCGCGGTTCGCCGCTCCAGGCCAATGGGGGCTGCGGGACGCAGCGCGGGCCGAGGGATGTGCTGTCTGCCGTGTTCCGCAGCCCCCATTGGCCTGGAGCAGCGAACCTGCGGACGCGGCAGGTCAACAAACCAGCCTGGCACGCCAGGGGCTTTCCGTGAAGAAGCGGTGGACCACAGTTGAGAACCACCGAGCTAGCAGTTCAGGCCTTTAGCCTAAGAATGTTCTTATTATTTGAATATATTCCTGGTTTCCTACTGGCAGGGATCATTCTCTATATGATTGGGGGGGGGGGGGGGGACAACATCCAATACATCAATTCTTTGAATTTTTATTAAAAGAATTATCTGTTGTGCTGTTCCTGTTCATTTCCCTCCACTAACCCAGTTTTTGGCCATGTATTAGAGTGTATACTACCAGGCCCTGTCAGCACCCTGGGCAGTGACCCAGATTATGGGCCCAATAATAATAATTATTTGACAAATGAACTCATTAATGAGGTTTAAAGCAAAGTATTTCTCGTCTAGACATTGACTTGTAATCAATTATTTATTTGTATTACTGCTGTGTTGAGTAAAAACAATAGGAACAAACTCATCTTGGTAATTCTTACTTGTAATAGATTTGTACATACAAGTGATTTTAGTTACATGCCAGTTGCAGTTTGTCACATTAAATGTGGTGACCTAGATGTTGTGCTGACCAAGGCAGTCCAGGATATGGTGGGGATTACAATAGTATTTTAACACCAGTCCTTTGTCTGTACTGGGAAGTATTCTCATTCCAGCAGAGACAGAAAAGTTCAGGAGACAGGACAGCCTTTTTACATACAAACTTAAAAATGTGATGTCTCTCTTTTCTGCTTCCAAGACAAATGAGGCTGATGTAGCACCACAAATCATGGGATTTAGTTTTGTATTTCATAGACATTGTGTGGTCTGTCTGTTCAGACAGCACAAGAGGAATAGTAATATTTGAGTAGATCAGACTGTGAACTCTTCAGAGCAGGGACTACCTTTCTACTCTCTATAGAGCACCTACTATAAGCAGGCACCAAATCTGATTGGGGTCTCTAGTTGCCACTGAATTACAAATAATAAATTGTAATATCTTGTTTTAAAACTCTTTTTTAAAAAAGAGCAGAGGTTAGCTCTTGGCTTTACAAGTCCATATGAAAACGTATTGCTCCACATCACGATATTAAATCACTTGACAGCAATAATTTCCATGTCCCCAGTAAAGAGTAAAAACAATGGACTAATGTTTACTTTTATATTGCTGCTTTCATCCCAAAGGATTTCACAAATTATGTGCATACTGTAGAGATCCCCTAAAATGAACTGCCAAGGTTGAGGATAGCAACTATCCAACACATAGCTGACTGCAAAACAATTTGGAGAAGGGAAGAGAAGAAATTTGGGGCAGAGATACTAGGGCAAACCCCTACTCTTACTAAAGATTCTCTGTCCATTTTAATTTTTGTCTGATCTGCAAATGTCTCTTCTGAAAGACCCCTTTCCTATGAACGGCAGTTTTCTAACCTAGAATGATAAAGAGCTTTGTTGGTCCTGCCATGATTGTAATCTGTGGTTCTGTGGAGTGTTTGATTTCAAATTTGAATCTTAAACTAGTAAGCTATTCTTTTTGGCAAATTTCTGAATCAAGTTAGCTGGGCAAGAGTTTACTGCAGAGATGCCAAAGTAGAGACTAGGAAAGAACTTGTCAGGTGACTTCATTGCACTCAGTTTAGTTGCTCATTGTGAAGACTGTTAAACTCTGCTGCAGAGAAGACTGCAAAAGTTTTGTAGGCTACTCTGCCAATACAAAAGCATGAGAAAGCCATAGGCCTAAAGGGAAGTGTAAAAATACAATTAGGAAGACCAAAAAAGAACAGCTAGCCAACGACTCAAAAAGTAATTGCAAAAAAATTAAGTACATCAGAAGCAGGAAACCTGCTAAACAACCAGTGGGGCCACTGAACGTTTGAGATGCTAAAGGAACACTCAAGGACAATAAGGCCATTGTGGAAAAACTATATGAATTCTTTGCATCGGTCTTCACAGCTGAGGATGGGAGGGAGATTCCCAAACCTGAGCCATTCTTTTTAGGTGACAAATCTGAGGAACTGTCCCCAATCAAGGCATCATTAGAGGAGGTTTGGGAATAAATTGATAAACTGAACAGTAATAAGTCATCAGGACTAGATGATATTCACCCAAGATTTCTGAAGGAACTCAAATGTGAAATTGCAGAACTACTAACTGTAGTCTGTAACCTATCATTTAAATCAGCTTCTGTACCAAATGACTGGAGGATAGGTAATGTGATGCCAATTTTTTAAAAGGGCTCCAGAGGTGATTCCGGCATTACAGACCGGTAAGCCTGACTTCAGTACAGGGCAGACTGGTTGAAACTATAGTTAAGAACAGAATTGTCAGACACATAGATGAACATAATTGGTTGGGGAAGAGTCAACATCATTTTTGTGAAGGGAAATCATGCCTCACCAATCTACTAGAATTCTTTGAGGGGGTCAACAGGCATGTTGGGACAAGGGGGATCCAGTGGATATAGTGTACTTAGATTTTCAGAAAGCCTTTGACGAGGTCCCTCACCAAAGGCTCTTAAGCAAAGTAAGCAGTCATGGGATAAGAGGGAAGGTCCTCTCATGGATCGGTAATTGGTTAAAAGATAGGAAACAAAGGGTAGGAATAAATGGTTGGTTTTCAGAATGGAGAGAGGTAAATAGTGATGACCCCCAGGGGTATGTATGGGGACCAGTCCTATTCAACATATTCATAAATGATCTGGAAAAAGGGCGAAACAGTGAGGTGGCAAAATTTGCAGATGAATCAAAACTACTCAAGATAGTTAAGTCCCATGCAAACAGCAAAGAACTACAAAAGGATCTCACAAAACTGGGTTACTCGGCAACAAAATGGCAGATGAAATTCAATTTGATAAATGCAAAGTAATGCACATTGGAAAACATAATCCCAACTATACATATAAAATGATGGGGTCTAAATTAGCTGTTACCACTGAAGAAAGAGATCTTGGAGTCATTGTGGATAGTTCTCTGAAAACATCCACTCAGTATGCAGTGGCAGTCAAAAAAGCGAACAGAATGTTGGGAATAATTTAAAAAAAGGATAGATAATAAGACAAAAAATATCATATTGCCTCTATATAAATCCCTGGTATACCCACATCATGAATACTGCATGGAGATAAGGCCGCCCCATCTCAAAAAAGATATATTGGAATTGGAAAAGGTTCAGAAAAGGGCAACAAAAATGATTAGGGGTATAGAACGGCTTCCATATGAGGACAGATTAATAAGACTGGGACTTTTCAGCTTGGAAAAGAGATGACTAAGGGGGGAAAGGATAGAGGTCTATAAAATCATGACTGGTGTGGAGAAAGTAAATAAGGAAGTGTTATTTACTCCTTCTCATAACCAAGAACTAGGGGTCACCAAATGAAATTAATAGGCAGCAGGTTTAAAACAAAAGGAAGTATTTTTTCACACAATGCACAGAGACGAAAGCTACAGACAGGGAAGTACTAGGAAACAGTGAGAAAGTGTTGATCAATATGGTAGGCAATGGTCTCAGCCTACCAACCATTGTGAAGTTTTTGTCAAGTTATGCTTTTGAGAGGCTGCCAGCAGCTTCTGTGTCTACCTTTTGATTCAGTAGCGTTTTGGAGGATCTTCTCCAAAGCTGCAGCTCTGCATGTTCTTCACATTTGTGATAACAGAGCTGGGTTACATTTTTCAGCTGAATTTTTTTTTTTTTTTTGCTGAGAAAATGCAGATTTGGGTCAACCAGAACATTTTGTGAATTTATGTCAATTTAAGTAAATGTTGATCAAAACAAAAAAATAAAAAAATTCAGAAATATCAAAACAGATCATTTTGATTTTTCAGGATAGATTCACAAGGGGATTTCAGCCCCATTCACAGCATTAAGGAAGAGCTGCTGCTCCCCCTTGGCCCAGTAACCCAGTGGTTAGGGCACTCATCTAGAATACAGGAGACCCATGTTTGAAGCTTCCTCAGGCATGTGGATTTGAACCCAGGTTTTTCCCCACTCAGGGAAGTGCCTTAATGACCAGGCTATTAGCTAATCTGAGGTGAGGCTTTCTCAGTGTCTCCTGTGAAATTGTTTTCATTTTGTATAAAATGCTTGATTAGTTATTGGCTCAAAGAGAGCATGAGACTGACTCTATAGCCTGGTGATTAGAAATTCATCTTTGGGGGTTGGTTGGGGGAGAGATGCGGATTCATAGTCTCTGCTGCAGAGCAGATAGTTGAACTTGAGTCTCCCATATCCTGGGTGAGTGCCCTGGTGATTGGGCATAAGAGAGGGCACTCCCATCGTTTTATGAATCTAGCCCTTTATTTCCTTTGCTTTTATTTAAAGTGTTAAAAATGCCAAAGAAAAAATGTTTTATTCAGCCAGAAAGAAAATTTTTCTGACTTTTTTGATTCACCAATATTTCACACCAAAAAATTGGTTGTGGGTGTGACCTAAACTGAACTTTCTTTAAATTTTTCCGTTTTTTCAGCAAACTGAAAAATGGGTCATTTGCACAGCTCTGGATATCCATTCTCCCAATGGCTTTCTCCAAAACTGGGGATTTTTAAGCAAAGCCTTGATTTGCCTTGTAGCATTTGAAATATATAGTACTTAGATCTGGAGCCCGTTACCAATGGCTTTTTAAGGAATAACTTTTGCTCTTGGCATTTTTCAGGTATGCAACCAATAAGAACTGTCTGGATACATATATTTTACTCGACTTTCAGCTAAATCAGTGAGGAAAATGCATTTCTACCCCTATGGGATAGGATGTGTATTTGTGACAGTATGTGGGGAACTTTGAGCTACAATTTGTTTTAACCAGAAACCAATATAACACTAATACTCTTCAATTCAAAACTCAGTGGGTGAGAGGTCATTCTTGGATAGAAATAGCTTAAATAAAGACTGTGAGAGGAGTTATAGCATACTGTGATTTGTGCTATGGTTCTCAATTAAGTGAAAGGCATGTCACCCACCTGCTTTGCAGTCTAATAGCTGATGACTGACCTACCTTTCATTTACTGATTGTAACTGGAAAATGAAGTAATACTTTTGGGGTGTTTTTAGGCTGTATATATTCCTTGACTGTGACCTTCATGGTTAGGATGGAAGAATTACACTCATGTTGTATAAGTTTCATCCATGCTCTGATTTTTTTTTAAAGTGCAATGTAATTTCTCCAAGGCAGATTTATACTGGTGTAAGTTGCTGAGAGCAGAATCTGGACCCATATTTCTTCTGTAACTAGCTAGTATTATCATAAAGTGTGCATATTGCTTTCTCTTTATAATCTGTTTCGTTGTTAGTGTAAATACATTTGTTTTGTTTAGTTAACTAGTTGACATATTGATTGTAAATTAAGACGATAAATAGTCTATATTTAGTGCTGCCTTTCAAAGACACTGCTTCTTAAACAGAGGCACAGAAGGGATGTCTGGGGAACTACAGACTATACTCTGAAAAAGTTATAAGAAAGTGGAGTGGTTGTGACATGAATATAAATCTATTTAAAGCACCACCTCTGATGGTCAGATCCCAAGTTGTTGGAGTCATTAGTGACAAGGAGCCTAAATACTGAGTGTTGTTCTCACCTACTGCTTGGAGTTCATGGTTATCATCAGTGCTCAGAGTTAATTATTTCAGTTTGCTTTAAAACATACATATAATTTTGGTGTAGAATTTTCAAAACTGCCCAAGTGACATAAGCACCTAACGTCTCGTTAAACGTCAATAGAACTTAGGCACTTTTAACACTTTTACTTTTAACTAGTAAAAATGTTGTTTTAGAAGAACCACTCGAAATATATTCCCCGGTGATCTCTTCTCCCAGACATACACACAACCCCTCTGTGCTTTGAGTTGCAGAGCCCCACAGAAAGGGGAGAAGAAGATTATCTAAATAAACAAAAGTCTGCTAACATTCAGTGCTACTGGTCAAATTGCAGACTGACTGAGTTGTTTTTCCTAGGCACTTACTGTAAATTGTGCTGACAGATACACTGAGCTCCAGGGAATGTAAAAACTTCTCCCTCCCTATTTCCCCCACAAGAGGATGGGGAGGAAGCTGGGCTGTTGCTCCCCCCTCATTACACCAGTCTGGCATGCAGAGTGGAATAGTCTGCACCCCATAAGGGATGTAGTAGTGAGTGTACTTCCCCTGTGCGTAAGATCATTCAGGGAGGCAGTCTACCTCTGTAACATAAACTAGCTCCCTGTGACTCTGCCTGCTTCTTACTCTGTGCCCAAATTGCATGAATCTAGTGCAGGGGCGCTAATTTTTCACCCTCAGAGCACCCTTTGAAAAACATGCATAATTTTTTTTGAGAAAATGTGGGCCTAATAAAAGGAACAAAAGAATACATGTCCACTGTTAAGATCAGTATGCTGAGAAACCAACCTCAGATTTTCAAATTCATTCGTAAAGTTCCAGTAATTCTCCAGGTGTACTTATTAGATAATGCCTCAATGTTCTTTTTATTTAAAAAAAAACAATACTAGTAGAACAATGCTCATCATAGTCATCAGTAATCTTTTGATTAATTAATTGAATATTTCTTTTAAAATATCCTAAAGGATATGATTCCGTTACAGGCCAAGTCACTGCAGTTTTCTGTAGAAATTTACTGTAGTGGGAGTAATAATTTTACATTTACATATAGATCCTTTCATCTAGGAGAATCTGAGAGCTTCACAAATAATGTACCTACAACACCATTGAAATACAGCCACATCTGGGATAGAGAGGGGCAGTTAATCAGTTCACAACTTGGCAGACGTCAGTGAGCAAGAGGGAAGAGGATATTTTGGTGACGACACCAAGGCAAACACCAAATCTTGTAAAAAGTGCAATGGGAACTTTAAGGTCCGTACAGAGCGGATAAGAGAACCTTATTTTGTGAGTAAAGACCACAGTAAAGTTTCATAGTGCTCAGTTTATCCAATTTTCCATTTTGTCATTGCATTGTTGCACAAAAATCAGGCAAGGCATCGCTGGAAGCCTTATTTCTATTGAGGGTCAAGGATGAGGGGACTGAAGTGTTTTTTAATGTAGTGTTTGAACGTATTAAACTGTTTTATACTTTGTTTTAAAAAATTAACATTCACGTGTTTTGCTTGGAAAGTCCTTCACTGTTGAACTTGTAATTTCAGAAACACAACACTATAAATTTCATTTCTTTGTGTTTCTCCCACCAATGGGGGAAGCTCATTGAAGTCAGAGAACAGTGGTTAAGGCCCTCTGTCAGACTTGGTTGAGCTGCCTCTGCTGGACTCTCACCTGGTTGCTGGGTTTGGACCCAAACACTGGATCTTGCATGCTAAACCAACCGAGTCTGAGCAGCATCCAGGTACTGGCTCTGGCCTCTCAGGCTCACTCCTGGGTGCCGACGCTGTCCGATACCCCCCTCAGCTGTGTGGACCTCAGAGTCCAGCTGCCCTGGACCCCCCAAGGAACAGTGCTGACCCCCCCCCAAGTCTTTTCGGTAGCATAAGCATACCCTTTGCCAGGGTGCCACACTTGTGGGTACTCCGGTTTACAGTTTAACCCATTAGGGACATGTGATACTTACAGCAAGGAACCCAGAGACTTTGCAAAGTAACTTCTTAAACACTCACACACTTTATTCCTAGACAAAGCATAGAGACTTTCAGATCCATGCGGAAAGAACAAAACCTGCACACACAACCTTCCCTCCAGTGTCCTCACCACTCCAAGAACCCCTTGGGATTTGGTCAGTGCCCTTTCAGGGTCCCAAGACTCTCCTGCTCCTTCTAGCCTGCTTCTGATCTCTCTCCCCACCCCCACCCCCACCCCCATCCCCATCCCCATCCCCATCCCCATCCCCACCCTCATCCCCACCCTCTCAAATGGCTGGTGAGAGAGTCTTCCTTTTACAAACTTTCAGTCCCGTCTGTAAGGTGACTCTCCTGGTCAGCATCAAGGCCTTCCTCAGGTGGCTGGAGTTCTCATTAGATAATCAGTTGCTTGGGTACTGGTTCACCTGGAAGGATGGGTTTCTCTGAGTGGTAACTGACTCATTGTTCAAGAGAGCTTGTGTTTGAATAGGAGACCCGCTGGGTTTATGACCCTTGATTGCTTTGCATTGTTGGTCCTCGCAACTTCTCGTGGAATTTCAGGCCAAGATGGAGGCAAAAAGGCAACAGGAAAGGGACAGTACAACCAAAATGGTACTTAGAAAACAAAGTAGTTTGAGATAAATATATTAAATCACCAAGGGTTGTGATGGATATTTTATCACTGGAAATTTTAAAATCAATATTAGATGTTTTTCTTAAAGATATGCTCTAGTTTAAAGAGGAACTTATTCAGGGAAGTCCTATGGCCTGTGTTATACAAGAGATCAGACTAGATGATCACAATGTTCCCTTCTGGCCTAACAATCTATAAAATAATGACACTTTATATGAACTTCATTGGAAGAACAGAACTTCATTGGAAGAACAGTTTCCAAACTTGAGTCACTATGACTTTAGTCTCAATAAAATGGAAAGGTGCACTTTGTGTGTTTATTCCCAGTGAAAGAACGGCTATTCAAGAATTCCTTTGTGCACCAAAAAAATCCCATGTTTTCTATATCTGACTTGTACTCAACTGTAGTTACATTTTAGGCTTTTTATTTTAAAATTTGTCATATTCTAAAACTTGTATTTTATAAAGCATTAACCTTCCTTTTTTACCTTTTATCTTGGGAGAGCTGGCAACCCAAATGCAGTGATTTGTGGCTGCATTCATATACAGCTAGCTGCCATTGTACATATATACACAGCACAGGAGAGAGATCTTTTGTAGCGGCAAGAGTATATGTTGCTTTGGTCAGGATGCCACCTGAAACGGAATGTTCTTTTTTGTATGTTCATTTGGAGAAAACCATCCCAATGCTGTTCTGTGGCCATTGTTGGGCTTGTGTCTATGCAGGTGTAATGTTTTTTTGCAGAATTGTAAGTGTAGAGGTTTTATTGGTTTTTGGTTCCAGGTAGTATAGTGGGGCTGTTAACGCTGGAGCCACCTAGTAAGATGGCTTGAATTCTGCTATTTTAATGTTAGTATGGGTAGTGAATTTTATTTCTCCAGTGGTTTCTTTGTCAGGGAGGGTCCACAAGACTTATTTTTTTCTAATTATTTTATATAATCAGTCTGAAATGTCACTGATAAAAAAAGGTTGCAGGGATTGAGTAAAATTCTCATTTCAATTCCTCCTTCTGGCTACCTTCTCTTCTAATGGCTTCCCTCTGTAGGCTCTCTTCCCCATGGCCTGCTCCACTGCAAAAAACAGTATGGCCCAGAGATGACAGCCAGCACTACAGTACCGGGCATATATAAAAGAAAAATGGTTTGAATATACTGTGTGTGTAAATCAATGTTCTTTCTCTTTAAGATCTTTAAGGGCTAATCTTATTTTGACAGCTGGCAGTTCTCATTAAGTGCAGTCAGAATAAATTAATGGTGTTTATGCAAAGTAACACTATTCAAATAGGAAATAATTCTTTCAAAAATGTAATGATATCCTCTAGTTCTACTGCAGAACATGTGCATGGATTGAATTTGAGGTAAACGTTTGTGGTTTCTTGGAGCAGAGTTGCATTTCTTTGCTGATTAGTTCCTAAACTGGTTAGCTTTTCTACTGAATCACTGTTTTCACTTTCAAGCCCAGCTGTTGGTTTGAGGCTCTGTGGCTTCCAGTTTCAACACTTGAAACAGAAATTCAGTATTTTTACATGCATACTTGCATTCTAAAGAACAGCCACAAGCTAGATGTTGCTAGTCAGTCACATAGATTATGATGAGTCAGCTTAAGGCCACCTGTCCCATCAGAGCACAGAGTTGTTTGTGGTGCAATTATTCTTCAATTTTCAAATCTTTCAGTCAAAGATTGGCAAATGGCTCCCCTGCCTACTTACTTGTCAGTGACCCTCTCCCTTCTCCTTCAGTTTTGTTTGTGTTCTCCACCAGAAAGCAAAGACTCAGAGTCTTGTCCCCTTCTGTGAGCAGGGTTGTTTTCATTATTATTTTTTATATTTATATATATTAATGATTATTACAATTATTGCACCTCGAGGACTCGATAGAGATCTGGTCCCTATTGTGCTAGGTGCTGTACAAACACATAGTGAGGGACAGCCCCTGCCCCAAAGAGCTTACAATCTAAATAGAGAAAATGAACAGTGCGAGGGGGGAACAGAGGCACAGATAGGTGATCTGCTTTGCCCAAGGTCACACAGCAGGTGTGTGTCAGGAACAGAAAACAAGTATCATATAGTGCACTGTCCTCTAAGGGCCAGATTTACAAAGTTATTTAGGTGCTTAAAGGTGAGGATAAATGCCTAGTAGGATTTATAAAAGTGCCTAAGCAGGTTAGATACTTATCTCCCATCAAAGTCAATGGGAATTAGGTGCCTAACCTGCTTAGGCATTTTTGAAAATACTACCAGGTGCCTAGCAGCATCTTTACCTTTGAAAATCTGGCCCTAGATCTCATTGGTAAGTCTGAGGTCCCTCCCCTCCTCCCCCACTTCTCCTCACCATATCTTTTTAGCTGGAACTGTACTACAGGAGACAGAGAGTTGAATTTACTCTTCCCTGACGCAATGTGACAGCATTGGAGCTGGAATATTGCCTGCATGCAGCCTGCTCTGTTGTGGTCCAGATAGCAGCAGCAGGGTGACCCCAAACCCTGTTTTTAATCAGGAATTAAAATCAAGGTTTGGGAAAATAAAAACACAGGGGTATAGACAATGTTTTTGGGATGGGGGAGGGGGCGCGCATTCATGCACTAGAGTGAAAAAATACTAGCTGTTGAATCTCTCTTTAATGAATGGTTTTGTACCATGACTAAATTTGTCCACTTTTAATCAAGTGAGATAAACTAGCTTCTGTTCCAAACTCAGTGTTTCCCTTATTAATGCAATCCCGATTTTTTTAGGGGGGATGGGAAACAAGCTGTATAAATCCTGCACCAACATGGAAGGGGGTAAGGAGCTGCTGTAGGCATGAGTAGCCAACTGCTGCACCTGCGAGTCATGCCAGGCATAAAGGGGGAGTTTAGAAGAAGGGACACCACTCATCAGTGGGCAGACCTGGAAGGGAGCTGGTTGGTAAGTTTCCCAGCTCCCGGGAAGAGGTCCGATAGACAACAGAACCTCTGCCCTCACGAAAAGGAAAACAGATCCCCTCTTCTAAGAGGGGGAAGAGACTATCCAGTTGTGCTGGTGTCTCAGGGGACTCTGAGTAAGGAAAGACCCATATTCTGGCTAGTGGTTTTCTTTGCCCTTTAATTTAACTTCTTTTGCTGACTTTGGATTGTTTGTTTGTTTCACCCGAGAGTCCAAAAGGAAGGCCAGAAGGCCTTGGCCAGAGGGCTCAGAGCTCCTGCTAGACGGACTGGATTGTGCAAGTGCACTTTCCAAGTAACATCCAAAGAGAGTGCTCTGATGGGGACAGATCCTTGAAAGGGGGGTAACACCTGCTTCCACCCCGCAAAACTCCAGTTGTCTAGTGTCAAGCTGTCTGGCAGTGGCTCAAGAGCGTGAGTACCAACCTCAAAGCAGACTGTTAAGAAGCAAGGGACAAACCCCAAATTGGTTGTGAATTCTGTACTTAGATTTCACCAACCAAGAGTCAAGTGTAAACTCCTCAGGCTCTGTAGCAGCCTTAACATGGAGTCACAGACAGTCCCCTTAGGTACACCGATCTATCTTGCCAGCCAGGTAAGGTTGCCTTTGTGATAAATGGTCTCTTACACCAAAAATCACAACAATATTCAGGTTACTTCCAGTCACAAAGGACTAGTCACTGACCCCAGATCAGTTGCACCTCAGATCTCGCACCAAATACAGTGTTTATAGCTAAGGCTACATTTATGTCACGGAGGTCACGGAAGGCGTGACTTCCAGAGACTTCCGTGACATTTTCTGCTTCAGCCCCTGGACCTGCGGGACTGGAGCTGGCAGCCAGAGGGGCCCCAGCAGGGTTTCAGCAACAGGCAACAGCCTCCTCAGGGTCTCCCTGCAGAGTTCCAGAGACAGATGACAGCCTCCTCAGGGTCTCCTTGCAGGGTTCCAGCGACAGATGACAGCCTCCTCAGGGTCCCCCTGCAGGGTTCCAGCGACAGGTGACAGCCTCCTCAGGGTCTCCTTGCAGGGTTCCAGCGACAGATGACAGCCTCCTCAGGGTCTCCCTGCAGGGTTCCAGCGACAGGTGACCACCTCCTCAGGGGGCCCTCCTTAGTGTTCCAGCAACCGGGGACAGCCGTGGGGGGAGAAAACTCTGCAGCTCCCTGTCCCAGCCACCAGGGTGGCAGCCAGTAACCATGGCGCCGCAGCAACAAAAATCACAGACGGGTCACGGCTTCTGTGAATTTTTGTTTATTGCCCATGGCCTGTCCATGGCTTTTACTAAAAATAACCATGACAAAATCTTAGCCTTACTTATAGCCAATTCTGTGATAAACTATCTAGAGATTTACTAACTAGAAAAAGGAAATCAGTTATTTACGTTAAAGCAGGTAAACATACATTCACAATTGAGTTGCAATCTTAAGTTTCAGAAGGTAATAGAAGCTTCAATAATAAGCAAGCTCGATATGTCCCTTGTGGCTAACTGAGGCTAAATGCTGGGGATCTCTTGCTTATGCCTAGAAAACATGCCCCCCAGAGTCCAAGCAGCATAGAGATACAGTTCCTCCTCATTAGGGCTTTTTATTCCTTCGTCCCTTCTGCTTCTAATCGCAAAGTTAGCTGATGGAAGGAATTCACTTGCATGTCTCCTCTTCATGGGGAGTTTGGTGGGGGGTGAGGAGCAATCAAGAAAGTCTTTTGTCCTGTGATGTTCCACATTAGTTCGAAGATGTCGAAGGTCCTGCCTGCCCAACAGAAAAGGCCCAAACACTTCTGTTGGAAGCCAGCATTTCACACTAATTCATGTCTCTGTCCTGTCTGGTGATTTACACAGTTGCAGAGAATTACAGTGCAAACACTTAAGATATTATAAGTGAGATTAATGCATACAACATCTTACAAGCATTTCATAAAGTCTAAACATCAAGCACATTTTTATAACTCAGCTTATTTTAACAATACCTATATATTTGTCAGTGCTCAGTTGAAACATGAGCTGGCACCTGGTTTGCCAGCATCACAGTTGACACCCATGAAACATGATCTAAATTGTCAGTGTGAGAAACCGGGGTGAGGGTGGTCAGGTCCCGTGGCTGGAGCAGGAGTCAGGCCCAGCAGTCAGGGCAGGAGTCAGGAACTGGGAAACGGAAACAAGTGTCAGAACCAGAGTCAGAAGCTGGATGCCAGAGCCGAGAGTCAAACTAGAGTCAGAGCCATGAATCTGAACTGAGACTCGGAACCGGGCCTGGGCCAATCAGAGGTCATTGGAGAAGTCAGTGCTACTGTGGTTGGCACTTCCTGCAGTGACTGGTCTCCCAGGGCGAATGGTGTGTTGACAGTGGCTCTGGCGAGGCTGTCCGGGGGTAGTGTGGAAGTGCGACCTGTGGCCCAAGGTTCAAGCCCCATAAATCCTTGTGGCAGTGAACTAATTAAAATAAATGGTTTGTAGGTTACTCAGTGTGTGGTAGAGGGACCTTTTGTGTTTGTTTAAAAGTTCCTCATTAGTCATAGTTGATACCCCCATTTCAGCACTTCATTGCAGTAGTTTACAACATCCATTCTCAAACGAACAGTAAAAGTCTCAATACGTTGAGATTACTCCTAATCATGTGGTGTTTGTATCTCCGGCCATGTCTACACTACAAAGTTAAGTCGACTTTATGTAAGTCGACATCAAGCCGCCGATTTAAGCACGTCAATCTTGCGTGTCCACACTACGCTCATTGTGTCGGCGGAGTGCATCCTTACTAGCAGGGCTTGCATCAACGCACAGAGCACTGCACTGTGAGTATCTATCCCACAGTGCACATAGCCGAGTGGAATTTTGCGTTGAGCTTGCAATGCCTTATGGGATCAAAACATTGGCACAGGTGGTTATGGGAATATGGCGCTAGCCTCCCATGATGCACTTACCTCCCTCCCTCTCTCCCTGAAATCAACAGCAAACAAACCAAGCCTTTTTCGTGTCTCTTTTCGTAAGCCTGGGTTATCCACGCAGATGCCATAGCATGATAAGCATGAACCCCCACTCAGATGTACACTGTTGTTGTGAGCATTACGAATACCTTGCACCTTATCCTGCAGTATTTACACAGCCGATACAAGAGCCGCTGCGCTGAACAATGTGATGTCACGCAAGCAGCCCTGCTGGAAGACATAGAGCGGTGCAATTTGTAGTTGCTAGCAACAGTCACGCATCACCTTGACACAGTTGAGCGCTGTTTCTGGGCCTGGGAAACAAGCACTGACTGGTGGGACTGCATCGTTATGCAGCCATGGGATGACAATCAGTGGCTGCAGAACTTTCGAATCTGTAAGGCCACTTACCAGGAACTGTGTGAAGAGCTTTCCCCAGCCCTGAAGTGCAGCAGTACTAAAATGAGAGCTGCTCTGACAGTGGAGAAGTGAGTGGCGATAGCTCTGTGGGAGCTTGCAACGCCATGCTACTACTGGTCAGTGGAACATCAATTTGGAGTGGGTAAATCTACTGTGAGATCTGCTGTGATCCAAGTTTGCAAGGCCATTAACAGACTTCTGCTAAGAAAGGTAGTGACTATGGGCAATGTGCAGAACATAGTGGATGGTTTTGCTGTGATGGGGTTCCCCAACTGCGGTGGGGCAATCAACGGAACGCATATCCCGATCTTGGCACCAGACCACCTTGCCAAAGAGTACATAAACTGAAAGGGGTACTTCTCAATGGTGTTGCAAGCACTGGTGGATCACAGGGGCCATTACACCAACATCAATGTGGGATGGTTGGGAAAGGAGCATGACGCGCGCATCTTTTGGAACACAGGTCTGTTCAGAAAGCTGCAAGCAGTGACCTTGTTTCCAGACTACAAAATAACCATTGGTGAAGTTGAAATGCCAGTCGTGATTCTGTGAGACCCAGCCTACCCCTTGCTCCCGTGGCTCATGAAGCCGTACACTGGCAGCCTGGACAGCAGTAAGGGCTGGTTCAGTCATAGACTGAGGCCTTGGCTACACTTGCAGATGTACAGCGCTGTGAGTTAAACCCGTCTTCGTACAGCTGAGTAAGGAAAGCGCTGCAGCTTGTCCACACTGGCAGCCGTCAGCGCAGTAACGAGCACTAACGTGGCTACATTTGCGGCACTTGCAGCAGTTTTGGGAGAGGTCTATTATGGGCAGGTATCCCACAGAACACCTCTTCCAATTCTGGCGCCGTGGGTTGTGGAAAGGGGGCGTGGGGTATGGTGCATTCTGGGTCCTGTCCCAACGCCCCGTGATGCATCGCTTCGCGTCCCAGCAATCCCTGTGTTTCCGGCCACAATTTGCGCCATCTTTCAACGGTTTCTTTGTAGCGCGATCTGTGCTCCGTTTCGGTCAGCGGGAAAATGGATCCCGACCTGGTGAGCAAAATACTGATGAGTCTCGCCAGCACGTCACGTTTGGCAGTCGAGCTCTTCCTTAAGATCCACAGTGACAGCGAGGAGTCCGACGATGACGATGAAATTGTCACGCAAAACGTGTACGACACGAACTTGCTTGTGGCATTCACGGACATGCTATGCACCGTGGAACGCCGCTTTTGGGCTCGGGAAACCAGCACAGAGTGGTGGGATCACATTGTCATGCAAGTCTGGGATGATGAGCAGTGGGTGCAGACCTTTCAGATAAGAAAAGCTACTTTCATGGGACTGTGTGAGGAGCTCGCCCCCGCCCTGCGGCGCAAGGACACGAGATTGAGAGCCGCCCTGACGGTGGAGAAGCGGGTGGCTATTGCAATCTGGAAGCTCGCAACTCCGGACTGCTATCGATCAGTAGCGAACCAGTTTGGAGTGGGAAAATCGACCATTGGAATCATGCTGATGCAAGTTTGCAAGGCCATTAATCGCATCCTGCTCAGAAGAACCGTGACTCCGGGTAACGTGCAGGACATTGTGGCTGGCTTTGAACAAATGGGTTTCCCTAACTGCGGAGGGGCGATAGAGGGGACGCATATTCCTATTCTGGCACCACCCCACCTAGCATCCGAGTACATTAATCGGAAGGGGTATTTCTCCATGGTTCTCCAGGTGCTTGTGGATCACCGTGGGCGTTTCATTGACATCAACGCAGGCTGGCCCGGAAAGGTGCATGACGCACGCATCTTTCGGAACACTGCCCTGTTCCAGAAGATGCAGTCCGGGACTTTTTTCCCAGACCGGAAGATCACGGTAGGGGAAATTGAAATGCCCACTGTGATCCTTGGAGACCCCGCGTACCCTTTAATGCCATGGCTCATGAAACCCTACACAGGGAGCCTTGACACCAGCAAGGAACGGTTCAACTACAGGCTGAGCCGGTGCAGAATGACTATGGAGTGTGCTTTTGGCCGTTTGAAGGGCCGCTGGCGATCTCTATATGGGAAGCTGGACTTGGCTGAACACAGCATCCCCGCGGTTATATCCGCGTACTGTACCCTCCATAATATTTGTGAAGGGAAGGGTGAAATGTACACTCAGGCATGGACCTCAGAGGTTCAACACCTGGAGGCTGAATTTGCACAACCAGAGAGCAGGGCTATTACAGGGGCCCAGCGTGGGGCTGCAAGGATTAGGGATGCCTTGAGGGAGAAATTCGAGGCTGAAAACCACCAGTAATGTGTGCTGCCCTGCACGACCCTGAAGTGAAGTGGTTCCAATGTTATCAGTTATCTGTCTTTGCTAAGTTGATTTGTGTTTGCTCAGCTCACTTGCGTTGCCTGTTTCTTTCCTGGGCTAAGGTATCTTTTTTCCTTATGCAATAATAAAGACTGTTTGCACATCCAAAGAATCCGTTTATTACAGAGAAAATACATGTATTAAAAAGAAACACAACTGCTTGTGAGACAGAAAGGGCAAGGGGGTGGTGGGTGGTGTGGGGAAGGGTTCAATCACAGGGTATGGTATGTCCTGCTTTCATACTCGGGCTTCCTGTCTGGAGTGCTGTGCAGTGAGTGCGGCACTTCAGAATGTCTATAATTCGGGATGGGAGTTGAGTGCAGTGGGTAAGGGTCATAGTTTCCAGGGCTGTCTGGTGAAGCTACAGGTGTTGGGGGCATCTGGTGTGGGTGATAAGAACCTGGATGTTGGGTGAAGTGGGCAGGTGGTGACATGGGGGCACAAGTGTTTTGGGACACTGGCTGCAGGGGGGTGCGGGGGTGGTACTGCTCCGCCTGCATGGCGACGAGCGCCTGGATAGAGTACGCTTGGCGCGCCAAGATGCTAATCAGTTCCTTTGTGCTTTCCTGCCGGAGCTGCATGCTTTGCTGCCGCTGCGCTGCGTTTTCCTGGCGGAGCCTGCTTTCACTCTCCCTCCACTCCCGAGCCTTTTGATTCTCTTTAAGAGACTGTTTCATAGCTTCCTGCAGCATGTCTTCTTTCGTTCTTCTGGGCCTCTTCCTGAGCCTTTGGAGTCTCTCAGCCGGTGATAAGAAGGATGGTGGAGATCTCAAGGTTGCATCTGGAAGGCAAAATGCAACATTTAACAGAGGCATCATTGTTTTACGCCAGACAGAGCAATGATTCCCCCACACTTAAGGAGGGCACACACAGTCTCCAAAACAGCACAATTTTCCTGTCCCAAACAGAGCGCACAGAACCCATGGGAGCCCCAAAATGGTGAGTAAACACAGGGTAAAGGGGGACTGATTGTTTCACGGATGTACTGTCCGACGGGTTTCTGTGCCTTGGGGAGAGCCAACAGCTGCAGGGGGAACCTACACTGAACACTATCCCCACATTTTCCACAGGAGTTCGTCCTGGAAGATATCTCGCTGCTGAGGGTGTCCGGGGAAGCAAGGGAGGGTCTTCTACTGCAATGCGGCTTCCGCCCTGGCCCATATGTAGCTTGCCTGTGTGCAGCAATGGTCCCCCCCGCCCCTCACGGCACAGTGGCGCGGACACGTTACCCTGAATGGGACAAGGACCACGGCGGCTCTCCCAATGAACCTGCGCAAGCGCATTGCCCACGTCCTGGCTGAGACTTTCGAAGAGATTACAGTGGCCTCCCCTGGTGTTGTATGCAAGGGATACTGACTTCCTCCCTGCCCCCCGCCTCATAGGATGTTTGGGGGAGAAGGATTTAGAACTGGGCGATGATGGCAGCAGTTCAGCATAGTCTGCAGAGGTACTCTAACATCCAGCTGCCTTTCTTGAACCTCAACCAGACACCTCAACATGTCTGATTGCCACTTCATAATCTGCAGCATCTCTTCCTGTGTGGCATGCTCTTGTTCCCTGCATGCTCTCCTGTCTTCCCTGTCCCTGTCCAGATTCTCAGACACTGTAATCCTCCATGCTCTGAGCTCCATCTTGTCACTCTCGGAGTTGCGCATTAACTCATTGAACATGTCCTCCTGAGTCTTCTTTTTCTGCCTTCTAATCTGGGAAAGTCTCTGTCCCGGTTTGGAGGATGCGCCTACAGTCAAGGTTTAAGATGCAAGGAATGCAAAGCACAAGGGTAGCATTGACAATGCATACATTGTTTCTCATGCAAGGTTAATTTTTTTTTATAAAAAAACCACCCCTCAATACACTTCACTGCAAGCCACAGCGTAATCACAAGCGTCGGCTATAGCAAGAATCGGTTTGCAGCTCCACATGGTGAGTAAGGCCACAAGGCATGGGCCAGCAATCTTGTGCTGCTGCTTTTGTGAAGACATCCTTGGGCTCACAGGTTGGAACTTGAGAAAAGCCCCCTTTCCCCTAGCAACCTGGATTGTGCTTGAGGATAGGCACCAGTGTAAAGCCCCCCCAGATAGTTTGTTTTTTACAAAAATGGCATCGGGTTGTGTGGGAAGGGAGACAAACAGGCAGCCGAACCCACCCCACCCTTTTTCAATGCTGCTTGCAATACACGGTGATCCCTTCCAATCACAACCATGGCACGTTTGGGAAAGCATGGTTGTGTGACCAAGATTTTACCAAAGAGTGAATTATTTGCGGTTTAAGGGCTAGCATTGAAAACTTTACCCGTTTCCCCTAGGTGACCCTATGCGAGATCACTCTCTTGAGGGTAACAGAGACGGCAAGGAAGTAGATGCTGAAAGCATCTGGGTACAGAACTGGTCCTGTGCTGCAAAGCTGTGTGCTGCAATGATGCCAGCAGAGTTAGTACTGGAGTAGCATGGGAGTGTGTGTCCTACTGCAGCTCTTCCCAGAAACCATCTGCAAAGGATTGGCGTATTTCCATGAACGCTTCCTAGAGATCTCAATGGAGGATTCACGGGCCATCCCCGCGCACATAAACAGTCTTTTTTGGAGAGCACCCTTTGCATAGCTGGAGTGGCCACCAATACCCACTACACCTACTTTTTTGTTCAGATTAAACATAAAAAATAATAGCATGTAACCCCTACAGTTTGATTGGAAATGTGTACTCACCAGAGATGCCTTCCCCGGCATCACGCTGCGCCGCTAACTGGTCCTGTAAAGGGATGGGTTAAAAACAGTTCTTGGCTGTCAGGGAGAATGGATCCTCCGCTTGCTTGCCATGCATTCTCCTCCTCCTCCTCTTCAACAGTGTCCTCTTCATTGTTGCTCGAGGTCATCCGGGGCTCCTGGGAGGTATCTACGGAGCATTTTGGGACAGTGATGGGCTCTCTGCCGAGAACTGCATGCAGCTCCTCGTAAAAATGGCATGTCTGTGGGGCAGAACCAGAACGACTGTTCACCGCCCTTGTCTTCTGGTACGGTTGCCGAAGCTCCTTTATTTTCATGCAGCACTGCTGTGTGTCCCTCGTGTAGCCTTTTTCCCGCAAGCCCTGTGCGATCTTGGCATAGATGTCAGCATTTCTTCTGCTGGATCCGAGCTCTGCCTGCACAGACTTTTCTCCCCACACAGCAATATGATCCACCACCTCCTGTGTACTCCATGATCAGCTGTGCTGACGAGCTCTCCATGCTGATCAAACAGGAAATGAAAATTCAAAAGTTCTTGGGGCTTTAACAGGGAAGCTGCTGTTTCCTGTGTACCTGGCTGACGTGCAGTGGAGTTGAAAGTGCTCTCCCGAGCGGTCACCATGCAGCACTGTGCGACACTTCCTGGAGGCCAGTTCATTCGAATTACACAATGCAGTGTCTACACTATCCCCATGTCAACCCCTGGATGTCGAATCAAGTATTATGCCTCTCGCGGAGGTGGAGTACAGAAGTCAACTTTACAGGCCACTTAGGTCGGCGGAAGGGACTCGGTAGTATAGACACATACATTATTAGACCAACTTAACGTGGCTTATGTCGACCTAAGTTTGTAGAGTAGACCAGGCCTCCTTGTGGCTCCAGTCTTCCAGGTAGGACACGCCCACACCACTAGTTAGAAAAGAGAGGTTGTCATATTTTTTTTAAT
Organism: Chelydra serpentina; assembly: GCA_037349315.1. Taxonomy (NCBI): domain Eukaryota; kingdom Metazoa; phylum Chordata; order Testudines; family Chelydridae; genus Chelydra; species Chelydra serpentina. The sequence continues at coordinate 55,084,819 of JBAIAC010000004.1, read as the reverse complement.
GATTTACTTGCAAACACAGTTTCTCTCTTTTCTGCCCTCCAATTTTTCTCTTTCTCTTTCTCTGCCTCCCCTTTCTCCCCTTCACTTTGATAGGCCAGACCAGATGGTTTTTATATTGCCAGCTGACAGAAATTCTATTCTGTTCAGCGTCCATTGCCAAAAGAAAAGGTGGAGAGAAAAGGAGGCCTTTTGGAAAAGAAAGTGTAAGATCAGTTTAGTATCTGAGAACTATGCCCTTTACTTACTGGAGGGTGGAGTCACTGTCCTCACAAGTTCTTTCACCTCTAATTCCTTAGAGTTTGCATTACAGTGAGACAAAGAGCGTATAAATATACAGCACAGCAAAATCTGCGCCGATTTCTGTGTATTCTCCAGAATTAGATCTTTTCACTAAAGACAAAGCTTTAGCCCTTCTGGTTGCAGAGATAACCTACAGTGTGGTGACAGGCTCGAGGAGCTGCAGTAGCGCATATATTTATAGGCAGACAGAAACGATAGCATACAGAGAGAGATGGCCTTCCTCCTCTCATGTCACTTCAAAGCCTGGCTGCCTTCACGTAACTGCTAACAGTGATGAAAACCAAGCTGGGACAGTGGGGCATGGTTTTGACTTGGCCTTTAAGGACCCATGCCAGAAAAATAACCTCCCTAAGATAGCTGCCCACTGCAAGCTCAGTTGGTTCAAACCAGCTGTAAAATGCATTAAATTCTGTATTAAATATGTATTTACCTTCATCTGATGTCTCAGCAGACATGCAAAGGAATAACTTTGTTATGAATTTTTTTGTGCTGCAAATGAAGAGATCTCAGCAGATTTCACCCTCCTTTTTCTACAATAAGCAGAAATCTATTTCCATATTGGTTCTCATTTTTCCACAGATCTTTTAAGAATGGCTAGTGAAAGGCTGTGCTAAATACTATTGTAAAAATAATTTCATGGTGAGTTTTACATTATCATGATGCATTTCCAGAAGTTGTTACTATAAAAAGACTAATTAAAATGATGGGAGAGGAAATTGGAACCAAGTAATCGGGAAGTCTGTCTGCAGCCTCTGTCAACATTAAGAACTCAGACAATATGTTTATAAAGTTGCAGTAAAAGGCTGAGAGTGAAGGTTCAACTCCAGAAATTCTCCAGAATTAGATCTTTTCACTAAAGACAAAGCTATAGCCCTTCTGGTTGCAGAGATAACCTACGGTGTTCTTAAAACGAACACGTGCTGGGTCATCATCCGAGACTGCTATAACATGAAATATATGGCAGAATGTGGATAAAACAGAACAGGAAACATACAATTCTCCCCCAAGTATTTCAGTCACAAATTTAATTAACGCGTTAGTTTTTTTAACAAACATCATCAGCATGGAAGCATGTCCTCTGGAATGGTGGCCAAAGCATGAAGGGGCATACGAATGTTTAGCATATCTGGCACATAAATACCTTGCAATGCCGGCTACAAAAGTGTCATGCAAATGCCTGTTCTCACTTTCTGGTGACATTTTAAATAAGAAGCAGGCAGCAGCATCTCCCATAAATGTAAAACAAACTTGTTTGTCTTAGCAATTGGCTGAACAAGAAGTAGGACTAAGTGGACTTGTAGGCTCTAAAGTTTTACATTGTTTTGTTTTTGAGTGCAGTTATGTAACAAAAAAAATCTACATTTGTATGTTGCTCTTTCACGGTAAAGAAATTGTACTACAGTACTTGTATGCGGTGAATTGAAAAATACTATTTCTTTTATTTATAATTTTACAGTACAAATATTTGTAATAAAAATAATAATATAAAGTGAGCACTGTACACTTTGTATTCTGTGTTGTAACAGAAATCAATATATTTGAAAATGTAGAAAAACATCTAAAATATTTAATACATTTCAATTGGTATTCTATTGTTTAACAGTGCGATTAATTTTTTTGAGTTAATTGCATGAGTTAACTGCGATTAATCGACAGCCCTAGTTGTGAGCCAACACAATGAAAGCCAAATCTGCATACAGAGTAAACAGGAGGATGGGAAGACACTGGAGACTATACCCTGGTTGAGCGGGGAGGGAGGTGAACTTTGAAGAATATAAATAGAATGCAAGGAGGCATGAGCAGCAGGGGTGTTCATCGATGTTGGATCCTAGTTTGCCAGAAAACCAGGTAGCTCTGCAAAAGACTGAATCCTTGTGGGGGAATCTTCTTTATTATATAGGAAAGGTAACCATTGATTAGTGTAGACCCAATTTTGTGTTTTATGATTTTGGTCTATATGTTACCATTTCTGTTTCCATTATCCTTATTCACTGTCTCTTAAATCTTAGCTCTTGATAATACATTTATCATTGTTTTCACTATAAAAGTATCTCCGTGCTGTGATGTTATATTTGCATCACAGTTGCAACCAGTTGAACCAAACAAGTTGGTGTGTGCACTGTGCCTGTGGAGACAGCTTGTCTGGGAATTTCTGTGACTCTCCAGTGTGTAAGGGCTGGACATGGTAGGGGATACTTTCAAAGGGGATTGGGAGCTGTGGCACACCTGTTGTTATCCTGCAGGGCAAAGTAAAGGTTGGCAGAGCCCTGAGGAGATTGTTTGGGTGGCTAACAGATTAATGGTGTCAGGGAGCTGACACCCAGTTAAGTATCAGCAAGACTTCCTCCCACTGGAGATAGGGGAATAACAAGCCCTGGGCACCCGGAGAGAGTGTCGCAAGTTGTATATCTGATCTCTAAATGACCTTTTCCATACCCTAATGCCAAGTTACAACAGACAAAATTCTGGCGAGGCTCCCCTCCCATCTAACCATAAAGAATGGAAGACTGACTGTGACTCACCCCCTGTACTTTTTTTGCAGCGTCCGCACTGAGGTCCATGCTGTAAACCAAAAACAAGTAAGCAAATTGCTCCTCTTCCTCGCCAACAATCAAAATTTGGCTTGTAAGAAACCTCGATAAACCCCTAACTACAGTAAGGGTCCTGAATGCCACTCTAATGTTATAGCAAGAAAGATGCTAAAAATGTCTTGCAGAAGAAAATTGTATGTTTAAGTCTCCTAGTTTACGTTTTCTTATATGAAAGTATCATTGCTGCAGCTTCCAAAATACTGTGAGTAAGTAGGTAGAAAGATTGTCATTGAATTAAGGGTTACAGAAAAGGTCTTCCTTGAAAATCCAAGCTCAGCTGAAATGATGCTGAAAATGATTTTAAAAGCTTGTGACATCTGTCCAAATGGTTAAAGCCAAGGAATGAAGCAAGGATGGGTAACTGGTCCCACCTTTTTTTCCAAGTGAACACAAGGTAGGTGTGTGTCAAATCCTGTTTGCTCCAATAAATTGTGTTAATGTGGGTATGTACAAGCTGTATAAATCACACACAGAATACACAATGTAGTAGAAGTTTAATACCTGATACATTTTCTGTTGGGAGCATAGTTTTCCCTTGCAGGTGAATGAACTTGAATAAGTCTTTTCTTCATCTTTAATTTCTAAGAGTTTTGCAATATATTTGCCCGGTTACCAACATGCTGAAGGCAAGGATGTTGGACTTTCGTGACTGATTTTTTTAAGGTGCTAAACTTCTGCAGCATCAATTGACTTCAGTGGACTTTCTGAATGTTCAGAACTACTGAAATCAGGCCATACACTTCTTTGCAGGTGAGGGGCATATGTAGACTTGTCTCTTAAGGCAACAGTACAATTTTTTATTGTCAAAAGGATAAATTAATTAGTTCAGAGAAAGCATTTATGTAACCCACCAATCTATCAATTCAATCTTAGTCCCATCAAAAAAAAATAATTTTATTATTTCCACTTGCATTTTTCTTTCCATGTAGAGGGGCAGTCAATAGGATTTTTAATATTGTTGTGCACCAAGGACAATGTCACCTTGTCATTTGCCTACTCGTATTAATGGACCATGGAGAAATCTTTTATTTCCATCAGGCAAATAAGTGACATGATTTGTTACATATCAATCTCATTTCAATTTACCACACTTATTTTATCCATTTATCCTGAAATGACCATTGGAAGGCACACAGATTCTCTTTCATGTGCGCCACTCTGCAGATACAGAATGTCCATCCTGAACTGCATATAAAAATAGGTTACAGTGTAGTAGCCGTGTTAGTCTGTGTCAGCAAAAAGAAAATAAGAAAGAAAGAAATACTTGTGGCACCTTAGAGACTAACAAATTTATTTCAGCATAAGCTTTCGTGGGTTAGAACCCACTTCATCGGATGCATGGAATGGAACATACTTATGGTTCCTCTCAATTAATTAGCCTCTTAAGGTTGGTATAGGAACTTCCACCTTATCATGTTTCTCTGACTGTATAAATATCTCTCCACTGTATGTTCCATTCCATGCATCTGATGAAGTGGGTTCTAACCCATGAAAGCTTATGCTGAAATAAATTTGTTAGTCTCTAAGGTGCCACAAGTATTTCTTTCTTTCTTATTTTCTTTTTGCATATAAAAATGTCTCTCTGAAGTAAGTTATTTGCCATTCTGCATTTTCAGGCTATATATTCATCAGATTTCTCATCCTCCTTACAGAATTCTTGTTAACTAACTTTGGCTGTCTTGTAATTTAATATATTCCATGCTATCAAAAATAACTGTTGCTATTAAGAGATGTTTTACTGTCTTTTAAGGATTTTCTTATAGTTTTAGGGTTTGGGAAAAATACTTGATATGTATGTAGGATTTTACAAACATTAGAAAGACTAATCCTTACAGAAGGTATCCTTGTTCCTCTGGGTTTTTTATGGATGAAGTAACTGAAACACAGTGAAGTAATAGTATATAATTAAGATTTAAACAAATTTTAGCTGCTAATTTATCCATTTCTTTCCTTGCCCTTTGTTGTATCTGGGTTATCTGGTCTAACTTATTTGATTTTAAAATGAATTAAAATGCAATAACTGTTCAAAATGCCTTGATTCTAATAGATGATGAAGTAAATGTAGTCAGCACCACCACCATTAAAAACAGAGTTTATGTTAAGCAATATGGGATTTCATTTTATTTAAATATTCTGTGTATTCAATCTGTTAGCCAGCTTCCCTCATTTTGTCATTCTGTTTCTGAGAGCAAGACTTTTTTTTAGAGTCTCAGAACCAGTTAGCATTTTAAACATTTTAAAATAAATTATCCATTCTTGAATTCAAACAGGAAAAAAATTAAATTAATAGCTGAATTAATGATTATTTTAGAAATGTAATATTCAATTTTTTAAAAGTGTATTACTAGCTTTTAAAGAATAATACTTGCAAATTGCATAGTGTATATTTATATTCATTAACTGTTTCCAGTACAGCAACTAGAGTCGTTTACGAACTAAGCCATAAAATAACTTCACTTTGTAAACAAGGAGAGCCTTTCTGTTTTGAATTGTCACACGGGATATTAGCTGAAATGGAATTAATATACGTGATAAACATGTACAGTTTTTTAGATTTCCCCTGTGAGAGAGAGTGTATTAGGCCCACAGGCCCCCACCTGGAGGCCTCAGGATCCTACCACACCCTGCCCCAGAAAGGAGCAGTAGAGAAGTTCTCCAGGCTGCTTAGACTAGCTGCGGGGGAAGCAGCCAATGAGAGAGGCTGCAGAGAGCAGCCATTCAGGGCCCAGCAGGCTCACATAAAAGGAGCTGCAGGGCCAGAGGAGTCAGTCAGTTGGTGACTGGAGCTGGAGGAATGAGCACTGTTTTGCTGGCTGGCTGAAGGACCGGCAGGACCACAGACAGATCAGTTGCTGGCAGGGACCGGGGGAGTAAGAGAGAGCTTCTGGCCAGGGCTAGCTCTAACATTTCTGCCGCCCAAAGCAGCATGCCGAATTGCCGCCCCGGACGGCAAAAGGGCGGACCTGCCGCCGAATTGCCGCCACAGCGGGCAGCCTGTGCCGCCCGAACTGAACACAGACTGCTGCCCCTTCAACATTGCCACCCCAAGCACCAGCTTGAAATGCTGGTGCCTGGAGCCGGCCCTGCTTCTGGCTGCCTGCTGGGCCGGAATAAAAGACTTCAGCCCTATGGTAAGGGTGAAGCATTTGTGAAGGTGCTGGGGCTGCGGGGAAGTGGCCCAGGCAACTGTAGCGGCATGGTGACTAGTTAAGGGGAATGCAGCAGCATGTAGCTGCCATTCATAGTGTCCCTGTGCTGGGGCCTGGAGTAGTGGGCGGTTCTGGGTCCCCCCTACCAGCCACTAGGGAAGTGGCTTAAGTCCTGAGGAAGGGAGTTGAGAAGACCCAGAGAAGGGGCTGATTATTGAACTGTGAACCCCCTCCCCTTCCCCCCCCCCCCCCCCCCGGAAGGGGATCGGATGGTTTAGTGGCCCAGCTGGAGAGCTGGGACCAGAAAGGCCCAGAGCAGGTAAAGAGTGTGTCTCCTGGGAGGAAGTCCCCGGGGGTATGTCCCCATTCCAGGGACAGGACTACTTAAAGACTGAGTCTGGGGAGGGCTACAGAGATACCAATGGCAGGGTACTGGGTTAGGTCCAGTTGAATCGTGTACCCTGGAAAGGGTCTGTTTTGTATCACGTACAGACTGTGTGTGAGACTCGGCTAGAGGGCTGAGAATTAGGCCCTCAGTCAGAAATCATGCTTTCTGTTACTGCTTTCCTTTCCCATTAGCTAAGGTGCGTATGTGTCTATTTCATGGCACAGTCCTATTAGCTGGGAGGTTTATGTGCCCCAGAATAGTTTTCCATTATTACTTCTTCTAAGAAGTTTGTTGTTTTTTGTACACAAACTTTACCTATGCAGGCACTACCACAACCATATTTTATGGCATATGACCATGTCTTAGCCAATTAGATGACATTATGCAGTGTACAGAATTAGCTCTTGGGACAAATTGAGCAATAGTGTAAGTGTACGCAGCTCCAAACTATTTTTTAAAAGGCAATGTACTTTCTACCTTTTTTTAATCATACGTTTGAAAAACTCTGTTTCACTTGTGAACCAGATTTTAGTAAAGTACACACATATATTAAATCAAACAACTGAAGGAAACAGTGAAAGTACTCTAACTCTTTGGATGCATTTTGAAAGCTCATATAAATTGTACAATTTTGAATTTATTGAGAGGTTATTAATGGATTTTTTTGTTGAATTAGTACACCTTGCGAACTTGGAATAGAGAACTGAAATATAACAAAGATCAGTATTCTGGGTTTCTGCCAAGTATAGCAATTCATATTTTTATTTGGAAAAAATGTATGACTAAAAGGGACTTACATTTTTGCAAACCTTAATCTTCTAAAGTGGAAATCTGGAGTTGGTCAGAATCCAGACTTCATTGTCTTTCCGTTTTTTTTTATTCCCCACTAAAAACGAAGCAACTCTAGTCAATGCTAAACTAAATATGTTACCTAATAATCAAAACAAATATACCAATTATAAATTACTACTTAATTAACAGACTTCTCTACATTTTTGCTAAGCCCTTAACTTTAGAAGCAAGACAAGCTGCTATTTTAAGGCCTAATTGTTCTACTGTTACTCATGTTGATGTGGAATTACTCATACAAGTAGTCCCGTTGAGCACACTGTTCACCAGTGTAGAAAAGGTTGCAGAAACAGGATCTGTTTGAGTACTCCGTCTCTTTTCATTTGTGTGACTTCAGTGCTTATGAAAGATGCTGAATTAACAGCTCCCCTATTTATCCACATAACAGGTATAGTATGAGGGGTGGCAGGGCAAGTTTCCCAAGCTTCTCCAGTTTACCTCAGCTGTCACACTCAGCTTTCACATGGAAACTGCCCACAGATGATGAGGTCATTTGAGTATCCAGATGGAGAGAGAGAGAGTCAATTCTTGGCTTTTGTGGGCAGACTGCTAACAAAGTCGCCAATTAAGTTTCTAGCCCTCATTCTTCTGCCTCCTTTGCACCCTAAAGGATCAAAAACAAGGAGACAAAAAGAACCCATATTTATGTATTTATTTAAACCTCGTGATTTTTAAGCCAATCTCATAATTTTGGGGACTTGACTCATTATTTTTTTTAACACTCATGGTTGGCAGTACAGAGTGCAGCAAGAGCATATTGTCATGGGGGATAACCAAGGAGGTGTGGCTGTCTGGGCAGGGAGAGCAGCAGGCTTGAGGATGGTGATTTGTTGCACTGGGGAGTGGGCGAGCTCATTGTCTCAGGAGTAAGAACTGAAGGAGGAGGTCACGGTGCAGACGACGAATCTTTAACTCTGCATCAGGAGGAGAGGGAGCTGGAAGCGCTCCACAAGGAGCTGTGTACTGGGGGCTACAAAATATTTTGATTGCTCACCTTCTGCCACAGTGCAAGAGCACAAGCCCCCAATCCTTATTTTTATTCTTAGTTTTATTCATACTACAGTAGGCCCCAGAGGCCCCAGTGAGGGTCAGAGCCTCATTGTGCTATCCAGACACCAAGGGCTGGTCTACACTAACCCCCCAATTCGAACTAAGATACGCAACTTCAGCTACGTGAATAACGTAGCTGAAGTCGAACTATCTTAGTTCGAATGAAAACGTACTTACCCGGGGTCCACACGTGGCGCACAGGCTCCCCCGTCGACTCCGCCTACTCCGTTCGTCGAGCTGGATTACCAGCGTCGACGGGGGAGCACTTCCTGGTTCGATTTATCGCGTCTAGACAAGACGCGATAAATCGAACCCAGAACATCGATCCGACGCGACGGGTAAGTGTAGACCTACCCCAAGTAAAATGTAGTTCTTGCCATGTGGAGTTAACTTAGATTGTAAAGACAAGATGCAACAAGAGGGTGTAACAGGGAGTGGGGGATAAAAGATGAGGATAAGAACATAAGAATGGCCATACTGGGTCAGACCAATGGTCCATCTAGCCCAGTATCCTGTCTTCCAGCAGTGGCCAGTGCCAGGTGCTCCAGAGGGAATGAACAGAACAGGTAATCATCAAGTGATCCATCCCCTGTCGCCCATTCCCAGCTTCTGACAAACAGAGGTTAGGGACACCATCCCTGCCCATCCTGGCTAATAGCCATTGATGGACCTATCCTCCATGAACTTATCTAGTTCTTTTTTGAACCCTGGACGATAATAGGAGACCTATGCACACAATTTAAAGGTTGAGTTTGGGTTTGTTGGTTTGTTTTTTTAAAGATATAATGATCTGGACAATCCCTACTGGCTCCCTGCCTTGCAATTGTCAGTTAGTAATTTAGCAAAGGAATGACAGGAGAAGTGGAACTGGAGGGACTTGAAGGAAGGCGGAGTAGCCCTTAGCTCAGGAAGGGTGTTCCTCATAGAATGCATGACATGAAAGGAAGCTGGTGAAGCAGTCGATTGGGCAGTCAAGGCTGGCATTGTTGACAAAGCGGAAGAGGAAGGGAGAGAGCATGACAAGATGAGATAGAAAAATAGATATGTAGGGAGGAGTTACATTGTGAATGGCCTTAAAGGTAAGGCCATAAAGCTTGTATTTGACGTGCTGGAGAAGGGGCGGGAACTTGGAAAAGGGGGTGATGTGGTTAGGATGACAAGCCAAGAAGATTATGTTGGCAGAAGCCTAGAGGATTTGAGTGGGCTGAGGTTAGTGCCAGAAAAAACAGAACCGGATGTTGCAGTCAAGGCAGAAAATGATAAAGGCCTGTGAGAAGGAGTTCACTCACCACAGGCGCCCTTTGTAACTGAACTTAGGTGTGGCAGGCTCACCTCTTCTTTCCTGGCACGCCTGCTAACAGGCATTCCTGCAACGGTCTACCCCTTTCTTGTGACTCAGCCTTGTGGCCAGGCCAGGTCACATATTTATATATACCCCTTTCAGGGGATATAAAGAGTCAGACACAGGATAGCCCTATGGTCAGGTTAGGGGTTTCAGGCATCCTCTGGTCAAGGTCTCAGGGTCTTGACTCTTCTGGCTTTAGGGCCTTGTCTCCTCAAGACTTCCCCCTATCAGGGTAGGCCTTCTGCAGTCCCTAGGGGTTGGAGGGGAGCCCAGACCCACCCACTCCATCAGGTTCCAACCAGGGCCCAGCAGCAGGCAGCAAAGTACTGCAACCAAAAGTGCTATACTGGTGCTTCCCTGGTTCCTGTCCTGCCAGTTCTCTCTTTCTCAGTGCACAAACTAAAGACATTAAAATCTGAACTCAAAGGTAAAGTCTGAGACCTTCTGAGTGTTGTGAGTCTTTCTTCTCTGTGGGTTTGGTGTAGTCATCACACCCCGGGGCCTGCAGTGCTCCTTCCCAGGAGCTGAGATTGGAGGATATGCCCTACGTATTATTTTGGGGAAGTTCTATGGCCTTTGTCACACAGGAGGTCAGACTAGATGATCACTTCTGGCTTTGGAATCTATGAATCTAAGTTAGCTCCCCTTCTGCCGCCATACTGAGCGTTTCTCCTTTTGAGCGCCTCAGCCAAGCCATGCATGCTTTGCAGATGTATTGAGGTGGGACCGCCAGGGCCCAGAGCAGCTTTTTAACCCCTTCCTTAACAGGGCAGGGTTTGCCACAGCCTAGTTAAGAGCTTTAGCAGTGTAGACTGAAGGAAAAGGCCAGAACTTGGAAGCAGGAAGATGTGGCTGCAGTAGGGACCTCCTGGGGAGCAGAATCTGAGGTTGTGGCTTATCCCAGGAGTTGCAATTACTCCACCCCTGCCAACATCAGAAGTACAACAGGGTTGAGAATGTCACTCAGGTAAAACAATCATGTGCACATGCAATGCGTAGGTGGGTATTCGGTGTGATTTGTAATAATACTCACTCTGCAGTCAGTAGCGTAGCCGGGGGGGACAAGGGGGAGCGGCCGCTCCCCCTTGAGCAGAAGCGGCGGAACCGGCGCCTTTTTTTAGCAGTGCTAAAAAAAGGCGCCACTTCTTTTTAAGCGCCGCTTCTTACACTCACCCGGCGGCACTCCGGGTCTTCGGCGGCATTTCGGCGGCGGGTACCGCCGAAGACCCGGAGTGAGCCGCCGAAGTGCCGCCGAAGACCCGGAGCGCCGCCGGGTGAGTACAGGGGGAGGCGCCTTTTTAGAGCGTCGCTCCCCCTGCGCGCCGGACCTGGCTGCGCTACTGTCTGCAGTGTTAACGGAATCCTGTGCACCAAGGACTATGACAGCCAGTCATCTGCCAGCCCATATTAATGGGTCATGAAGAAATCTTTTATCTCCAGCAGCAGATGAGTGGCATGATTTGTTAGATATCAGTGTCATTTTGACTCACCATCCTTATTTTACCTTGAAATGACCCTAGGAAGGCACACCAATTCTCTGTCATAGGAGGCTCTGCAGATGTGGACTGTCCATCCTGAACTGCATGTAAAACTCTTGTATTGCTATGAATTGCCTATACAGCCACTCTAGTGTATACAAGATGAAATTCCACCTTGGCATCATCACCTGCTGCTACTAGTGAAGATGTGGTGAGAAGGACTGACAGAAGAGACTGCATATCATACAGGCTGTAGTGAGCATCCCATGCACTTCTCATTGCTCCCAAGCATCCTTTGGAATAAACGGAGGCAGTATGCAAAGTAGGGTGTGTTGAGGAATAGATATGCTCACTGCTCTCGCTTCATTTGTCAGATGCCACTAACCTGGAGAAGGAGGAGCTGGTGAATCTCTTGCTGTGATCCCCTCTTGTTTGCTTTATTAGTAGTGTGTGATTTATCAAAGGACAATATAGTGCCACTGCCAGAGATGACCATTGACCACTTCTCTCACAGCAATCCAAGACATGATGCAATTTGTTGATAAAATAACTTTTCTTCCTGTGCCTCACTGTACATCTTTCAAGAAACACTCCAACAAAGTGTCAATATTGTAATTAGAGTGGAGCAAAACTTGGACTTTTCATCCGAGGGGAAATTTTCAACGTGTCAGGATTTGTTTGTGTCCCAAAATGGGATGAAAAGTCAAAATTTCCCGTGGAACGGAAATTCCAAAATATTTTGTTTTGGAAATATTTTTGATCCAAGTGAAACATGTCAACATTCCCAAAATGCAGTTTCAAGTCATTTCAACCTTAAACTGCATTTCGTATGGTGGCACATTGCCTTATGGGATTTGTAATTCAGAGCATGATGCCCCCATTCCCCCACTATGGACCAGGCTCCCCAGGTTGAACTGCATCTCCCATAACTGCACCAGGTTGAACTGCATCTCCCATGGGGGGAGGGATAGCTCAGTGGTTTGAGCATTGGCCTGCTAAACCCAGGGTTGTGAGTTCAATCGTTGAGGGGGCCATTTGGGGATCTGGGGCAAAAATTGGGGATTGGTCTTGCTTTGAGCAGGGGGTTGGACTAGATGACCTACTAAGGTCCCTTCCAACCCTGAGATTCTATGATTCTATAATGCACCCAGAATTACCTGACTCGCATGAGTGAAATGAACACTTCACCTTATGGGACTCATACTTCTCCAGGGAGCCCGGCCTATAGGAGAGAAGGGGGCCCAGAACTAAAGTAATAGGAAAATGCAATTTAATTTTTTATTGACCTGTGTCTCAATGAAAAAATTGGGGACAGTTCAAACAACACAATATTCATATTCATGTTGAACCAACCCCAAATGAAATATTTCATTTCAGTTTTCCTGATGGAAAAATCAAGAATTTTCAGCAAAATCAAAAATTTTCTATAGAAAGTTTTGATTTTTGTGGAAACTGCATTCCAGTTGAAAATTCCTCACTAGATATACTTGTAATATCTGATGAGAGAATATAGGGAAGATTGGACTGCTGCCTTGCCATTATGAGACCTCCGGTTTTTCTGCCCAAGAAATAAACAAATGTTTGCTTTGTTTAAACTATAGACAGCAATAGAATATCAAGCTGTACACATGGAAAAAGAAAAATTCTGGATCCAGTTCTGCAGTATACTGAGCACCCTGAACTCCCATTGAAGCTAATGGACATTGAGGGCGCTCAGTCCCTGTGGGATCAGGCTCTCGGTTTGCTAACATATCTCAGTTTTAAGTCTTGCAGCGGACGGCAGTAACACAAGTTAAGGAAACAATTCCCGTCTGCCATGGGGGGAAAAAATAGAACAGTTGTGAGAACTGTACGGTTTAGGTTCAAATAAATGTTTCAGCATTTTGTTGGTGGTGGGTTTAATCAGTTGCACAGAGAGCCTAATATATATGCAGAACTTTAATTTGCTTCTGTGACAATTTGCCAGAGGGCAAATTGAATTGCACTAACTTGAGAAGCGGTGGCACTTTCCCTGCCCCTTTCTTGATAAGTGCAAGCTGAAGTAGAAAGCCTTGCTAATAGCACAGAAGCAGTTCTCACCATGTAATCATCTTAGAAGAGGTTTCATCAAACTCCTCTCCTCGTATTCCTGTTTACATTTTTCTTACCTTAATGAAAAGGCTGTCTTTTGCAGGTATAAAGGTAGGACGAGTACTGCAGTAGAAGTGTCCCTGCTAATGTAAAGTTGGTACAGAAGTTCTTTCACCCTTTATTAGTTACACTCATTCCCCCTTTGGCTTAGTTCATGGTTTCTTCTAGTTCAACAAAAGATGATTTTCTCTGGTGTATATGTAGCTTTAGCTCCTAATGATGGCTTTCTGCTGTACTCTGGTGGTCCTCTGAGGCTGTTTGTTTTAGCATCTTGTGCTGACGGGTACATTTGACGATGGCTTTGGAATACTAATGCTAATGCTGGTTCTCACAAAGCTTGGCTTTTGAAAAATGCTTTAGACCATTCAGCACCCCTCTACCACGCTGAGTGACAAGAGGGCAGAAAGGCCATGCTCAGTGATTTTTTTTTTTTAATGCAAAGTAAGCAGCCCACAGGAATGGCGGCTCTTTCACAACCTTCTGCCCAGGCTTCTTACAAAGCTGTAGCCATCTATTTGCATAAATATCAGGCCTGTCCCTTGTTACAGTCTTTGTTACATAAATGCTATCAAAAGAAATGGAGGGAGAACAGATTTTAACATCTTGCATTCCGCTCTTAGAAAAAGTGTGATTGTATAATTAATCCACATTATTTGCTTTTTGGTTTTATTAGATTTCCTTCCCCCATCTGTCCCCATTCCCATTCCTTGTTTCAGAGCCACTGTTCTTAGCATGTAGAGGGACATCAGCAATAGATACCTTGGAGCAATAGCACTTGCAGTATTCTCTGCAGGAGAGCCCTTCTACATTATTATGACCAGTGATTGATTTGCTTCAGGTTATTGTTCTCTTCCATTAACCACTTGGCACAGTCACTCCTCATCACCCATTTCATGACAGAGACATGAAAACTTTGCTGCCACTATATTTCTCATCAGCTTGACTTGCCCAAATCTCCTGTAGGTTAATGCATGTTTGGCATATGCAGTACATACCAGTTGCCAGTCTGCAGGGAAGGAGTTCACACAGTTGCCAATAGAAGGGGAGACAGTCAATAAGATAATCTTGCTATTAAAATGTGGTCCACACATTTAAAAGCTTAGGAACCCTGGGTCAATCTTCCATATTTAGGCATTATGTCTCCACTTCAGTCTCATGCATATAGTCAATATCAGAGTATCAAATAAAGAGAACCATTTCAACTAGGGCTGTCGATTAATCGCAGTTAACACATATGATTAACTCAAAAAAATTAATTGCAATTAAAAAAATTAATCATAATTAATCACAGTTTTAATTGCACTGTTAATAGAATACCAACTGAAATTTATTAAATGTTTTTGGATGTTTTTCTATATTTTCAAATATATCGATTTCAATTACAACGCAGAATACAAAGTGGACAGTGCTCATTTTATATAACTTTTATTTCAAATATTTGCACTGTAAAAATGATAAACAAAAGAAATAGTATTTTTCAATTCACCGCATACAAGTACTGTAGTGTGATCTCTTTATCATGAAAGGGCAACTTACAAATGTAGATTGTTTTTGTCCATAACTGCACTCAAAAATAAAACAATGTAAAACTTTAGAGCCTACAAGTCCACTCAGTCCTACTTCTTGTTCAGCCAATCGCTAAGACAAACAAGTTTGTTTACATTTACAAGGAGATAATGCTGCCAACTTCTTTATTACAATGTCACCTGAAAGTGAGAACAGGCGTTCGCATGGCAGTGTTGTTGCCGGCATCACAATATATTTAGGTGCCAGATGCGCTAAAGATTCATATGCTTCTCCATGCTTTGGCCACCGTTTCAGAGGACATGCGTCCATGCTGATGATGCTTGTTTAAAAAAAATGTGTTAATTAAATTTGTGGCTGAACTCCTTGGGGGAGAATTGTATGTCTCCTTCTCTGTTTTACCCACATTCTGCCATATATTTCATGTTATACCTGTCTAGGATGATGACCCAGCACATGCTGTTCATTTTAAGAACACTTTCACTGCAAATTTGACAAAATGCAAAGAAGATACCAATGTGAAATTTCTAAAGATAGCGACAGCACTCGACCCAAGAAGCTGAAGTGCCTTCCAAAATCTGAGAGGGATGAGGGGTGGAGCATTCTTTCAGAAGTCTTAAAGGAGCAACACTGATGAGGAAACTACAGAACCCAAACCACCGTCTGCTGGTGGCATCTGACTCAGATGATGAAAATGAACATGCGTCGGTCTGCACTGCTTTGGATCGTTATCGAGCAGAACCCATCATCAGCATGGACACATGTCCTCTGGAATGGTGGTTGAAGCATGAAGGGACATATGAATCTTAAGCACATCTGGCACATAAATAACTTGCGATGCCGGCTACAACAGTGCCAGGCGAACGCCTGTTCTCACTTTCAGGTGACATTGTAAACAAGAAGTGGGCAGCATTATCTTCTGAAAATGTAAACAAACTTGTTTTCTGAGCGATTGGCTGAACAAGAAGTAAGACTGATTGGACTTGTAGACTCTAAAGTTTTACATTGTTTTATTTTGAATGCAGTTTTTTTGTACATAATTCTACATTTGTAAATTCGACTTTTATGATAAAGAGATTGCACTACAGTACTTGTATTAGGTGAATTGAAAAATACTATTTCTTTTGATTTTCTACAATGCAAATATTTGTAATAAAAATAAATATAAAATGAGCACTGTACACTGTGTATTCTGTGTTGCAATTGAAATAAATGTATTTGAAAATGAAGAAAACATCCAAAATATTGAAATAAATGGTATTCTATTGTTTAACGGCGCAATTAATTACATGATGAATCGTGTTTAATTTTTTTAATCATGTGATTAATTTTTATTAATTTTTTTAATCGCTTGACAGCCCTAATTTCAACTAAATAGCTAAATTAGCCAAGTAATTTATTGAGCTGTCTGGGGGGTCTCTGCTTACATACACCTCTCTTCACACACAACTTCAACAGAGTGAAATTGGCAATGTCTCCACTGACTTCCAACCAGCTGTCACTTGGTATTAGCCCAGCCTGCTTCTATGTAGTCAGGGAGATTTCAGGGACTACATCATAGAGATTCCCTCTTGCGTTTGAGGGGTAACAAGTAATTTTTGCCTGAATGACGTTCAGCTTTTGAATACCATGATGTGCTACTTCCTATTACTAAGCAGATACATCTTCACTAAGCATATAAAATCTTCTGATACTTGCCTTCAGGCCCCTTGAATACTCTAACTTAGTGGGAAACGTTAATGGCAAGGTGATAAAATAGAATTCCATTGTGTAAATTCCATGCACAAAGCCAGGTGGCACAAATTAAAACAAAAACATGGAATGAACAAGCCAGATATCCATTTTGATCCTGACCATTTTGTTTGTTTGGTTGTATCACTTTCTCCCAATTCTTTGTTTTTTTGCCTTTCAGACTGTAAACTTTTGGGGGCAGGGACTGTCTCTTTCTACACAGGAATATACAGTGCCTAGCCCATTTTGAGTAGTATAAATAATAATTATTGCAGTATACTGTCTTGATAAATACTAGTTTTTTTTTAATTTATGGCTGTATTTACCTCTAGATATTACTGACTATTGTAGGCGAGCTTGATATAGAAAAATCACTGTAACTGACTGAATAAAGTATTTCTCCTTCAAAACCTACATAAATTACAACACAAAAACGAGGAATTACTAAATAATTTTTAAAACCTAATACAGATTTTGTTTTTATACTATCAGGTGAACTTTCTGTGGAAGACAATCAGGACCCTTTCCTTGTTAGTATACATATCATCACAGACCCTGGTGAATCCAAAATTCTCCAGCAAGCCATTGATAAACTGTTAGCATGGATCCATCCAGACCTCCAGTTGTTCCGAGTCTCAGAAAGACGGGTCTCGAGGAAGCACAGGAAGTCTGGTAAGGCTGCTGTTTCTCAGCCAGCCCTTGCAGTCATTCTGTTTCTGCAGGAGGAATATGGAGAAGAACCAATCTTACAGCTCCATGAAACCTTTCAGAGACCACCTTGGCATTACCACCATACAGAACGAGTGCATGGCAAGTTCCTCCCTTACATGCCATGCAGTCAGGACTTCTTCACTTTGGCCCATGGGACCCCTTTGTGGGCTATCCGACCAGTGCATTATGGGAGAGAAATTATCCGCTTTGCCATCTACTGCAGGAATGAAAACTTTGTTGACATTATGAAACTGTACCAGTTAATCCTGAAAAGACCAGTGTGTCAGAAAAAGGTGGACTTTTGTGTGTTTCCTGTCTATTCTAACATGGATGTAGACATTCAGTTCTCTTTAAAAAGACTCCCTAAGGGCCAGATTCCAACCCCTACAGAGTCAGCGGTGCTGGAATTCCGAGTAGAAGATGTTGGACAGCTTGTTCCTCTCTTGCCCAGTCCTTGTAGCCCAATCAGTGAAGGCAGGTGGCAAACAGAAGACCATGATGGGAATAAGATCCTTTTGCAGGTATATGCTAACATCTCTAATTTTGTATGTGATGGAACAGAAACATATTTAATTTGTATGAGAATGCTAATTTGTCCCAGAACAGCAAATAAAGATCGGGGCTTCCATAACAATATCCTGGTAGGCAGACCCAAGAAAATACTGCTAAAAAGAGAGCTTGGAAAGTCTTTATGCATGTAAAAATATAAAAATCAATACAATACAGCTGTAGGTGATACCAGGATGTTCAGATATCCCTTAGCCCCATGTTAGGCAAAGAAGAGACTGAGATGAGCCAAGTGTAGAAAAGGGAAAGATTGTGAACTGATAGCTAAAGGTGCATGTTTTTGCAGTTTTTATAAGAAACATGAGTACCCAGACCACACATTTTTATAAAATAGCTATTAGTTATTACCTTTTTATTAGCAGTCAACAGAATTTTTGTTGGTACAAATTATTTTCTTACATATGTATTAAAACACTGGGTGACCAACTGCACCTCAGTAGATGGCCCAGGAATCTTCTTGTTCTGCAAAATAGCTATCAGACCCAGAAAAAAGGAGAAAGAAACAGAGAAGCAACCTGAGCAGTTTAGGAGAAATGCTCCCTGCAGTCTGCCCTCTCAAGCTTATCTCAAGATGCATGTATTCATAGACAGATTCTATGGAGAGTTTGGTCAATAGGAGGGGAAAGGTTGTGAAAGGCACAGTACGCGTACTGTATCTAAGGCTGCTCGGAGTCACTTCAACATATGCTAGTGAGTTAAATAGAATAACAAATAGCAAACTTTCCAAAACTGCACTCTTCATCAAGATACATACAACAGCTTGAATGGAGGAGGCATGTTGCTTCACAGTTACATTAATGTACATTGTGGCTTTTTGTTTAACCATGTGCCTCAAAGCCACTGATTCACTGAAGAGGTTTCCTGAGGCTTAACCTTTTATTCTTAAATATTTTGTGATTTATATTTCTGCTCAATAAAAATAGCCCACACTCACTATTAATTTTCACTTTATTTTTAAAAATCCAAGGGGCAGATCATCCCCTAAATCCACATGTTATTAATGCTAATAGGGCTAAGTATGTGTGCCAAGAAAAGTTAGACCCTTACATTTAGAAGAATTTAATCATTCCGATTTTAAAGGGGCGGGGGGGATTTACAGTGAATTTTCTTTGTGAAAGGTGCCCTTGCTACTGAAGTCCTCTGTCTACAGAACAAGCACCACGGGTTTGATCCTTTTGCTTCGTGGAGCTCAGGATGCTGACAGTTGTGGGAAGTTCTGCTTGAACTTGCTGAGCACCCATCTTTGCAATGTGGTGGCCGTGTGCCTGTAGCTCTTCTCGCTGGCAAGATCACCACACTGCTATTGCAGATCTCACCTATGTGGTAGCTGTACCCCTTGCTCCACTGGCAGCAATGGTACTGCCCCACAAAGGTGCCTCAAGTCTGACTGCGGCTGAGAAGGCAATTCACTCTTCCTGACCATCCAGTCCTTCGCCTCTCTGCTGAGACTGCCACTAATTTTAGTTGTTGGACTGGTTTTTGTGACATGGACTGGATAGGCACTAGGTTGGGATAACCAGTTCATTTCAGAATGGCCACGAACCACCTTGATGTGGTAACCACTTGTGATCACCTTCACTTACTGCTTTTCTTCTATAGATTAAAGGGTCCATATCTCATTAGTAATCTCTTGAACAGCGAAATTCTCTCTGATTTCCAGTTTTTAATAATGAATCTTCCAACTACAATAATTTACAGCACAATGACACTGAATGAAAAATGTTTTAATGTTTGTGCTTAGGGTACAGTACAGGGGTTTAAACATTTCATAGCTATTGCCACAGTATCCGTATTAATTTTCACCTCCCATCAAAATGACATTCTAATATTTTTCAGCGTGCATGTAGGTTTGTGTTAATAACAAGAATATTTTTGATTGCTACATACTTTTGGCATGTGGAGATAATCAGTCTGAGTATTACTTATACCCACCACTAATACATCTATCCTTCAGAGTAATAAGAAAGTATTTAATGTGACTGGGATTTTAATATACTTCAGCAATGTGACCTATGTGTATTTTGTGGTATACTTACAGGGGTTGGGACTCCTGTCAACCAGTAAGATTGCTCCATCCTCTTAACCCATTCTGCAAATGCAATTATCGGGGAGCTTAGACTAAGCAAGAGTAAGAAAAAAAAGTATTAATGAATGAGTCTGGCATTTGATATCCTTTGTTTACAAACATAACGCCCCCCCAAAAATGTTTTGTTGTGGCATCTTTGCTTTGTCTGCTTCCTCAAATTAACTCAAACAACCTGATCTTATTCCAGCTGAAGTCAAGGGTAGATATTTTGTTGGATTTAGTGTGAGCAAGATTGTCTATGATCAGCATTGGTTCTGTCATTATTTTCATATGTTGAATTTTTACAATGTATGTAGTAGTTCAGTAAATAACTGTCAAGCATTTTAGTATAACTCCCAGAAGTAAATCCGTGAGTGCAGAGGTATTCCTGTATAAATGAAGGCATTCTGTATGGTCCTGATAAATATGTACAGTACAAAATATTTAAAGACAAGAAGAATGAATGTTACTGAGCTAAATGAATATCAACACATAAGTTGTACTATATAAAAAGGGATCAAAAGTTTGCCTTTATCTATCTTGCCTGTGTTCTTCAAAACCAATATAGCTACAAACACTTTGAGATAAATAGCAGAGTGCATTTCCATTTTCAAAGTTTGAGCAATTGCAGTTAAAAGAACAAATAAAAAGAGAAGAGAGGGGAACAAACTAACTAGAAACCAAAGGAAGTGTTAAGGAAATAGAAAGTCAAGGACAGCCCCCCAAAAAGGCGGGGAAGTGCGACTTCTGCAGAACAAAACTAAAGGATGGTGATTAAAGAAAAGTGTGAGACATCTTAAATTAATGGTGCAAGTGGCTAGAACAAATTTGATGAACAGTAAAAGGAAAGGAAGACAAAGAGGGATTTTGACTGGAAGGACAAAACGAATAGCCTTTACAAAAGTTTCCTTTAATTTCTTAGTGTGCTGAAAATTAGAGAAACAAGGTGGGTGAGGTCATATCTTTTATTGGACCAACTTCTGCTGGTAAAAAATAGAAGCTTTCAAGCTACGCAGGGCTCTTCTTCAGGTCTGGGAAAGGTACTCAGAGCATCACAGCTAAGTACAAGGTGGAACAGATTGTTTAGCATAAATAATTAACACACATTTCAAGGGACCATTCAAGGTGAAGTGTCCTGTTAACACTCCTGCACTCATAAGACAAAAACAGGGGTTAGTGGCTCATAGATTGTTGTACTAAGCCATAAATCCAGTGTCTTTTAGATTTTTAGTATCTAGTAAAGTTGTGAATTTAAGCTTCTAGCCTCATCTTTTGTGTAGGTTTCCTTTGAGGACAAGGACTACATACATGGTCATACATGGAGCGATTGTTTTGTGAAAGTGTTCACCCATAGGTGATGTGGTATTTTTATCTTTTATCGTTTTTCTGTGTGAGTTCATTCGAGAGCGTAGTGATTGTCTGGTTTCACCCACATAGTTTTTTTGGGAAATGTAGTGCACTGAATGAGGTACACCACATCTTGTGATAGGCATATGTTGCACATGTTGCTGAAAATGGCAGACCGTTTGTATAACAGTGGACTCAATAATACATGTGTCTAATTATAGATATAAGAACCTAACTTTTGCCTCCTATTTTTTAAAAATCTTGTCCTCTCAGTGTTTCTCCTGCAAGATGTGCTCTGCTTTTTCTGCCTTAGATGTTTGTGGGTTCTCTAGTATCAATGATCGTTATAATAGAAACACACAATCCTAAACTGAGGTCTTGGAAGCTAAGTAAAATAGTAAGTGATCTTTCAGCCATTCTGCCCTTCACCGTGAGTGAGAGAGAACCTCTTTTATATCTTTTTATTTAAAAAATTACCTTTAATAGCATATCAATATACTGAATGCTATTTTAAATATAACATACAGTCAAAAAAAATCCAGTTTACATATATAATGTTACAAGATTCCTGTTGTGATGACTGGGACTACAAATTTACTGTAATGGAGAACTCAGCTGTAAAAAAAGTGAGTAAAAGTTTATACAATGTCACAATAATCTATAACAAATGTTGATAGGAAAGGTGCAAAAGGGAGACAGACAGATTGAATTAGTCCAAACAAAGAGGCCTACTAATATAACTCAAGGATCATGCCTGGTAAACAAGAAAAGTGTGGGATCAAAAATCAATGGACCAATATTGGTGTGATGGAAATTAGGCCTAATTAGTAAACAAAATAATGGGCTATTCCATCACACACCCACACCACTCCTTTTTGGGGTTCTTAAAAAGAAAAGATTTGCGGGGGATTGCGGATGGATGTGGATGCTGGCTAACTGAAAGACGAGGGAGGAGCGAGCTTCACCATCATGGCTACCACCCCTGCCATTTCCTGGAACCCCCAGGATCTACCATGACACTGTTCAGCCTTAGCTGCCCTGATCCTGAGAGATGTCCTGACCACACTTGGCCAGAGAAAGAGAGAGAGGGATCCCGATGGCGTCCCCTCCTCCACTAGCTCTGGCTAAATCCCAACCATCAACTGGGATGTGAGATTTTTGTCATCCCTGTCCCATGTGTGTCCTTTTCCTTCACTTTGTTCTCTTTCATATCCCTCTCTTGTTTTCTTCTTGTCTTTCTTCAGAGTCTGCCTTAACCAGCCATGACTAGATATTTTGCAACATTGATGAAACTCTGTGACCAGAGAGGAAACTAAAAGCAATGCTCTAATGAGCTTGGTGCTGATACGAGTTTGCCAGGTCTCAGAGAGGCAAATAAGACTAAGTGCCATGCCTGTGTTTTGCCATCAGTGAGGTTGCAAGTGAAAGTCAACCAGAGACAGAAGCTGCATTTTCTATATTTGCTATTCTTTTCTCTCCCGTTTTGTGTGTATTTGTCTTGTTTTGTCTTCTAGGAAACTGGATCAGACTTCAACAATAGCAATAACAGCTCCAGTTCATCTCAGCTAACTTCTCCCCCCGCCCCCAAAGGACAGTTATTACTATCTTTAATGCCATCTAAGAAACTGCCAAACGCGGGGGATGGCGGGGGGGCCTTCTAAAGACTCTCTCCAGCTACAGGGAAAGAGAATAAGGGATGTTATCAAAATAAAAGCCTTACTTAATACTTTACATGTCAAATGCTGAACTGTTTCCTTCTTTTCTATATCTTTAATAAAGGATTTAACAGATTTGTAATAATGTGTTTGCCATGGTACTAAGCAGGCGGAGATCTCTGACAAGGTCATTTTAACACCTTTGACTAATTGGTGTGAGGAAGGGTGTCAAAATCTGGCCCTTCGATCTTTATAGTCAGGACTGTCCCTTACTCTGTGTTTGTACAGGGCCCTGGTCTCAGTTGAGGCCTCTAGGAACTACTGAAATAAAAATGACTAATAAGAGAAATCTTTTTTTTAAAGGTGGAAATTTCCTTTCTTCTGTCAACATGCAAAACGTTAACTAGCAGTCCTGGATTCTTCTCATCAGATGTAGGAGGCCCTAATAATATAGACTTTGTAGATCTCTGTAACTTTCACCAAAAGTTGTTTCCTTCATTGCTGAATGTTTGACTGGATATCCTCAAAAAATTCTCTTGTGATGTGGAGAGATTGTCATTTCCCATAGACTTCATGAAGATTTGTGAAGACTACAGTGAGCATGGGTAACAGACCAAGCATTAGGTTTTAAAAATATATTATTTTTTTATTATAGAGATAATCTGTTCAATCAACAATTGTTTTCTCATGGGTATTCATGCAAAGGCTTAGCTGGTGTGGGCAGATATACCATCCTCTCTATTTGGAGTTTCAATCAAAATCAGCCCTTTTGGTGTTCTAGAGGCTGTGTGAGTGGCGTGTCAGCTTGTACACAGAGTTTTTGTTCTGTCAGGTGGCTGATCCTTTTCCAGTGTAGCTGGAGCTTTTGTTTCAAGCACAAGCAGCACCGATATACCAGACAGTGCTTTGTCAGTCTGCAGCGAGGTCATGAGCATTGCAAAAGGCAAACGGCAAGGACGCTGAAGAAAAAAAAGTTACAGCTGATGAGATTTTGCTTCTGAAGTCAGACAAAAGATTTGCCCCACGTGGGGAATATAAAGGCATTATGCTAAAAAGAACATCTGAGATGTCCATGCCGTTTACTTTAACAGATAAAAACAAATGTTTTTCTATTTTCATCTCTCCAAGGTCAGAGTAGCAGAGGAAGATCAGTCTCTCTCGCTCATGTTTCGTGTCTCATTATGGTCCATCACATTTTGAAAATGGGTTCCAATTCTTACATTATTTTTTAAAATTTGATATACATTTAATTGGTAAAAGCAAAGAGGAACCGCAAACTGCCGCGCTCTCTCTATATAGTAGTTGGCTAGTAAGTAGAGGCATGGTGTAGTGGCCTTAGGGTGACCAGACAGCAAATGTGAAAAATCGGGACAGGGGGTGGGGTGGGGTAATAGGAGCCTATATAAGAAAAAGACCCAAAAATCGGGACTGTCCCTATAAAATCGGGACATCTGGTCACCCTAAGTGGCCTCAACACAAGACTGGGAGCCAATTTCCCCTGAGTTTTAATCCAGGCTAAAATATGGTTTCCTTCTGTAATCTCCAGAAAATCAGAGAATTTAGGGATGGAAAAGTCCTATTCATTTATCTACTCCAACTCTTTATCAATAGAGGAGTATCCACTAATATACATTTGCTAGTGTTTTCTCCAGTCTGGTATAAAATGTGCCAAGAGATGGAATTTCCACTACTTCACTTGGGAGATTATTACACAGTCTAATACATCTCACTGGTAGGATGGTTTTCCGTGATGTGGGATAAAAGGCTTCCGACAGTGTTCCAGCAAATATTGCCCTTGCCCATATAATTTAAGATGGTATTTGAAAATGTGACCCATAAATTATAGGTCCTCCATCTCATTACAAATATTTTTACATAAAGAAACTGGTGCAATGATACAGTAACTTGCCAAAGACATCACAGTGCTATAGTAGAATCCATATCACCTTTGGATTTCCAGTCCTTTGCATTATCCATAAGACCATCCTCTTTGTCCATGTTAGATCTGTCCCACAAACCTTTTTTTAGATTTTCTAGTACAAGTCGTTTGACTTGATAACTGTATTTGTGATCTAATTTATCAAAGGCCCCAGTTCAGGAATCCACAGATAAGGACTCTAACACCTGCAGGGAGTCCCATTGAGTCTAGGTTCAGTTTCTACTGGTGCATGTTTTGTCTAAATATTTATCAACTATTTATTTTTTAATTACTTAATCCATCTGTTTGCCATGCAATTTATCTCACAGTAGAGCAATTCTGCAGAGAAACCATTAGTGAGTGTAAACTGTATTCATATACTGGACAATGATATAACAAAATAATTTCCTGCACAAACACACGAAGTGATGGGATAATTTGTTTGTGTCCTTGAAAATGAAATACTGCTTTCTGTAGGCTATCCAGAAATGTCTTCAAATACAAATCGAAGCTTTTTTCATCAATACACGCCTATTAACAGCCTCTGCATAATTTCTGAAATAACTTACCTTGCCTTCTGCATAAGTAAAAATAATATAGCTTGGAAACACAGCTCCAAATTCATCTCTAGTAAAACTTCATTGGCTACCATTCAGCTTGAGCCATTCTGTTTGACTCTTTTGAAATCCTGATCCCTTATCTATTAATGAAACTGGTACAGTACTGTAGTTAAGTTTATTCAAAGATTCAGTTAGTTCTGTATGGCATTAAGAAGAATAGCCTATTACATTATGAAAAGATGTATTATGAATTACCATAGCTTCATGTGTTAGTGTATTCGTCTACAATACATAAGTGAACTCAACAGGGTTTATGTCCCATAACGTACCCTTGACATGGACAGTTACAAATAAGCAAACAATTTTTTGCAGATGTGAAAGTACCTTGTTACCTCTAAAATCAATGTAATGGATAATGAAAGATTTAAACAGCACACCTTTGCCACTAAGACCAGGGGGGTGTGCACTAGTGAGAAATGAGCAACAACAATGCTTGGAGGTTGTCTAGGCATTAAAGTAATAGTAGGTTGCTATCGGCACTAAATTCCAATTGTTACCATCTTCAAATTCTTAAAATTTATCTAGTAATAACATCATTTAAAATATAAATAATGATGCCATTTGCTGAATAAGTCAGCAAGGTGTCACGTAATGGATGTGGAAGCTTGAGAGGTGAGATAGTGTATCAGAACTGAGAAAGTATCTATGTGGTACAGTATTTGAACCATGCTGTGTTAAGTCACGAGGTGGAGGACAGTAAATAAGGTATTGGCTTCTTTGGGCCTAATTCTAACTTTGGATGTGTGTGAAGCTCCTGTTGCAGTCTGTGGGAATTGCGTAAACGTATCTGGGGGCAAAATTTGGTATTTTGCATTGTGTGAGAAATTCCAGTAAAGTTTTCAAAAGAAGTGATTTAAATACAAACTGTTAAAGCAATATTGAAGTAACTAATATGAGGAGAAGGATCCAGGAAGTCATTAACCACTCAAAAAAGGTTTGCTAGGAGTAGGGGGGATGGGCGGGAGTGGTAGGAGAAGGGCGCCTTGCTCAGACAATTGCCCTGTCTCCAAGATCTATGTTAAAAGAGAAGAAGGGTGATGTGAGTGTTTTTCAAAGAGTGGGAGATACTGGCTTTGACTGACACTAAGAATTGGAGTGTTTCAAGGTAATGATATAAGGGCAAGGCTATAGGTGACAATGGTGACATTGGTGCCCTTCTGTCAGAATTGAGGTTGGAAGGCTGGGGAGAAAGGGCTGTTGATGGCCATGAAGTTCTTCTTCAAGTGATGGTCCCTATTGTATTCCACTGAGGGGATTCAAAATCTGTGCTTCCTGCCCTCACTTGTTTTCCATCAGTGACAAGTACCAGTGCTGTTTTTACTGTTTGGGGAAATCCCACGTCACTTCCAGGTGTTGCTTCTTCTCCTTCCCTGTCCGTACATAGGAAAGCTGAGCTCTTTGCCTCAAAAATCACCTCATAGAGGCTGCAATGGGGCCAAAATTGGATCCTGTCCAGGGAATCCCCCCATCCATCAGCCTGAGCAACCTAAGAGCGCTCCCCCTACCATGGAACCTCCATCTGGTTCCACCAGTACCAGTGCTACGGACCCAATGCAGGGACCTAGCCATGAGTCATGGAAGCATGCGCATAAGCACGAACATAAGAACATAAGAATGGCCATACTGGGTCAGATCAAAGGCCCATCAAGTCCAGTATCCTGTCCTCTGACAGTGGCAAATGGCAGGTGCCCCAAAGGGAATAAACAGACAGGTTATCTTCAAGTGATCCATGCCCAGTCACCCAATCACAGCTTCTGGCAAACAGAGGCTAGGGACACCATTCCTGTCCATCCTGGCTAATAGCCATTGATGGACCTATCCTCCATGAATCTATCTAGGTCCCTTTTGAACCCTGTTATAGTATTGGCCTTCACAACACTCTCTGGCAAGGAGTTCCAGAGGTTGACAGTGTGTTGCATGAAAAAAATAATTTCTTGTTTGTTTTAAACCTGTTATCTATTAATTTCATTTGGTGGCCCCTTGTTCTTGTATTATGAGAAGGAGTAAATAACACTTCCTTATTTACTTTCTCTATACCACTCATTTTATATCATATCCCCCCTTAGTCGCCTCTTTTCCAAGCTGAAAAGTCCCAATCTTACTAATCTCTCCTCATATGGAAGCCGTTTCATACCCCTAATCATTTTTGTTGCCCTTTTCTGAACCTTTTCCAATTCCAATATATCTTTTTTGAGATGGGGCAACCACATCTGCACGCAGTATTCAAGGTGTGGGCGTACCATGGATTTATATAGAGGCAATATGATATTTTCTGTCTTATTATCTATCTCTTGCTTGATGATTCCCAACATTCTGTTCGCTTTTTTGACTGCCGCTGCACATTGAGTGGATGATTTCAGAGAACTATCCACAATGACCCCAAGATCTTTCTTGAGTGGTAACAGCTAATTTAGACCCCATCATTGTGTATGTATAGTTAGGATTATGTATTCCAATATGCATTACTTTCCATTTATCAACATTACATTTAATCTGCCATTTTGTTGCATGGCAACAAAGTCTTCCTCCATAAGTCTTCCTCCAAGTCCAAGAAGGACGTTGCCCTGTCAGCGAGTTCTGACCATGGAGGAACAAGTCGTTCCAAGGTTCACAAAAGTGACAAAAGGTAAGCAGGAAGCACAGATTTTGAATCCCCTCAGTGGAATACAGATAGGGATCATGCACCTCAAAGAACCTCCAGTTACAGGTAAGTAACCTGCCTTTTTCATTCCTAGAAAATATAAGATAGGGGATGAGTTGGATAGAGAGAGAAGTAGAAGGGGTGGTTAGTTTCAGAGAAAAAGAGGGAGAATGAGATTTCTGAGTTTACAGCAGCGGTCAAAATCAAAAGGAAGAACATAGCAAACTTCTCACCACCCTTAGTGAAGAAATGAATGGCGAAAGAACAGTAACAATGGTTGGCATTTAAACTATTCATCTTCAGCTTCCTTTACTAAAAGAAGAAATGCTGGAAGTAGAGTATGAATGAAGTCATATAATAATCTATATTAGTTAAAAAGTCCATGCTGGTTAAACTTGTAGAATACCGTTTCTCTTTGATTTATTTAACCATTTAAGTAAAACCCAATTAATATATTAAAATTCAGAATGGGAAAAACTCTGGGATTTTGTGATAAAAAGGAAACCCTGGTGAGCTGGAGTAACTAGGTCTTCTCACCCATCCAATTTTGTCCTGAGCTTCAACACAAAATTCAGAGGTTTTTTTATGTCAATTTCCTATAGTTTTGTTTACACACTTACATAGTATGTGAAAAATCAATCAATCCAGGCTTTTACTGAATGTCAGATGAGACATAAAAACCAGTAAAGAGTAAGATTGTTTTAAATTGGAATAAAATTAGATGCCTTTCAAAAGGGTCTTTCTGAGCTCAGCGTTTTGAAGTCTCATATAGAATACGATAGTTCTTTAAAATATTACATAGAGAATTCTCAGAGCACATCTGAAATTTTTGCTACAGTCCTAGAGTCTTAAAATGTCACCTGTCTTCCAAGAGATGAGTGTCTTTCTCAGGATCTCACTGTTGTTTCATGGAATTCACCCTGTGAGGCAGGACAGTTTTAAGGCTCCAGGCCTATTCCCTTTTGTTTTCCTCCAAGGACCCTTATATAAATATTTGGATTTTGGCACAGTGCTTTCTCTTTATTATTAAAGTGAAATATTTACTGTGAGTGTACTGAGTGACAGTCTGCTTTATAGATACATGCAGTAACAGTTCAACAATGGAGACTTACAGTTGTAAAATTGCCAGGTTTGTGTTAATGTGGTCTTTCCTCTTTTCTTCCCCCCTACCCTGCCCCCTGCAGCAGGCACGTGTTTGGTACAGGAAGTCTGCTAAGCAGAACAAGCTTCATTTCCCATCTTCAAGGGATTCCCGTTTCACTCCTTCACCAAGCTACATTCCTCACAGTCACAGACCTGCCCCTGATCAAACTAGTGAGCATCTGAACTCAGCTGGTCAAATCAAGCTGCATCGGGCAAATGGCCTTGCTCAGTACCTTGGTGTCTCCCAGCAGGACTTGAGAAATGGTGACCAAGAAGACTTCACCCGAAGATCCAGTAGCGCCTCCAGCATTTCATGGTCATTTCAGCGAAGCAAGTCTCTGTTCTGCTTGCCCACAACAAGCTCCTCTCCAGCCTCTGACTCCTTTCACTTTAGTGAACCATTCCAGATTTTAAATACTGGGTCACCTATGAACAGGTTAAAAACATGGAGATGCAATCCCAAGCTTAACATTGAGGACTTGGAGGATTCACAGGAGACTGATGTCGACACAGGGATGAAGCTGTCCTTCTCAGATCTGTCCGTGGTCTCAGCCTACTCTACCTTTAATGGATTTTGCAGTGATTTGGAAGCTTCTCTTCCCTCACAAAGGCAAAGTGTCAGTAGATCTAAACAGGTTGTCTCCAGGGGAAGGCCGTTGTCAGCCATGTGCAGTACCCTTGAGCTCCCTAGTGGTTCACTTCCGTCTCTTTCCGAGTGGTCTTCCAGCTCTTTTTTGTCATCTTCAGCATCCCCATTAGCATCTCACTGCCAACACGGACAGTCACTAAGAGCAACCCCTTGTTCTCCGAATGATAGGAAAACACCTGGTAGCATTCATCCAGGCTCTCCAACCAACGAGGAGGAATTCTACATCTGAGCTTTCTCCATGCTGAACCTTTTAATGTAAATTTGTGAATTACAGCAGTGCATTTCCACCATCGGAGCCATCTAGGCTGGCAAGTTCCTTGCTCCTTCCTGAGGGGAAGGTGTTACACCACTGATGGCTAAATGTTGTAAAAGGTTCACACACACCACCTTAATGGGTGCCTCATAAATGTGTATTATAATATCAGGTGAGATTGTGTCCACTGGATTCATGCGGAGGGGAACCCCGATGTGTAGATCTGTCCATAGCTGTGCAGGTAGGGGGTTTGTGCTCATTGTCCTTCAGCTCTGGTGAAGGGGGTTTGGGAGACTGACCCTTAGCATGTAGAGCAGGAAGTGCCCAGGGATGCACATGGTGACCCACCTTCCCCTGACAAGTATCTGTAAAGATGCTGAAAAGAAAATACAACCTCAGGCTGCATTAACTTTTCTGAGAAGCTCTCTCCACACTGGCAAACCCTTCCCCGCCTCCTTTATGAGGTTCCAGAGGCAGCTATGAAAAGGGCAGACCCTAGCAGCATGGCTCCAATGGAGGCAGACAAGGAGGCTAAGGGCTCCAGAACCAGGGTAGAGGCACAGGCCTCCAGCTGATCTTTGAGAATCTGGAGATTCGGGGAGAGAACGTCCTGTTTGTTCCATGGAGAAGACAGAGCCCGCACCACATCCCCAATCTGATGGACTGGTTTTGGGAAAACGCCATGAGGGAACCTTGAGGAGCTTTTCTCCTCCTCCCCCCCCCCCCCAACTCAAAAGTGTTTTTCATCATATGGGAAGGGAGCAGGATGACCCACTGTTAGAAGTGCACTGCAGCTCCCTATTTTTAGGGGTTTATTATTTTGGTTGTAAAAAATTCACCTCATACATCAACTTAGTATTGGTGGCCGCAGCCCAATTTCTGTGTAAAACGAATTTCTTGCCAAACTTGTCTGAATTTTTAATTTATCTAAAGGGAAAAACGTGTAGAATTGTACTGGCCTTTTTATCAAGTTACATTTTTTGGCAAGTTGTTACAGTATAATGTGGCAAGCTGTTATGGTGTAATTACTTTTGGTATTTTGGAAAAAAGTTTAAATGGAGAAGCCATTAGTCTGAGAAATGACTATGTACCTTCATGTACCATCTATTTCAAATTGTTCTGACAATATATCTCTGTGTTAAACAGTACTGACACTGAATGCTGTTCTGGTCTAGGCACTAAGAACATTACCTGGTTTAAAGTAGTGTATACACATCTGTATTTAACCAATAGACAGGTACAGCTGCAGAAGATCCACACTGATCAGTCAGTAAATAAGCTTAGGGAGGAAAAATGATCTCGTGTATTACTCAGCAGCCTTACTCAGAACAATACTATTCGTTTTAAAACAGCCTAAATAAATAGTTACATAAGAGAGTGGAACAGCTCCAAAAACCTCCATTCTAACCCCCAACTAAATATACAGTTTATACCATTCCACAAACCATCCTTAAAAAAAAATGCAGTCTGGAAGAAATAAATATAAAATCATTCTGTTTAAACACCATTAAAGTTGTAACCCAAATCCACAAAAGGCAGGAAATTGACAGTAAAGGCTTGAAGGAATTGGCAGTCAATTCACTGACCCTCCTTTATACTGTTCAGCATTTTTTGCTCCCCCCCCCCACCCCCCCACCCCCAGTGATAGAGAACGGTGCATCTGCCTCAACTATGAGTTTCCTGCCTGTTGTCAGCTACTGAGACAACATGAACTGCGTGGAAACCTTGTCTTCTGTATTAACTATAAAAATAGGATTTTATTCCAGATCTGGACACCCAGCTGAATATTGGCACTTTCCCCACCACTACCACCCAGAGCTGTTTGGGTTCACTCCAACTTTTGATAAACGACCCTGTTCAGAGATGCTTGGAAGCAGAAACGGCATGAATGAGGGATTTAACATGGTGTTTGAATGTTTACCAACTATCGGCCTGCTCCAAAGCCCATCAAAGTCAATGGGAGTCTTGGGGTTTAGGTCAGACTTTAGGGTATGTCTAAAAAACCTCCAGCATCGAGTCTCGGAGGCTGGGTCAGCTGACTCGGGCTTGTGGGGCTCGGGCTGTGGAGCTAAAAATTGCAGTGTAAACATTCAGACTTCGGCTGGAGCCCAGGCCGTGAGACCTTTCTCCTTTGCAGGGTCTCAGAACTGTTAGAGCACAGTAGGCCTGATTCTCCACTGTCATGGGCTATATGTAATTATTTACAGTTGGGCAAAGTATGTGTAGAACACTACCAGATCTGAACGGTAGCATTTTGCATTCACTTGGCAAATGACTATGCAAGGTGCAAGACAGTGAAGAATTAGGCCCAATAAGTTTAGACCAGGGGTGGGCAAACTATGGCCCGTGGGCCGGATCCAAGCCGCAAGTCGTTTTAAGCCGGCCTGCGAGCTCCCACTGGGGAGCGAGGTCTGGGACTTAAGCCACTTCAGCCAGGGCGCTGGGTTGGGGGCCAAGCCGCCTGGCCGCACCTCCACGTAGCAGCCAGAGAAGGGACATGCCACTGCTTCTGGGAGCTGCTTGAGGTAAGCACCACTCAGAGCCTGCACCCCGAGCTTCTCCCCACGCCCCAATCTCCTGCCTCAGCCCTAATCCCCCTCCCAGCCTCCAAACCCCTCGGTCCCAGTCCAGAACACCCTCCTACACCCCAAACCCCTCATCCCCAGCCCCACCCCAGAGCCTGCACCCCCAACCAGAGCCCTCACCCCCTCCCACACCCCAACCCCAATTTTGTGAGCATTCATGACCCACCATACAATTTCTATTCCCCGATGTGGCCCTCGGGCCAAAAAATTTTCCCACCCCTGGTTTAGACTAATGGCACAATATTCTTCTCTAAAATTTGTGGTGGCACAAAGATAAATGATTAAATAACATTGTGAAGCCATTTTACCAACACTAGCCACTTTCAGATATGACAATAAACAGGAAAGAATCAGCTCAACCTTGTCAAAAAAAAGTGTTTTATCATTCATTATTTGGGAAAAATATTTATAATACTTATAAAAGTCGTCAGAACATGGAATCAAAAGATCTTCAGAGAAGTGACTTCAGCTGACATGTCTATTCGTTCCTGGAACCATGTCAGTGTTCAGACTCCTGACGGAAGCTGGCTTGTTCTGCTACTGGAGAGAAGACTTGGAAATATCTGTCAGCCTATAGTGTGCCTTATGACTGGAGTTCAGCATAGCTGAATTCAATGGCCTGGCTTTATCAGAAGTATTGATGATGTTGAAAGACTGCAAATTAGCACAAGATAGCAAATGACCAAGTAGCAACTAATATGGTATTACTATACGGGAATGGAAACATCTAAACTCCAGACTGTATCACGTAAAACAATACAGGAAGGAAGCCGAATTAATTTCTACAGACTCAGAAGAGAGAATTTATATGGTCTCAGATAGTTCTGTTCTTCCAAGTACTTCTACACTGTTTACTGATATTTAACTAGAAAATAATGTTCTAATTTTTTAAGTTCTGTATGAATAATTCATGGGGTGTGTAACAAAATTTTGGAATCACAGAATGCTCCACTGAGAGGAAATGCAATAATATTATTGTACTGAAACCTTTTATGTTATAATAATAAAAGCCAGCTTTTGAAGAGTGTTTCAATTAAAATAAGTGTCATTAGTTCCCTTTTCTATAATTTAAAAGGGAGTTGAACTTACCCAGATGACTGGAGATGCACAAGGTTCATGCGATGGCATTTTGCTTATGTATCATATCACTGTTGTTATATTATGAACATTGCAGATTTCCCCTTAACTTCCTCTCTTCTCCCATGCCAGCATGCGTTGCTTTTATCAAATAAAATAGAGACAGAAAGTTAATTGTATTTAAACTTCTGTGTGTTCATTTATTAAACACAGTGAGGTCATATCGGTCACTTTAGCGAGGCCTCCCTCAGATTTCAAAAGATCACTGTATCAGACATAAGCACATCACTTCTAGGCAATGTTGATCAATAGAGCAAATATAAAATAAACACAGCCTTAAATACAAGAGATGTCTCTTATTTTAGACTCAGATTTACCTCTTCAAACAGGTCTTATTTCTCTTTTCTTATTGTAAATTATTTATCCCAGTAAAGCTAAATGACTAACAGAGGTTATGAAAAATTCTACATACATGAATCCCACTTCAATTTGTCTCCTGTATTAAAATCATAGAAACGTAGGGCTGGAAGGGACCTTGAGAGGTCATCTAGTCCAGCCCCCTGTATTGACACAGGCCCAAGTAAACCTAGACCATCCCTGACAGGTGTTTGTCTAACCTGTTCTGAAAAACCTCCAATGATGAGGATTCCACAGTCTCCCTTACAAGCCTATTCCAGTGCTTACCTATCCTTACAGTTAGAATTTTTTTGTATTCTCTAAAATAAATCGCACTTTCTGTAAATTAACCCCATTAGTTCTTGTCCTGCTTTCAGTGGATTTGGAGAATAATTGATCACTGTCCCCTTTATAACAGCCATTAACATAGTTGAAGACTGCAGTGGTTCTTGCCCCTTCCCCCCTTCCCCCCCCCCCCCCCCCCCGAGTTTCTTTTCTCAAGACTGAGCATGCCCATGTCTTTTAACCTTTCCTCATAGGTCAGGTTTTCTAAATCTTTTATCATTTTTGTTGCTCTCTTCTGAACGCTCACCAGTTTGTCCTAAAGTGTGGTGTTCAGAACTGGGCACAATACTTTAGCTGAGGCCTCACCATTGCTGAGTAGAGCGGGACAATTACCTGCCATGTCTTACATATGACATTCCTGTTAATGCACACCAGAGTGATATTAACTTTTTTTGCAGCTGCATCACATTGTTCACTCATATTCAGTTTGTGCACCACCATCACCCCCAATTCCTTTCCAGCAGTACTACCACCTAGGCAGTTATTCCACATTTTGTAGCTACATGTTTGATTTTTCCTTCCTAAGTGTAGTACTTTGCACTTGTCTATACTGAATTTCATTTTGTTTTTTTCAGACCAATTCTCAAATTTGTCACAGTCATTTTAAATTCTAATCCTGTCTGCCAGAGTGCTTGCAGCCCCTCTGAGTTTGGTGTTATCTGCAGATTTTATAATCATAATCTCTACTCCATTGTCTAGATCATTAATGAAAATATTGAATAGTACTGGACCTAGGATAGACCCCCTTGCAGGACCCCACCAGATGCATACCTCCAGTTTGACAATGAACCATTCATAACTAACTCAACTCTTTCAGTACAGTCTTTCAACTAGTTTTGCAGTTACAATTTGCGATTACAGTAATTTCAGCTAATCTTTTTTTAAGTCCATTGTCTTTATTCTGCTGCTCTCACTCCTTCCTTTCCTTAGAATCATGAAATCTATAATTTCATGATCACTTTCACCTAAACTGACTTCAACCTCAGATTCGCAACCAAGTCCTCCCTGTTGGTCAGCGTGATAACACTTTCTTTTATATGACCTTCATTTTTTGGTCTTTGTCTCACATTTACACTATGACAGTCTCTTTCTATCTATAGCCACTCATCATCATGGGATCTGAGTGCATCCCAGAATTCTACAGTATACACAAAGATATGTAGGGAGTTTTATTGTATTTTATAGTTTAACATTGTTCCACTGTAGAAGTACGTTTTGCATTCTGCTGCAAAGGTGCTGAGGTTCCTTGTCATCCTGATCTCTTGGACGTGATTTTCAGATCCAGTGTCCTGTGCTCTTGAACCTGACACTGGTCCAGCGGAATGTAGCTGTTGTGGTCATAGAATCATAGGACTGGAAGGAACCTCGAGAGGTCCTCTAGTCCAGTCCTCTGCACTCATGGTTTTGAATAGTTCAGTGGGGCATAATTAATGGCTGCTGCTATGGTGGAAGAAAGATAGGATTTCTTTGCTTCTTTCATCCCCAGGTCATAGGTGCTCAAGAATTCCTTGTGCCCGATTCTTTCCTCCCGCCGGCTGAATTTTTTTTTTCCTTCCTGTTTTTACACAGTTCAGCAGAGACATAGAGTTCTGTGGTGGCAGTCTGGAGGGAGTGGACACTTCGGTGTCACAGCAGGGGTCAGCACCACCATGTTGCACAATGGACATTTGAGAAAATTACAATACTTAGTGGTGGACATGGGGGGGAGGGTTATGTCATTCAGTCATTCCATTTTTTTTTTAATTACCACGGACCTCAAAATTTTTACCACGGACACGATGCTGACCCCATGTCAGAGTGCTGATGGCTGTGGGTAGTGAGAGGTTATGGTGACTAAGGGCTTGCTCCAGCTCCATTGCAGCCAGTGGGAGTTTTGCCATTGACCTCAATGGGAGCAGGATCAGACTCTAACTGGGTTTTCTATTCCATGACCTTTGGTAGGATGGATTTACCTGCACGGATATTTTGTAATCTGATTAGGTCCATGAGTTTCTGGGGATGGACCATAATTATGGGGGTTTCACAGGATGTGTGTAGCACTTTAAATAATTGCAATAGATCTGATTTACAATGATATTAGATATGTATAATATTGTATGTTACTATCACTTTTTACAATACTATTTACACTATGTTAATAACTTTGTTAGATTAGAATTAGAGCTGTCAATTAATTGCAGTTAACTCATGATTAACTCGAAAAAAGTAATCACAATTAAAAAAATTAATCGCGATTAATCGCACTGTTAAACAATAGAATACCAATAAAAATTATTAAATATTTTGGATGTTTTTCTACATTTATTGATTTCAATGACAACACAGAATACAAAGTGTACAGTATTCACTTTATATTATTTTTATTACAAGTATTTGCACTGTAAAAATGATAAACAAAAGAAATAGTATTTTTCAATTCACCTCATACAAGTACCATAGTGCAATCTCTTTATCATGAAAGCTCAACTTAAAAATGTAGATTTTTTTGTTATATAACAGCACTCAAAAACAAAACAATGTAAAACTTTAGAGCCTGGACACACAATAGCAGATTTAAAGGTAGCCATCCTGCAGCAAAAAAACTTCAGGACCAGACTCCAAAGAGAAACAGTAGAGCTTCAGTTCATTTGCAAATTTGACACCATCAGCTCAGGACTAAACAAAGACTATGAATGGCTAGCCAACTACAAAAGCAGTT
This sequence comes from Chelydra serpentina, assembly GCA_037349315.1. Taxonomy (NCBI): domain Eukaryota; kingdom Metazoa; phylum Chordata; order Testudines; family Chelydridae; genus Chelydra; species Chelydra serpentina. Next base: position 55,047,614 of record JBAIAC010000004.1, on the reverse strand, counting down.
TCTCCTCCCTTGGTGTTCACACCTCAACTGCTAGAAGAGGGCCTCACCCTCCCTGATTAGCTTACCTCGTTATCTCTAGCCTGAATCTTCCCTGCACATTTATATCTGCCTCTGGACATTTCCACTGCTTGCATCCGAAGAAGTGGGTATTGACCCACGAAAGCTTATGCTTCAATACCTCTGTTAGTCTATAAGGTGCCACAGGACCCTTTGTCGCTTCATTTAAATTAAATTTCTCCTGAATAAATGATGCATGAAATATGAAATATCTTGCTCAATGGAGGCATTTAAAATCTAATGCGGTTGTCATAAATGAAAATCACTGACCATTAATACTGAGTCAATTAGAATTGGAATAGATTTGCCAAAGCAAAACAATCTATTAGACCTGACTGATCACTCAGTAGAGTCATGGTGACAACTAGGAAAATTCCCAGTCTTAGTGTAGGTTAGGCACTAGCTCTGGGAGTTCAGGTATCTCAAAGTCTGCAGAATGTTTCAATTCTGTTCTGTGATGATATAAGGGTTTCTGCAGACTGTGCTACTCTGTCTCTGCCTCAGGAAACTTGAGCAGGGAGTAACTGAATATTGTCTGTGAAAGCTGCTAGTGCCATCTTGTGGTTGCTTTTAAAAATATAACAAGTGGCACTGCAGTGTGAAGCTGTAATAGAAAAAAATATAGTAACCTCCCTCGAAACTATCCGAGATTCTTTTAATATACCTGCTCCTGAATGAAGACAAGGTCCTACCTTTCCTTAGTAGCTTCATTTGATGATCATTGTTTTCTCCTTTGAAAGCCCAGCACTCTCCCTATTGAGTGTCACAAAAAATTGCTGACCTATTCAAAATAAGTGCTGTGAGGTGATATTCTCTCACAAGAGCAATGGATAGCATTTCACTGATTTACAAAACAGATCTGTCTGCCCTGATGCTGTATTAGTTCTGCACTTCATTATTCTTTGCTGGCAGATTTGGAGACAAGCGCACATACTGTCATCGCGTTTTATTGGTCACCCTTTAACTACCAAAACATTGACAGGGGGTTTCAAACCAAACTGGTCTGCGTCATAGTTTTTACAATAGAATTTTAAAAATGATTTATATTGCTAACGTACCACATTATTGTATATGGCAGGGGTCAGCAACCTTTCAGAAGGTTGTGTGCCGAGTCTTCATTTATTCACTCTAATTTCAGGTTTCGTGTGCCAGTAATACATTTTAACGTTTTTAGAAGGTCTCTTTCTATAAGTCTATAATATATAACTAAACTATTGTTGTATGTAAAGTAAATAAGGTTTTTAAAATGTTTCAGAAGCTTCATTTAAAATTAAATTCAAATGCAGTGCCCCCCCAGACCAGTGGCCAGGACCCAGGTAGTGTGAGTGCCACTGAAAATCAGTTTGCGTGCCGCCTTTGACACGCGTGCCATAGGGTGCCTACCCCTGGTATATTGTATATTATTGTATTATGTGTACAATATTACGTTAAGTGAGGTCAATTTTCAAAACTATACCTTGGGATTTAACTGCACATCTGCTATTAACAGAGCCTTGCGTATAATGCATAAGGCTGGCAGGTTGTCACAAATGCCACAATTTTTGCAATTAACAAATAAAAGGCCCGGCAGCTCAATTATCCTCTGCTGAACACCTTTAACTGTCATTTGTAATGGAAATTATAGCCCTCCTTGTACAAAGATAATCTCCCAAATGTGAGCCAAGTATAACCGATGTAGTGCTGTCTTCCTACGTCCTACCAACAAACAGTACTTGTACAAGGTGTACCTTGCTTTATATAAAGATGTGTTCTGAGATGAGAGGAAATCTAAAAACAAGTTCTAGTACCCATTTTATAATAACTTATTTGTTATTTTGTGTCTTACAGGTTAATTGGACGAATTTCATTTGGTTTCAACTTGTCTTAAAAATAAAATCAGAACCGCACAAGGAATTTGCAACTAATATGTGCTCTGACTCTCTGACTTGGGCGTGTTTTCTGCTAAAATTCTGCGGGAGGGTTTGGTGGGTTTTCCCCCTCACCCCATTGTTCTCCTTAACAATTGTGACTTTTCTAGGGCTGGTTTTGTTATGTTTAGATAGGACAAAGCCCAGCTTAAATTAATGATTTTGTGGCTGAGCAAATGGTTGCATACTTTATGTTTTTGTCCGGTTGCCACAATTCCCTGCTGGTGCCCCATAAATCCTTCTCTATCTGCCATTTTACCTCGCCTCCTTCCCATCTTTTTATTGTTGTTGTCCTGTGGTTTCTCCACAAGGGGGATGAGGATGAATTGCATGTGCTAGCTCCCAGGTTGCTCTACTTACAAAGTGGAAGACAACAAGAGGAAGATCATTCCACAGTAAAGGCAGCAACAAGGACAGGTATGCTCAGGAGCTTAGCCAGATTTTCTCTCCAAGGGCATATAGGTGGCAGGGTGGGGTTTGTTATCACTGAGGCCAGGGAAGGTGTGAAACACGCAGCAAGCTACTCTTCTCCTGCAGCTTTGCAGAAACAAGGTAACGGGTAGCCAACAGCAGAAGGTGCAACAGCTCTTATGGGCATGGGGGAGTCTTGCAGAAAGAGGTGGCTCCTAAACTCTCCCCTTCTCCCCAAATGAAACATAATTCAGCTTTGACACTGAAATCATCTGAAGCCAGCAGGAGCAGGCACAAGCACAGCTTTGGCAGATATTGTACCATGGGGTCCAGAGACAGGGTCCAGCCTGGGACATCCCTCAACCTCAACACTCCTGGACCGAGAATTGTGCAGGGGAGATACCTCTCCTTCCCCTTCTGGACACATTAGGACCCAGGCTGGGCCCTCTACGCCCAAGCCATGTGGGCCAGGGGAAGAAAAAATTAGTAGGGAGGAAGAGCTAGCCCAGGGCCAAAGAAACTGAAGTCAGCAGGAACAAATGCTGGATTTATAACAAAGGTTGCTGGACATGGATGATGTCTGTAAAGCATCTTCTGCCGTTTTGACTGGGCATTCTCTGCCCTGTATTGATTAGCTGTTCGCTACTTCCGCCTCCTCCCTCAGAGTCTCTTCACTTCAGAGTCCCTACCTGCCCTTCATACCCTCTTCCTTCCCCCGCTCTCGCTTCTCCCCTTTCCTGTCCCCTCCCTGCCTCCCTTTAATGTCCCATCTCCCTTCCCATGTCTTCCCAGTTAGCTGATCCTCCTTCAACAAAACCAACCCCCCCAAATTAGCCTCCCCCCCAAAAGACACTAAAATACAATTTGCCACCATCACACTGATCACTCTGTGTGCATGTTCTGACTCTTTTCCCGCCCGGTGGCTGTCTTGTCTATTTAGGTTGCTAGCCCTTTGGGGCAGGGACTGTCTCTTACTAGGTGTTTGTACAGCACCTAGCACAATGAGGCCCCCATCCTTGGTTAGTTCCTAGGCACCACTGAAATAAACCTGAAGGAGCTTGCCACATAACTTAGGTTTAACATGCTGTACAATACACAAGACTTTGCATTTTAACAATGAGCATCATGCAGTGACATCCTAGCTCATCACTTTGGAAAATTCCCCGTTGCATGTGCTACTCTATTGACTTTCTTTACTGCTTGTTGTCCGTTAAATAGAAAACGATACTTAAACCTTCTGTTTTGCTGTGCACCTGTGTTATTTCTAGGACAATTGCCTGACTCTGGGTTGCTGACTGGACACTACAGGCTTATTGCTGGGTAGCAAACAGGAAGCATAGATATACTCTGTCTGTAATGCCTGCTAGCCTTCAGCTTGACAAAACTGAATAGTGTAGCAGAACGGAGACAGATTGTTGCCCAAGGCCATCTCCGCTGGTATGTTTATCAGGAAGTCCAGCAGCATCGTTTAGTGAAAAAAAACTGAACTGATCTTATTATATAAGGGGGCCCACAGAAATGGGTGTGTGAATCCATATTTATTATTTGAAGTGAAAAGCAAATGGCATCAGAAATGTATATAATAACCATCAGATGTACCTTTGTGTAAGCAGGGGAATGGTCCTGCTATTGTGGGGAACTTTCCTGGCTTATACACTACCCCAGTGAAATGGGCTAGTGAAAGGATCTGAGTCCTCGCTCCCACTTCCTTTACCCAGAGGCCTGCCTGATCTCAAGGACTCCCCTTCCACTCTCCTGTGTGGTAGAGTCCTCGTAACCCCAACAAGGCTGGGCCCAGGATTCCTCGGGAGCTCACCCCCCAACCTTGCCATGGCAGGGGCTAGAGTGTCCCCACTCCGGGGTGCTCTTCCTGCACTGGATGCTTCCCTGCCCCACTGAGCATTATGCACAGTTCAAAGCAAATACAATGTATTAAACCGCAATCAGTTAAAAAAAATAAGGGAAAAAATGGGAAAGGTTAAAGGAAAACACATAACCCTGCTCTGTGGCACGGGGATGTCACAACCAGTGTCTCTGGGATGTAAGGGAAGTTCAGTCTGTTCCTCACACATCCCAGGCCTCCTTCTCAGTCCCTGGCTGTGCTGCAGGGATGCTGTGGGTCGGACACTCACTCTGGCGGTGGCCACACGCTCTCAGGCTTTAGGTGGCAGGACCCTTCTTCCTAGCGTCGCCCCTGCCCCGTCAGGGTTACGATCCCCCTCCAAGTCTGGCCTGCAAAGCGTGTTGGCTGGGGGCGTCTCCCTGCGCTGGGCCCACTGCCCAGGGTCCCCCCTTGCTCTTCCCAGCTGCTCAGCGCACCTGGCTCCGAACTTCTTCAGCTTTACCGCTCTGCCTCAGCACGGCTGCTACTTCTGCTCTGCTTCCAGCTCCCTGGGCTGCTTCTCTGCTTGCTACAGCTCTCCCTGCAGTGCAGATCTGCTCTTCGGGCTGCTTCTGTGACTTGGCTCCCAGCACTGACCTGCTTTTTGGGCTGCTTATCTGGCCCCTCTGGATCTGGCATAGCTCTGCTCCCCAGCTCAGCTTGGGCCCCCGCTTTCTCCTTAGCTCGGCCCCACTCTGTCTGACCCAGGCAATTCCAGCTCACACAGAGGACAGGATCCCCTCCCGGCCTCCTGACTCCCTGATTAGCCTGCCCGCCCTGTCAATCAGGCTGACCTGGAGCACTGGGGACAATAGTCCCCTTACACTTGGGAGTGTAAATAATTTTTAAAATCCAATGGAATGTGCTAAACTTGAGAATGAGAGAAGGAAGCTCTGAGATGCTTAAGCGGGGGGATGTAAAGGGGAGCACAAGAACTGGTGCGGGAGTGAAGATTTTTCACCGAGTGACCTGTTAACGTATCAATACAAATCTGAATACATTAAATGTAACCCTTCATGGCATTTTGGTGATAAGCACAAACAATTGAAGCCCTCTTTCTTGTTGTTATGGCACGAGAACATCTGGATGGAATTACAGTTTCAGGATCTAATCCTGCATGTCCTTACTCACAAGACTAACCCTTACTCTCACAGGTAGTCTGATTACAGACCGTATTCAAGGGTTTGCAGACCTGAGACCTCGCGGCGTAAGAACTATTGGTACAAAATTGTACAAATACTGAGGAAAAGGTCTGCTCTAAAGTCTGTTGAAGTTAATGGGAATCGTTCCTTTGATTCGGGAGGGTTTGGATCAGGCCACTACAGAGATGCAGTTGTGATGACATTAAGCCACGGTTTTCACAACGGACATACTTCACATCCCAAAGCAGCTTACCATCTGGTCTTTACACTACACTGAGAGTAGAATGAAAAGTCATAAGATTTGCAAGGCTAACTTGTGTATACAACAAATGGAAAGATACGTAACTATAATCGACAACAGTACCAGTTTAACATTATTATTATTGTTGTGTTTATTATAGTAATAATGAGGGACCAACCAATATTGTGCCCCATTGTGTGAGGCACTGTAACAAACTGTGAAAAAGTCCCTACCCCAGAGAGATTACACTCTGAATAGACAAGACAATCGCAGCAAGATAGAGAAAAGGGGTATAACATACATGCAGAGTGATCTACGTGATGGCAGCAAATGGCATGTTTGTCCCACCTTGTTTTTTGCTTTGATTTAGTTAGGAAGGGATAAGCTACCCAGGAAGACAAAAGAAGAAGGGGGGAGAACAGAAGGGGAAGAAAGAGGAGGGTGAGAGGGAAAGTGTGGAGTGAGGTGGTGGAGATGAAGGAAGGGGCCGAAGGGAGTTGGAGCATAAAACATTTTTTATGGCTCACTCAGTTATTATATCCATGTGTGACTCTATGGGACCTTGATTTTAAATACTAGCATTATAAGTCTCTTTAAGAGGTACTGAAAGATAGGATTGTCCATTGAGTTTCTTTCCTGCAATTTATCACAGCACACAATTCAGTAAAGATGTAGATTGCATCAGAATCTACACACTTTGATGTTTAAATGGCTTATTGTAGGCTGGCTGTCTTACTCCCTTTCAGCAGCAATCCAGATATAAACATTAGTTTCCAGAACTCATTGCAGAGGAAAAATGAAATATTAACAGCGGAAATCAAACTGAAGCTGAAGTTCTAAAGAAATGGGTACAAAAGACAGCATTCTGAAAACACAATGAGAGGAAATACTCTACCAGGAGGCAACACAGAGGGCCAGATCAACCATCATTTTTTAAGCTGTGAAATATATCCAGTATTTATGCCCAGCTCTGTCCATCACCACGATACCTGATACCTCAGCAATATCAGTGATGAATGCTACTTTAAAATATCAGAAGTGTGTTATGGCCGCAAGTGTAGCATACAAGAGGCAAAGTAAATAAGAAAGAAAACAGGAGACTTCAGAGACTGAGACCACTCAGGGGCAGCAAATAATAGATTTGTGTAAGCTGGAAAAAATAAGCATATGCACAACAGGAATTGTGATGTGTCGCAAAGAGCAGGAAATGTTCATTTTAGAGAACTACATGAGGAATTTGGAAAGAACAGAGGGAATCGTATCCTGTACACTCTATATAGTACATTACCAGACTATTGTATCTCAATCCCAGGGGAATCCTCTAATGCAACAAGATAAACATTTTCCTTGAATGGGAAACAAAAACATGCTGAAGATCTCTTCTTTTCTGCTGTGAGTGGCTTGTGGAATGTAAAACCCCGTTTGGGACTGGCCATGTACATGTATGCATCAGGAAGAAAAGATGATGGACACCAGGACAGAGTCACCTTGGTGCTAAACCCAAATGCCAGTCAGGCTCTTATGGCATTTAACCTGATATGCCAAAGAAAAGGTTACTCGCCTTAGTAACCAGTGTTCTTCGAGATGTGTTGCTCATATCTATTCCAGTTAGGTGTGCGCGCGCGCGCGTGCACGGACGTCGGAAACTTTTACCCTAGCAGCTACCCGTCGGGCCGGCTGGGGAGCCCCCTGGAGTGGCGCCAAAATGGCGCTCTATATAGTCCCCTGCCGGCCCGACCCCCCTCCAGTTCCTTCTTGCCGGCTACTCCGACAGTGGGGAAGGTGGGGGGGGAATGGAATAGATATGAGCAACACATCTCGAAGAACACCGGTTACTAAGGTGAGTAACCTTTTCTTCTTCTTCGAGTGGTTGCTCTTATCTATTCCAGTTAGGTGAATCCCAAGCTTTACCTTGGAGGCGGGTTCGGAGTTACGGTAAAGCAGCTTGAAGGATAGCCCTACCAAAGGCAGCATCATCACGGGAATGACGGTTGATGGCGTAGTGCGATGTAAAGGTGTGCACCGATGCCCAGGTTGCGGCCCTGCAGATCTCCTGAAGAGGGATGTTGGCCAGGAAAGCCGCCGAGGATGCTTGTGCTCTCGTAGAGTGGGCTGTGACCGCTGGCGTAGGCACCCTCGCCAGGTCGTAGCAGGCACGGATGCAGGCTGTAATCCATGATGATATGCGCTGCGAAGAGACCGGAGCGCCTTTCATACGTTCCGCGAGAGCGACGAAAAGCTGGGATATCTTACGGAACGGCCTTGTGCGTTCTATGTAGAAGGCGAGTGCTCTCCTGACATCCAACGAATGTAGCCGTTGCTCTTTAGAGTTGGCATGCGGCTTAGGAAAGAAGACAGGTAGGAAAATGTCCTGTGACATGTGGAAGGGCGAGACCACCTTTGAAAGGAAGGACGGATGAGGTCAAAGCTGAACCTTGTCCTTATGAAAGATGGTATACGGAGGGTCACACAGGAGAGCCTTCAACTCGGATACCCTTCTGGCTGACGTGATAGCCACGAGAAAAGCGACCTTCCACGATAGATAGAGGAGGGAGCAGGAAGCCATTGGCTCAAATGGAGGGCCTGTAAGTCGAGAGAGGATGAGATTGAGGTCCCATGCTGGAACAGGTGACTTCATCGAAGGGTGAACCTTTTCCAAGCCCTTGAGGAAACGACACACCATGGGGTGCGTGAATATTGAGCGGCCCTCTGTTCCTGGGTGGAAAGCCGAGATGGCAGCAAGATGGACCTTCAGGGATCCAAGTGCAAGATGGCTGTCCTTGAGATGTAACACGTAATCCAGAATAGATGGCATGGGGGCAAGGTGTGGAGATAACCGCTGTTGGGCGCACCAGACAGAGAACCTCTTCCACTTTGCCTCGTACGTGAGTCTTGTAGAGGGCTTGCGGCTCTCAAGGAGTACTCGTCTAACTGGAACCAAGCAAGCCATCTCTGACCGGTTCAGCCATGAATTCTCCACTCTGTCAGATGCAACGAGTGGAGGTCTGGATGGAGAAGACGACCGTGATCTTGGGAGATGAGATTGTGGCTGATCGGGAGAGGAATGGGGGGATGTATTGACAGGTCCATCAGGGTCGGGTACCAGCACTGCCGCGCCCAGGCAGGGGCTACCAGGATGACGTCCGCCTTGTCCCTGCGAATCTTGAGAATGACTTTGTGGATCAGCAGGAAAGGCGGGAACGCGTAGAGCAGGTGACGTGACCACGAGATCGTGAAGGCGTCCGCAAGGGAGCCCGAGCCGTGTCCTCTAAAGGAGCAGAAGCTCGGGCACTTCCGGTTGGTTCGAGAGGCGAACAGGTCGAGCTGGGGAAAGCCCCAGGTGCGGAAGATTAAATGGATCATGTCTGGGCGTATGGACCATTTGTGGACCAGGAAGCGTCTGCTCAGCTGGTCTGCCAGGACATTCTGGACTCCAGGCAAGTAAGACGCCTGGAGAGAGACGGAGTGGGCCAAGCAGAGGTCCCACAGGAGAAGGGCTTCGCGGCACAGCAGTGATGACCGAGCCCGCCCTGCTTGTTCAGGTAGAACATGGCTGTTGTACTGTCCGTAAGAACCTCCACACAGCGGTCCTGTAGGTGAGGCAGGAAAGCTTGGCACGCCAGACGAATTGCCCTGAGCTCTTTGATGTTGATGTGGAGATCGAGCTCGTGCTGTTGCCACATGCCCTGCGTTGTTAACTGCCCGAGATGTGCGCCCCAACCCAGCGCTGATGCATCTGTCACTAGAGTTAGTGAGGGGAGGAGAGGTTGAAAAGGGACTCCTTCGCGTAACGTCAGTGGGTCTAGCCACCACAACAGGGAGTCCAACGTGTGAGCTGGAACTGTGATGACCATGTCCAAGTTGTCTCGGTTGGGTCGATAGACTGAAGCCAGCCACGCCTGCAGTGGGCGAAGTCGTAAGCGGGCATGCTGGACCACGTACGTGCAGAACGCCATGTGGCCCAGCAAGTGAAGGCATTGCCTTGTGGTCGTGGTTGGAAACCGGCGGAGTGAAGTGATCAAGTCCACGATGACGAGGCGACGAGCCTCTGGGAGGAACGCCCGAGCTCTGGTTGCATCGAGGACTGCTCCAATGAACTGGATGGACTGAGTCGGTTCCAGCACTGACTTGCTGGTGTTTACGATGATACCAAGGTAAGAGAAGGTGTCCATGACCATCTGCACGTGTGCTTGCACCTGTTGACAGGACCGGCCTCGCACGAGCCAGTCGTCGAGGTACGGGAACACGTGAACGTGGTGGCGGCGGAGAAACGCGGCTACTACTGCCATGCATTTCGTGAAGACACGGGGAGCCGTACACAGACCGAAAGGGAGCACTGTGAACTGGTAGTGTGTCTTGCAGACGATGAACTGGAGGAAGCATCTGTGAGCCGGTGTGATGGAGATATGGAAATATGCATCTTTCATATCGAGGGCGGCATACCAGTCCAGTCTCCTCCACAGGTGGACGGGTGATGGTCGCCACTGGGGAGTGGGTCCGCACCACCGGGTAGGGAGGCAGAGGTGCACCTTGGGAGTGTCCCGGTGCTGTGGGGAGGCGTCACGGCACGGAGTGTCCTGGTACCGTGGGGACCCGTCTCGGCGCGGAGTGTCCCGGTGCCGTGGGGATGCGTCTCGGCGCGGAGTGTCCCAGTGCCGTGGGGACGCGTCTCGGCACGGAGTGTCCCGGTACTGTGGGGACCCGTCTCGGCGCAGAGTGTCCCGGTGCCGTGGGGACGCGTCTCGGCGCGGAGTGTCCCGGTGCCGTGGGGACGCGTCTCGGCGCGGAGTGTCCCGGTGCCGTGGGGACGCGTCTCGGCGCGGAGTGTCCCGGTGCCGTGGGGACGCTTGCCGGCGCGGCGAGACTCGGTGCCGTGGAGACGCTGGGCAGTGTGGTGTCACGTCTCGGCGCGGCGGATCCCGGTACCTCGGTGAAAACTCGCGGTGTCGTGGGGACAAGTGGCGACGCGGGGAGTCCCGGTGCCGTGGAGAGACGGATCGGCGTCGTTCGGGCTGGCGACGCGGGGAGTCCCGGTGCCGTGGAGAGTCCCGGTGCCGTGGGGATTCTGACCGGCGCGGCAAGTCTCGACGCCGGGATGGGAGCTCATGTTGCGGTGAAGCTCGGCGTCGAAGAGATGTTTCTCGACGTGGTGAATCCCTACGGTGCGGTGACTCTTGACGTCTGGATTGGCTCCGGCGTGGTGTCTCCGCCGAGGATCGGGCCCGAGGTGGAGAGCGGTGACGGGAAGGCATCGCGCTTATCCTGGACACTGAGCGGGACCATGATCTGGCAGACGAGGAAGACCTCGAGCGTGAGCAGCTCCGAGGTTCCGGGCTGCGAGACCCGCGCCGTGAGTCAGACCGGCGTCGTGAGTTGGACCGATACACCATACGGTGCCGGGACTCCAAATGGCGCCGGGACTCAGAGCGGCATGTAGGAGGCTGCAGCTGAGCTGACGGTCCGAGGAGCATCGGCTTGCCTCTGGAGATGACCGGGGGCCGTGCCTGGATTGGTGCCGGCACGGGAGACGCCGTCATCTCGATCAATCCCCTCACACCCTCAAAGGTGTCCGGCGTCAAGGGCGCGATCACGACATCAGGGCATGGCGGTGTCTGTGGGCGCAGGCTGACGCTCCTATGTTCCGGCACAGCGGGGCAGGGTGGTGCCGCAACGGTGTCCGGAGGCTTGGTAAGTGCCTTGCGTCCCAAAGGAGAAAAGGAGCGGTGCCGAGGACGGCCCCGGGTTCCCGACGGTGCCCGGCCCCGAGGCGGGCGGGAGTCCTTCCGCGGTGCCGCAGCCGGCGCCAATGGAGGCGTGCTGCGCACCGAGATCCCGGAGCCCGCACCTTGAGAGGGGCAGAGTGCCGCCTCCATGAGCAACTGTCTTAGGCGGATTTCTCTCTCCTTCCTGGTGCGGGGCTTGAAGGACTTACACAGCTTGCACTTGTCCGCTGTGTGGGACTCACCCAGACACCGAAGACAGGAGTCGTGGGGGTCCCCGGTGGGCATGGGCTTGTTACAGGATCCACACGACTTGAACCCCTGAGAAGGCATGCCCTATGCCCGGAGGGCTCGGGAGGAGCCCGCTAACAGTAGAAACAACTACTACTACTAAGTACTACAACTATAACTACAGTAATTACTATAACAATGAAAAATATTTACACTAAATACAATGAAAACACGGATAGCTAGGGAGTAGTGGAGCACTTGCGAACAAGAGAACCACTGTTCCAACGATCGTCACGGCGGTAAGAAGGAACTGGAGGGGGGTCGGGCCGGCAGGGTACTATATAGAGCGCCATTTCGGCGCCACTCCAGGGGGCTCCCCAGCTGGCCCGACGGGTAGCTGCTAGGGTAAAAGTTTCCGACGTCCGTGCACGCGCGCGCGCACACACCTAACTGGAATAGATATGAGCAACCACTCGAAGAAGAAGATAGGATTCAGAGACAAATCCAATGCACCAAGCTCAGTGGGGCATAAGGAAGAAATTGGTTAATTTTATAACAATCTACAGAAAACAATACAAGAAGCTCCCAGACAAGACATGGTATTGGTGATAGGAGATTTTAATGCGAAAGAAGGATCGATGTGGAATTCCTGGGCTGGAGCAATAGGTAGATTTGGGCTCGGTGAAGAAAATGAAAGGAGAAAGGCAGAAATTTAGTAGCCTAACAACCTGGTGATAACAAATAGGCTATTTCAACAAAGAAAACTGCGGAAGAAATGGACTTGGGTATCACCTGATGCAGATGCAGATTAAGATTTATTGGTGCCTTGGGCACAACAAACATTTGGGCCCCCCAACCCCACACACACACAATCCCAGCCTGGGGGCCCCATCCCCTGCTCTCCCCTTCCCCAAAACGTTGCGCCTCTTGGCCTGGCCAGAAGCCAGGGCTGTGGTAAGAGCTGCCCAGGGAGCCCAGGCTGATAGGGGGAGCCCTGAACCCTCCACCTGCCCTTGGGGGCAGGGACATTGGCCAAGTGGCTGCTCTCGGGGCCCCTGGGCCCCTTCCCATTTGCTGATCATCAGTTGGCAAGAACAAACAGGACAAATGCCCAATCTTGCTAAAAAGGAGTTCAGGGGGAAAGGGGTGAGCGGTGGGGCGAGGGAGGGAGAGGCTCGGATCAGCTCCGCGTGGTGTGGAGGAGAGAGGCTTGGGCCAACTCCACATGAAGGGGCGGGGAGAAGCTCAGGCCAGCTCAGCATGGGAGAGGGCAGGGGGGAATATGCTCACCCTATTACTGCCGGGCTCCAGCTTCTGGCTGGCCAGGGGGCAGGACCTTAGGGGAAAGAGGAGGAGCAGGGCAGCGGGGCTCCAGGTAGGGAGAGGAGGAGCAGGGGGCGGTGCCAGAATTTCAGAAATCCTGTGGGGGCCCCCAAATCGGCCGCAGCCCCTGGGCATGGGTCCCATGGACCCACGTGGTAATCCGCCACTGACCTGATGGGCAAATAAAGATCATGATAGATTTTTTACTTGTGAATTGCAGATGGAAATCAGGTGTGTTGTCCTGCAGATCATTTGAGACCAATAACAGATCAGATAATAAGTTACTGTTGTCATCAATGAGGTTGAGGCTGAGAACAACTGAAAAAGTACTGAGAACAAGATCTATGATGTGGACAAATTGAAAGAGCCAGATACCAGGAAAGAGTACAAGGAAGCCATATGGAAAAATATCAGATCTCTGGTGAAAGAAGAACCAAACGCTGACGAGACATGGAATAGTGAGTGAAAATATTGGATTACAAGAGCAGCTGAACAAGTGTTGGGCTACAGTCCAAATCAAAGCAATCAAAGAATGAAATGCTGCAGTTGAGTGACAAGAATAGGAAATGGAAGATGCAAGTCTAAGAACTGAGTACAACATTATGACCAGAAAGAGAAAACAGAAAGCAAAGAGAGTGAATAACAATTGGATAAATGAAAAATGTAAATAAGCAGAAGACTGTTCAAAGAGAAATGCAACAGTGTATTGCAAGATTAGAAAACTGAGTGGGACAGAAGTTGAAAACGTTGGCAGTGGAAGAAGCATGGGTAAATAACTGATGATGAAAAAGCAATGAATAAATGATGTAACGACTATTTTGAAGAGCTTTATGACATGCAGAACACAGTAGATGGAATGGTCCTAGAGAAGCTTCCCAGTACAAATGAGGGAGAGCAGATGCTAGAATTTTTAGAAGAAGTAAAGATCTCAATAGAAAGTTGGAAAAGGCACCAGGAAGTGACAACAAAACCTCAGAGCTGTTGCAAACAAGCGAGAAACACATAGTAAAGGCAATGCACACGCTATTCAACAAGATTTATAAGCAAGAGCAAGTGCTAAGAGAATGGGGTAAAATGATAATTGTACCAATTTATAAGAAAGGCGATAAGAGTGAATGTAAGAACTATAGAGGAATCAGCTCATTGAGTGTGCCGGAAAAAGCATTCACCAAGACATTGCAGAGGAGAATGAAGAGGTACATGGAAGTGGCGCTTGCAGAAGAACAAGTTGGATTTAGGCTAGTATAATAGATCAGCTATTGGAGAAACAAGTAGACCACCCCCAAGACAACTTTATAGTCTTCAAACAGGCTTTTGATAGCCTGTGGCAGAAAGGGTTATGGCAAGTCTTGAGAATGTATGCCATCCCTGGCAAAATGATCAAGCTGGCAGAAAACATATAAACACAGAAAATGGATGAGTGCAGTCAGAGTAGACAAGAAGCTGGCGGAATGTTCAGGATGAGCAGAGGCGTGAGACAAGGATGCATGCTATCGCCAGATTTGTTTAACTTGGCATTGGAAGCGGTGATGGCTGTAGCACTGAGAGATGAAATGAGGAGTCATGTTACGTGGGAGGACAGTGAATAACTTTAGATTTGCTGACAATATTGACCTCTTAGAATTGACCAAGGAGGACATACAGAGAATAACTGACAAGGTAGACCAGGAAAGCAGAAAATTTGGACTGAAGATCAGTATGGAGAAGACAAAAACTATGTCAAACGGAAGACATGAAGAAGAGGTAAAGATCAAAAACAGAGACAAAGAACTAGAATAAGTGGAAAAATGTGTGTACAACGGAGGATTGAAGAATGGGAATTGTGAGAATGACATAAAAAGAGAAGACTCAGACAAGGTGCTACTGCATTTGGAAAGCTCTGCAACATCTGGAAGGCTAGATAAAAATGAAAATCACCGTATGTGAGCCAATTGTGCTGATATTGCTGTATAGGTTGGAATGTTGGAGTATGAGGAAAGCTGATGAACATAAGCTATTGACTGCAGAAATGAACTGGCTGAAGGTGTCAAGACAGCAGAAAATAAAATAATGAAGTGATAACAATACGGCTAAGGCAAGAAATAATGCTGTTATGGAAGATTAAAAAAAGATGATTGTGATGGCTTGGACACGTGTCAGGATGGACCCAGAAAGATACTGTAGTGAGCAGGCATGGCCTCCCTCCCAGATTGACAGGGAGGCCACGCCCCCCCTTCTGGAAGCAGAGGGGCAGTACAGGAAGTACAAAAGGTGGTCCCTGCAGCTCACTTGGGCAATAGCCACTGAGGGAGACAGACACTTCCCACGCACTGCTGGAGCGGGAAGCTGAAGAGGATCTCCACTGCCCCGAGGACTCGTCAGATCTTCCAGAGCTGCCAGACACCCCAAACACTGAGGAGCTGCTGGGACTGCCCCTGCCCCGAGGGGCGGGGAGGAAGTAGCCCAGGGACAGCCAACCGTAGTCTGGCTGCATTGCTGCCTGAAGCCAGGTCAGCATGTGGCAGCCAGATCCCTGCTGACCCCGTAGTGGAACACCCCACCACTGTTAAGGCCCTGGACTGGGACCCAGTAGAGTAGGGTGAGTCCAGGTCCTCCTACTCCCCTGCTTCCAACCCCACTACGGGGTGGGGGTGGGGGACGTGGCAGCCTCTCCATCTAAGGCCAGAAGGCTTGTGTTGGTGTATTGTCTGCCAGGGCTAGGACATTAGACTCTAGACTGTTTATTACTCTGCCCTGCTTGAGGGCCAGAACCCCTTTAGATAGGTTGGTGCCTTGCCTTGCCTGAGGGCCTGGGCCCCTACACTCTCTATTGCTCTGCCTTGCCTGAGGGCCTGAACTCCAGAGACTGCTAATTTCCCCTCTTTACAGATGGCTGTTCTAGGTGTGTAGTAATGAGAAGGCATGGCCTCCCTCCGAGACTGACAGGGAGGGATGGTCCCGCACGCCTACAGATACCATACATGGCAATACATACGAGAGTGAAAGAAACTAGAAATAGAGGACGTCCAAGGATGTGTTGGATAGACACAGTGAAGAGTGACAGAGAACAAAAAGCTTTAAAGATTAACGAAGCCAGTGCAAGATAGAAAGAGGTGGAAAAACTTCATTTGGCCCCATTGCCGCTGTTGAGCTGACAGATGGGAACCGAAGAAAAAAGAATCAAAGAAGGCAGTGTGATCAGGATCACTTTATCTAGAAATGGGCAAGTGGTAAGGGAGCTCAGGGAACTTTTCAAAACATAATTTAAAAATAACATTTTAATTGTCCAGACACAGTAAGCTGAGCGCAGTTAGCTTAAATAGCTGCATGATGCTACTCGCGGGGTACTGTGACTCTCATCCTCCCTCTCCACTTGCTTCTCATTATTTGTTACACATGCTTGGCGTTTCTTCTCTTTAATTAGGCTATGTCTACACTGCAAAGTTTTGTCATCCAAGGTTATGCCACTTTAATTAAAGCGCTGTTGCATGTCCACACTATGCTCCTTGTGTTGGCAGAGCACATCGAGACTAGCAGCTCGTGCATCAGCACAGAGAGCAGTGCACTGTGGGTAGCTATCCCATCCTGCAGTTGGTCACAGGGTGCTTTGGGAAGGGTTTGCAATGCCTCATGGGGCAGGCACAGCATCACATGATGCAGGTTTCTCAATCGCATCATTCCATGGGCATCCTACTAGATTGCCAGATTTTCAACTGAAGTGTGGGGGGTGAGGGGGCGGGAGCGTGTGACAGGGAGTGGAAAAGAGAGACAGATTGTGTGTTGGGGGAGTGTGTGAGAGTCTGAGGGGGTGGTGAGAGAGACAGAGTGTGTGTTGGGGAGAGTGAGGGTGTCGGCATACTGTCTCTAAATTTAGACAGCAGCCTGAGCAACCAGTCCTGAGCCTTGGGGAAGGGGACACCCCCGACATCAGCCCCTGCCTCCCTCCCTGGCTCTGCATAGCACAGCAGTCTCTCACACACACATCCGCCCCTGCCTGCCTGCCTCTGCGTTTCCACATTAATGATTTGCTCTTTGCTCCCAGAGCAGAGCAGCACAGTAAGCTGTCAGAACTTCACGGAGCTTTGAAAGGGGAGGGGCGCATGCCTGCAGGGCAGTCAAGTTGAAAACAGTGAGCCCAGCAGTCACGGCAGGCATTGTGGGATACTGGGGGAGGTCAGTTCTGGCGATATAATGAATGGCAGCATCTACACTGATGCTTTGTCATTTTAACTTTGCCTCAAAAAGCCCTATTTCTCTCGTTGAGGTGGTTTTATTTTGTCACCAAAACTGAAGAGTTTTGTCGCCAAAAGTGGCATTGCAGCGTGTACACCTCCACTGTTTTGCCGCCAAAAGCTGCCTTTTTTCCGACAAAACTCTGCAGCGTAGACAAGGCCTTAAATTTCAATCCCGCAAAGACTTGTGCACAGTCAGCACATGAGTAGCCCCACTGACCTTCATCTTAGGTCCCTAAATCCCCTTTTTAGACTCCACTGTGATCCACAAAACTCCAACTTGGCTGCTGCCTAACCCTGCACAACCTTATGAAATACCACAATCTTTTAATTTATTTCCCAGGAGTTGAGAGACGCACAGGATTAAAGATTTAATATATTGGCTACACAAAATAAAACATACACACAATACTCCTGAGGGAATTCTGCACCAAAAAATTAAAAATTCTGTGCACAATATTTTAAAATCTGCAAAATTCTGCATATATTCATCAAAATAAAACAATATAATCCTACCATTTTCAATTATTTAAAATGGTGTGATTATATTGTTATTGTGTTTCTGTGCTATTTTGACAAATAAAATATACAGAAGTTTGCAGAATTTTACATTTTTTAATTTTTTGGTGAAGAATTCCCTCAAAAGTACCAGGTTTCTATGTGGTGCAATCTGGGTGAGGGCAGCTCTGTGGGAGATCTGGGTGGGGGAAACTGGATGCACAGGTGCTCAGTGCGGGGTTCTGGGTGCAGGGGGAATGGGACTCTGCAGGGGAGTCCAGGTGAAGGTGATTAGGGCTCAGTGGGGGGGTTCTGGAGGAATGGGGCTTGGTGCGGTGGGGAGGATCAGGGTCAGCTGGTTGGGGCTCATGGGGTGGGGGTGTGGGTGTGGGGGGCTCCTGATGCAGGGGTGAGGCTCAGCAGGGGGGAGTTTGGGGGATTATGGGTGCGGGGGCTCCTGATACAAAGGGGCTAGATGGGGGAGTTCTGAGTGGGGGGAGGGGTCACGTATAGGGAGCTGCTTCCCCTGTCCACACAACCCGGACCCCCCTGCACCCAACTCACCCACTGAGCTTCACCCCCCTGACCCCTGGGTCCCCCACCCCACCAAACCTCCCCCACCCCTGCACCCAGACCCCTTCCCACCCAGTCCCCCCCCACCCCCTGCGGTGTAGAGCTTCCTGCAGCCGGGGGAAGTTTCTGGGGGTTGATGTGACCCAGCCCTGGCTGCTCTGTGCAGGGAAGGGATGGGAGTGGGAGAGGGACTAATGCCCCAGACCCCTCTCCCCGAAGTGATTTACCTCTCCCCCGGCTGCCCGAACTGAGCATGTGAGCTGCCAGAGGGGTGAGTGAGCATTGTTGCAGCTTCTCTTTGCTTCTCCACAGAAACCCTTTTCTGCAACAAAGCAAAAGGAAGCTGGGGTGGGGACATTTTTCCGCTGCGCCACAGTGGCGCAGATTTTCCCCAGGAGGAACACAAAAGGATTATTTTGGACATTTAGGAAACCAAACTCATAGAGACACAGAAAAATTAAAATGGTGGCTAAAAAGCAAAAATAACTACACACACAAATACCTCTAAACATCCCCTTGAGATGGCATAAAACCATATTCTGAGGGAAAATAAGATATGAAAATTAAAATGAGGGAGAGAAACTATAAAAATAGAGAAATGTCACTTTTGTCTATCCCAATAATACCTCTGCAGTTGAGAGGGTCCATGACCTTACAAGCTAACCAACATGGAGCCCTCAGTAGAGAGTAAGTGAAGCTTTGAAGGCAAAAAGGCAGATTTACATATTGTCATAACACATAATCGGGGGTTTTAAACTCAACGTTGTTTTCCTTTGGTGCTTTCCAACATTATATTAGAGCCACATGAACCTTTAGTTTTGAAACGTGAAACCATGCAAAACTCCTCTGCAGCTCCCCACCGCCTTTCTGGAGAGAGAAATGAAGATGCTCAGAAGTGGGGAAGCTCCTATTCTTTGGCATGCCCAGCAGAATTAAGGCACTGAGGAATGTTTATTCAACCCAAATATCCCCAAACGGGAGGGGTATTTGGGGGGGAGGAAGCGGGGGTTATATGTGAATTTTTGAAAGTGTTGATGGTAGATTTGTGGTGTGCCACAAAATTGAGACGTGCAAGACTAACAAGCAGGGGGAATGGTGCAGGGGCAGGAAATTGAGGGAGGGAGAGAGGAGATAAAAAAGGAAATTTTCCTGAGCAGATTTAGTTCTTTCTGGAGATTAACTGCCTGAAGACTGCAGGATCAATGGCGGCTGTGTTAAAAAGTGAAATGTGACTAGTTCAACCCAGTATAATGGCCTAAAGAGTTCAGAAAAGAAGCTGCAGAGGATACATAGCACCCACAGAAGACAGAATTTAGAGAAAACCGCCAAAGATTGTTTTGCCTTCTTTCCTCCATTGTTAATTTCCTATGTCTTCCACTGTTGTTATCCAATGCATTTTGTGGCTTGGGAGAACAGGAGTTACAGTGATCCATTCAAATTTTGAGCCAGGAGTGCACAGACCATCTGGGCAATATGAAACCTTACAGTTTCATGTCTTTATGTCCCTCTCTTCCAGATCTGGATAGCTTGAATAGCTGCCTTCACCCTTAGGTGGTAAATATATTCATAAATTGTATAGGCCTTTCCAAATATACAACTTCTAGTACATCATCTCCTTCCAAAGAAATCTCCCCTCCTTGGTATTGTCCCATCAATACCATTCTAAGTAGTGTCCTGTTGCTATGTGACATTTACACAGTCACCAGTAATTGTAGTGTGCCTCTCCTAATTTTGCCCTATTGTAGCCACTGAGACTAAGTATGGTAGTGGAAAATAATCATAATGGGACTGGCGAGAAAGTGAGCACTGATGAGAATGCTGCTAGTGTTATAGGAGAGATAAAGCTCTTTTGCAATTTAAAAATGAACGGCTTGAGAATAGCCTAAGAAGCAGTAATCTGTGTATTTTGGGGTCCTGAGTGACAGGCTTAAAGGAAAGGATATCAAGACTTTCCTTGTTTCTTTATGTAATGAGGTATTGGATTTACCTAAGGAATTTAAACAAATGATTGATAAAGTATTTGGAATGCCCATAAAGATCTAAGGCAAATGGATAATTGATTTTGACAATATGCTGACAGTTATTATAATTTTTTTCTTGCACAATCCAAGGAGAATGTTTGTTTCTTTCTTGAAACACTGAAACAAAACAAAAAAGTCTTGTTTGCCAAGGTAACAGAATGTCAGGTTCCCTGGATGTTTGAAATGAACATCAGCATCAGGATGTACAGCTTAGAGCTTTTAAAGAAAGAACATATAGAAAATAGCACTACTCCTGTTTGTTCTTTCATGAACATTTCTGCAAATAACTTATACCTTTTGGCATCTCTTGGTATAACAAGGTACATAGGCATGTATCCTGGGTCTCAGTCAGGTTTCCACCTGATTAATTTCAAAACTCCTCTTGACTTCAGGATTGGGCCGTCAGCTTGTCTTTTGGTTGGCTCCTTGTCTTAATCAACATTGGGGCTGAGAAATTGTCATAGACACATCAAGCAGAGAAAGATTAGCAGATGACTATATGCTCTACCTATAGCAAATCAAGTAGTGAACATATGTATTATGCCAACTCTTGAGCAGAGTCCAAGCATCACCCCAGTGTTTCAAGTATAATTGAATATGTATTACCTTTGAGAATAACTATGAACTCTCTTATTCATGCTTCCAGGAGTGTAATGTTTTGTACAAAACACTAACATTTCAGCAATTTAACTCTGTGTTCTTCCATGGAGAGGAAAGATGTCCTTATGTCTGAGTTGCAGGACTGGGACTCAGAATATCTGGCTTCTATTCCCAGCTCTTCCACGTGCTTTCTGTGTGATGTCAGTCAATTCACTTAACGAATGTATGCCTCAGTTTCCCTACCTGTTAAATGGGACTAATAACATTTTGCTACCTATCATAGGTATCTTGTAAGGCTTATTTCATTAATGTTTTTTTATTAAGTTTTCAGCTGTTATGGTGATAAGCCCTATAAAAGTCTATAAATAAATAGATCTTTATTTAGTGTTATACTTTTTCCAACAAATTTGAGTTTAAAAGTGGGGGAGGGAATTCTGATGTTTGTAAACATGTTTTTAATTAACTTTGGGCCCGAGCTACAAAATTTGGATCCTTAAAGATTGGTGAAGTTTGGATCTGCTTCAAGCCCATCTCTATTTTTGTGTGCTCCTATGGAAATATGAAGGAAATGCAGCTGTTTCTAAAGGAATTTCAGATCTGGAAATTAGCCCAAATGCATGCAAATAAGAGAGACAGAAAATGGTTGAGTTATTGCAACTTTGGACATTGTTTTACTTCTGCTGTTCTCCTAATACTTAAGTATTTCTCAACAATCCCTATTTTTTTTAAGTGATGATCATAAAAAGAGCATGAACACGAGTAAACTTTAGTAGATGGAAACGTACGTTTTATTTATGAAGGTTTGTGACCACATACTTCTGATGCATGAGTCAATCTTTGATTTTCCTGTTTGGAACAGATTTAACAGTGTTAGACCCCCAATCCCGCGAAGACATTCACATGTTTAACTTTACACACTGTGAGTAGAGTGACCACCTGTCTCAAATTTGGTGGGACAGTCCCGAAATGCAGAGTTCAAGACCCGGTCCCAGGCTGAATGACTCCAGGACAGCATTTGTCCCGGATTCCCTGTGCCGCTGCTCCGTGCCTGCCCAAGGCTCGGGAGCAGCACCAGCCTCTTCCCAGTGGGAGGTAACTGATTTTATTTCTGCCCCTTTGCCAGACTCTGGGCTCAATCCTGCAAGGAGCTGAGTTCCCTCACCTGCCAGCAATCAATGGGAGGTAACAGCATTCAGCATCTTGCAGGATCGTGACTGGTCTCAGAGCAATCTCACTTCTCAGAGCCTCGCTGCATAGCATCCTTCAGTTTCAATTCTGTTAGCTGGAGTTAGAACTGCTCAGCTGTGGATCATAAATCTCGTATTGCTGACACGTTGGGGAAATTCTCCCGTAAACCTGGGATCTGAAACTGAAGATTGTGCTGAGCAGCAATGTAGCTAGAACTTGACTTTATCCCCAACTGGAAGAGTCCTGACATTGTTTCATCTTGCAGAGCTTCTCCTTTAGCTCAAGTGCTTTGGAGCAGGAGGATCTGAGATCTATCCCTGCTATTGCCATGAAGTGCTGCTTGGCCATAGATCTATTATGCTCTCTTTAATGCACCCATTATCTATGTACTGTGTGTACACATGTAGTGTGTGTATATATATATAGAGAGAGAGAATCATTCTATTAGCATAAAATATACAGGGATATATTCCATTTTTATGAAAGATATCATTCAGGTTGCCTGTGACCCTGGCTGTAGAACTCCTTCCAGAAGAGATCAGACAGAAGCCAAGCCTGGCAGAGTTCAGATCAAAGCATGTCTCACACACGTCCACTTAAAGAAAGAAGGAGAAAAGGAAGGAAAAATTATACCCATACAAAGTCACATTCCTTTCCCCCTGAGAAATGGAAAGAAAATGCCTTTTTCTCTGGGCTTTTGTGCTCTTGATTTTGTGCTGTGTTTAGTTGCCACAGTGATAGATGCCACACATAAAAATCTAACCTAGCGAGATAAAAGGGCTTTAGGCAGAGGCCGGACAAGCAGTTGTTTCCAGTTTCATTGTGGCTCCAACCTTGCACAGCAATTTCCATGCTCTCAATTTAAAACCATCTATGCACATAACTCATTCACAATCCCAAGGGTTAGACCTCCCTCCATGAAGCACATGCACGGGCAGATAATCCAGCTCAGGTTACCTCTGCGTACCTGGCAGCACGCTACTGTGCAATGACCAAATATCAGAAGAGTTTGAGGTTAATTAGGATCAGATTAATCCATGCTGACTGCCTGTCTCTGTGTAAATAGGGCACTAGAGGTTAGAAAGTATTAAGTACCTTAAATGTCTACTTGCATAATGTAAAACGCTATTGGAGATGCAGATTATGTGGTTAGAAGCATTGGTGAAAAATCTTTCTTTTTAAAGTTAATCTTATCATTACAAAGCAAGAAAATCAATTTTAATATTCCCATGTAGAAACTTGTAATAATTATTTGAGTATGGATAACCATGCCTTGACACCATCCAGTGTATTGGGGACATCTGCAAAGAATGTTCTCAGTAAAGATTCTGAAATTACCCTGGGCTTGTTAAACTATATATCAATGTCTAAATTATTCTATTATTATTGCAACGAATACCTTACTAAGAAGCTTCATCTAGGCTATTCTTGTCCTAATTTTCCATTATGATGGTTCCTATTTACCATACAAATAAAACAATGTCATAATCAGATAGCTTAGTATATACAATCAGTCTCTGGTACTGCCTGTGGAATGGGATGGTAATTTCTATATACATACCTTTGTTTAAAAACTAAGATGTAGGTCACTATATAACCAAGCTCATTAAAAAGCTGCAATGATTGTTTCTTGTTTGCATATTTTCTTTTAGAGAATAGTTTTATACATACGTATGTGCAAATTCTGTAACAAGTCCCTAATGATAAAAGGTATATTTTACTTATGTGTTGATATGTAATTCTTTAGTGGATAT
Organism: Chelydra serpentina; assembly: GCA_037349315.1. Classification (NCBI taxonomy): domain Eukaryota; kingdom Metazoa; phylum Chordata; order Testudines; family Chelydridae; genus Chelydra; species Chelydra serpentina. Next base: position 55,023,855 of record JBAIAC010000004.1, on the reverse strand, counting down.
AGCAAGTTAAGGATAGTACAGAACTTGTATTTTCCTTTTGATTTAAAATATAACAACAATTTTTAAATTTGAAGAGATTTTGCAATTGATTAAACAAGCTAAATAGTAATATAAAACTTTGAAAAACTATATAGAATTTTAGATATAAGAAAACTCTGATTCTCATGAAAAATTTTGAACAGTTAGAAACATCTCTGCCAATACCGTTATATTGTACATCTTATCTTCTTTTTTTATTCCTAATACAATTATATAATTATTAGGGACATTTATATAATAACAGGATATTAGTTCCTTAGGAGTTCGTCTCCTCTTGAGGCTTATTCCGCATTTAAAATCGTAATCTTCTTTTTGTGACATCACTTTGGTCACTGTGGCAGTGACTGTGATGTCACCAACAAAGGATTATGACTTCAAGTGGGGTCTAAGCTGCAGGAACAGATCAGCTCCTAAAGACCCTGCTTTGACGTAAACTGACCTAGTAATAAAAGAAGAAAGAAGAGCCTTGCCCACCCTCTCCCCTAAACTGCACAAAATATGACACCAGCAGGATTGTTATTAAATAGACCATTATTCAAAGCTTTTCCATGAGGTGTCAGCTGATCCTTAAAGGCCCCCTTTACTGCTTCCACTGAAAACAATGAACATTTTGCCATTGACTTCACTGGCAGCAGGACTGGGTCATAAGCAGCGATTAAGAGTGGAGATGCAAACTTGTCCCCAAGGGCTGTGTGGCTCAAGGGTTTGGGCTTTAGGATGATGGGTGCTGTATAGGAACCTGCATAGGGAAGAGATGAGAAAGCCATGAAAATGGCTGCCATTTGGTGACTTTATGACTCAGATCTGAATTGTCCTGGAGTTTAAGGGTGTTTGGGCCCCCTTCTATTCAATTATATAACTTTGTTAAGTTTTTGTAGAGATTTTATTTTCCTGCAAAGGTTTGCTCGTACCAAAATATATTCATTTTTTGTCTCTGTCCAGCCCAATCTTACATTACAAGCAAGGCTTATGGGTCAATACTATAGTATTTGGTAATACAACACAGCACCCTCGGGGCCAGATTGTAGCTTTTAAACTACAGCCCACACTGGAGGGGATACAGAAGAATGACAAGCAAGCACTGCTGTGCAGTGTTTACTTTGCTATTCTCTCTACACACCCCACTCCACCACACACTACACTGTGCATCTGTTCAACTCTGATTCTACTGTACAGTTTCTGAAACTGCCATTTCCAGTACCAATCATCCTGTATAAATGTGTTACTTCCAAACATGTCAGAAAATTGGCACCATCCATTTTTCTGTTTTATTCTCTAGGCTGGATTGATGTATGGTGACGGATTCTGTTTCCATTGCATTTTCCCACTTCATTCACTCTGGAAGTTCATATCTCAGTTTCTCCTCTACTATACGGCACTCATCTTCTTAGCCAAATCCTCCTTCTACAAGGCTGTACATAAAGTGTGGGGTCAAGCATAGCAAAAAACAGTCATGGTGCTGTTACAGTTTTATTTATTTAGTGCTTTAAATTAACAACGTACACACTAATATCCATCCACCCGCATGTTTGATTAGGAAATGAGACATATAGGTGAAAATATGGAATAAATATTAGAGGTGAGCGTACCAGTTCAGATAAAATAAGAATGGGATTGGATCGTCTGTCAGAACACAACTGAAACATTTTTTAAGATTAAAAAAATATTTTAAAACAATGTTTCGGCACCTCTGTGGTTCTAGGTTTGAGTAGGAACTGGAAGTATCACCAAAAAAATTAGGAAGGCTATTCCAGTGCTAATCAGATGCATTAATCACATGGGGCAGTCTGCTGACGTGAGATTTCATCCCAAGTTTAGGGTGGTCTACTGAAGAAGTGCTGATATGGTCATTTAGATAAGCACTCAGACTTCAGAAGGAGTCTCTGAGCTAAAACGGATGTCTGAAGGTTTTGAGATTCACCTGTAAGCAATAAAGAGCATCTAAACTGCTCGGTCCATATGTTCTTCTGGGAGAACAATGTGCTGCCACAGGTAGACCCCAATTTTATGGTTCCTGTTTATTGGGTTCAGACACTATTGTCCTCCATACCTATTGCACATCACAGTGACTCTCTTCCCATGGATGTATTTCGCATGTGCAGACGAACACCAAAATGGTGGATCTGCAAAGAGGGAAATGGCACTTGACAAACTAGGAAGTTGAGCCACCTCTGAACCGGAGCAGACAATTGGAATGTTTCAGTAATGAGACGGGAGATTTTTGTCATGGGCAAAACTTTACTCTAATAAAGGGTCCCATGGTATCTTCAGAGTCCACAGAGACAAGACAAGCCTTCAGTTTTCAAGATCTCCATAACACACTGCATGGAAGAAAAATATCCAAGTAGTCTTCTCTGAGACCCTTCCTGTACCACAAGCAAAGGAAGACAGGAGACAGAAGATTCTGTAAGTTAATCACTGGCTCGGTAAGTGGTGCAGGGCTTTGGGTTTGTGGAACTTTCGTCCACCTTCTATGGGGAGAGGGGGCTGTATACTCTCCATAGCCTCCACGTCAGTAGAAGGGGACAGGCTGACTAGAGAAGTCAGGAGGGGGTTATACTAGCAGCAAAAGGGGAGGGTAAAAAGAGGGAAGATATGACCTAACAGATAAAGAGAAATTTATCCCAAATCTAAATTTTACTGGTATCTTAGGTACAAGTGATCATGACTTGATCACATTTATAATGTACAAGCAGAATAAAGTCAGACCAGTAATATAAATAGTTGGTGCTTTAATAGAGTCAATTTCACAAAACTGAAAACAATTTATGAACCAGATTAGCTGTGAGGAAGAATTTATTCAGCAAAATATGAATGATAATTGGGAATCACTTAAGAACACCTTACTAGATGCCCAAAAAGACACAATCCCACAACTGGGGAAGAAAGCTGTGCTGGTTAAAAAAAAACCCAATATGCTTTAGAGGAGACATGAAGGCAGCTGTAAAAAATTAAAAAATAATATAAAACAAATGGAAGAAAGGGGAAGTTGATAGTAATGAATGTAAATCAGAAGTTAGGAATTGTAGAAAATTGATAAAAGAAGCCAAGGTACACAAGGAAACCTCTATGGTCAGTAGAGATAAAGACAATAACAAGGAGTTTTTAAAATATATTAGGAACAAAAAGAATCCTGACAAGGTATTGGTGCATTGTTAGATGGAAATGGTAGACTTATCAATGATAATGTAGAAAAGGCATAAGTGTTCAATAAATATTTCTGTTCTTTTTTAGGGGTGGGGGTGTGACAACAGATGCAGTAGTCTCATCATATGGTGATAATAACATTATTTCTATTCCACTTCTATCTCTGAGGATGTTACACAGAAACTACTAAATGTAGACATTTTTAAATCAGCAAGTCCAGATAACTTGCATCCAGGCGTTTTAAAAGAGATGGCTGAGGAGCTCACTACACTGTTAATGTTGATTCAATAAGTCTTGGAGCACTGGGGAAGTTCCAGAAGACTGGAAGAAAGCTAATGTTGTGCCAATTTTTTTAAAATGTAAATGGGATGATCCAGATAATTATAGATCTGTTAGCCTGAGATCAATCCGCGCAAGATAATGGAGCAGCTGATATAGGGCTCGATTAATTAAGAGCTAAAGGAGGGTAATGTAATTAATGAAAATCAACATGAATTTATGGAAAATGGATCTTGCTAAACTAACTTGATTTTTTTAATGAGGTTATAAGTTTGGTTGATAAAGGTAATAGCATTGATGTAATATACTTAGACTTCTATAAGGCAAATGACTTGGTACCGTACAACATTTTGATTAAAAAACTAGAATTATATAAAATTAACATGGCACACATCAACTCGATTAAAAACAGGCTAACTGATAGGTCTCAAAATGTGACTGTAAACAGGGACTGTAAACAGGGAATCATCATTCCAGTGGGGTCCCTCAGGGATCGGTTCTTCGCCCTATGCTAATAACATCTTTATCAATGACCTGGAACAAAACATAAAATTATTACTGACAAAGTTTGCAGATGACACAAAAATGCGGGGGAATGGTAACTAATGAAGAGGACAGGTCACTGATTCAGAGCAATCTAGATCGCTTGGTAAACAGGGTGCAAGCAAACAATATGCATTTTAATACAGCTAAATGTAAGTGCATACATTTGGAAACAAAGAATATAGGCCATACTGACAGGATAGGGGACTCCATCATGGGAAGCAGTGACTCTGAAAGAGAGAGAGAGAGAGAGAGAGATCAGCTGAATGTGAGTATCCAGTGTGATGCTGTGGCCAAAAAAGCTAATGCGATCCTGGGATGCATAAACAGGGAATTCTCAGGGAGGTGTAGAGAGGTTATTTTACCTCTGTATTTGGCACTGGTGTGACAACTGCTGGAATAGCGTATCCAGTTCTGGTGCCCACAATTCAAGAAGGATTTTGATAAATTTGGAGAAGGTTCAGAGAAGAGCCCTGAGAATGATTAAAGGATTAGAAAACAGTAACTTATAGTGACTGATTCAAGGAACTCAATCTATTTGTCTTAACAAAGAAAAGATTAAGGGTTACATTACAGTATATAAGTACCTACATAGGGAACAAATATTTAATAATGGGCTGTTCAATCTATCAGAGAAAGCTATAATATAGCCCACTGGCTGGAAGTTGAAGCTAGAAAAAATCAGACTAGAAATACGGTGTAAATTTTTAATAGTGAGAGTAATTAACCATTGGAACAATTTACCAACTGTAGTGGTGGATTTTCCATCACTGACCATTTTTAAATCAAGATTGAATGTTTTTCTAGAAGATCTGTTCTAGAAATTATTTTGGGGAAGTTCTGTTGCCTGTGCTATGCAGAAGATCAAACTAGATGATCACAGTGGTTCTTTCTGGCCTTACAATCTACACATATATGAAGGTCAATTTATACACCAAGGAAGAATGAAGAGCTGAGATGATCCTTCTATAAGTCACACTTACTGTACCTTCCCAACAGAGACCACTAGGCCATCTTCACCTATGAGGCAGGGATAGGAGAACTAATTCAATTAAAATAAGGACATACTGAACTTTCACTCTTCCCTGGATCTAGACGTTTTTAAATTCAAATAAGTTTGACCAACTCAAACGTCTCCCCATGCTTGAGATTCTTGCCTCTTTTTGAATTCTGCCTATTACAGAGTGTGTGAAAACTCTCCTTCATTTTAAGGTTTGACCAATTTCTGGGTCCTATTCAGAGGACAGTTGTGCCCAAGGAAACTCAATTTTATATCACTTAATCGGAAAAATGTAGGGAGATTAGTCTCACTTAAATGAACCAGGCATTCATCCATCTTATTTATAATCAGTAAGATGCTGTTCTGTACACCAGAGAAGTTGATCAAATGCACAAGAAGATTGGGAAGTATGAAAGCCATAAGAGACTCTTCTCCAATCATCAATATGATACTCTGGCCTAAGCGTCTTCTTTGCTGGTACCAGAAAGGTTACCAATTAATGCCAATTGTGATAGGTTTTGTGGTGTGTCTTGGTGTTGTGATGTGTCTCGGTTTTGTGGTGTGTCTCTATCAACAATAGTGTCCTTACAGGACATCGACTTGTCATCTGCTGGCAACGCAATGGAGAAAAACTGATGACCTGATAGTGAAAGACTCTGCAGTCTATTACCAGTCCCTTAAGCCTTCCATCAGCAGTTTTTTGTCTGACTCTTCCCTATACCGAGTCTTGTTTTCTCTGGTATTTTTCTATTCACAAATTCCCCAGATTTCTTCTCTGTCTGCAGGTGGTGATGGTGGAGAGAGTGGTGCATCAGGGTACTGCCTTTTACCTCCCCACTCCTTCCCAGGCCCTGTGTCACAGTGATCTTACCCGTCCAATGAAGAGAGATGGACTTAGCTCCCTCCAAAGCCTTTCAGTGCTGCTCCAGGAGGTGGCCAGATTTGTTCCCTGGGGAATGCTATAACACAATGCATGCTCTCACCTCCAGGGACTTAGCACAGAACCACAGACACCAGACACAGATGGCCCCTATTAGATCATTCTGTCCAGCCCCATAACAATGCAGGACTGTTCCAGCCTACTTGCCATGTTTTGTCCAAGCTACTCCTAAGAGTTCCAAATGTTGGAGCGATGCTTGGGAGACTATTCCACAGTCTAATGTATCTCAGCATCAGGAAGTATTTCCTGATAGTCAGGCTTATTTTTTTCCTTTCTACAGTTCAGTGCATTACCCCTTCCTTGTATCCCACTGTCCTGCACAAAATAATTCCTCCCTCCTCAGTATCTTCTCCATAATTTAACAATAATAATTGCCAACTAATTTCCATAATACCTTGGGATGCACATCCAGATTAACTGATGTCTTTACGTTCTTATATCCCTAGTATTTCCCTATCTGCTCCTTAGCAATAGTTATTTATAGGCTCTATCCAAATTGTCCAAATATCTTTACTGTATTTTTCTTGTATTTTTTGGGTTGTCCCTCATTTCATCCCTCTCCTCAATCACTAATAAACGTACTCTCCACTCCACACACACCCCACCATTACATTTATAAAAGCTCATCTTATTTCCCATAATTACTGGGACTGGCTTCATTTTCTTGATGCCACTATCTTTCCCTGCAAGTCTGAGTCCTCCAGTTTGGTAGCTTCCCCACCTTTTCAATACTAACATAGGGTTTTAGAAAATCGCAGATGTCTCAGCACCACATGTGATACCACATCAGCCAGTATGATTTTTTCCTTCTATTCTTCTTTTCCAGAGAACTTGTAGTCGGTTGTACCTTAATCATAACAGGCCTGATTGTCCACTGCCACACATCTTCCGTAGCTATTTAGCCTTGTGCAACATGGGTGTAAAACACTACCATACCAGAATAGTAGCATTTGTCACCAATTTTGCAAAGGTGTAAATGAATAGACAAGGTGCAAGGCAGTCCAGAATCAGGCCCAGTGTCTTTTACCATTCCCCAACTGGTGGATTTTAATACCTTCTTTGATTGCACCTTACTCATTGCTTCCACAGTGCCCACAGCCCAAGCCTAGTGTTAGGTAAAGTCCTGCACTTTAGCCTTTCAGGGTATGTCTACACTGGAATAAAGGTCAGTTGACTCAGGTTCATGGGGCTCAGGCTGCAGGGCTAAAAATTGCTGTGTAGACATTTGGGCTCGGGCCAGCCACGGGTGTTTAATTGCTGTGTAGACATACTCTAAGATTGATCCTCCACAATATGGTATTGCAGAGCCACAGTCCACCAGGTTTCTTGTGATTCCCATCCAGGTGTATGTATTCTAATGATAGCAGCATCAACGTATTAGGTGGGTTCTGGCTCGAGAAAGTTGACATCAGAATTTGGTGGTATATCACTTATCTGCTGTGTATAGGCAGCTTGTGTCAGTCAGTTCTGAATGATATTTAATGTGGGAATTTATGTCACTACAGCAGGTGATGGTAAATATTATATTGTGCCTGTCAATTCTTAGCGATAGATTGGCTATGAAAGGAATGGGCACAAAAAGGTTGTTAATATTTTATAAGTGAAATAAAATATCCTCAGCATTTCCTACCCCTTTCCCTCAGCCTTAATGTGCAAAGAGTCTGCTAGGTCAGGGCATGGATGCACTGTAGAGCCTTTAACCTCTCAGGGTACATCTACATGGGGATAAAGGCCCACAGCATAGCCCTTGCTGGCCCGGGTCAGCTGACTTGGGCTCACAGGACTTGGGCTCAGGGCCGAAACATTACTGTGTAGATGCTTGGGCTCGGAGCCCGAGCTCTGGGGCCCTCCACCCTTTCAGGGTCCAAGAGCACAGGCTCCAGCCTGAGCCCAAATGTCTACACAGCAATTTTTCAGCCCCGGAGCCCAAGCCCTGTGAGCCTAAGTCAGCTGACCCGGGCCAGCCACGGGTTTTTTATTCCCGTGTAGACATACCCCCGGTCACCAATCCAAATCCAGACGTATAGTAGTTAGAGGGCCAAGAATTAAGGCCCTCATTCAGCAAAGCATTTAAGCAGGTGCTTAACTTTAAGCATGGGAATAATATCATTGAAATCAATAGGACAACTCATGTGTTTAGAATTAGGCATGTTCTTAATGCTTAGCGAAACTGGAGCTTAACTGACCATGAATACCCATCCTCTTGCCCTTCTTTACTGTCCCACTCTGAAACTGAGTACTTCAAACTGTCAAGCCAGCACCTTCCCCTAGCACTAAATTCACCTTCATTTTAAAAAGAACAAAAAGAGTGGAGTAGCATGACAGGTGAGAACAATGAGGAGAGATGCAGGCTATGTCTACACTTGAAATACTACAGTTGCAGTTCTCCTTTGCTGTAGGTAATCTACATAGACAGAAGAATTCTTCCATCTACCTAGCGCGGTCTGCACCAAGGCTTAGGTCAGTTTAACTATGACTCTTAGCCCTGCTCTACACTACGGCGGGGGGAGAAGGGGGCGATCGACCTAAAATACACAACTTCAGCTACGGGAATAGCGTAGGTATTCTTAGGTCGACTTACCTCAGCGTCTTCACGGCACGGGGTCAACTGCCGCCGCTCCCCCAACAACTCCGCTTGCGCCTCTCGTGGCACTGGAGTTCCGGAGTCAACGGGAGAGCACTCAGGGATCAATTTATCACATCTAGACTGGCCACGATAAATCGACCCCTGATAGATCGATCGCTACCCGCTGATCCGGTGGGTAGTGTAGACATACCCTTAGGGGTGTGGATTTTTCACACTCCTGAGAAATGTATCAATGCCAATGTAATTTTTCAGTGTAGACCAGCCTTTAGTCTGATTTCCAGTTTGGGCACTAGTTCAATTTACCCTTCAGTCCTTACCTGATAAGAAGAAAACAATTACAGATGAATGTAATAATATGCATCTAATTATTGCATTAATTTAGCTGCTGTGCTCAGAATTGTTTGATCTTTACATATTTTTTCCTGGAGATTTGGTGGATTTTTGGTCACAAATAAAAGGGAATTTTATGTTACAGTGTCATGTAGTTTAGAATTCATTTATTGTCCCGAGTAATTTTTATTTTTCTTTCTACAAATTATAGACCCAAATCCTGCTTGCCCTAGGTAAGATATCTCTTTGCTTTCTATGCATGAATGATATGAGCAGGATCTGGCCCTGTCATACTTGGAAAGCTGTGAAAGCTTGAAATTGTGTTTAAAATGAGTAATTGTCGGTACTGTACTTCTGGTTAATTCAAAGCTAGTTTAATCACTTCTAACTCTCTTCTCGGGAAGGAAAACCATAAAGAGTAGATGAAACCCTTAAAAGTTTGGAATGATGCTAAAAAATATCATGGTCAACAAAGACCTTTAATTGCATGGGATTTCTGAATAATGTTTCAAAGTGAAAAAGTAACTATGTGCCTGGTACACAAAGAACTATGTCTCCTTCCCTTTGTGACAGAGGAATCAATGTAATTCATAAAAAGGGGAGGGGGAAAGATGAGAGATAGGAGATGCCTTGCTTAGCACAAGCAGGTCACAAGTCCCTTGAAAGGAAGTTGCTGACTGTATCTCCATATGTACAGTAAAAACTGTGTTATCCGGCACTTTACCAACCGGAAAGCTCTAGAAACCAGAATTTCTGATATCTCCCAATACAAATCTTCAATAGGGTTGCCAGGCTCCCTACCTGGCTCCATGTTGCTCCCCAGAAGCAGCAACATCTCCCTGCTGCTCCTAGGCAGAGGAACGGCCACGGGGGCTCCGTGCGCTGCCCCTGCCCTGCCCCAAGCGCTGGCTCCGCAACTCCCATTGGCTGGGAATCGCCTGGCTGCAGCTCCGCCTAGGAGCAGCAGGGACATGTTGCCGCTTGCAGTGAGCGCTGCCTGGATCCAGCACCCTGCACCTCCTCCCGCGCCTTAACCCCCTGCCCCAAGCCCCCTCCCGCACCCAAACTCCCTCCCAGAGCCCGCGCCCTGTAACGCTCCCACATCCTAGCCCTGAGCCCCCTCTGCATTCAAACTCCCTCCCTCCATTGCTAAGTATAACTCTTATTTAACTGGAATTTTTGACTAACCAGCACCCCCCATTCCTCCCAACATGCCAGATAACAAAGCTTTTCCTGTACCTTTTTGTTCCTTGCCTTGGATTTGCTGATCAATGACATGCCTCTTTGCCTGGCTCTATCTAGAGCCTGTAGCCTACAGGAATTTGGACAGAGTGGTACAGACATCGCCGATAGAGACTGCGATCACTGACTATTCCTTTAAATGCAGTCTCATGACTTAGACCTTACTCCACCACATATTAAAGAAGGGGACAGAAGTACATACAGAGCTCCAGCTCAGCCACACAGGACACAGCAAGGCAATTAAATACAGCTAACTGTGAGTAAACGTAAAGAGTTAGAGGTGCTCTCTAGAGCAAAGGGCACAGAAAGAGATTTGTGTGAAATCCTAAACTGAAACCAGAGTAACTTTTTAAAAAATACACATTTGCATAAAATATTCAGAATCTAAAATGGTGTGTAGAAAACTATTGTCTCATTTCAGCAATTTGGAGGGTTGATTTATTTATTGCTTTTTAGGAAACATTCTAAATAGTTTTAATCTCATACTACCTCAGACCTGATTAAAAAGATGATTTCCCCCTCATAAAAATCCAAAGTGGTGACTCTGTCAGCAACCACAGAGGTTTTTTGCAAATACAACCCCATTTGCAGTGGAGGTATTCTATGATGGTAGTTCGGAGGGATGCCTTGGCTGCAGATTTTTGCACACTAAGGCCAAAATTCTCAAGCCTGGTGCTCAGTACCACCGCTCCTAATGGAAGTCAGCGGGTGCTATGAATGTCCAGCACCTTTGAAAATTGATCACTTTTATTTCAGTACCTAACTTTGGATGTAGCAGCCGATGGATACAGAGCCTGTAAGCACTCAAGGGTCAAAACTGTAGCTTAATATTTATTAAGGAATCAAAATCAGAATTGAACAGGTAGTTAATATGCTGGACAGCTGCTTTTTACTCAATGAAGTATGAATAATTTTTTGTGGGTGCATATCTGGCTCACGTGTATTGTAATGATCAACCATCAAATGAGAGTTGCTATACTGGCTGTGGTCTTGAGGAAGACTGGACATTGTTAGCTGGTGAAAGCACATCAGTGTCCCAAGATATTTTCCTTTTGCCTGACACCAATTGGACTGTACCTTGGTAGATTTTTAACCAGTATTTATTTCCATGGTAAGTCTCAGCTTAATGAGCATGTAAAGCAATAGTTCACGTTATCCGTCCCTATCATTTTCTGACTGTTTGCATTGTTAATTACAGGTGTAATTATCTGTGGGAGATATTCCATAGTGTGCCTTCATGTTGCCCCTCGTCTTCACTGTGCTTATTCTGTACTCTTGCTTCTTAACCAATGGAAGCTGTGACCTCCATGATGAGCTAAAGGAGTTGAAAACTGAATTTGACATCAATCTCTACCAGCGATTGGCAGAACCAGAGAACAGAACTAACTTGATAGTTGCACCAGCAAGTGTGTCCATTTCATTGGGGCTACTGCAGTTTGGAGCTCAAGGAAACACCTTTATGCAGCTGGAAAATGCTCTTGGATACAACATCCACGGTAATGTGCACTTTGACAAATTATTTTTTAGCAATAACTGCTTTGCATTATATCATAAATTCACACCACAGCTTCCTTGACTAAGGAGAAAGCAATTGCACAATCAAGCTAAGCTTCTTTCTAATTAACAAGACCTGTAAGAGTTCATACTACATTGTTTATTTCCATATTTGATTGAACTGTAGAAACTGCTTAACCAGCTGATATGTATGTATTTTTCCTACTTCTTTCTGAGCAGTGCTCACTCTTTCTACTACACTCTAAAACAACCACATTAAAAAAATTAAACTCTGGAAGGAACATGTAACTCCAGCTAAACTAATGTTGGATTCTCAGGATTTTCTTTCCATTTTAACCAAAGATTAATCCTACCACCTTTCATAATATATCCATGGCTATATTTCATGATCTGCACACTGGTTATAGAAAACAGATGACTGTCTCACCTTCAAAATTTGTAGCTTATACATACTGTGCCAGCTTTAGAGATATCAGTATTCTTAAGCATGACATTTATTTTCATCACATGAAGGCAAGAGTTAAAAGGTATAGAGATTGCTATGTTGTGTTCTGTAACCTTACTGTAAAACATTGGTATTCACAAATAACCATTCCAGCTAAATCCAGCTATTATATACAGATTATAAAATCTATATGTACTATATATTTTCTCTGCCTCTCACACACAGTATCTACAGCACAAATACCCTATCAAACAAAGGTATTAGTTGCAATGATGCCATTTTCCGTAATTCAATAAAGTCATTTTTAACCAATACTCATTTATGTAAGCATTATACCTTGCTGTTTACCATACAACTTGCCTCTTAGGGCAGTGGCGTAGCCAGGTTTAGAGCACAGGGGGAGCGGCGGCGCTATAAAAAGGCACCTCCCCGCTCCCCCTGTACTCACCCAGCGGCGCTTTAAAGGGCCTGGGGCTCCAGCCGCTGCGGAGCCCCAAAGCCTTTTAAATCTCTGCCCGAGCCCGGCTCTGGCAGTGGGGCTGTGGGGGGGGGGGGCGCTTTAAAGGGCCAGTGGCTCCCGCAGCTGGGCTCGGGCGGCGCCTTAGCGCCGCTTTTCCTCACAGGGGGAGTGGCCGCTCCCCCTGCTCCCCCCCGGCTACGCTACTGTCTTAGGGACTTAATTATTGAGAGAGCTTTAGAAAATGGACTAGATAATGAAATTAAGGCAATAGTCCCATCCATATAAAAAGTGACAAATAGCACTGACGAGGTTTTCCACTGATTGGTGAAACCTATAACTTGTTTCAATGCTTTTCTTCCTTCCTTCCATGCTGTGGATAATATTAACAAAACGGAATATCCCTGAGAAAAGGCTGGCATTTTCTCACCGTTTTAGTTGTACACACAACAAACCACATAGGTTTCTGACTTCAGGTAAACGTACTTGTGTTTAATGTGAAAATAAATCAAAATGGCAACTATGACCAATCTGCAGCAACAATGAACTTCAAGAAAGAAAGAAAGAAAGAAAGAAAGAAAGAAAGAAAACCTGTTTCCCCAAATGGCATGTTTGGCTAGATGCAGCAGAAATAGCTCAAATAAACGTTTTCCTTGAGATGAGTAAAAACAACTCACTGACATACATAGCAGATAGAAAATGGCATTCCTCTATTATACTTTGGTGCTAACATTTTTGTAACTCTGCCTTTAACAATAATGAGGGATGTGGTACAAAAATGCACCAATCTGGCAAAAACTACACTGATAGCCATCAGTATCCATGGAAAGTTCAATCACCCTTTAGGGAGAATCAGCTTTCCCTGGCTTTAATAACCTCTTTTAATGTTCTGCAGCTTTCCTAATATCTGCTCTAGCACAGGCTGTTTGAGCAAAATAATGTCTAAAGATTTGTCTGTCTGAATAATAAATATCAAATAAAGTATCTGAAAGCAGTTTTGAACTAGCCTACAAGTAACAATTCAGAACTTTGGTTAGCTAAGATTGTTGGTGTTACTAAGGTTACAAGCTGAGGATACTGCATCTCATATAACATCTGCTTCTTATTTTACCATCTTTGAGTTCTTACATCCATATAGGAGCTTGCCAAACACTAGCATACTAATGCAAAACACATGAGAAAGGCACTTTACACCTAAAAAATATCTGAATCTTCTTGACATCAGTTCAAGGAGTTCAATATTTTCCCCTTAAAGAATAACAGAGCTAAGTTTTAACACTAAGCTGTATTAGTCTTCATGCAGGCTATTAAAGGGACACCATTAGGTTAAAAGTCATGGACTGGATTCTCAGGTGGTGTAAACTGGCCAATTTGGAATCTGAGAATCTGGCCCTAATACACTTAAAATGTCCGAACTGAGAGGCAGAAAGATCCTGTTCATAGGACATAGGTTTGGCAATCAGAAGAATTAGGTTCTATTCCTGATTCTGCTACTAACTTGTTGTGTGATTTGTGGCAAGTCACTTCAGCTCGCTATGCTTGTGTTTCTCCTTCCCACCCTTTGTCTTGTCCAATTACAGTGAAGCTCTTTGGGACAGGAATTGCTTATTATGTGTTTGTAGTAGTGCCTAGTACAATGGGGCCCTTATTTCCATTGGGTCTCTAGGCACTGCTATAACACAATGAAATAATAGTAATAATAAGAAACACCACCTCTGATTATTAAAACAGGAAGAATATTTTGAAAAATCTACTTTGCTTTTCCCCATTTATCCTGTTTGTTTCCTGTCTGGATTTCTCCCCCTTTGAAAAGTGGTAAAGAAGCTAGTAATGTTCATTTTTGTTTGTAGTTAATTCAAGCCAATCGCCGTCCCAGGTTCTCCTGCACTAGCAAAGTGCTGCTGTGTTTAAGTTGCAAACACTTCAGGGGGGTGTTAATCCATTTACAAAATAAAAACCTGTTTCAATTAGAATTTGTTAACTGAGAATTTCATTGACACATTTTTAGTGGTTTTAGATTCTGTAAAAATAAATTTAAGCAAAATCTCTGTATAAAGTCAAATTGGACGTGCCAGTGTCCTGTTGAGTGTATTTTAGGTTTATGCAAGTTGATTTTGTGTGTTAAGCCCAAGGGGGATCTTGTCTTCCAGGACCTCTCCTTTTCTTTATACGGGGTAAGCTGGGTATCACCACTTCTGCAGCAGCCTTCTCCTCTACCCCTGACTCCACAGAGGACACTCCACAGGGTCTTGGACTGTTATATGGGGCAGGAGAAGGTTGGGAACAACATTGCCCTCCCTTAACTCCATGGAGAAATCAGTGCAGCCCAGGGCCCCATCCATGCTGCAGTGGACACCCTCCCCCTTTCAGAAGGGATTCTGGAAACAGCTGCTGGCAGAGGAAGTGTTAGCACCACGTCTCCATTTGAGGGGAGAGCAGGAAGTCCCGGAGCCAATGTAGAGGCAAAAGGCCTTCTTCAATGACAGTGCTGTGCTTCCAGCACAGTCCCAAAATCTGAGATTTAAGGGCATCAAGCATGTGTGTGCGTCCCCACAACAGAATGATTTAGGGAAAATTCCAGAAGGGGAAGCTACAGATTTTTCCCTCCCCCAGCATTCCTCGTACAGATCAAACGAAGCTTAGTGGATTGTATTTTAATGCTACGAATAACACCCTAGTTCTTATATGGTGCTTTTAGATTAATTTAGATGCAAAGCATTGTTGTATTTTAAGACTTCAAAAACTTTATGGTGACCAAACCAAAACCATATAAAAGAAAGGTTGCTTATTGATAACTGTTGTTCTTCGAGAGTTGCCTCTATGCCTTCACGTTTCATCATAGAATATCAGGGTTGGAAGGGACCTTAGGAGGTCATCTAGTCCAACCCCCTGCTCAAAGCAGGACCAATCCTCAATTTTTGCCCCAGATCCCTAAATGGCCCCCTCAAGGATTGAACTCACAACCCTGGGTTTAGCAAGCCAATGCTCACACCACTGAGCTACCATATTTATGGTACCTCGTGCCTCTAGTAGCAAGCTCCAGAACTATACAATAAAGCCATGTCCACTGGTGGCGCAGTAGCACACTCCTATTAGAATGACATCATCAGCTCCATCTATAAAAAGGAAGCGTACCTCCCTGACAACCTTAGTTCCTTCTCCCTAGCCTGCGGAGTCCTGAAATACAAAGAACACTGAGACAAAGGGGAGGGTGGGTTAGTAGTGTGACTGCAAAGAGGCAACTCTTATAAAACAGCAGTTACTAACTTTCTTCTTTGAGAGCCTCTGTGAATTCCCACGAATGGGAGTTTAGCGAGTGGTGCCACCATCAGAGGACAGCGGGCAAGGGGTTCTAGGAAAAAGCAGACTGCAGCACCACCTTACCACACAAGCATTGCCGCGCGATACCAAGTCCAACGAATAGCGCTTAGTGAAAGTGTGTCAGAACTACCTGTAGCTGCTTTGTAAATCCCTACAATAGGAACCTAGCTCAGAAAAGCTACAGAGGCAACTGTGGCTCTAATAGAGTGTGTCTTTAAGCCAAGAGTTACTGGTTTTCTGGTGAAGAAGTAACAACATCCAATACTTCTCTTAATCAAGTGGGAAAGAGCTTGTTACTAATAGGCTCCCCCTTATACTTCTCCCCATAGGCAACAATAATCTGTTTGATCTTCCAAAGGGCTTAGTCCCACCCAGGTAATAGTAGAGACAGATGCAAAAAGAGACTTGTGCTGTTAAGTATAAACATCTTTTGGCATCTAAGTATAAATAGGACTCCCCTGGGTGAGCATGGTTTTTCCACCTGTCTGGGGAAGAATATGAGGAGGGAAATATACTGCGACAGATGAAAATCTGAGAACACCTCAGGCATAAAGCTGAGGCAAGGTCTCAAAATGACCACTTTTGGTCTACTACTGTGTAGAGTGGAGGCCATCAAGGTACTGGGCTTGCTAACCCTCCTAGCAGAGGTAATGGCTTTGAAAAATGCCATTTTGATAAACAGGTATTCTAAGGAGGTTTGGGACAGGGGCTTTTAGGGTGGACTCATCAATATCATTAAAACTAAGTTCAAGTCCTAGGATTGGGAAGGCCCTCTAGTAGTAGGAAAGGCATTAGCCATTCCTTTACAAAACGTGGAGACTGGAGTGAGAGAATAAAGGTTTGTGTCTAACAAAATTATGACAGGAAGAAATAGCTTCCTAAATGCACCTTCTGGGAAGCTACTGCTAGACCTTGTGATTATAAATGCAAGAGAAACTTTAAAACTGCAGGGACTCCCACCCAGGATGGGATTAACCCTTTACTTTTGGCCGAGCACATCAACTGTGCCCATTTTAGTCTAACACTTCAAGGTGGAGCTCTTTCTGGACTACAACAGTACTGTTTGAACTTGCTGTGAACATCAATCCCAGGCTAGATAATGGAGCAGCCGCTATGGGACTTGATTAATAAAGAACAAAAGGAGGGTAATATAATTAATGTCAAGCAGAATGGGTTTATGGAGAATATATTCTGTCAAACTAACTTGATATCATTTTTGAGGAGATTGCAAGTTTGATTGATAAAGATAATAGTGTTGATGTAATACACTTAGAGTTCTGTAAGGCATTTGACCCGGTACTGCATGACACTTTGATTAAAGGACTACAGTGATATAAAATTAACATGGCACATATTAAATGGATTAAAACCTAGCTAACTGCTAGGTCTCAAAATGTAAATGTAAACAGAATCATCACCGAGCAGATGTGTTACCATTGGGGCCCCTACAGAGATTGGTTCTTGGCCCTACACTATTTGATATTTTCATTTTTATCAATGATGTGGTGCTTACTGGGGGGTGGGGACTCCATCCTGGAAAGCAGTGACTATAAATACATCAGAGGAATAAATACCAGGGGGAGAGAGGAGTTATTTAAGTTAAGCATCAATGCTGACACAAGAATAAATGGATAACAAGTTTAGGTGTGAAATTAGGCAACAATTTCCAAATACCAGAGGAGTGAAGTTCTGCAACAGCCTTCCAAGGGGAGCAGTGGGGGCAAAAAACCTAACTTCAAGACTGAGCTTGATAAGTTTATGGAGGGGATGGTATGATGAGACTGGCATGTAGCCAATCCGTGACTGCTATTAGCAAATATCTCCAGTGGCTGGCGATGGGACACGAAATGGGGAGGGCTCTGAGCTATTCCAAAGAATTCTTTTCCAGGTGTCTGGCTGGTGGGTCTTGTCCACATGATCAGGGTCTGATGGTCATATTTGGGGTCAAGAAGGAATTTTCCCCCAGGTCAGAATGGGAGAGACCCAGTGAAGTTTTTGCCTTCCTCTGCCACATGGGGCACGAGTCTCTTGCAAGTTTAAACTAGAGTAAATGGTGGATTCTCTGTAACTTGAAATCTTTAAATCATGATTTGAGGACTTCAGTAACTCAGCCACAGATTAAGGGTCTATCACAGTAGTGGGTAGGTGAGGATCTGTGGCTTACAATGTGCAGGAGGTCAGATTAGATGATCACCTATGGTCCCTTCTGGCCTTAAAGTCTATGAGACTGAAAAAGGATTGTGGGTTATGGTGGATAAACCACTGAACATGACCTCCCAGTGAAAAGCTGTGGCCTGACAGACGGACTAACAATAAAAGGGCTGACAGACGGACTAACAATAAAAAGAGAGAGTTCTGTTTAGGTCTCTGGCAGCAGAGAAGGAACAGAGATGGACAGGGGATACACTGTCTTATACAGATGGAGCCAAAGATGTCATGCTAGCACAAGCTCTACTGTATTTCCCCTCCTCTCCTCCCACAAGTGGCTACAGCTGTGTTACACAGTTCGGCAGCTCAACTCTCGCCGCAGTAGAAGACAATTAAGTGGGGATCCACAGAGGCCCCCGATGTGTGTTTTTTAAAACAAGAGCAAATAGAAAAGTCAGATAGAATGTGATGGAAGGTCAACTACTTAGTGCAGCCACAATGTAGCAAGTTCTAAGGTAATGTCTATCATACAGCTGCAAGTAGTAACGCTACAGAGCTTGGGTTAAATACAGAGAGAGACTTTTTTTTTCTCTGAATGTAATCAGTGTTTTGAATTCTCTTCAACTTCCTATGAAAAAGACAGGCAGTTACCTGAACAGCCATGGCACCTGCAGGTATACATAGATTAGATCTGTAGCTACAGTGATTCTTGCTCACATGCACAGACTGGAAATAATAGCCAAATTTAATGCTAGGAAGGAATTTTTCCACCAGGGCATATTGGAAGGTACCTCTTAGACTTTCTTCACTTTCTTCTGGAGCAGGGTTCATCCCTTAGAATTAAGTGATCATGTCCACACAGTCATTTTCCTGTGATTGCAGTGTGGGAGGAGCTAACATTGGTGGAAACTTTGTTCTTTCTATTAATGTCATCTGTGTTTTGCTACAGAAAGCTCTCAGTACACACAATGTATTGCAGGGTATCCCTAGGCAATAGTCTCCGCCTCACTAATAGTTTCACATAGTTGAATTTTGAATTACTTTACATTGTTGTAGCATCCAGAGGGCCCAATCAGCATTATGTTAAGTGCTGTTGCAATCACATAGGAAAAAATGGTCCATTGCTATTTGTTAAGTGCTGACAATGTTCTCGGCAATGAATTATCATTAACACTTTATTTTTGCTCTTAAGTTCAACATGAGAATTACAGCATTGATTTTTCTCCTGTCTGGCAGATCCAAAAGTGCAGGACTTCTTGCATACCGGATACGAAGAAGTGACCAACTCTAGCCAAGGCCCTGTGGTTCAGCTGGCATGTGCCTTATTTGTGCAAGCTGGAGTTCAACTGTCTCCTGACTTCATTGAACATACTGCACTCTGGGCAAACAGCAGCCTGCAAAAAATCAACTTCAGTGAGCCTAACAGCACTGCTGCACAGATAAATGAATGGGTTACCAGTAACATTGAAGGTAAAACAACAACTAATACAGATGATTATGTAGGACCCAGATGTAATAATAAAAACTGTACAGATACCAGCAGTTAGCACTCTAACATTTAACCAAATGTAATAATGTTTAGTACTATGCTCTATACAGAAAGGCATAGTTTAGCAGTCTTGAACACAAGACTGGGAACCAGGAATGCTCCAATCACAACTCTGATATTGCCTCACGGCATAATCTTGGGCAAGACTGCAGTAAGTTTAGGTACCTAAATAAAGGATTACTGGATCAAGCCCTTAACCAGTCTGCCTTAGTCCCTTGCTTTGTAAAATGGGGATAATATCGACCTCGCAGGGATGTTCTAAGAATAATTAGCTAGAGCCAAATTCTCCCAGCTATCACGGACTGTAGTATTCTCCACGATGAATACTTCCAGTGAACTCAGTAATAGGTGTTTGCAGTATTGACCCATTGGTTTGTACAGTGAAAATAGAAGATGAAATTAGCTAACTTGATTCCTTTACATGACCAGGAAGTTTAATTAAACTAAATCCAATCTTAATGAAAAATTGACTGTAAGCCATTAGAATCACTGGGCCAAATTAATCACTGGTTTGTGCCATTGATTTTGCATGAGTTATACTAGGGATGAATTTGGCCATCAACTTGATTAGCAGGTAACTAATGTGATTTTAAACATGCATGTTGAAGTTGATACTAGCAGGGCCGGCCCTAGCTTGGAGCGGAGCACGCCTGCCGCCCCGCTGCCCCAGCCGGGGCGCTGGCGGGAGCGGATCACGCCTGCCGCCCCGCTCCCCCGGCCGGGGCGCCGGCGGGGAGCAGAGCACGCCGGCCGCCCCGCTGCCCCAGCGGGGAGCGGAGCACGCCGGCCGCCCTGCTGCCCTGGCCGGGGCGCCGGCAGGGAGCGGAGCACGCCTGCCGCCCCACTCCCCCGGCAGGGGCGCCAGAGGAAGATTAGGTTTTTTTGTAAATTAAAAAAAAACCTTTCGTGCCGCCCCCCTCCAGGTGCCGCCCCAAGTACGTGCTTGGTAGGCTGGTGCCTGGAGCCGGCCCTGGATACTAGTTGCTCTTGAAAAGTCTCCTCTATCTTCCTCAACAGAACTATAATAGGACTTTATGATAGAAATTGATTGCTCCAGGAAACAGTGATGACAATGTCAGCTCGCACAATTTTCCTATATTTTTTGACACTGCCAATGGCTTTCATGGTAGGGAGGTGAATAAAATGGCACGATCAGTTAGAAAACTTCACACTAGAGCCCTTATTTCATGGCAAAGAGGACACAACCATGCCCAAGGCCTCTTTTCTATCATTGACACTACCAGAGTCTCTGGGCATAATTTCACGTTCAACTTATTGCACATAGTTTTAGCCACATTTTTTTCATTACTGCTAGAAGCAGTTATGCAGTCATTTAAGACTCTGAAAATTTACCCTTCTTAGAGATTTGAAGGTCAGAATGGACCATCATGACCATCTAGTCTGACCTCCTGCACATTGCAGGCCACAGAACCTCACCCACCACTCCTGTAATAGACCCCTAACGTCTGGCTGAGTTACTAAAGTCCTCAAATCTTGACTTAAAGATTTCAAGTTACAGAGACTCCAACATTTATTCTAGTTCAAACCATGCCCCAAGCTGCAGACGAAGGTGAAAAACCTCTTAGGTTTCTGCCGAGAAAAAGGGATAAACTACCGTAATTTTCTGAGCTCAAATATGAACAAAAGTATGAAACTGATGTCAGCCTGACCCAATTTGTTGCAGGTAGAATGCTCATCTCTTTGACTTGGCCACTTTTGTAGAACATCAGGACAAAAGGGTTCAGAAGAATTTGAAAAAATAATCTGGTAGTTTGGTCCTATGTATAATGTCACTGAAAAAATGAGAGAGAGAGAGAGAGAGAGAGAGAGAGAGAGTCTAATTCTTCTCCTTTTCTTATACAGGTGGAGAAACAGACTGCATATATCTGGATACAGTTGGTTCACCACTTACCCAGATGGCTGTGGTGAGCACCATGTACTTCAAAAGCATGTGGCAAAAGAAATTCTCTTTCACAGATACTCAGTCCTTGCCTTTTACTACTGCAGAGGGCGTCACCCTGAAAGTGCCCACAATGTACCACGCGGCTGAAGTCAATTATGGTAACTACTTTTCATGCCATGTCTGACACATGAAACAATATTGTAAACGACATACATTTTTAATTTATTTACTTCCAGCACTGCCTGCAATGTGCTAGGTGCTGCACAAACATGGAGGAAAGCACTTTGGAAAAACGCCAAAATATAATAGCTGAGAAAGACCTTTTCTCTGACATATAAAACCTGTGTGTGTTATGCTTCTATTCAAACTTCTCCTGAGATCGATACTGTAGTTTAACGATGATTGAAGGAGAAAATAGGAGCCCGTAATGCTGTACAGTAGCACAAGCTTGAACATGAGAGCTTGTTTTAGATCTCAGTCCTGCCCTCGCTGAAGTAAATGGCAAAACTCCTGCTGACTTCAGTGGGAGCAGGATTGGACTCTCATTGAGAGATGGAATGTTGAGCAGGACACTGGGATTTTCCCCTGTTCAATCTGAAAAGTGTGGGATCTCTTTGCCTTGAGAGCCATTTGAGGACGACAAAAAGGACAGTTGATATTTTAACATCTCATGGATAGAAAAGTGTCATTACCAGTGCAGCACCCTCTCTCCTGCATATTGCAAAGGTTACACTGGGTTGGAATCTAAATCCCACTGCTGTACTGGAACCCATGATTTTCAGAACTAATGAGCACTACCAACTAAACCTTACTGACATTTTGTAATCATCGGCAGCCAATTATTTATATAGACATTATGGTTACACACCAGTATTTGTGAGACTGCAAATAAAATGAATGATCATTGAGTCAAAAAACCCAAACACCTCTACTCTTAAAGCATCAGCTGCTATAACTCCTTTTCTGTGCTGACCACTGCAGGAGTTGTTCTTGGACATGCCATTATTCCACTGGAACACTGGCTCCTTAAAGGGGGTTTAGCAGGGCTGTTATATTGCACTGCAAAAAGTTTTATATGCATGTATGTGACACAGTCAGCAACTAGTTAATATTAATGACACCTAAATTAATGGATGCTGTACCCTGTTCCCTAACCAATTATTCATTTGAAGGTCCATTAAGTTGTATCCTCTATTGTGGTTATAGGTTTAAAGATTTTTGTCTGAATTTGACAGGTTCTAAATGCTTTGTAGTTCAATAAAGCTGTGTGTTTCTTGAAAGCAGCTTAACTTGTGCTATTGATTTGGGTGTAGGGATGAGAGCATTGGGCAAAGTACTTCTCAATGCGTCAAACAGGAACAGCTTTTTCTTTTCATTTATTTTTTCCTAGTAAGTGTAGTTCTGCTGAAAGAGCTGGAGAATGAAGTCATCTATTTATTCAAAAAGAGCTGTCGTAAGACCAGTCACATTGTAAACTCTCCCACTCTCACCAACGTTCCTCAGCCCTGACCCAAAGGGAGTACCATTCGGGTGAGATCGCTCAATCACCATGCTTCACTGGGCTGGACACTGAGACAGCCACAAAGGATGTCAGTTATCGCTATTTGTGTTAGCAAATGTGTGATGTGGACATTTGTCTGCTTGGAAGTGGATTGAGACCATTGACTCAGTTCACGTGAGCCAGTGACCTTCATTTATTAACAACCTGGTCCACATTCAAGCCAGTGACTTAGTGGTGAAAGGCTCTGTATCCTCGTATTGGTTCCTTGAGCCACCTAGTTCCTCAGAACTGCTTTTTCCCTGGAGTGATGCCAAGGATTATGTTTTCAAACCCGCAGGTCAGTTCCACACCGCATCGCTGGAGCAGTTCAGTGTAGCCGAGTTGCCTTATCTGGGGGAGACAGTCAGCATGTTTGTGGTGCTTCCCAGTGACAGGAGGACATCTCTGTCCCAGATTGAGTCACACCTCTCAGCTAAGATCATCACTGTTTGGGCCAACAGCTTAAAGAGAATGAAGATGGATATTTTTCTACCTAGGTAAGTGACACTCTACTTCTCGAGGGCCTGGCCATCCTCTAACCATATCTTTTATTGTCAGAGTTGTGTTGTGTACATTATTATTGGCATAACCGATGATATATAGGACATCTGTCCTTTTAGTAGGACACTTTCAACTCTAGTCTCCTGATCACATGATCAGCAAAGCACCCTCTCTCCCTCTTTAGCCAGGCGAGGTGGGCTCAGGCATGCCAAATACTATACGTATCTTATAGACCAGGGGTTCTCAAACTTCATTGCACCACGACTCCCTTCTGACAACAAAAATTACTACATGACCCAGGAGAGGGGACTGAAGCCTGAGCCCGCCTGAGCCCTGCTGCCCTGGGCGGGGGTAGGAGGGGACAAAGCCAAAGCATGCGCCCCTCCACCCTGGGTGGGGAGACCAAAGATGAAGCCCAAGGGCTTCAGCCCCAGACGGGACACCTGTAACCTGAGCCCCGCCACCCAGGGTTGAAGTCCTTAGGGCTTTGGCCCTAGGCCCCTGCAAGTTTAACGCCAGCCCTGGCAACCCCATTAAAAAGGGTTCGCAACCACCTTTGGGGTCCCGACCCCCAGTTCGAGAACCGCTGTTATATACTATAACTAAACCATTATTTTAAAAACGACTTGAATTTGATTCTACAAGTCCTAATTATATATAAGAAGTTTATTTGGGGTATAATAACGCTTTAAAAATGTACAAAGGGAAGAAAATTATTTGTGCTCATTCTTGCTTCTTTTTGCTTCATAAAAAGACAACTTTTTAAAAGAAGGTTAAATATTTAAAAGTATTTTACTGTGTGTTTTTAATATTAGAAATATTAAATGGAGCTCCAGCAACTATCACCAATCACTGCATTTCTTCTGTGTACAGGACAAGTTCACACTCTCCATCACTCCAGCCCTTCACTATTGCCACTATTGCCAAAATTTGCACGTGATCCCCAACAGCATTTTTCAAACAAATAGAATGTTAGGATGTACCATCTGGGTGGAAAAGAGGAAAGGCATTTCCTGGATGTACTTAACACATCCATCAGCACAGAAAAGCTTTATTACATACCTCCAGAAATACATTCCCCATGCTAATGAAACACTGCAAAATGTTTTGTGCATTAATGTTCCTTTTCCAAGCTAATGTTTTGCAGCTGCATTCCTAACTACAACCAAATTTATTACAGTTTTTAGAAAAAGAAAGCACAAACGGGGGCAAATGCAAAGTTCATGTATATATTTAAATGAATTCTACTGTGTTAATTTTAGATTCAGAATTCAAAGTCACTTTGACTTAAAGATGGCTTTACCTGCCTTGGGAATTACAGACATGTTTGATCCAACTGAGGCTGATTTTAAAGGTATTTCAGGTAAGATTATTCCCTATATAGGAAGTGGTCACTCAGTGTATAGATTTGTTGTAGATGTTTACATGATATGTGTTTGACTGATTCAAGAGAGCTGATACTTCCGTGTTACTTCTGGCTCCATGAAAATTAAAACCACAATCCAGATTCTATTGAGCTACGATAGAATTGAAATTTCTTTCAAACTACTGCATTTTAGGTTAAGCAAAATCTGGTGGTGGGGAAAGAGTTTGAGAGATCAAAGCTAGTGAGACAGAACATTGCTGGAATGTGTTTGCTTAGGTGTGGGCTGAAGTCTACAAGGATCGCTGCAGATCAAGCAGTTATTATGTTGGTTCTAAATAGCCATTCTACAGTTAGTAACATTGGTGTAACTTCAGGCCTCTTTATTCTGAGTCCTGACGTTACTGGAACAACCTTTACGCATGCCTGTAATCTCCCTTTGTTTCTGTTCCACAAGCCAACAATCAACATAATACTACCCAGCCCATGATATCCCACAACCACATGTTGTTAAGGTAGAAACTGACTACCATGTCTCAAAAAACCTGAAAAAAACCTCACCAGAAAGTTTTATCCTGATGTAATATTAAAAGACTCCATAACTGTCCATGTGCTTTGACTGACATATATCACTTCCAGCAAGGTAAACAATTCCAATTTGGGCACTTGCATTCAAAGACCTTAAATGGAGATTTTATAGTGAGACTCTCAGCCTTTCTAATATGATTCTGGTCAGTGTGTGATTGTCATTAAATGGAGGCATAGCCACAAGATGATCTTCTGGTACAGTGGAAACTGCTTTAGAGGAAGTTCCTGATGGAAGTTTGCTTCCATGGGACAAAGCTCAGGGCACAGATTTTGGTTTTTACCCCTATTAAACTTGAGTATGTGTTCATTATAATGTGATCATTAATTGCACAGAATGCCTTGTTAGTTAGAAATGAGGTGTTAATATGCTGACTGAAGTTCACTGATGGTTCACATTATAAATATGTATAACAGCTATTTAGATAGGATGAGTGCTTAAGGAGACAATGGACCAAAGCATACTGGGGAGCTTCTTCTGTACTGTTTATGACTTACTCCCATTGTGCTTTTGATTAAGAAAATTTTGAGTGGCACTTTTTCTCAAATTTTACTTGGTCTGTTATTTAAGGGTGTCTTTATTTTCCCTCTCTTTCCCCTCCCCCCACTCGCTACCTTTCTGGTATAATTCTGAGTTGACCCACAGGCTCAGGCACAAAGGAGAAAAGCAAGGCAATTGCCTTTTACCCATAACAACAAATATTGAATGGGGGAGCTACTGTTGGGGTTTTATAGAACTATCCTCAGCAATCTCTCTAAGTGTCACTTTTCTCAGAGTTCTGTTTTGTTTTACCAGTGATTCTTCCTGCTCAACATGTTTTTGTGGGTGTTTCTTTGGATTGCTTAGTTGACCCAGCATAAGTTCGTTGTTCCCAACACACTCGGTAGTTGCCATTCATACCAAGAAATCTTACTGACTACTAGAATTAGTGAAAGAACAATCAAACCACTGGTTGGTCACTTACCAATACAATTCAGCATTTAATTCTGTGTTATTAATCATGCTTATTACAGTAGTGCCTAAGGACTGACCAAGAATGGAGCCATGTTGTGCCAGATGCTGTATAAACACTGAGTAGCAATGTCCATGCCCTGAAGACCTTACAGTCTAACTGGACAAGAGAGACACAGGGTGGGGGAGCGGGTAGAATATACAAGCAGAGTGAACAATGTGATTGTAGCAAACGGCATTTAGTTCTACCGTTTTTTGGTGGGGAGGGGGAAGAGGCTTAGTTAGGAAGGGATAAGCTAAATGGAAAGAAAAGAGAAGGGAGAGGGAACTTTGAAGGGGAGGTGGATGAAGGGGACAGGTCAGGAGAGAAGGGAGTAAGAGGGCAGGTGTGAAGTGAGGGATGGGTAGGAGGAGGGTCAGAGCAAACAGCCAGTGAGCACTGGGCAGAGAAAGTCCAGTCAAACTTGTAGAAAGTCTGGTGAATGTCTGAAGGTCCCTGCAGTGGCTGCTCCTGCCAGCTGGAGTCTCTGGATGGTTCCTCTCTGACGTTTTATCCAAATGTTGTCTACATGGTGGGTACATGAAGATGAAAGAACAGGAAGGAAGCAAAGACTGTATGCTATCTTATCCCTTAAACCTTGTCCCATGCTTATAAGCTGCATTGCAGTGCAGTTCCTCTCTAGGAAGACAGTGGGCCTGATTCCCATTACCTTACACATATGCAAAATGATTATTCAGAGAATAGGGGCCAGATTCAGATCTCCTATATCAGTATAACTCTGTAGAAACTCTGTTCATTACAGGTTTCAGAGTGGTAGCCGTGTTAGTCTGTATCCGCAAAAAGAACGAGGAGTCCTTGTGGCACCTTAGAGACATTACACATCTCTGGAGTTATGTCAGTGTGTAAATCTGGAATAACAGATTAGGATATGGCCCAATAACTTTTTAAAACAAAATTCTTAAAAAATATGACGAGACAATAGTCAGTTGGTTGCATCTTTCAACTAATTCTAGCTGTCAAAAAGTTCTTGGTGTGAATGTTACAAGAAAGGTTAAGTGACTTGTTCAAGGTCACACGGCAAACCATTGGCAGACAGGGGGACAGAAATCAGTCTCCTGTTCTTACTAGCTTTCTGATGTTGTTCTTACTAGCAGTTAGTTCTCCATAAGGTAGGCAGATAACTTTTAGACTAGGTTTTCCTCCGTAGTTGTTCATGGCTGCTACTAAAGTGAAAAAAAAATTCTTTAGCAATCATGACAATGAAATTTTCCTGCAGATGTTCTCTCAATTGTTGAAGAGCTGTGACATTTTTTGGCTCTCTCTGGTTTTAAATCGATTTTGATGTGCTCATTTATACATGGCAAAATAGCTTGACGCAGATGATACTACAACACTTAACTGCAGACCTCGAATTTTATGTGGAACTTCTGCCCTATGGTCATGTGTTACTTGACCTATACTTATTAAATAACTAGATCACTTTTTATAGCTATTGCACTTTCAGGTTTTGACAACCACAAACGTTTAGAAGTGTCCAGTCCATGAGTTGTCTGTGGGGAGACAGGCTTTATCAGCTGTTCAGTGTTTGTAATACTGGTGAGGCTGCTGAAAAACACTGTATGGATCAATTCACCTTTAATAATGTTCACAGATCATAAACCCAGAAGGGACCATTAGATTATCTAGTCTAACCTTCTGTGCATCACAGGCCATATAAATTCACCTCATTACTCTGGCACTGAGCCAATAACTTGTCTTTGAGTATGAAGATATGTTTTAAACCGTAATAAATACAGTAAAACCTCCGAGTTCTGAACACCAGAGTTACGAACTTAGCAGTCAACCACACCCCTTATTTGGAACCGAAAGTTCGCAATCAGGCAGCAGCAAAAACAAAAAAAGCATGTGCAGTACAGTACTGTGTTAAACGTAAGCTACTAAAAAAATAAAAGGAAAAGCAGCATTTTTCTTCTGTATAGCAAAGTTTCAAAGCTGTATTAAGTCAATGTTCAGTTCTAAACTTTTGGAAGAACAACAGTAACGTGTTCTTTAGAGTTACAAACATGTCAGAGTGATGGACAACCTCCTTTCCTGAGGTGTTCGTAACTCTGAGGTTCTACTGTAGTTGGTAGTAGTGAAATAAGAGCCATTTGCTGGAAATATTCTGATGTGTGTTGCTGTTTCTCTAGCAGTGTTAGAAACAATACCTGCAATTAGTAACTCCACAAACTGATCGCATTGTGAACGTAGTGCTGGTAAAAGCGTATTAGGAATTCTAACTGCAGTCATTCTGTAAATTCTGAATGCCCTAAAAAGTCACCAATGAACCACACAGGTTAAAGGGTTTTGACAGCAATGGAGATGTGTTTATTTGGATCATTATTCAGAAATTATCTTTGAAAATTCTATTTACAGATATTTTTGGTTAAGATAAAATGCATTATCTATTCTCTCTTTAATATCCAATACATCCTATCAGACCTAGGCAAGAGGAACTAACTAATTGATCTAAATTCATCTCTGAATGTAATAATTCGAACAAAAACTGTCCTACCTACGCTGGATTAAATGTTTGGTATCTACAGGATTTTAGAAGGAGTTCAGATACTATGGGAATGAGAAGCAGTATAAGAGAAAAGCTAAGATAGAAGTGTCTCAATTTTGTTTAAACCGGTTGTGTTGATTTTACAATGACTAACAAATAACTATTAATACTTACTTTTGGTTGGTTTGTTAGAGCAAGGCAGGCTTTACATTTCAGAAGCTATTCATAAAGCAAAGATTGAAGTGACAGAAGAAGGTACGAAAGCATCAGGAGCTACAGGTAAATCAGACATATAAACTTCAGTAATGTTTTGCATCTGAGCCATATCATAGCAGCAACAAATGTTATAATTAAAAGCCCTGATTTAACAAGGAATTTACACGTGCTTAAATCCATCCCTATTCAGCCAGGCACACAAGAATCTGCTTTATTGAAGCCTCATTAATTCCAAAGTTAAACATACCCCTATGTGCTTTCATGAATCAGGACCATATTTAAGAAACCATTTCCATTCTACCTCCTATTTTCAGTTGCTCATAAATTTTTAAAAACATTTTCCTTTTCAAGTTTAGTCTTGCAACATGGGATAGTCTGAGAAAAACCCAACCACCTATTTTTCAGATTAGCAAGCGTTGAAGGACTACTAGCACCCAAAAACATTTTTTTTTTATTCAAACCTTCTATTATACTCAAGTAACTTTACTGAAAGGCAATTGACACAGGCATCATTTGCTGTGGGGCAAGGAGGACTGTAACTGGATCCTCCACCCCTGTTTTTAATAGGTTGATATATCCATGATGTCTTCCACTCCCCTCAACTTTGCAGGATATAATATAGTCATGTATAATGTTCTATGTGCTGATACAACATTGTCACCCTCCCGCAATATTTCTGAGATGATGCCCCTGGCAACTGACCTTTCACGCTTGGCTTATAGAGCCAGTGTTTTGAGGAGAGCACTACAACAACATTAAACGTTTCATCTTTTTGTATGCTTTGCAGATTTAGTTTCTCATGTGATTTGGAGTCGTATTTCCCATGTGCAACAGTTTCTGAGGACAGATGGAATTTTACATTAAAAGGAAAATGTTTTCTATGCAAAATCCCACCTTCCATCATAGATTGTGATTTAAATTAATGGCTTTTTCATATTTATGTCTTTAAAAAAAAAAGAACAAAAACTATTGACATGTAAATAGAAAACCTTACATTCATATTATCTGAATGTTGAGAATTTTAAAATAACGAGATCCAAAAGAAAATTGTCCTCAGTTCCTGCTCCATCCTCTTTTTGCCACAAAAGCCCTACCATGGCATCTGGGGATTCTCCTTGCATATGGGAATATCCAGGTGGCACAGAGATGGTACATCCATGTCTATGCCACGCGCTGATGGCTATCCCAGCACAAGGGATGTGTTGGTAGAATATCTGGAACATTCTGCAGCTTTTTAATCCTGGGCTAGAATACTCTGAAGATGCTTCAACTTGTGTAGGGACTAATTTGGTCCCCAGCTGCTGTGGAAATGAGGGGAGCAGAGGTGGCTTTAAGACACATGTATCCAGTCTACTTCCCTTGTGTCTAGTGCTAAGCGTTGCTCAACGACACTTAAAGATCTAGCTCAATATGTCTCTGGTAGCATTCTCTTGATGCTAGTGTCCGTATGCACACTATATAATTAACTTTGCTGTGGAGACAAAGATTTTGAGTTCCTTGACTTAAATTCTTATCCTTATTGGTAAACTAACATACCTGTAATGTTTTCAATAAAATCCCCTATAGAAGATTGAAGTCATCTTATACTTATAATGTTTACATATCAAAGACTAAGTATAACTACAATCAGCAGACATAGCACCCGGTCCTAGTCCCACTGAAGTCAATGACAGAAGTCCCATTAATTTCAGCAGGAGCAGGCCCACTGAAAAGAACTGCTTTTCAGAAATAGAGAATGGTTCAGGAAGGGCTGGAAAAGTAGAAAGGCAATCTCATAGAATCATAGAAACGTAGGGCTGGAGGGCCCTCAAGGAGTCATCAAATTCACCCCACTGCACTGTGGCACAATCAAGTGTACTTGCACCATCCCTTGACAGGCATTTGTCCAGCCTGTTTTTTAAAACCTTCAATGATGGCGAGTCCAAAACCTTCTTTGGAAGCCTATTCCAGAGCTTAACTACCCTTGAAGTTAGAAAGTATTTCCTAATATCTAACCTAAATCTCCTTGACTGCTGATAAAGTCCATTACTTTTTATCCTACCTTCAGTGAACATGGAGAACTGATCACTGCCCTCTTAATAACAGCCCTTAACATACTTGAAGATTTATGAGGTCCCCCTAAGTCTTCTTTTCTCAAAACTACACATGCCTCCCCCCTTTTTTAAACTTTTCTTCATAAGTCAGGTTTTCTAAATCTTTTACCATTTTTGTTGCTCTCCTCTACTCTCTACCGTTTGTCCACATATATCCTCACATGTGGTGCCTCGAATGGGATGCAGTACTCCAGCTGAGGCCTTACCACTGCCAATTACTTCTTGTGTCTTACGTACAACACTCCAGTTAATGTGCGCCAGAATATTAGCCTTTTCTGCAGCTGCATCACATTGCTGACTCTCATCCAATTTGTCATGAATTATAACCCTCAGATCTTTTTCAGCAGTATTATCACCTACCCAGTTATTCCCCATTTTGTTGTTGTTCATTTGATTTTTCAGATGTGGAGGCTGCAAAGAGAGAGTAAGAGGGCCAGTACCAGAATATTTGTAAACTTAGCACTGCACATATTCAGGGTAGTGCCATCTGCTTTCCTCTACTCTCTCTCTACTGTTCCAAATGTGGTCAGTTTGATAGAAAAGAACAATGGCAAAGACGCTATCACACTGTCTTCTACCTGCTTAACTTTCTCTTTCTCCTGTACTCCATTGCTAGAGTGGACATCTGATTTTAACATGTGCATAGCTACACGCAATTGTACAAGATCTGGTTACTTAAAAACCTGGAACATCTAGTCATACATTTTATTGCAAGAAAAATTTGGATATAATTAGATTGTGGGAGACAGACGGAAATCATTCTAATCAAGCTAGATTTGTTAAGTATTTTTAATATATATATCGGATTAAAATTATTTTTGGCAAATGGTTTTATCCTAAAAAACCTACAAATGTGTTAATTTTTGGTCAGTGTATTAGTTACACTACCTAGCTACCTAGAAATGCATTTGCGCAATTATTAAGGCTGTCAAACGATTAAAAAAATTGATCACGATTAATCAGACTTAATAGAATACCATTTATTTAAATATTATGGGTGTTTTTCTACATTTTCCAATATATTGATTTCAATTACAACACAGAATACAAAGTGTACAGTTCTCACTTTGTATTTATTTTTATTACAAATATTTGCACTGTAAAAAAATTAAAAATTGAAAAATACTATTCCCCCATTGCACATACTGTAGTGCAATCTCTATCATGAAAGTTGAATGAATAAATGTAGAATTATGTACCAAAAAATAACTGCATTCAAAAATAAAACTATGTAAAACTTTAGAGCAGGGGTGGGCAAACTCTTTGTTCCAAGGGCCACATCTGGGTATGGAAATTGTATGGTGAACCATGAATGCTCACAAAATTGGGGGTTGGGGTGCAAGAGGGG
This sequence comes from Chelydra serpentina, assembly GCA_037349315.1. Classification (NCBI taxonomy): domain Eukaryota; kingdom Metazoa; phylum Chordata; order Testudines; family Chelydridae; genus Chelydra; species Chelydra serpentina. The sequence goes on along the minus strand of JBAIAC010000004.1, from coordinate 54,991,266 downwards.
TGAGAACTCCAGCTGGGGGTGTGGGCTCTGGGGTGAGGCCAGAAATTAGGAGTTAAGGGTGCGGGAGGGGGTTGAGGTGGAGGGGAGGTGCAGGCTCTGGGGATGAGAAGTTGGGGGTGCTGAAGGGTGTTCGGGCTGGTACCAACAGGTTAGGAGGGCGGGAGGGGGATCAGGGCTGGAGCAGGGTGTTGGGGCACGGCAGTGAGTTGGGGTGTAGGCTCTGGGTGGCGCTTACCTCAAAGCAGCTCCCGGAAGCAGCACTATGTCCCCCCTCCGGCTCCTACGCAAAGGCGCGGGCAGGCAGCTCTGCAGTCCTGTCCACAGGCGCCACCCCTGCAGCTCTCATTGGCCGTAGTCTCCAGCCAATGGGAGCTGCGGGGGCAACGCTCCCTACGCATGGGAGCCAGAGGGGGAACATGCCCCTGCTTCTGGGAGCCATGGCATGCGAGGAGCGGGCAAGCCCTCAACCCGGCTCCCTGGCTGGAGTGCTGGAGCAGGGCAAGCCTCCAACCCTGCTCGCGAACAGGAGCTTGAAGGCTGGATTAAAATGTCTGAAAGGCTGAATATGGCCCCTGGGCCATAGTTTTCCCACCCCTGCTTTAGAGCGTACAAGTCCACTCAGTCTTACTTCAGCCAATCACTCAGACAAACAAGTTTGGTTACAATTTGTAGGAGATCATGCTGCCCGCTTCTTGTTTGCAATGTCACTTGAAAGTGAGAATAGGCGTTCGCATGGCATTATTGTAGCTGGCGTCGCAAGATATTTACACGCCAGGTGCGCTAAAGATTCAAATGCCTCTTCATGCTTCAACACCGTTCCCGAGGATATGCATCCATGCTGATGATGGGTTCTGCTCAATAACGATCCAAAGCAGAGCCGACCAATGCATGTTCATTTTTCATCATCATGGGTTAGATGCCACCAGCAGAAGGTTGATTTTCCTTTTTGGTGGTTCGGGTTCTGTAGTTTCCGCATCTGAGTATTGCTCTTTTAAGACTTCTGAAAGCAAGCTCCATACCTTGTCCCTCTCAGATTTTGGACGGCACTTCAGATTCATAAACCTGGGTCGCGTGCTGTAGCTATTTTTAGGAATCTCACATTGGTACCTTTTTTGCATTTTGTCAAATCTGCAGTGAAAGTGTTATTAAAACGAACGTTCTGTATTCTGTGTTGTAATAGAAATCAATATATTTGAAAATGTAGAAAAACATCCAAAAATATTCAATACATTTCAATTGGTATTCTATTGTTTAACAGTGTGATTAATCGTGATCAATTTTTTTAATCATGATTGTTTTAATCGCGTGAGTTAACTGCAATTAATTGACAGCCCTAGCAATTATATTTAAACAGGGTTTTTATTTTTATAACTTTAAAAATGCAAGTTAAACAGATAGTAAGAAAATTACTGCAGCGAGGAAGCATTCTTCTAGTTTAGGCACTGTACTGGGATTCAGGAGATTAGGGTTCAATTCAGGGGTCTGCCATAAACTTCCAGTGTGATCTTGGGCAGATCACTTCATCTCTCTCTGCCTGTGTCTCCCATCTGCAAAAAGGGGATAATTTGCATCATTTGTCAATTTACTGTAAACTCTGTCTCTATGCATAGATGGTTATGAACAGGGCAAGTGGTGCAGTCGTGTTTTGACCGGTCATTAGTACAATCAATGAAAAAAATATTATTGGTGAGTCTTAAAACTCAAAGGCAAGCAGGCGTAATTACTCAGTGAGTAGATAGCACTGCATTACCTGTGTAATTCATCCTTGCAAACTTTTACTTGCTCATTCACCTGGGGTGATTTTTTTCTGTGGGGTTAATTAAACATTACATTTATTTTTATCACAATAAGGGCAGATGAATAGTTTGGTGGTTAGGGTAGTAAAAATCTGAGAGTTTTATGAGGATGCTCTATAGAAGAGAAGGCGAAACTGAAACATGAATGTTTTCTCTCTCTTGCATGACAGCTATGGTGCTACTAAAAAGATCTCGAACTCCTATTTTCAAAGCAGATAGACCTTTTATCTTTTTCCTAAGGCACGCCAATACAGGTACGCATAATTCATTTATTCAGTATAGGAGTCAATCAATCTTACTAGTGTTTCCCATAAATAAATAAGGAGGTATTCTCTAAAATGACTTCAATTTCCATAAAACTCCTTTAAAAACATCTGTAGAATAAATTTTCAGCTACAAACAGTGGAAGCAGAAAAATTGACAATCATGGGAATTCAGTTAGACTTTTCTTCGGCATAAATGTAGTGCCCAAAGGCACTCTGATGGCCCTGGGGACTAACATCCATTTATCCAAAGAATGGAAAGGTAAAGCACATGCAGGGGCAGTGCAAGTTTCTCCTCGTCTGTCCTACCCCATGTCTCAAATCTAAGCATCTCCTTATTCGGAGAGGCATGAAACTTAATCTGTCCTGTCACTGCTTGGTCTCTTGCCAAGACAAGCAATAAAGTTGCCACTTGTAAGTATTAAAAGTGGCTTTAGTAATCAAACTGAACAAAAAAAAATTAAAAACTTACTATACTTAACAAGATGAAAATTGGACTGTAAAATACGAATTTAGAGAAATCAAGTAGAGCAAGAAAGAAAATGCCAAACAGTATTCTAATCAGAATAGCATCAGAAACAGTCATAGCATGGCAAATCACATTTTTTTCTTCCATTTATCATCAAAAAAGTGTAAAAATATACAATTGCTTTTGGTAGAAGTCTGTCTTCTTTGGGGAGGGGAACAGAGTAAATAAAGCTACTATTAAAAATACTGTTTAATGTTTGGCTTATTATTATCCATGTGGGGGGCAGCAAGCTCCAAACTCCTACCACCTGCAAGTTAACAGATCTCACTACAGAACAAAAGCCAGGAACTCTCCCCTCATATTTATATTCTGCAATGTGCTAGGCACTTTCCAAATACTGTGGAAAATATAGCCCGTCCCAATTATGATACAATTAGGAGCACCACTTTCCTCTCTGAAATTCAACTTCAGAACGTATCTCTGTCTAGAGAAAAAAGACAAGCTGATAAACTGAAATGGGATGATATCTTTACGTGATTATTAAAGCATAGGTTAATTACTGAATCTAATGAGGCAGTAACCCAATGAGCCAAATTAATCTCTGCTGTAATTCTAGTACATACACATAGGAATGAATTTGACCCATTACTACTTGGTCAAGTTCAAAGCGATTTTCATTTTGGCCAAGATTTAGTCATACTAGATAAGGAAGCTTCTTGTTCAGCTGCCAACCCTTTAATAAGCAACTGAATCTAATTGCAAAATTAACAAATTAACCTGGCCCTTAACTGGTTTCACAGACTTAAAAACGCAACAGTTACTGCAATTGGACCCACAAAACCAGTATTTCCATGTATGTGACCATCTGACAGTTAACCTACCAGTTGCATGTACAAATTAGGTGCACAATTACATGTATACACTTTTTGAAAGTTAGGCCATAAGTGTTTGAGTGTGCAATTTTAATGAAGTGTTTATTTTAATTCACAGGTTCGGTGCTCTTTATAGGAAGAATTACAAATCCCTCAGAATAAGTGTCTCCAATGCACCCTCCCCTTATTTCTTCTGCAGCCATCTTTCCTTCAGTGAAATTGAGGCACACTGTGTATATTTATTAAAAATTGGATACTTACAATTATTTTGAAAAAAATCCACAAGGAAGAGCGGATAAATGTTTAACCAAATAACCTTGTAAATAAAATGTATTACTTTTGCATTTTGTGAAGTGTGCTTTTATTTTGTAGCTGTATAAAAGCATCTTTTACTCTGTTTAAAAAATGGTTGGAGTCACAAGGTAACAGGAGACTGGCTAAAACCAACAGAATGTATTACAGTTATCTGTGTTCTTTGCTCACAAAACTGAGTCAGCTGAGAGGAGGCAATACCAACCCACCACAAAGCTTTACACATTATCTGCTATTTTTCAAGTGGTGGTTTATTTTCTGCTCCTGAAATTAAAGTTTTAAACAAAAAATTATAAACTGAATTAGGTTCCAGAATCAGTTACATTACCAAGCTGAAGTGGTGAGGTAAACAAGCAGCCTGAAGTAGCGCCAAAAAAAATAATCCAGCTGAGAGACAGGTTGTTAAGAAATTGGCACCAGGACACCAGAGTGCAAGCCCACTAGGGACTCTTATGGACTTGGGTTGCTAATCTGAGCCACCACATCTACACTACTGATGGCTTGCATCCGACGAAGTGGGTATTCACCCACGAAAGCTTATGCTCCAATACGTCTGTTAGTCTATAAGGCGCCACAGGACTCTGTCGCTTCTACACTACTGTTGTCACCCGGTCTAGCTAAATTAAAGCTAACTGCACAGGTAGGCATACTCACACCTTCACTTGCAGTAGACATAACCTGACTGTCTATACTTGCCTAAGCGAATGAATCAGTACCACCACATACACTATTTCCAATGCAGACTTTACATTAAAAAGGATGAGGTTGGTGTAATTGGAAAGATTGTTAAATCTCAAAGAAAAATTAAATAATCCCACAGTTTGCCATTTCTCTGGTGTGCATACCATACATGAGATCTGTGATGCTGTTCAGTAAAAATAAGACTTAAATTGGCATAGTATCATGTATTCTATCACCATAACTAAGCAATCAAATAGCAGCTTTCTTAATTTCTTTTCGTAATTTATATCTTATTCTGAGAACCAAAGAGTCAGCATTTCCAATGAGGCTTAAAATTGTAGCTGGTTCCTCAAAACTGACAATAAAACTGTGTAGATCTAAACAGGGGAGGAGAGAAATGAGCCACTTCAATGAAAACTGTACTCATTCCTAACCACCAAAGATTAAAATAGAGGTTTTTTTTATTGATGGAATAACAAAAGTGCTTTTCTTAAATATTTTTCAAAATACATTTGTACAACTTACAATAATATATCCAAAATAACTGTATATACAAAACATTACCTTGTTTAATGTATGTGCTTTTTTTGAAAATTACAAAGCAACTTTTTTTGTTTGTTTTTTTTTGGCTAAGTTCAACCTTAACAGAGATGATAGTTTTGAAGGTTGGGTTAAGAAAATAGAACCTGAGGGAAAGTGACATTTAAGTCAATGACAAGCAAGAAATTCTATATTTTTAGTTTGTTAAATAAAAATGCTTTTAGTGATATTTTTCACATTACAAAAATAACAGAAACGAAGAAAAAGATTACGTATACTTTTTCCATCATACTAGAGAGCAGCTTTTAGTCTTTCAGATGGGAACTTGAGCCAAGAGTGCATGTCAAAAATGAATGCAGGTGATACAGCCGTGCCCTATTGGGGCTTTTCTATGTGTAAAACATCTCTTAGCTGCTGTTGATATGGTTGACTTGGTTGGACCTGCGATGAATTTCTTCCAAAAAACCCTCAAGCTGTTCTATCAGCATTCGTTTTTTAAACCTGAACAGAAAAGAAAGTATAAAAATAATGCTGTTAATATTAAATTGACAGTTTAAAGAAATTGACTTTTTAAAACCAGACTTAACTCTGAAAACTTTTCACTATTCACTGCATACATCAGAGGCTCACTGTATATGCAGTGTTGTCTGTAGAAGTTCTGGCAAGCTAATGTCATAGCACAATTATTTATTCTGACCCTCTTTCCTGTGTATGTATCCATTGACAAAAACTTAGTTAACAGAGTCAAGATTACCTAATGGTACCATGTGCCCTTCCAGAACACTAAAGTCAGCAAAACTCAAACCTCTAGAAACCAGGAAATACAGAATTAACATATATGCCAATGCAACCTTCACTCTACACTCTGAGCAATGACCAAATACATCCATAATGCACATATTTGCACACTACCTTTGCAGACGCTGTAGAACGCTCGGGGAATAGGCACATGACCAATGTAGGACAGAACTGTACTGAACAGGAGCTACCTACATTTAAGCTCACTCCATAGAAATACCCCTGCTGCTGAATTTTACAAATTTCAGTCCCTTTTACAAGCCCTTTCAGCGTAATGCACAGGATGCCATTTAACACAATACTTTCACTTATCCCCTCATTAAACCCACAGACCACTCGTATCCTGCCTCACTGTGGACAATCCCCATAGCAATAAGACCCTAGTGCACAGCTACTAACACAACCTTCCAAACTCATTGCTAAAAGGAGCATATTGGATCTCAATAGGTACACATGCACCTCTTTCCTTTATTCACACGCAAAGGGGGCCAAGGAGAGGGGTACAGAAGTCCCCAGATCTCACATCACAATCATAGCTCTGCCATACTGCTCCAACCAATCCGCCAAACATTCAGTACAGCTACACTTCATAGAATCATAGAATCTCAGGGTTGGAAGGGACCTCAGGAGGTCATCTAGTCCAACCCCCTGCTCAAAGCAGGACCAACCCCAGCTCAAAGTAGGACCAACCCCAGTGACCAACCCCAGGACCAACACTATGTTCACTTAACATAGTGAACACAGCTGGAGTGCATGTAGATCATTCCCATTGGCTACTGCCAGCTTCAGGGCAGCAGAGTTAAGGTTGTGCTGGCATGCACATTAATTCTATATTCCCTGGTTTTCAGAAGTTGAGTTTTGCTGAACTCTGTTTTCTAGAAGGGCACAAGATACTCTTGAGATAATGCTCAGACTCCCTACCAATGCTCCAACATTCCCTCCATCGTACCCATTGTTCTGACCTCAGCGCCTCACATCCTGCTGCTTTGAAACCCATCTTCCTATTGCCCTTTCCCCTCTTCCCCCACACAGCAGCTTCACCCTTCTCCACGCCCCTGGCCCTGGGAAAGTGGTGTGCCTGAGAAGTGCCCCTATCAGCTGTAAGCAGGGAGAGAGAGAGAGAGAGAGAGAGAGAAGAAAGAAAAAATCCCTGTGGATCTGGACCTAGTGTGTGGGGAAGGGGCTCTACACATCCATCTGCAGCATAGGAAGCTCAGAGAGGTGTGAAGTGGCCCAGTCATCTCAATGAGATGTTTTCAGCTGAATAAGAACACCCCATGGAGAAACCTCTGAGACATGTAAATGGTTCTATTCACCTCAGTTGGGGGAGAGGGATAGCTCAGTGGTTTAAGCATTGGCCTGCTAAACCCAGGGTTGTGAGTTCAGTCCTTGAGGGGGCCATTTAGGGATCTGGGGCAAAAAAATTGGGGATTAGTCCTGCTTTGAGCAGGGGGTTGGACTAGATGACCTCCTAAGGTCCCTTCCAACCCTGATATTCTATGATTCTATTTCCGTCCCCACTTTTCAGTGACAGTGCTGTTTGTGATATGCACCAAGCATGCCTATTCTCAACTCCTCACTTTGGTCTCAGCACTATGTGCTTGGTGCATGTTCCAAGCATGCCTATTCTCAGCTTCCCATCCAGAGGGGCAGCCACACCATGCACTATCCACCCACCAATTCCAATACACACACGGCAGGGAAAGGAGTTCAGACCCCCTCAGAGTCAAGGCTCCCATGTTCCTGGGTTTGACATGAAGGGCAGGGAGAGGAGCTCAGATCCCCTCAGAGGGGCACCCCGACCCTTCAGGAAAGAAGAGTTCTTCCAACACTGTTGAAACATTTCAGCAACTGATTATTAGCAGTAAGACAACTTAATATAACAATCAACTTAAGACAATTATATGTTTAACCACTTCAGAGAAAATTTTCAGTTTGTATTCTGGTCACTTTCCAGACCACCAGGGTGAGTTAAATGAGAAGAGAGGCTGCTAACAGAAAGAAATCTCAGTTTGTTGCAGTTTCTCTGGATGAAATTAAAAACCACTAGGTGATGCTTTAAAGGAATATTCCTACCAGAACGCATGTTGAAGTGGGTGATATCTGGTAAGTTTATTAGCATGCATGTAGATTATTTTATTGTTTTAATGTTTTCTCTGTGGTGCTTTTACTTTAAGAATAAAACATGCTTCCTTAGAAGAACTGTGTGATAGCTTAACTGTGGGCAGTTACACTATTAGGGTAGGTCTACACTTATCCGCTGCATCGGAGGCGTCCAATCGATCTTCTGGGTTCGATTTATCGCGTCTTGTCTAGACACGATAAATCGAACCAGGAAGTGCTGCCCGTCGACACCGGTAATCCTGCTCCACGAATGGAGCAGGCGGAGTCGACGGGGGAGCCTGCGCGCCGCCGTGTGGACCAGCGGTAAGTACTTTTAAGTTCGAAATAAGATACTTCGACTTCAGCTACGTTATTCACGTAGCTGAAGTCGCGTATCTTAGTTCGAACTTGGGGGGTAGTGTGGACCAGCCCTTAGTCTCTGAAGAGACAGCAAAGTCTGTTTAGAAAGTCTGTCTTTGCTGGGAACAACAGTGAAGGCAGGGAAGTGTTCAGCCTGGAGATACCCATCAGAAGGGAGAGAGATGCATGTTTCTACACAAGAAAGGCAATGGATAGGGAGCCGGAAGCCTGAGAATGGGTGCCCTTGCTGAACCACTAAGGGGAAACAAGTGTAGCTGCCCTGACCTGTGACTTTTCAGCTTGGAAAAGAGACAACTAAGGGGGGAGATGATAGAGGTCTACAAAATCAGAACTGGTGTAGAGAAAGTAAATAAAGTGTTATTTACTCCTTCTCATAACACAAGAACTAGGGGTCACCAGATGAAATTAACAGGCAGCAGGTTTAAAACAAAAGGAAGTATTTCTTCACACAATGCACAACCTATAGAACTCTTTGCCAGAGGATGTTGTGAAGGCCAAGACTATCACGGTTCATAAAAGAACTAGGTAAGTTCATGGAGGACAGGTCCATCAACAGCTATTAGCTAAGGACTTCTGTGAATAGTTTTCCAGATGCCTAGCATGCCAACTGGTGCAGGATTTTAATACCTTGACTGCAGCAACTTTGAGGCCCTAAGGCCTTGGCATTTTGAATACAATGAGATGAACAGGGTACAAGTGGTTTGCAATGTTCCCGCTAATGTTTGACAGGCCGTGTGCGCAAAAAATTTCTTCCGTGCAAATTGTGCTTCTGTGCAAATTTGTCTGCATGCGGTGTTTTGCCGTGTGCGCGGGGTTTAGGATCTGTGCACGCGCGCACATGCGCACAGCTTAGAGGGAACAGTGGTGGTTTGTGTACTCCATATTCTTGGGATGCATCTTTAGAGCCCTTGGAATACCCATTTATGCCACAACCTTCCAAAGGAGGTCTAAGGATTAGAACAAAACAATGAGAGAACTATGGGCTTGTCTTCACTACGGGGAAATCAACGCTGCTGCAATCTATGCAGCAGGGGTCGATTTAGCAGGTCTAGTGAAGACCCGCTGAATCTGAGAAGAGTAAGGCTACATCCACACTACCCGCCCGATTCGGCGGGTAGCGATCGATGTTCTGGGATCGATTTATCGCGTCTCGTCTAGACGCGATAAATCGATCCCAGAGCCGCTCCCCGTCGACTCCGGAACTCCAGCTCCGCGCGAGGAGTAAGCGGAGTCGACGGGGGAGCCTGCCTGCTGCGGTGTGGACCAGCGGTAAGTACTTTTGAAATCGATCTAAGATATTTGACTTCAGCTACATTATTCATGTAGCTGAAGTTGCGTATCTAGATCGATCCCCCCCACCCTCCCCCAGTGTGGACCAGCCCTAAGGGAAGTCAACCGGAGAGAGTCTCCCGTTGACCCAGCGCAGTGAAGACACCGGGGTAAGTCGACCTAAGCTATGTTGACTCCAGCTACATTATTCACGTAGCTGGAATAGCGTAACTTAGGTCGACTTACCCCGGTAGTGAAGCAATATGTCCCAGGAACTGAGGAAAGAGGAACTTCCTTTAAACAGAAAGGTGTCTGGAGCTATAAGAATAACTTTTTCCTCATGTCAACCACAATGGGGTTCTTGTATAGAAGAGAGGCCAGAGCCCCATTGAGCTGGGCCCTGTGCAAACAAAGAAGCAGTCCCTGCCTCCATAGCTGTGTTTCCTCTTGCACCAGAAACCTACGTTTGACCAGATCAATGAATGAAATTTTCTGATAGAGTTCTGTCTAGATACCAAAATGTATCAAGAAGCTAATGGAGAATCCATACTAAACTACATTTCTCTTCCAATAGCCAGGTAGTTAACTGTAGCTGTTCCTAATCCAAACAAAGGAGTCCATGCTTCAAGAGGAGGTCTGGTCCATACTACATGTGCAGCGTGGGTTCCTTGGTACCTTGCAAGTCTAAAGTGCCTTCTGGGCTAGCAGAGGAAGAGGACTTCAACTGTCTTGAAAGGTAACAGATTCTTCTCTGTCCAGGACATTATTTCTACTGGCTTTCTAAGTCTGTCCTTTGATTACTTCCTGGTTTTGGAAGTGATATAAACATTCATACCTCAATCATAAGCCAACCTCTAATGAAGCAACAGACTTCTTCAGTAACCACAATAAATTGCTTGCTACATGGTTTTCTTGTACCTTCTTCTGAAGTGGCACTGGCCACTGTCATACAGGACACTGGTCCAATCCTGTATGGCCACATTTAGGGCAGGGGTTGGTTCAAACACACCACTCAGAGCTATAAAAGGGAGTTAAAAGGATGTATACTCTAAAATTTTGGAAAATGTGTCTTTCATGTATGCTCCCTACCTGATAGGCTTGCTTCCACAGTGAGTATGCAAGGGTCTAGAGTGAAAACTGGGTTGGCTTTCAGCATGTTTGTACTTACTTGCCCGCAAAGGGACATTCAGATGTGATCTGAGAATGCCACCTAATTTTGCATTTATCAGGTGTGCAGTTCCTTGTCCTCTAAAGAAAATTCTGCAGGCACATTTTGGATAACCTATTAAGGGGCTGAAGCCAGTGCGTTGCACTAGAAACCCTAGCCTTTGGAGTTAACTACCTACGGATGACCACTGCCAGGAAGTGACTGATATAACCACCTACGACCTGTGCCTTCCTGTGACTACTAATAGTCATTTCTTAAAACTCTGGACGCAGAGGGTGGATCAGAAGGAAGTGTCTTGTACAGGAATTGTGAATTCTCGTACACAAATGCTCTTTGTAATGCTTCGGATTTTGTTAGTTTGGAGGATATTCTATCAATCTATCCTTGGAAGCTTCTCCTTCAGAATGTTTGTTCTGCTGAGGAAATAGTCCTTTCCTGGATAGTGTTTGTGTTGATAGCAACAAACGTATTACTATGCTGGCTTTGAAGTGAGGGTTGAGGCTTCTCTGCATTCTCAGCAACTAATTCTTTTGTTTCTCCAAACAGCTGCTCACCTGTAAGTATCTGTTTAGAATGACTGACTGCTATTCACAGGTGTCACAGCTTCCTTGTAGCTATATTAGAAGCCAATGCTCTTCTCACAAAATCACATCAGGGGTTTGACCAGGACAAAACTAGAGATGTTTCACTCCAGGCAAAAGTCATACCCCTAGATGATGTAGCACTTGCATGCCACCTAGTAGGCTTCCCTTACTAAAATATATGAACATTTTTTGGTCTGAAGGGATATAGTTGAGGGTTTGAAATTATTGTTCAGTGTCTTTTGGAAGAAAGTCCCCTTCTGAAGGCATGACTGTCTAACTGGTGGAGCTATTTCTGCACCAAACTTTGGAAATTTGTTTTTATACATTTTAGTTTAACATTTGGATTTAATCAGAAGTCCTCATTCAGATCTTACAATGTCCCAGAAGAGGCTTCTATGGGAAACTGCATCTAATAATGCTTGAAATGGAATATATTTTATTAATGAATTCCTTGCAAGCAACTGGCATCCGGTCCTGCAGGCTTTTTGCTGGCGATGGTGTTTGATGGTGCATGTGTGGTATTTGCTCATGTTGTTCTCAGAGGGAGGTAGCATGCTATTCATCCTGGCCTGAGGACCACTCAGAGGAAGGGTATTGGTACAAATACCTTAATTTAATTGTGGAAGTAACTTGTTAGAGGTCCCTAGAAGCCTGAAAGGTTGCCTGCTTGCTCCTCCACTCTGGCTAGCACCTAAGGAACGACCCAATACAATTTTGGGCTTTGTTCAATAAATCGGGAGTTGATTTGAACATGGGAGGAGATTTCTCATTTACAACTTCATGGAGAGTGAAATCCTCATATGCCTCTGGTCTGGTCAGTCAGCCTGAAATGCCCCTTACACTTTAATGTAGAGCCAACCTGTGAAACAGGGGAGGGGTAGAGAAAGACCCATTCCTGCCTCAGACTCTGAGCCCCTGTTCCTGGCTGATGAGCAGAAGGCACAACTCCCATTCTGCTGATGCCTGAAATCCGAGCCCCTTTTCCTGGCAGAGCGAGGGGGCCTGGGCTGAAAGCAAGAGGTACAATTTCCATTACACCGCAGCCTGAGGGAGGGCTTCACAGGCACAGCAGTAACAGGCGTCTCTACATGCTTCTGGGTGAGGGAGGGCTAGTGAGCTTAATATGACCACTGAGAAATCTTCTGTGAGAAAAGCCCCCAAAACACTCCTTCAGGGCAAGAAGGAAAAGGAGAAGGGATCGAACCCTGATTTTCATCCCACTTGTTCAATACTAACTGCTGCCTTGCAAAGGTAATACCTGCTTTTGCCTTTTGGGGATTCAGAGGTCTACGGCTTGTGAGACTTAATCCATATCATCATAAAAGTCCCCTGGGGTTCACAGTGGGAGGAAGGGGAGCTGTGCAGAAGCCCTGCTTCTTTTGTCAGGAATCTCCAGGCCCACTTCAATATCTGGGGGGGACTTTGGATCCTTTCAGGGGTTTGTACCCACTGACCTGGGACTGTTGCAGGGTTTTCCCCTTCAGGGGACAAAGAGTGTCCTTAGACTCTCTCCAAAAAACACTCAGGAGTTCCTGAGCAGGCTTTTCTGCACTGGCTTAATGGCTCCTCAGGGTAGAGGAGGGGGACCAGACATGCTGGTCCAACTCGAAACCCTGTGTCCTATCACTGCAAGGGTAACCTGGCTGTGAAAAGGCAGGGCATAATTCACCCTCTATAGAGCCTGTAAATGCTCCCTTATATAGAGAGCACTGCTTAGATTTAGCCCTGTGTTGGCTGGATAGCTCTGCCATACATAGGGGGAGGAGGGGTGTGGGACTGAAAGAGGAGTCCCAGAGAGGAGATGCTGCAGTGGCAGAACCAGGTGATTGAAACTACCAGGCTGCCAAAAACCAGATCCAGGGGAGGAGGAGAACGAAGAAAGAGTATAGACTGCACAAAAATGAAGGAATAAAATAGCCAAGAGAAGCTGAACTGCCAATTTGTTCCACCATCAAAGGCAGAAAAACTGGTGTCCTGAGATAAAGGTCAGGGTTTGTTGCTGAAGGCTCCCGCACCACTGGTCACTGCCTCCGAATTCTGTTGATTGGTAGTGTTAACCCATTAGTGATGAATAAGAAGAGAAACTATGCAACATCTAGAAGACTAGTTCTTAATGGACAACTCATCAAGCCCAACTAAGGGCTGCAAGAGATCCTAACACCAACAGAACTGGCATAATTTCACTGTGTTGGGAAAGTAAGGAAGCAAACACTATGCATAGGCCTCCATACACCTTACAAGTTGGAGCACACCTCTGAAGGGGGATTTGAGGATGGGTGGCTAGCATATGAGTGGCATAGCAAGACATGGAGGCTAGAGGAGCTATGCAGGGGTTCCATGAACTGTTCCCATGGTTAGAGACAGGGACACCCTATAATATGCACAAGGACCAAGATTTTGCCCACTATCCACTAAATCTAACTTCTGAGTAAGGAAGTGTGGATTTAGCTCCTTCAGGAGAAAGTCAACATGAGTAGAAGGACATCTTTCTGGAGCAAGATGAATGATGCTCCCATATCAAAGTATATAAGGCCAGATCATGAGCCATATACGACAGTTCCGCTGTCGTTAATGAGTTTATGTTGAGTTACGTCATCTGACAATAATGCAGTGGCTCTCAACCTTTCCAGACTACTGTACCCCTTTCAGGAGTCTGATTTGTCTTGCATACCCCCAAGTTACACCTCACTTAAAAACTACTTGCTTACACAATCAGACATAAAAATACAAAAGCGTCACAGTACACTTATTGAAAAATTTCTCACTTTCTCACTTTTACCATACGATTATAAATCAATTGGAATATAAATATTGTACTTACATTTCAGCGTATAGTATATAGAGCAGTGTAAACAAGTCATTGTCTGTATGAAATTTTAGTTGGTACTGACTTCGCTAGTGCTTCTTATGTAGCTGTTATAAAGCTAGGCATATATCTAGATGAACTGATACACCCCCCTAGTTGTGAACCACTGCTATAATACACAGCTCTTTGAAATGGGAAGCACACTCAAATTCATCCTTCAGCAGTGCAATGCTCCACGTTGTGTAATAGGACTGATTCTCCCCCATTTTACACCATTCTTGTCCATGTAGGGTTTATCTACAGAGACTTACTGCTCAGCAAGCCGGGGTATGAATCTACAACGCACCAGGTTGCCACACAGTAACTGGCTGTGTGGCGCCTGATATTGTATACTATGGAACTTTTTCAAAGCACACTACAGAAGTTTTAGTGTGCAAGTAGCATGGTCCACATGGCCAGTTAGCATGCAGCAAGCTAATGCACTGGATGGTGACACCCCAGCTTGCTAGATGTATATGGATTTATCTATTTCTTGCTCTTTACACCTTCAGTCGTCATTTCCAAGACATTAAATTGAAAAGCAGCAGCAAAGAGCTGAGTTTGTACAAGTATAAAGGCTTGGGGGGAAAAAAGAAGCAAGAATTACATAGATCAAGATTAACTAAAACAGAACAGATTTCTTCCCAGGGCCTTTTGCCTGTAATTTGAAGCATTTGTGTGGTTAATTTCTAGGATAAATTAATCAAAATGTGAATGACAGTTACAAATGTGTGGGTCTCGAGCAGACATATATAGTAGCTATGAACATACCTCTGACTACATACAGTACATTAGTATAATTTTACAAGATTTTTAGGTAGCTACGTACCTTGAGGCTTCTTTAATAACATTCTGTAAAAATATTAGTCGTGTTTGTAAACTGCCTTGTACATGCTTCAATAAAAAGAAGATTCTTTCATATTCTTAAAAAATAAATCAAAAAAGTTAATTAGATGAAACCTCCACAGATATACCTGTTGCAACACCCTGCTTTATGAGCATAATTGCAAGCTCCATTCAGCTTTTGTATAGCTTAAGTAATGGTACTGTATTTGTCTTAAATAGGCAAATAAACATATAGGTTACCTACCTGTAACTGAAGGTTCTTCAAAATGTGTAGTCCCTATCTGCATTCCACATGTAGGATACACATGTGCCGGAGTCCGGAATTTTTTTGCGAGCAGCATCCATTGGCCTGCACATGTGCCATAGCTCTCCTCCTGCTCTGAACAGAGAGCATAAAAAGTGGTACAGGCAGACACCTCTCCAGTTTCCCATTCTCACCACAGTTCAAATAATCCGCTGCAGAGGGCACGGAGGTTGGGTAGCGAATACAGACCGGGACCACACATCTCGAAGAACTCCCGTTACAGGTAAGTAACCTCCGTTTCTTCTTTGAGTGATAGTCTCTCTGTGAATTCCACACGTGGGTGATTAACAAGCAGTAGTCAGATGGGGGTTGAGGCCAGGATGCAGCAGTGATAGCTGACTGTAGTACTACTGTCCTCACAGCTGTAACTGCAGTTGACAACTGGACCAGACCATAATATCTCATTAAGGTATGCAAAGAGCTCCACGTAGCTGCCCTAGATATCTCTAGGAGGGGTACGTCTCTCAGTGACGCAGCCGAAGTAGCTTGCTCTCTAGTGGACACGGGTGCTGGAACTAGGGATGCTGCTGCACTCCTGGGTTGAAGTGGTTTCCATCATATACAGGGTTTACAGTTTGGTTCAATGGCCCTCAGTACCCCCACTATACAAATTGTTTCAGCACCCCTGCTAGCGGAATGAGCACTCACACCCCCTCCAAAGGGGGATATGAGCTAGTTGGTAACAAAGGGTAATACAAACAACCCAAGATCCATTTTGAAAGTCTCTGCACCAATATAGCTTGATCCCTTGATCACTCTGCTATGGAAACAAATAGTTTAGGTGTTTTTCCAACATCCTTTTTTCTTTGAAGATAAAAGCCCAAAGACCTTTGTACATCTAGAGAATGCAGCTCTCTCTCTTCATCTGAGGCATGCAATTTTGGAAAAAATACTGGTAAGTGGATTTCCTGGCTCATGTGAAACTTGGAAACTACTTTAGGAACAACTCTAGAGTGGAGTTGTAATGAGACCTTTTCTTTAAACAAGGAAGTATGTGGTGGGTCTGCCACAAGTGCTCCCAGTTCACCGACTCTTCTGGCTGATGTTATGGGTATAGAAAGGCCACCTTCATGGACAGATGGGAAATAGCACGTTGCTAGAAGCTCAAAGGGGTGTGTGTGTGTGGGCGGGGGGGGGGCGACAATAAAACAAAATTTAGGTCCATTGAGGTACAAACTTCACTAATGGTGGAAAGGAATCCACTTTGCATTCATTACCGCAAATCCACTTTAGAAATCTAGCTGTGACAGGATAAGTGAATCTTCCGTAGAACCTGTGCTATCAGTGGGATGGGACAGAAGGCATACCCCAATGACCCTTCCATGACACCAATAGGGCATCTCCCATCAAGCCTTTACCCAGGGCTGCTCTGGAGCAGTACCAAAGAATTTTCCTGTTCTCCCATGAGGCAAAAAGATCCCAGGCCAGTGTTCCCCACTGGGCAAAGTTATCATCAAAAACCAAGCTGTGAATCTCCCATTCGTGATAAGTGAGAAAATATCTATTCAGGCAGTCTGCTACGGAGTTTTGCATGCCTGGTAAATATGCTGCCGATAGGGTTATGCTATGATTAATGCACAAATTACAGAGGGCGACTGCCTCTCTATGCACATAGACGGCCAAATCTCGCTTCCTCCCTGCTTGTTTATATAAAATACTGTTGTCACATTGTCCGACATTGTTTGCGCATGTCTGGATTGGATGAGTGGGAGGAAGGGATCACAGACTTGATGGACCAACTGGAATTCTAGTAAATTGATATGCATTCTGCATGTAGGGTCCATGTCCTATGCCATATGATGGCCCATGTGAGCACCCCTACTCAAGAGGGAAGCGTCCGTAATGATGGTTGCCTTGGGAGTCAGATTGAGGAAAGGAATCCCCATACGAATGTTCTCTGGTGGTGTTCACCAGATGAGAGAGTCTAAAACTTTGGGGAGAATTGTCACATTACCATTTATGTTGCCCTTCTCTGCTGAATACATGGAGAGAAGCCAGGCCTGTAGGCAGTGAAGCAGAAGCCTGGTGAACAGCGTCAAGTGTGCACACGAGGCCATGTGGCAGAGTAGGGAAAGGCAAGTTCTGACGAATGTCTTGGGTCTGAAAGCGAACCTAAGAATGGCCACACTGAGTCAGATCAATGGTTCATCCAGCCCACTATCCTGTCTTCCGACAGTGGCCAATTCCAGATGCTTCAGAGGGAATGAACAGAACAGAGCAAGTATCAAGTGATCCATCCCGTCATCCAGTCCCAGCACTTAACAGTAAGAAGCTTATGGACACCCAGAACATAGGATTGCATCCCTACCTATCTTGGCTAATAGCCATTAATGAACCTATCCTCCATGAACTTACCCAATTCTTTTTTGAACCCTGTTATAGTTTTGGCCTTCACAACATCCCCTGGCAACAAGTCCCACAGGTTGACTGAGTGCTGTGTGAAGAAGTACTTCTTTGTTTTGTTTTAAACCGGCTGCCTATTAATTTCATTGGAAGACATTTATTTCTTTTATGTGACGGGATAAATAACACTTCCTTATTCACTTTCTCCACACAATTCATGATTTTATAGACCTCTATCATATCCCTGCCCCCACATCCTCTCTTTTCCTAGCTGAACAGTCCCAATCTTTGTAATCTCTCCTCATACAGAAGCTGTTCCATACCCTTAATCATTTTTGTTGCCCTTCTCTGTACCTTTTCAATTTCTAATACATCTTTTCTTAGATGGGGCAACAGTATTCAAGGTGTGGCGTACCATGGATTTATATAGTAGTAGTATGCTATTTACTATCTTATTGTCTATCCCTTTCCTAATAGTTCCTAACATGGTTAACTTTTTTGACTGCTGCTGCACATTAATCAAATATTTTCAGAGAACTATCCACAATGACTCCAAGATCTCTTTCTTGATTTGTAAAAGCCAATTTAGATCCCATCATTTTGTATATTGTGACGGGGCAAGGCCAGATGGCTATAAGAAAGTGGTGGGAGATAGATATATTAGCCCCAGGCTAAACAAATCCCTGGTACCAGGATAAATGGAAGCTGCTCCAGGTCAATTAAGACACCTGGGGCCAATTAAGAACTTTCCAGAAGGCAGGGAGGACGCTATGTTGATTGAAACACCTGCAGCCAATCAGGAGCTGGCTGAAACTAGTTAAAAGCCTCCCAGTTAGTCAGGTGGGCGCGCATGTCAGGAGCTGTGAGAGGAAAGTTGCGCTGTTGGAGAGATTGAACTGTATACACCATATTAGGTACAAGGAA
Organism: Chelydra serpentina; assembly: GCA_037349315.1. Classification (NCBI taxonomy): domain Eukaryota; kingdom Metazoa; phylum Chordata; order Testudines; family Chelydridae; genus Chelydra; species Chelydra serpentina. Next base: position 54,972,768 of record JBAIAC010000004.1, on the reverse strand, counting down.
GGAGGCCCTGAGGTAAGGGTGAAGTGGAGTTTGAGGAAGTGGGGGCTGCTGTGGGGAAGTAGCCGAGGGAATTATATGTGTCCTGTTTTTAAAAGGTCAGCTACCATAGCTGATACTATTAGGGTCCCTGGGCTGGAGCCCGGAGTAGAGGGCGGGCGCGGGCTCCCCCCCCCCACCTTTGTCCCCTGATTAATCAGTAAGACTGGGAGACAACAGAGACTGGGCAAGGGAGGATAGCTTCTCAGTATCTCCCTCGCTGGCTTATGATGACAATGGCTCAGTAGACTGTGACCCTGGTCTCTAGAGAGAAAAGGGTTACATGGAGGGTCACAGTGAGCCTCTGAGGCTAGTGAAATCCGCTAGGCAACGCAGGACCCACAGAGACAAGGACAGAGCTCTGTCACAATATATAGTTGGAATTATGGTTTTCCAATGTGCATTACTTTGCATTTATCAACAATGAATTTCATTTGCCATTACCCAGTCACCCAGGTTTGTGAGATCCCTTAACTCGTCACAGTCTACGTTGGACTCAACTATCTTGAGTAATTTTGTATCGTTTGCAAATGTTGCCACCTCATTGTTTACCCCTTTTTCCAGATAATTTATGAATATGCTGAACAGCACTGGTCCCAGTACAGATCCTTGGGCAACACTGCTATTTACACCGCTCTCCACTTTGAAAACTAACCATTTATTCCTATGTTTTGTTTCCTGTCTTTGAACTAATTACTGATCCATAAGAGGACTTTCCCTCTCATCTTAGGACTGTTAACTTTGTTTAAGAGCCTTAAAAGGCTTTCTAAAACCCCAAGTACACTATATCCACTGGATCACACTAGTCCACGCGTTTGTTGACCGCCTCGAAGAATTCAAATAGATTGGTGAGGTATGATTTTCCTTTAGAAAATTTGTGTTGACTTCCCCAACAAAAGGTGCTCTTCTATGTGTCTGATAATACTGTTCTTTACTATAGTTTCAACCAATTTTCCTGGTACTGGAAGTTAGGCTTACGGGCCTGTAATTACCAGGATGCCTCTGTAGCCTGTTAAAAATTGGCATCATATTAGCTATCCTCCAGTCATTTGATACAGAAGCTGATTTAAGTGATAGCTTACATACCCAGTTAATAGGTCTGAAATTTCATATTTGAGTTCCATTAGAACTCTTGGGTGAATACCATTTGGTCCTGGTGACTTATTACTGTTTTTAATGTATCAATTTGTTCCAAAACCACCTCTATTGACACCTCAATGTGGGACAGTTCCTAAAATTTGTCATCTAAAAAGAATGGCTCAGATGTGGACATTCCCTTCACATTCTCTGCAGTGAAGACCAATACAAAGTATTAATTTAGGTTCTTTTCAATGGTCTTGTCTTCCTTGAGTGCCCCTTTAGCACCTCAACTGTCCAGTGGCCCCACTGATTGACCTTATATATGAAAGTGCTCATGGCATGAAACCTGGAGGTAGATATGCTCTTGCTGTGATCAAGTCCGATCTCTTCACTATAAAATTGATGAACCTTGTGGGGAGCGACAGATTTTTTGTGACTGACGCAGACACCCAGGGAAGGCAGAAGACTGAACAGAACCACCGGACTTCCTCATAGGAACTGTCCATCACAAACCAGTCGTCAACATAAGCCATGTGTCCTCCTCTAACAAGGGAATTACTGATGCCAAGGATATCATGAGGAATTTTAGTTTTTGAATGAATCTGTTCAGTTGTCTCAGATGGAGAACTGACCTCCATCCCCCAACCTTACTAGGGAATAAAGTAGTAAGGGGAACAGAATCCCTTCCTTTGAGGTTGAGGGGAACCCTATCTATGGCTCTCCTGAGGACAAGGAAGTTCACCTCTTATCATAGAATCTCCTTGTGAGAGTGGTCCTTGAAAAGGAACCTGGGAAGATGCAATATTTGCTGCATCCACCACAGCTTTGGCCACCAATCTGCCCCCATTCACTAAGGCCTAGAATTAGGCCCCCCTCAGGGAGCTTGTCCTTAAATTCCAAAAAATTATAATCAGTAAAAATCATATTTGGACAAGAGGCCCTGATCATCTGAGATCCTGAACTGGAGGGAGGTGGAAGAGAAGACCTTTCTCCTTAGAAGGTTGAGTCACTTGTGTCCCTTTTCAGAGGGAGTAGCTTTTGGGTGCTGTTGCTTGGGCTGCTCTGTACCTGCCCTAAACCACCAAAGAGTTTAGCAGTGGGCGAGGGAACAAAACTCCCCCTGTGGATGAAACAAAGTAGTGCTTCTTAGCGCTGTTAAAGGTGGGAGCACAAGAAGCAGGAGTGTGCCAACTATCTGTGCTTTGTCCATGATGGCCTCGTTTATGAGGAGGGTCATTCAACTGGGACAGGAAGGCTGCAGACTGTTTAGAAAAATATGCTGAGGCTCCAGGACTTCCTCAAGATGAATCTATAGCTCTGCAGCCACCCTGGGCATGAGCTTTTGATATTATTTCAAGTCATCTGGCAGAGACAGAGAAAATGGAGTAACTGCCTCATCCAGTGAAGATAAGCTTGCTCCCAGAATCACATGATCCTCCTCAGTCTCCCCTTCCAAATATTCCAACAGGGCCAGTTGTGGGTGTCCAGGTGATGGCAAATAGCACTCCTGCACCAATCCTGGGTGTCTAGGGTAGGGATCCCACACTCTTCACAGTAGGATGGATCAACTGGCGGAGGACCCCCCTATGGCATAGGATATCACCTGTTTCTTGGCCAATCGTATCTGGTCTGAGGGTTGGAATCCTGATCTTCTGTGTCTCCTGTCTCATGCCACCTCCACCCAATGCTGCACAGACTCCTCTGGAGACTCAAATTCATCCAAAGAAAAAGCCTGATCCCTTATCTCATGCAGAACAGTACCAATGGCTGTGCCTCAAGGCTGGCAGATGGGATGGGAGAACAACTCTGCCTCATTGGGATAGGCCAGTGGTTCTCAAACGTTTGTACTGGTGATCACTTTCAAATAGCAAGCCTCTGAGTGCGACCCCCCACTTATATATGAATAACACTTGTTTATATATTTAACACCATTATAAATGCTGGGGGCAAAGCAGGGTTTGGGGTGGAGGCTGACAGCTCATGACCCCCCATATAATAACCTCACGACCCCTGTGAGGGGTCCCAACCCCCAGTTTGAGAACCCCTGGGATAGGCTCTTCCTCTGGTGTATCAACGTCCCAGAACAGAGATGGAACCAATATGAGGGATGAATGAGATACGGAAGAGCAAAGATGTCCTCCGGGGAGACATAGAGAAGAGTCCATTGGCAGAGCTGTCAGTACTGGGGCTTCCCTGGTCACTGTGGCAGTCGACTCCCTCTGGGGCCACATTGCTACTGGTATTGCATCAGGTCTAGAAATGGAACCAGAAGCTGTTCATCTCAAGCCTTCACCATCAGACCTGATGTTTGAACCATCAGATCCATGTATTTATACCCTTCCTTTTCCTGTTGAGAAGATTTATTCAGGCCTAAATTCTTAGCACCCGCATGCACCAGCTCTCCTAACTGAATTGAGGAGGGATCCTCTCTCTTCAGGGCAGTTTTCGACAAAGATGGCATGTCCTTATATCTATGAGAGTGCCACCCTTTGCTGTCATGTGAAGCCTTCTCCTCAGGCTTAATGGTCTTAGACTCCATTCCCGAGCTTGTGCTTGGAGGGGCGCTGCCTGCTTGGTGAGATGAGTTATGGGGAGGTCCCCGGCCTGCATGTGACTGGGTCTTCTCACCTTCTTCATGAGATATTTTTTGAATTTCAATTCCGACCCTCATGAGTTCTGGGGGGGACAGAGCGGCAGATGCTGCACTTGGCAGAAATCTGAGCCTCACCCAGGCAGCAGAGGCAACGTTATTAGTTGCTCACCAAAAAGGAATGAGGACAGAAAACAGTTTTTGAACCCTGGAACCATGGACATTCTCAGGGGGAAAAAGTTACCGGGTGGGGAAGAAAATGGGAAAAAACGACTATCTAACTATACTATGTAGACTACTAAAACTAACTATACACAATACCTTACAGCAATGACACAGTAAACAAAAAAAAAGGAGCTGAGGACACCAAAGATTCTGACTCAGACCTTGCAGCAGTAAGAAGGAACTGGAAAGGGGTCAGCTCACACCACCTTTTATGCCCTCGCTTCAGTGCACAAGGAGAGCTATGGCGCATGTACAGGTCAATGGACACTGCTTGTAAAAAAAAAACCACAATTCTAGACTCAAGCTCATGGTGCACATGCTTATCCCACGTATGGAATACACATAGGGACCATCACTCAAAGAAAAATTAAAAGTTATTTGTCAACTTTAATGTAAAAACCAAGTGTACTAAATCTAGGCTACTATCAAAGTAGGTAAGTACAAAATCTAAAGAATATAAACAGATGGATTTAGTCCTTTCCACCCACCCACTCAGGAAAGTATGAAAGAAAACATTTTCAAACTTTCTAAAGAGGCCTTATAAACTTAGAATTAAAAGGATTTCCTCTCTACTACACATTGGGTTTCTCTTCTCTTATTTTTACTTCTGCTAATAATTACAGATATCTCTCTATTATAATTCTTGCATGACTCAGAGACTTACAAAATACAATGATCTAGTCTAAATATTTCAACTGAGTCTAGTTGTCTCTCCAATCATCTGGATACAAAGATAGTGGTTTGGGGTTCTTATACTTACTTCTTCCTGGCTTTCTAATCTCCTTCATAATTTGTGCTTTTAGCTCTATATTAATCTCTCTCGCACTTCTGGAATGTATCACTTTTTTTCCTTTGTTGGGCGAAGATGCTGGCAAGTTTTCTTGAGTACTTTGCTCTTTACCATCCGACTCTTCATGATTTTTTATAAATTCATCAATATTAAGGTTATTAGTTCCTAAATGTTCATGGCCTAGATCCTCTGAATTAGTTGTTGGTCCGTCCAATGAATTGAATGGAGAAGAGGACATTGAAAATTCAGAATCCATAGCATTTGGAAAAACATCTGATGAAAGTGGGTCTGCAACATGATTCTCAACCACATCATCCGCTGCAATCTCGTTATTGGTTTCTGAAGCTGAAAAATAAAGACTATGAAGAGGGACAAACTGGCAAGCATGCATTAAAAACCATCAAAATCATATATGATTTGGTACTGGTTAATCTAGTCTTGTGCAATCATGCTGCAGCAGGTAGGTTTAGAGAAAGGTAAGAGGTATATTTCTGCAACACCGCAGAGTCACAAGATGATGATGTTGGTGGCACAGAACACCTTGGAATGTCCATTGAGGGGTGGTGGTCTAACAATACAGGGAAGCATTCTTTATAAGGAAAAGGGAAGAGTTACACAGACTAGCAACAAAGCAAGAAGTCAAATGAACAGAAGATAAAAGATATTTCTGTGAGGAATTCCTTACCTGGTCCCATTGAGATTAATGGATAAAATTAACTTCACTGCAGAAGGGCTGGCTCAAGGCCCTATGCAACACACAGGCCCACATTAAAGGAATAAAGTTTACTCTTCACTGGAGTGAAGCTCACCAGATAAGCTTGTGTGTTGCAATATTTTGGAGAGACTGAGATCAAAGAGATTGTACTCATTAATCTATCAGATATCAGTGAGACCCACTTAAAGAGATATACCAGCCTTGCTCTTTTACTTTATTCACTGTATTAAGAGAGAAGAGGGGAAACAAACTCTTTGTACTGGGAAGATTCCTAAATTTTGTTATAAGAAGATATATCCAAGGACTTCTGACTATATACAGTGATTCAATTGTAATTTGTCTTGGTGTCAATTCCCACAGAAGAGTAAATATCCACAGGATTGTTAACTACATGTTTATTTGTAATATTGTCCTACTTCCAAGAAGTGAGGAAATTACTGCAGTCAAATTAAAATGCAATCTGTTCTGTATTTTACTAACGAAGTGGAAAAGCAAACAATCAACAATTGTTGAAAATGTATTCTATTTTACCATACGAAAAACTTTAATATATATATGTTTATACCTTTATATACCAGAAGTCCAAAAAATATTCCAGGCCAGGTTAAGTACAACACTCTTCCTCCTGGACAAAAGTCACACCACAAAAGACGACTGACCCTAGTTTTTCAGACACCCTCTCTTTCAGAGGGACAATTTGTGCATGCAAAAACTGAACTCTTTTGCCCACAGTTACAGGAAGAAATCTTACCAAATCCGCTGTATACCTAACTTGAGTCTGCAAATCAGTCATATATTTTGCCATCTAAATAGTAAGATTTAATACGACTTAATTGCAAGCACAAAATTACACCTGCAAGAAGTGAGGCCAGGCTGAGATTCAGCTAAAATCAGGAGCTGGCTATTACTCTTGCATGTCTACTTGAATGCCTTATAGCAGTATCTAATTTTAAGTGTAGTCTTATTGAATTAATAGATTCCTGTGTTACAAGGGGAAAGATTATGAGCCAAAAATAAAAGAATGCAACCACCACCTGAATACAAAATTTGGAATTAAAGAAGTCAGTGAATAACACAAGATGGGAGTTTTTAAATGTGCCATGGTGCAATGCAGCTGTGGAACAGGACAGTTACCTGTTTCGTAACTGGCGTTCTTCGAGATGTGTTGCTCAGGTCTATTCCACAGTAGGTGTGTGTGCTCGCCACGTGCATCAGTGCCATACGTTTTTCCCTTAGCAGTACCCGTAGCGGGGGAGCGCCGCTGCGACCCCTGCAGTGGAGCTATAAGGGAAGGTGCGCGCTCCCCCTACCCTCGGTTCCTTCTTGCCGGACCAACTCGGACAGAGGGGAAGGAGGGTGGGATGTGGAATAGACCTGAGCAACACATCTCGAAGAGCACCAGTTATGGAACAGGTAACGGTCCTTTCTTCTTTGAGTGATTGCTCATGTCTATTCCACAGTAGGTGATTCCAAGCTATGTGTGATGGAGGTGGGCAGGAGTTCACAACCTGTCTGGCCGGAGCACAGCTCTATCAAAGCCAGCGTCATCCCTAGCGTGGGAGACGATCGCATAATGCGAGGTGAACGTGTGAACAGAAGACCAGGTAGCGGCCCTATAGATGTCCTGGATAGGGACATGGGCTACAAAGGCAGTCGATGAGGCTTGCGCCCTCGTCGAGTGCGCCCTCACGATAGGCGGTAAGGGGACCTTCGCTAATTCGTAGCATGTGTGGATGCACAAAGTAATCCACCGGGAAAGCCTCTGGGTGGAGATTGGCTGACCCCTCATGCGCTCGGCTGAGGCAACAAACAGTTGCGAAGACCTACGGAACGGCTTAGTCCGATCCAGGTAAAAAGTCAGCGCCCTGTGCACGTCCAACGTGTGGAGGTGGCGCTCCTCGTCTGAGGCATGAGGTTTTGGGCAGAGGACAGGTAGGAAGATATCCTGGCTCATGTGAAAAGCGGAGACCACTTTAGGAAGGAAAGCTGGGTGTGGTCGGAGTTGGACCTTGACCTTGTAGAAGACCGTGAAGGGGGGGTCTGAAGTCAAGGCCCTGAGCTCCGACACCCGTCGGGCTGACGTAATGGTCACTAGGAATGCTACCTTCCAAGAGAGGTGAGACCAGGAGCATGTGGCCAGGGGCTCGAATGGGGGCCCCGTGAGGTGAGATAACACCAAGTTCAAAGCCCACTGGGGAACGGGGGTCCTAGCATACGGGAAGGACCGGTCTAGACCTTTGAGGAAGCGCCCGGTCATGGCATGAGAGAAGACCAAGCGGCCCAGGACTCGCGGGTGGAACGTCGATATAGTCGTCAGGTGCACCCTGACGGAGGAGGGTGCTAGACCTCGAGTTCTAAGGTGAAGGAGGTACTCGAGGATAAGCTGGACACACCTCGGGGAGGTACCCCGCTCGCCCGTCCACATAGAGAACCTGCACCACTTCACCAGGTAGGCCCGGCGCGTGGAAGGTTTCCTACTTTCTAGGAGGATGCTCCTGACTCCTTCCAATAACATTGTTTCCTCTGCATCTAGCCACTGAGCAGCCACGCTGTCAAGTGTAGGGAGGCTAGGTTGGGATGGAGGAGGCGGCCCTGGTCCTGGGACAGGAGGTCCGGCCGGAGCGGCAACAGACGCGGAGGGGCCGCTAGTAATCCCAGGAGGGTCCCGCACCAATGCTGTCTGGCCCAAGCTGGGGCGATCAGAAAGATGCGAGCCTTGTCCCTCTTTACCTTTTCCAGGACCTTGTCTATGAGGGGAAAGGAGGGAAACGCATAGAGGAGCTGGCCCGACCATGACAAGAGGAAGGCATCAGAGATTGCATCCTTCCCCAGCCCGCCCCGGAGCAGAGCCGGTGGCAACGTCGGTTCTGCCGGGTGTTGCAAACGGGTCTACTTGGGGAGTGCCCCCAGGCTTGGAAGAGCTGACCCGTGACCTCCGAGTGGAGTGACCACTCGTTTTGGGAGAAGACCGTGCTCAGGTGATCGGCCTGGGTGTTGCTGACGCCCGGCAGGTGGAAAGCCTTGAGGGAGATGATGCGGGCTATACAGAACTACCATAGGCTGAGGGCTTCCTGGCAGAGAGCCGAGGACATTGTTCCACCCTGCCTGTTGATGTAAAACATCGCGGCGGTGTTGTCCGTAAGGACCCTGACCGCCCTGCCGCGTAGCCGCGAGCTGAACGCCGCACAGGCTAAGCGTACCGCTTTGAGCTCCCTGACATTTATGTGTAGGGATAGCTCCACGGCCAACCACAGTCCCTGGGTTTGAGAGTTCCCTATGTGGGCCCCCCAACTCAAGTCTGACGCGTCCGACACTAGGTCTAGCGACGGAAGTGGGTCCCAGAAGGGGATCCCTTGTAGCATATTGACCGGGGAGGTCCACCACTGGAGGGAGGCTATTACCCAACCCGATACCGTTAGGACCTTGTCCAGGCTATCCCGAGCCTGGGAGAATTCTGAGGCTAGCCAGAGCTGGAGGGGCCTCATTCAAAGTCTGGCGTCACGTACCACGTACGTGCACGTCGCCATGTGGCCCAGGAGCTGCAGGCAGGCCCTGGCCGAGGTCAGGGGGAACTCCGTGACCGTGTCTATGAGCCCTTTGAGGGTCTGGAATCTGCCCGGGGGGGGGGAGAGAGGCCGTGGCCTTGGAAGCATCCAGTAGAGCGCCTATGAACTCTATGCGCTGAACCGGAACCAACGTCGACTTGGCCTCGTTTACCAGGAAGCCCAGGTTGGCACAGGTAGCCAAGAGCAGCTCCAGGTGGTTTTGAACCTGCGACCTCGAGTTGCCCTTGAGCAGCCAGTCGTCAGGGTATGGGAATAGCTGGACCCCTTGGCGTCTGAGATAGGCCACCACGACCGCCATACATTTTGTGAATACCCTTGGTGCAGTGGACAGGCCAAAGGGGAGGACCGTAAACTGGTAGTGGTCCCGCCCCACCAGGAAGCGAAGGAAGCGTCTGTGCCCTTCGAATATGTGAATGTGGAAATATGCGTCCTGGAGGTCCAGTGCCGCATACCAGTCGCCCGGGTCCAAGGAGGGTATAATTTTTACTAGGGAAACCATGCGGAATCGGCATTTTACCATGAACCAATTGAGGCCGCGCAAATCCAGAATAGGCCTGAGGCCCCCTTTCGCTTTCAGGATAAGGAAATAACGGGAGTAGAATCCCTTCCCTTGAAATTCCCTTGGAACTACCTCTATGGCTCCCAGACTGAGGAGCCGGCCCACCTCCTGCTGCAGCAGGGGTAGATGTGACGGGTCTACCGTGCCGTGCCCAGGCGGAGGGTGGGAGGGCAGGGGTGACACAAACTGGAACGTGTAGCCCCGGGCAATGGTACTCAGGACCCAACGGTCTGACGTTATACGGGACCATTGCACAAGGAATGGACGCAAGCGGTTGCTGAAGGCCAACTTTATTTGTAGGAGGGTTTTCTCGGGGGTTACCTGGATACCCTCCTGCCCCCAGTCAAAACTGCCTCTTGCCCTGCTGCTTGCCCCTGGAGGGCCCGGGTTGCGGAGCGGAGCGGGACTGCCTCTGGGGTCACCTCTTTTGTGATCTGGACCTCTTATAGGCTGGCTCGTATTGTGGCTGGGGTGCGTGGGCGGGAGCCTGCGGCTTAGGCTTCTCCTTGGCCGGCGGGGACGTAGAGCCCGAGTGTTTGCAGGGTAGTACGTGAGTCCTTTATGCCATGGAGTCTCACATCTGCTTGCTCCGCAAACAGGTCCTTGCCGTCGAACGGGAGATCCTGCATCACCGACTGCGCCTCCGTGGATAGCCCGGACAGGAGGAGCCACAACGCTCTGCGCATGGACACCGCCGAGACGATGGATCGAGCCGCCGTATCGGCTGCATCCAACGCCGCCTGCAGAGCAGCCTTTGCGGCGGCGGCACCCTCCTCCACCAGCACCTTGAACTCTTTCCTCTCACACTCTGGGAGGGAGGGCTCAAATTTTGGCAGCGCCCCCCACAGGTTGAATTCATAGCGACTGAGGAGGGCCTGGTGGTTGGCCACCCGGAGCTGGAAGCTCGAGGACGAATACAATTTCCTGCCAAATGAGTCCAGCCTTTTTGAGTCCTTATTCTTGGGTGCAGGACCTGGTTGGCCCTGTCGCTCCCTGTGGTTTACGGATTCCACAACCAGGGAGTTAGGTGCCGGGTGGGTATACAAGATTTCGTGCCCCTTCGTGGGAACGAAATATTTGCGCTCAGCCTTCTTGGATATGGGCGCAAGTGAGGCCGGCGTTTGCCAAAGGGCTTTTGATATGTTGGCAACCCCTTCATGTAGCGGGAGCACCACTCTGCCCGGTGCCGAGGACGAAAGGATGTTGAAGAGCGAGTCTGAAGGCTCTTCCATCTCCTCAGCTTGGAGCTGGAGGTTTGAGGCTACTCGCTTTAATAGCTCCTGGTGAACCCTGAAGTCCTCCTGCGGTGCGGAGGGTGGTGGGGCTGCGACCTTGTCCTCTGGCACAGGGGAGGACGCCAATACGGAGCTCTGCGCATCTGCTGGCACCGCGGGGTCGACACCTTGTTCGGAGTCTGCGTGCGGTGCCGAGGACCCTTGGTCCGCAGATCTATCCCTTGGGGCCCTGGATAGTGTGGCCAAGTAAGCCTCAGATGCTCCTGCCACCGACCGAGTATCCGGCTGGGCCTGTTCTGGGGGCCAAGGGGTCCACTGGCACCAAGGTCCCTGCCATGGAGCCCCTTGCCAATGACCCTGCTGCGGCACCGGTGGCACCGGCTGGTCAGGTTGGAACACGGTGGCCCTTGTGTGGCTCACCGTCAGCGTGAACGTTGACCTGTCGGTGCTGTGAGAGCGGTAAGATCTACGGTGCCGACGACGACGTCTGCCTCGGGATCAGGACTCCGACGTCGAGGAGCGGTACCATCTCAAGCTTCTGCTCCTTGAGACGCTGCAACGCCTATTTCCACGACGGGGCGGAATCAGCGATCCCCTACAGGAGTCATGGGCCTGGTGCCTCGAGGAACGGGAGCTGGAGCGAGAGCGTCGGCGGCCGTGGCGGGAACGCCTGCGGTGGCTCCGACTCAACCGGGAGCGTCCACGGCGCCGGTGTCTGCCGTGTCGTGACTCCCTGCTCTGCCCAGAGCTCTGATCCAACGGCACCTTGTCTGAGAGCCTTGCAGGAGACGACAGCGGAGGCTGTGGGCTGTGGCTGGACCGGGCACTGAGGAGCGAGCGATCCCGGGAGTGGTCCCTTGACCTGGATCTGCACCTGGTCGGGATCGACGGCCTGGAGCCTAGCAGCGGCTTGCCTCTAGAGCGGGCCCCGGTGCCAGAACTGCCAACACCTGCAGCGTCAGAAGGTCCTTCGCCGCTTGGAAGGTCTCCGGCATCGAAGTCATCCGGAGAGGCCTGCGTCGACGAGACCGGGCTGCTCCGCTCGACGTGGGTCAGAGCGCAGTGGCCTGGGGGAGAATTAGAGCTGACCGACGCACGTCTAGCCTCTCCCTTTCCCTTCTCTCGACACCGATGAGACGATGGTGCCTTCCTTTGCTTCCTTGACGGGGAGCGGTGCCGGCTACCCGAAGGTGCTGGGGGATGGCCACGCACCGAAGACAAGGTACTGGGTGCCGATTCTGCTCAGCATACCGGGGTGGGAGCCAACGCTGACTCCATGAGAAGGGCCCGAAGTCTAATGTCTCTGTCCTTTTTAGTCCTGGGCTTAAAGGACCTGCAGATCTTGCAGCGGACGCTGATGTGGGACTCGCCCAGGCAGCAAAGACAATTGGAGTGCGGGTCGCTTCTGGGCATGGAGTGCCTGCAGGACTCGTACGATTTAAAGTCCGGGGCCTGGGGCATGCCCCGGCCCGGACACTAACTACTTAACTAACTTACAAACTAACTACAGGTACCACTAACAATTGAACAACGACTTCTGGGAAAGGCTGCAGCGAACGAAGCTGGAGCAGAAGTTCCGACGCACCTACACTGGCGGCAAGAAGGAACTGAGGGTGGGGGGAGCGCGCAGCTCCCCTTATAGTGTGCTATAGCGGCATCACTCCAGGGGTCGCAGCGGCACTCATCCCCTATGGGTACTGCTAAGGGAAAAACTTCCAGCACCGATGCACGTGGCGAGCACGCACACTTACTGTGGAATAGACATGAGCAATCACTCGAAGAACTTCTTAAAGGCACCATAATTAAAACAAGCTAAAATTCCTCTGAAATTGAAGAATAAAATGATTAACCAACTAACTTCACAAGGATCTGCTTAATACATGAAGTCAAATGACAGAAGGAAACCAAACTAGAATATTAAATTAGTAATATATGAAAACATATGGGGCACACAAGAAAATGAGTTAAAATGCTAGTTAAAAAAGCTAAGGGGAAGTATAAAGCTTTTACATATTGCTAAGAAAAGAGTGCTAGAAAAAAGCAGGCCTATTTGTAAGAAAGGAGTTAAATGTAATGGCTGAAATACCAAACTCCTTTTTTAAACTCTTCATCTATACAGGGATACCACATCACAGAACAGGAAGGTAAGGACCCCTCTACTTGTCTCTGGTGCAAATGAACCTGAAGTGTTAAATTAATACGTACACTTTCTTATTGCAAAAATGCTGAGCAACAGAAATCTTTAGGGGCTCAAAAGAGTGATTTATGGAGGAAAATATAAATCCTCAATATAAGGAGCACAGGTAGGCAAACAAATATGACAAGTCTACAAATATGAAACCCTCCCATATTCGGCCCCTCACAGATTTTCTGGGAGGGTAACTACTATAAATTTCACTGATGTTTATTTTACTTACTATAAAATTAGTCAATTTATGGATCACTAAATCCTAAAAATGTATATATGTGAAACAATTAAAAGGCATAGGACAAGTACCTTTGTCTACATTGTATACTTTCCCTTGTACACATCAAGGTAGTTTTAGAAAATGGTGTTTCAATGGCAGATAGTTAAATTTCAGAAATCTTTATATTGCTTTGAAATTACAAAAGAATGGCAGAGGTTTGTCATATCTGAGGTGCCAAATACACAAAGTAATTGGATAATTAAGGCTGAATATTTACATACTGACATTTTAGAACTGGATATTCAAATGCACGAATTTGAGAAATCTACAGCATGCTTACTTTCTTGAGGCGTATTTGTTGTAGACCAACTAAAATATTCTTTTGTATAAACAAAAAAGCGAATTATCTGAAGAGGAACCAAATGAAGGCAACAGGAAAAATTAACTGAAATAGAATTGCACTTACTTTTGTGAATAGGAATAGGTTTAACAAGATCTGGCTGTGCTTGCGTTACAGGTGTGGGTGGCCCTTTTCCTCCAATATGATTGTTCATGACAGGAGGCGTCTGTGGCCGGCCTCTGAGAAGGGGTGACATACACCGACGTCTTTTAGGAATCCCTTGCATATTTGGTTCTCCGGGTCGTTTGTGTTTATTTTGAGGCCCTGATACAAATTCATCTGCTTCATCTATCATCATTCCCTGTAACAAATACATCTGGTTTTTAAAAAAAAGCTCTCTTAAATTTGTATCATCTTGCACAGCAAGTTTAACAAAAAATATATCACATATCCAACTATTTCCTGACTTTTGCCAGATATAAGACAATCCAATCAGGAAAATATACCACCTTGTCTTGGCTCCTCTCAAATGCCAATTAAAAAAAACCTGGGCAAATGATTTACTCTGGGAGGGATTAGATACTGATGTGTTGAAGACCACTCTATGAACAATATGCCAAGTAAGAACGCTGACTATGGTTATAAAATTTGCCTCTAAACTGGAGTCAGATGCAAGGTAATTTTCGGTCAGTTAAATATTCAACTATCTTGGTAGTTCACTGAAGTCAAGTCAAAGGCCTGGATTTGTGAGGGATTGGGAATCCATGTCCTTGGGCTAGTGGAAAACTAGAGAAGCCATTAAGTTAATGCAAGCTTTTTGCTAAGGAAGGGTTTAATAAAAATGAGCGGGGGGGGGGGGGGGGAGAGTGGGATGTTGGCAATTGCACAAAATATGAATATTTGGTACTAAAAAATGCAGAGGTTTCATAACTGATTTCTAATCAAGTCTGTTACTCCATGAAAAAAATAGGTGGTCGAAAAAGGGTTGAGGAAATTTCCTAAGAAATATAGTGGCCTTTTTCTATACACTTGGATGGCTTCTAGTTAGCAACACATACAAATGCCATACCACTAGCTTTACACAAAATGAGTACTATAGAGAAATTACCTTCTTGTCCAATTTAAATGGATTACCAAATGTATGTAGCCTTCGGGGTTGATCAGGGTCAAGCTCTCGAAGAGGAGATGGTATCTGTTTTAGATACTCCTGATAATTTCCCATTTGTGCTATTGGTACACTGTGAACTTGATCTATTGGAATTGAAGATAGTTTTTATCAAAAGACTATGCCTATAGAAACAGTATGACACTGTTTGTTTTGTTAGGATTTAATTTTGGCTGCATTTCACACATCCAGTTTTCATATTATCCCATCTTTTTGATCAGGATACAGCAACATAAAAGTATATAGAAATAGCTGCTCAAAACCTATCTTCCTCCCTCCCTACCAACATAATAGTTAAAATATTTAATATACTACTTCACATACTGTGGAAGGCTTGCCTCGGGGTTGAAGAAATCAATGCATGTAATATGTGTATTGATTATCACACCCTAGAAATGAGTGATAGCCTCCTGGGTACAGTTTTTTTTTTCCCAACATGCTACACAATTATTTTTGGATAAGCTGAGTGGAGGGAAAGGAATGAAGACTATCTGAACACATTAATTGTAAAATGCACTGAGGCGACTACTACATTGATGTATGAAATTATGTAATATTCTACTTTACATGCTACTCTGAACTATGATTACACAAAAAGCCCCTTCCTAACTGCCAAAAACATGAAGATATTTTATTAATTAGAAGTAAAACACCAACAACTTGAGAAATGTCCTTTCTAATATTGTCAGCAAGGTACAAGATACTTGTAATCTTGTACACACTGAAAACAAAATTCAGCATTTTCTTAAGAGTCCTTGTGATTCAGGTCCTCAATGTGTTCTTGACCGCAAAACATGTCAAAATTCACCCATCAATCCTTTGCTCAGCAAGGAAGTAGGTTGGGTAGCAGATTACACTAGAATTAATGTCAGTTGTAATATGGGCACCTCTCCAGGAACTGGACACAACTTTTTTAATAGTCATTGGATGGTAGTGACATTCTATCACTACCTAGGCCAGACTAATCTTCATAATCTAGAAATGTTGTTAGAAGTCCTATTTTTTCCTGTCTTTTTTCCTTTTTCTCGGTCTATTCTTATTTCATTCTTTCCATTATTGTCTTCTACTTATCAGGTGCCACAGTGTAATGAAGCACTTTAACTTCAGAGTACTCAAACAGAGTAATTTTCCTCTTTAGCTCTACTACTACTGTCATTTATGGCTAGCGCAGGTTATTGTATTGCCTGCTGAAAGTCACCACAGAGAGAAAAAAACTGAATTAGCATGGAGACAACTACTCTCTCACCCAGAGAGATGCTCCTTTCAGGTCAAGGGTGAAGCAAGTTGGCAGGAGGTGGGGGGGAAGCTTGCTCTGCCAATGCCTATTATGTACCTATTATATGGACAGAGGACTTCAGTGTCCAGGACTGTCCAGAAGATATTTGTCCTTTGATATACCCAGAAAGTTGGAAAAAAGTGAAATAAAAACAAACAAAAGAATCAAAAGCTGAAGAAAACAAGACTGTTCTTAAGACAAGGACAGTCAAAGAAATTAAATGGAAGACTTAAGTTTTGTCTTCCATGAGCCACTGGAACATGTCTAACTTATAATAAAGGTGTGGTGGAAAAGCCCAAGAAAAGCCACTGGGGTTTGTGTGCAATAGCAGCAATCTTAGAATAAGTTTATTTCTAAAAGAAAACCTCCCAACTAAGCATCTATTGAAGAAGTCTCAGCTTTACTCCATTCAGCACACTATACAGTTATGCTAATAGTACTAACTACTACATATATTAAGATATGCAAACAATAAACCAAGTAATCTAACCTTCATCTTGTCCTTTGAGAAACTTGCGAGTTATCTTCATAAGATTAGACCTCATTCTTGTTAAGTGATCCAAAAGATTCCTTCTCGGTATATCAAAGGCATTTCTAAAGGTCTGAGGTTTCAATTCCTACAGTTGCAGCAATATAATAGAGCTTTGATTAATACTACATATGAAATAACATCCAATACTTCAATGGAAGTGTATTGAAAATAACAACATTACACATAATGGTGCTTACCTTATTCAGCAAAGCTATTTGGAACCCAGCATACTCCTTCATATTGAGGTCTAGAAGTCTATGAGGAATTTCCCCAGTAATCCCCTGTAGCAGTTGTTGAAAATCGTTCCTATGTGCCATAGACAGGTTGTGTGATCTGCTTCTGACCTTAATTCCAGTCTCTTGCGCTACCTTTTTGCCTACAGAGCCAATGACTCTATCGGACTCTATTTTGGCCTTAATTTGAAATAAATAAATAAATAAAATTGACAATATACTCTTAAAAGGATTAGTCAGAATATTAAATTCATTCCTAATTCTTACCTAGAAGATTCGGCAATGTGCTAATACACTATAAAAAATATAATGTGGATGAGTGTTTAAGGTGGTTTGCTGAATGTACTACTACAATTCTAAATCATTAGAATATGGTAAACAGTTTTTGTGTCTAGCTCTTTCAGGTATTTCTAGGGTGCCCATTATCATAGCATCTACGCACCAATATGCATGCAATGCTTTTATTTTCATAAAAATGCCATGATTATGATTATTGGAAAACTGTGCCACAATTTCTGCATGTGCTCATGGATTTCACTTTTCTCTGTGAAAACAGCTGAAGTCTTATGAGAATTCTCACAAAGTAACTTATCTCATTTAACTGTATTTATTATGGACTCATATGATGGTATCCATTTCTTTTTAAAAAAGGTCAATAGAAGATAGGAAAAGAACCCGAGATTAAAGCAAGGAAGAGAAAATTCAACTCCAACAAAATAAGGGAACACACAGCAATCTTTTGATTCTTCCTCCATTTGGCAGACAATCCACCACAGCCAGTAATTTTTCACCTGCTCAGTATGTCCCAAAATCAAATGTGCTCTAAAATGTACCACTAGTAGTTTGGCAGAATACCGTTGAACAATAAGTCAAAAATCATTTGAGAACTTCTGACTGCCATACAATGTTTATTCAGAGATTGCACTTAAGAAGTTCCTTCCATACTGAAAGTTCAAATGTTATTTCCCATTTTAAGAACAGAACTCTTAAACTGATAGAATCTTTCAAAAGGAAACAAACATTTTAAGAAGGATCACTGTATACGCTAATGTAGCTATAACATACTGTAGAACAATGTATTTTATGTATTTTGAGTCAAAAATGTATATACAGATTTATATATTATGCAGATTTTTTAGCAAAAATGACCACACACAGATTTCCACAGGCTATAGCTAGGAGTTTTTTAAAAAAGATTTATATTGAAGGTTTTTAAACTTCGTTTATGAAATTTTAACATACAAAGTCATTAATACTTGCATCTCTACATCCTTTTGTGTCAAAGCTACTCAATTTTGTGATTATCCAAAAAAAAGTTTGACACACAAAACAAAACAGTAAGCGATAATGGGAAATCAATGGTTTTTAGCTGCTAGAGCAGGAGACTAGCCAGGAGATGTGGGTTTTATCTATTCCCCACCATTGCCAGTGGCTTGGGGTGTAACCTTGTCCATTCTGTGCCAGTTTCCTCATTTGTAAGCAAGCACTTCAATAGGGATGAAAGGCACGGTTTACTATGTTTTATATTTAGCTAATGCCTTTCATTTTTAATGGATCCTGAAGAACTTCAAAAACTATGGACCAAACAAGAAAGAAGGCTACATTTTGGCCCCATTATATATAGGAAAAAATCCCTAATCTCATGCAAGGGGATTTTTAGCACAGAGCAGAAAAGACTACGCCTTTTTAACCACAAATATATTCAAGTTGACACACATGAAAATGCTGCTTGCATGCTATATACCACCTTAAGTTATCCAATCAGCCACATTTCAGTATGTATGTACAGTTTATGTATAAACAAAGTTTTCAACTAATTCAGAGAACGGAAAATGTACCAACAGTAATCACATGTAGGAATTCAGGTAACTTGAGGTTTCTCGCCCCTTTACTATGAGTACCAATATGGTTCACTGATATTTTCAAGTTAGTCTGATATTAGTATAACTATTTTTCAATTTTAGTTTTCATTTTTTACTGCTCTTTTGCATCAACATTACCTGTTGACTCAACTTTTTGAGGTACGAAATGACGCTGTAACTAAGTCCATATTCCACACTGTCTGCTATAAGGTTAGGTGCTCCCATCATTCTCACAGCTTTCTTCAAAGGCTGAAACAAGTAATATATACACTTACATATTTACATCCTTGTATATTTATACCCTTAAGTTTGTAGCAAGAATGCAAAGCACATTATTGCTTAATGCGTTCATTTCAAAGTGAATTTGTAACCCTTGAAGACAACATAACATCCCTTTCCTTTAAGTATGCCAACATTAATGCAGAATTATTAAATGTTAGTGGAGGTATAGTTCAAGCAGTAGTTATAACTGACCAAGTTTTTATAACATTACAAAGGGAAAAGTCAAGACATTAATGTAAATTTTAGGAAAGTTATTCTTCCAGGGGCATACATGATGCCATAAATGTGAAATCCTAGATTTGTACACATTAATCTTTTATTATGTTCAGAACATCCTAATTGCTTTATAAAATATAATCCAAAAAAAGGCAGTTAACAGAACAAGCTAATAACTAAAGATACAAGTTCACCATAAATTATAGGATACAGCTGAAATTTTAACACACACACAATAAATCATCTTACCCCTAGATAGTAAGGAGGCATTGTCTTCAAATAGCTTTCAAATGACTGCCGCCATTTTAAGGTTGGCTTTGCCTTGTGTACTTTGAATAAGTCATCTAAGAAGTTATACAAACAGAGATAAAGTTAAATGAGAGGTGCGTTTCTAAATGTAAGGAATCACTCACCACACATTTTCTAAGAACACTTCTTCTAAAGGTTCGTCCTACTACATTAAGGCTTAATCAGAGCTAATCGCTATTGGATGCAATCCATGAGGTGTGTAAGGAAGACAGGATCTTGTAATTTATTATTTATAAAATCTGACTCATTATCAGATCTATGGGAGTGGGAAAAAAGTGCCTTTGCAGCAGTAACAGGGGTGAAAAAGTGGCAGCCACAGCGTATTAGAAGGGGAGTAAAATATCTGCAAACAATAAATACTCATTTTTAGAAATCAACAGGATTATACTCAGATTCAGGAATGGTAGTAATTTTTTGATAAGTGAATCATGAATATAGTAGGTGCCAGAAAAATTAGAAGTTCTCTTTTCAGTAGGAATATTACTTTCTTAATGTTTTGGATTTGTATAGGATTATGATTATTAACAGCAGCATTAATAACACAAAAATATATAACTAGGCTGAAGCAATTTTCCATCTGCCTACCACATCAGAAGGATTTGAGAAAGCTGTATTTACCTAAGAGGGGAAGGAGGACTGGATAATTGTAAGGCATCACAAACAGGTTCACACAATTCAGTGCTGTACTGGCTTTCAAGTAACCAAAAGGATGGCCAAGTTCACTATATTTTGCACTATTGCTCACATACACCTGCAATAAGAGGAGTTCATGTAATTCATGTTGTACATAAATATTTTTAAAGTGTGAGTTAAATTGAAGGTGTGATGTCAGTAAGTTTACAGTAAATCAACACATGTAATTAGAATTTCATTACAAGTTATTTACAGAATACTGTTTCTCAGATAACTGTCTTTTAATTAGTACATATTCAACTTGCCTGCCAGCAGGTCTGAGGAGATTTCCTTTCCAGAATAAACTGGGTCAGCGGTGAAGGTTCTAACTCATATTTATCAAAAGGTAGTTTGTCAATGACCATTGGTTCACAGTCAGTGCAGGAGAACTTCACAACAGGGTGAGATGTGCGAGGTGGCTAAACAGAAACATTTCGCTGTTAAGTGTGGGTCAGCACCAACAAATACAAGATCTATTCATACTAAATCTTATTTTGAAACAATATAAAAGTGTTTTGGAAAATTGCCCTTTAGTATCTGTTGATGTGTCTCTGAAATGAAGAAATATGAACACTTTAACTTAATACTTCATCTTATTGAACCTTGAACAGCTGTTGGGTTTAGGTAGGTAGTAAATACTATCTTATTATAGAGTGTAAGTATATTTAGAAAGTAAAAGCTAAGTATTTTAACTGCTAAGTCAACAGGTCAGGCAAGGACAATGATTTGCAAATGGAGTAGATTATCCTACTCTATTTAATGTCTTTATGACTGGGAAGAAAATTAAATCACTACTGATAAAGTTTGAAAATAACACAAAAATTGGGGGAGTGGTAAACAATGAAGAGGTCAGGGTCACTGATTCAGAGCAATCTAGGTCGCTTGGTAAACTGAGCACAAGCAAACAAAATGAATTTCAATACAGCTAAATGTAAATGTAGACATTTGGGAACAAAGACTAGCCCATGCTTACAGGATGGAGCAAATCTATTCTGGGAAGTAGTGACCATGAAAAAGATTTGAGGACAGGGATGGGGTGTGGGGGATAACCAGCTGAACATGAGCTCCCAGTGTGATGCAGTGGCCAAAAGAGCTAATGAAATCCTGGGATGCATGAACAGGGGAATCCTGAGTAGGAGTAGAGGTTATTTGGCACTGGTGCAACCACTGCTGTAATACTATGTCCAGTTCCAGTACTCACAATACAAGAAGGATGTTGATAAATTGGAGAAGGTTCAGAGTATAGCCACGAGAATGATAAGAGGATTAGAAAACACCTTACAGCAGTGGTCTCCAACCTTTTTACACCAGTAGCGCAGCCAGGTCCGGAGCGCAGGGGGAGGGCGCTATAAAAAAAGGCGCCTCCCCCTGTACTCACCCGGCAGCGCTCCGGGTCTTCGGCGGCACTTCGGCAGCGGGTCCTCACTCACTCCGGGTCTTCGGTGGTACCCGCCGCCAAAATGCCGCCGAAGACCCGGAGCGCCGCCGGGTGAGTGCAAGAAGCGGCGCTTAAAAAGAAGTGGCGCCTTTTTTTAGTGCTGCTAAAAAAAAGGCACCTCTTCTGCTCACAGGGGGAGCGGCCACTCCCCCTGCTACGCTACTGTTTTACACGCAAGATCACGTTCTGAATTTAAGATCAACTGAAGATTTACCCTGCCCTTCCCTGAGGCCCCGCCCCATACACTCCCCGCTTGCCCCTCCCCGCCCACTGGAGAGCTGCCAGGTATCCCCCACTGCCTGTGTGGATTGGGGAGCTGCAAGGGAACCCCTGCCACTCCAAGCAGCAGCGGGACCCCGCAGCTCCCAGCCACCACAGGAGGTGGGGGTACCCTGCGGTCCACGACCTCCGTGATCAAATTGTAGCCTTAGTTATGTTCTGACGATTATATTGTTATTTTGACAAATAAAATATGTAGAATTTTAAAATATTGTGTGCATAATTTTTAATTTTTCGTGCAGAATTCCCCCACAAATAAATAAAGGTACTTCCTGAAGCAATACCACTGAAGTTGCTTATGCTCTTGTAGAACAAGCCCTCAACCTATGAGGGGAAGGAAGATGCAACTACTGGTAAAGTAGGATATAGTCAGAGATCCTCAGAGACGATATAACTTGACCTCAGACTCGTTCTGCTATAGCGAGAAACTATCTAGGTGATTTTCTACTTTGTTTTGTCCTTTTCAGGTAGAAGGCGAGAGCATGTCATACACATTAAGGGAGTGAGGTCTCCTTTCTTCAGACGTATGCGGTTTCGGAAAAAACAAAGTATTGACTGGTTCATGTGAAACGCCGAGACTACTCCGGAAGTGAATTTCAGACATAGTTCTAAAGGGACTTTTGTCTTATGGAATATAGCATCTGGTGGACCCACCATTAGGGTTCCTAGCTCACCCACCCTTCTGGCTGAGGGGGTGGCCATAAGGAAAACAACATTCATTAATAAGTGACACATGGAACATGTAGATAATGGTTCAAAGGGAGGCTATGGGAGTGCCAAAAGTACAAGATGCAAGTCCCAACAAGGAACATGTTCCCTTTACTGGCAGAAAAGTTCTGATAAGTCCCTTTAAGAATGTGGTAGTCAACAGGTGAGTGAAAATTGAACAACCATCTGATAGTGGATGGCACGCACTGATTGCTGCCAGATGAGCTTGTACAGAGCTTTGGGAAAGCCCAGCTGTTTTGAGAGAGAAAAGCTAGTCCAGAATGAGGGGTATATCCACTGACTCGGGAGGTAAATGTTTAGATGTGCCCAGATGGAAAAACGTTTCCACTTGGCTGAATAGCATTTCCTAGTGGAAACCTTTTTGCTATTAAGGAGGGTTTGTACAGCTTGAGAGCAGTAATGTTCTAATGTTGATTCCCATCCAAAAAGCTAAGAGATTAGATGAAGCACTTCAGGGTTGGGATGTTTGATCTTGCCCTTCTCCTGCATCAAGAGATCAGGAAAGGACTGGATGGTGATCAGAGAATCAGACGACAATTGTAGGAGATTTGGGACTCAAAACTGTCTGGACCAATCACAGGACTATAAAGGATGTCACTTGCCATGTCCTAAAGAATTTTCTGCAGAACCCGAGGAAGGAGTGGTTAGGGAAGAAAGGCATAGTTGAGACAGTCTGATAAGGGAAGAAGGAAAGCATTGCCCTGAGAGTGTAGTCCTAGAGCTCCTATGGAGCAGTATGTGTTAAATCTCTCTTTTGTTTGAGAAGGAAATAGATCCCAGTTGGGGGTCTCTCATTGAGCAAAGATGCTGTTTACTAACGAATCATGCAATTCCCACTTGCGATAGATGGCAAAATGCCTGCTGAGGGTGTCTTCCAACACATTTTGAATTCATGGAAGATAAGCTGCCGACATGGTGATTCAATTGTTGATACACCAGTTCCACAGGATGACTGCTTCTACACACAGGTAAAATATGGTTGTCACATTATCCGACATTGAGGACATGGCAGGACCAGATGAATAGTAGAAAATCCTCTCAAGTTTCTCAGACTGCCTGGAGTTCCAGAAAGTTGATGTGCATCCTGGTTTCTCGGGATGTCCAAGTGCTCTGCGCCATATGGTTGTCCATGAGGACTCCGTAGCCTAAGAGAGAAGCATCTGTAACAATCATCTTGTCTCCCAAAGATGGTAAGAAGGGGACATCCACACATACCTGACAGGGATCCTTCCACCAGATCAGGGAAGACATTACTCTGGAAGGAATTGTTACCATGGTGTTCATGCTGTGTTTGGTTGATGAATGTACTGTCTGAAGCCAGACCTGAAGGGAACATAGGTGGAGTCTGGTGAATGGGGTAGCATAAGTAAATGAAGCCATGGGCCTCAGGAGGGAAGGACAAGTTTTAACTGGAGCTTGAGGACTGAGTATAGCCTGATCTACTAGGTCGCTCATAGTTAGAAACCTGTCCCAAGGTAAGTACGTTTGTGCCATAACTGAATATAAGGTGATCCCTATGAAGTCTACAGTCTGAACTGGAGTAAGGAGAGACTTTTCAAAGTTCACAGTGACTCCTTGGGAAGAAAGTAAAGCATGTGGTTGACTTATGGGCTTCCTAAGATGTCTTTGCAATGAGAAATTGATCAGAGAGAAGAGGAAATGGTGAAGCTGTTCTGTCTGAAATGAGCTGTTATTACCAGAAAGACCTTGGTAAAGACCCTGGAGGGCAATGGTGAGGCCAAAAAAGAGCACCCCGTATTGAAAATGGTCAGGGCCCACCAGGAATCTGAGAAAACATCACTATGGGCAGGGTGAACAGCCATGTGAAAGAAATGTCTCTCTTATCTGAAATTTGTTTGTGAATAAAGTTGTTGAGATCGTGAAGTTCAAGAATAGGTCTCCAACCTTCCTTTTGGGAACTTAGAGATTTCTGCTCTACGTATTTCCAAGTGCTCTATTGCTCCTTACTGGAGGAGGGATTCCACCTCCTAACTATAAATACCTTCATTAGATGGTCCCTGAAGAGGAATGGGGATGGGGGTTTTGGAAGAAGTAGATAAGTAAACCCAACTGCATAGTCACAATATCATCGAACACACACTTGTCTGTTATGGCACTCCAGTTATGTAAACAGAGTGCTAAACAACCCCTAAAGACTATATGGGGGTTGGGAAGTGGCAGCCTCATAAATGGTTTGCAGCTCTCAAACTCTTGTCAGTAGTATCTTTTCACTGGGGGATGGGGTTGAAATGATGCCGTAGACATGCAAAGTGCAGAGAAACTAGTGTTCTATACCTTGTCTCTCTTACAAGGAAGGTCATAAGATCACTGATGATACAACTGTTGAGGAGCCAGTCTAGGTTTGAAAGGCTGCCTGTGATATTTCCGTTTTGGGGCAAGTGTATGTGTTTCCCAGGGTGCACCATGTGGCCCTGGAGTCCTTTAAAGCATGTATGGACTGATCTGTCTTTTCATTGAAAAAATAGATCTCAGGGGGTAAATCCTCCACAATGATTTGGACCTCACTGGGAAATGCTGAAGTGTGCAACCATAACTCTCAGTGCATCACAATAGCTACTGCTATCAACCTAGACAACATGTCTGCTGCATCAATCGGTGACTGAAGTGTGGTTCTGGTCACCAGCTTAACCTCTTTTATAAGAGCCTGGAAGTGAGCTCTGTCCTGCTGTGGTAGCTTGTCTACAAAATCTGTGCATTTGAGATAGCTGTACTTAGCCAACAGCACTCGATGGTTCACTTTACAAAACTGAAGGCTAGTAGATGTGAAAACCTTCCTTCCCTACAGGTCTAGATGTTTAGCCTCCTTGTTAGGAGGAGTGGGTTTAAAATGTTGCTGTCTAGATCTCTCCATGGCAGCCTTCATGCCCAGAGCATTTGGTGCAGAGTGGGTAAAAAAAAATTCCGCTCCCTTAGCTGGAAGAAAATAGTACCTCTATGCCCTCTTGAGAGCAGTGGGGTATGTGATTGATGTCTGCCACACTGCTCTAGCGGGTCCCAGAATAGCTTTATTAACTGGAGCTGGTGGTTTTTAGGATATCCGGGAATTTGTATTGAGGGTCCTGGGCCTCCGCTAGGGAGATCTGGAGTTCTTCTGCCACCCTTCGCTGTGAATCTGTTTATGATTGTTCCGAAGGGACCAAGATGCTTAGATGACTGCTTCATTGGGCGAAGAAGGCAATTTTGTTGTTACAGATGGAACTGTTTCATATTCCTTCTCTTCCATGGGGTCTCAGGAGGAGTCTCTGACTGTTCCCTTAGAAGGGAATGGTGAAGTGATTCCCTGGCAGAATGCATAGGCGCTCTATATCTGACACAGGTCCCAGGTTCCCCAGTATGGCCAGCATGTTGGTTCAAGAGGCAGTTGTGGGGGTCTCAAAGGCATAGGGTACCAACGGTCCTGAGGCAAATGTCGAGGCAGAGATTGGTACCAGAAGGCTCTGGGTCTCCTGTCTGGACTAACGTTTCTTGGAGGAGATGACGGTTCTTCTAGAGGTTTGAAGTCTGCTGAGGAAGGGAAAAAAAGGGTCTGGATCCAACAGCAAAATCGACAGTTATGGCAGAAGAAAAGCACAGCTAGCAGATAGAAGAGGAGATAGGCTTCTATCAAAATTACATCCCCTGGTGGAGTCAGGAGAGAAGGCCCCAATGATGGGGGAAACAGACTCAGAAAAAGCAAAAATATCCTCCAGTGTAGTACAAGTCTGATCTCTCTGGAGTACGAGGCATCCAATTCATTTATGCGGTCAAGGTTGGAGGAGGGAGGCTCTGTGTGGACAGTGTGCAATAAAGTGATGGTACCTTCAGTGGTAGAAGCTGATCATGCTGGAACCAATGGATCCTGTCTTTTTGCCTTGGATGGTACCAGTGGAGTGGGTGTTATTGGTACGGAGTCCAATATCAATAAAGCCATGTATTTATGAGCTTTAGAGTCATGGCCCTGGGACTCAGGATGTACGAAGTCTTTAGGGTTTGAACGAGCAGATTTGCTCGATATAGGCAAAGTTGTATTGGACGTCTTCGAAGCAGAATTAGAGGGTGCTCTTATGCTCGTCCAAGTGTTCTGTCTCCTGACAAGATGACGAAAGGGGGGAATCTGTGGGTATGGACTGTCCTGCAACAGTCAGACCTTCTGGCAGGAAGTGCATTCTGTGTCAATTCAGGCTGATATTCGGGGGGTTGCCTCAGCCTGTGTCCAACGCCAGTTTTGTGGCCTTCTCCATGAAGTCTTTTCTAAGCCAGAATTCCCTCACCTCATGCCTATAGTTAGGGAAAGAGTGGCAGACAACACACCTAGCCGAGATGCTGATGAAGACAGAATGGGGGGCAGGACACAGAGTGAAGTCCCAAGTTCTCCCAATACTCACGAGGAAGTATGGAGATAGAGAAGGTCCCCAAGTTGGGAAATCTAACTACAAAACTGCTAAAAACTATAAAACTATTTAAAACTTACTATCAGGAACTATATACAAAAGGCACAAAGGCTAACTTTGAAAAATGTACAGATTGAAGGAATCAAAAGAAAGCTCCATACACTCTATCCCCATACTCCCTTGTGAGTATTGGGAGAATTTGGGACTTCACTCTGTGTCCTGCCCCCCATTATGTCTTCGTCAGCAACAATGACCAGCTCTGTCTGTAGTGTTTTGGGGAAGCACAGATCTCAGCTAGGTGTGTTGTCTGCCACTCTTTCCCTAGCTATAGTGGTTCTGACCAGGCCATGCGGCAGCAACAAAGAACTAAATAGGCAATCGGTTAAGACATACCATGCCTATGTTATGTGAGATTGGTCAAAGCAGGTACAATAGTTGAAGAACTTTTATTCAACAGGTCCATTCTTGTCACTAAAATATTAGTCTGTGTCCAAACATGCCAAGCAATCCATATTTTCAAATTAGTTTTAAAAACCCAGATTAGATCAGATTATATAATTAAACAAACTGTGTGTAGTTCAATAAAGTCGCAAAATCATCCAAACTCTATTGTCCCAAGTAAGTTACTTTTTATTTAAAAAAAAAGGGGGGGGGGGGATTTGGTTGAGGGGAGCCACCAAGTTTTAAAATATCTGCAAGGGAGCTGCACTGCTACAAAGTGTGGGAACCACGGGCCTAGAGCAGTAATTCACAAAACTGTGGTAAAACCAGATTCAGGTGAATGAAGAAAGGCAGACAAATCCAGGGTATGCCCGTTGTGGAGCACCAGAGACAGGGAGTTCATTTGCAGAAGCTCTTCTCCCACTAAACAGCTCTGTAATATCCAAGTGCACAATGTTTTTTTGGGGAGGTTATTTATTTATTTATTTTAACAGCTGCCGGAAATTAATTTTTCTTCAGAATAGGCTGGCCTGCCATATAGCTCAGAAGGCTGTGTATGTCTTACTGGATTGGGCACAATGAGACAATGAATATACACAAAACTAAATAAAAACTAAATTTAAGAATAAAATACTCCCACACACCACACTAATCTTCAATTTTCTATACTCAGTTGAAGCACTTCATGTTCTCTGCAAGCCTAATGCATACAACACCTTAAAGTTTGTAAACTTTATTAAATCAGATGTAGGGCACAAAGACTAACAGTGAAGATCCTCTTATAAAGCAGGAAATAGCCCACAATTACATCAGTTCAACTGTAATATTTTCAATCAACACTGAATGTTATATTATACTACATTACAAATACAAATTGGCATGGGTACATCCTTTTATTCATAATTAAATAGAGCACAAAGAAAACTAATGTATTGCCAGTGAAGACTTTTTACAATTTGAGGTAAAGTTTCTACTATTTGTGCCACATCAGAAGCACTGCTACACTGAACAGGAGATACGGGCCAACTCTGCCACTTCTGCACTGAAAGTACACTGTCTCCACTAGCTTCACCTTTTCCCAAAATAGGAGATATTTACATAGAGGTCCTCGTCCACCCCCTCACCAGCAATAGTGTTTTTTGGATGGTTAAATATGATAGTTTACAAGATAAAGAGATGAACCTGCATCAGTTCTAGGATCTTCGTTTGCATTCTAAATTGTGTCCTACGGGAAAATTCTCAGTTTGAACTCTGTTCAAGCTCCAAAGAGATTCACTTAAGTAAGATGTTTTTATGTTCGTAGCATTGTGCTCAGATGTTAGCAATAAAAGTCGTATAGGCAGTTTGTTTCTTAAAGAAGCAGATGTCTCTTATGCAATTATTCCACAATGAACATAGTATGTTAATTGCCACTCAGTATCTTATTCACAGCAGCTGAAACATCTGTGTCTGCTGCATTGCCTTTCAAACTTTAGCCTTAATTTCCTTTACAGTGCTTATATTTGAACCAGGTAGCCCAGGATTTAAAACCCATGAACAGGAAGCAGTTAAATGACTTTTCCCTCACTTCAATTACTTACCAATGTTGGAGAATTTTGATCTGGCCAAAAGGATTCTGGAACAGGCCAGTGGCCTATGGGAACGCCAGTTTTAGGGTTTGGTCTGACATAGATAAGTTTGTGACAGCTGTGCCAAGGGTGGGGTCCAAAAGACCTAGCTATATCCATCTGTCCATCTATACAAAAAACAAAATTACCTCCATAATTCTATATTTAAATTATATAGGATTTCAAATTATTTAAACACTTTATATGGAGTGTGCAAGGATTTTTAATACACCTTAAGAGGGATATCCTTAAAAGTATATTAGAAACCACAACAATAGTACATACCAGTTTCCAAGTAATTTTTAGCATTTCCAGCAGGAATGCTAACTAATTTAGAGTTGAGTAACACTGTTGAAAGCTTACTGAATGAAAGTCTGAAAAAAACCAGTTCTATTATCTGATGTACTTTCAGAACTCAATTGAAGTTTCCTTTCCTTATCACAAATAATACTAGATGAATCAAATATTTTCCTGGTGCATGAAGATTTAACACACATTAATCTAATATGAATTACACCAATGAACTTTTAATATACAACATTTCAGGGTTAGCAAAAAGCTAGTATTTTCCATGAACATGTTCTAAAAGAAGTAGGAAAGTTATTCATATTTAGAACAAAAAAAGCTACAGAAATTTAAACCACTCAAGAATGTGGCCATATTACTTACTACATTAGAAAGGAACAATGGTGTCTAACACTATAGTGCTTCTTCCAAATTAAACTATGTACACTTCTGGCAATTGTTAAATTTGAATACCACGCGCAAATCTAACTGGTTACAAAAGTATGTAGAATTTTTCAAATACCTTCAATTGGTGAAGGATCTGGTCCAGATTTTTCGAAGTTGATTACTACTCCACTTTGCACTTTTTGAACCAATGACTCAAGACACTGATTCAGCATTCTTGGAGAACACACACAATACGAGCGACCTAGGATGAAAGAAAAAGTCTCAAGATCAAGTCTACTACTTTATATTTCTCCCTTCACCTTCGAAATTTTTTCAGACTAATTCGTTTAATAGACGTCTAGCTATAATGCATTTAACTTAAGAAATCTACCATCCTTTCCCAATGTAACAAGTAAAAAACTGTCTAAAACTGACACAGTATGCTGCATGTTAATGACATTCTCAAAATTGTACTGGCCATGCAAGCAGGTATTTTTGTTTATAAAGCAGTGGCCATTCAGATAATACCATGTATCAACATCTACCACATTATGGTATGTGAGGTGCTGCAGTTATGTACTATAATGAAGTATCCTGTATAAAGAAATAGTGTAGCACCTCAGATACTATGTTAGTGGATTATTGTTAGCAAATATCTTATTGGTAACTATTGTATAACCAACCACATAGTAATTAGAAAAGTCAAAAAAGTATCAGCAAACTATACAATTACTTAAAGTAACAAATTTTGTGTGTATAGAATAGATGATGTCTTCATAGATTATGACAAAGGGCCCTGTGGCACTTTATAGACTAACAGAGATATTGGAGCATAAGCTTTCGTGGGTGAATATCCACTTCGTTGGATGCAAAGTGGGTATTCACCCACGAAAGCTGATGCTCCAATACCTCTGTTAGTCTATAAGGTGCCACAGGACCCTTTGTCACTTCTACAGATCCAGACTAACACGGCTACCCCTCTGATTCATAGATTATGTTTGTCAATATAAGTAAGGATTGTATTTGTCAATGTAAGGAAGTGATCCAAATGACAAACAATGCCCTGCTGTGCTCTTCATATCAATGTCTCAAAGGAAAAAAAAAAAATAGAGTCCTTCTTTTACATCCCGATGGAGAACCTGAGGTATTGCCCTAATACCTGAGGTATTGCACTGAATCCTTTTAAAAGGTATAGCGCAATTAGTGCATTTTAAGAGAACATAAAATCATACAAGATAGCAAAGGAAAGAGACTTATAAGGTTATGTAGTCCACATCAATGTAGGATTGTCTCCTACATCATATTTTAAGTCTGTTTTCCCAAGAGGAGGTCCTAAGTTCCTTGTAAGCTGCGCAGCCATGCACCAGGTTATCAAGGGCCACACAGTCGGGGAGAGGTGCTCTCCCTGGGCCCAGCCCAGCCGGAGCTGCCAAGAGAGGAGCCCCTCCCCTGGCCTGGCCCAGCCCTGGCCCGCCAGAGCTGCCAGGAAGAGAAGCGCCCCAGCCCAGCCAAAGCAGAACTGCTGCAGCCAGGGAGAGGCCCCTCTGACCTGGCGCCAAGCTGCTGCAGCGAGAGAGGGGTGGGGGAGTCCTCTCTTCCCACCGCAGCCCCAGGGCAGCCTGCACCCCAAGCCCCTCATCCCCGGCCCCACCACAGAGCCTTCACTCCTAGACAGAGCCCTCAACCCCTGCACCCAACCCTCTGCCGCAGCCCAGAGCCCTCATCCCCCCACTCCCCAAACCTCTGACCTAACCCTGAGCCCCCTCCCACACCCCAATCCTCTCATCCCAAGCCCCACCCCAGAATCCCCACCCACCCCTCTGCCCCAGCCCGTAGCCCCCCCTCCCACACTCCAAACCCCTTGGTCTCACCCCCACATCACCTCCATATTGGTGCACAAAACAAAATTCATTCCACACATGGACATAAAATACACTGGTGCATCCATAACTTCCCCTCAGTAGACACTGCACAGCCTAATACATCTGAAAATGCTTTTCCTTCCATAATTTCATCTTATTACTCCTAGTTATACCTCTGTGTATCACTCTATGCATTTTCTCTTCTCCTTTGGAGATTATGCCTATCACATATTTTTAGATTTATGTCCCCTCTTAGTCATCCCTTAGCCAAGCTGCTGACATTTAGCTCTTTTAATTCTTACTCATCAAGAAACTAGAAGGGCTGACTTATGATTTTTGCTGATCTAGTTATGGAGAAATATATAAACAAGTTACAAAGAAAACATACGTCACTTCATTGAAGCAGCAAGACAGTCTAATAAATGATTTCATTAATGAAGTTCTGAACGTATCTCGGTAGCAACTAAGAAACATACTTTGTTTTAACTTTATTGCCTTTTATATTTTAAGAATTTTTTCCTTGTTAACTTAAGGTCCCTATTGCATTCTTGGAATGTGAGCTCCCCCTTGTGGCACACTTCAACACCTTTTTAAATGAACCAAAAAGCCTGTTTAATCCAGTGGTTGAGGGATCTGCTTTACATTCTGAAAAGTGTGGGGAATCACATCTGCTTGAAGTTTTTTACACCTTTAAATTCTTTCCTTTTCTCCCACCCCAATTACTATGAAATTGATTTTTTTAAAAAAATACTTGGTGTGTGTTCATGGCACGCTACAGACAAGACAACTTCTAGACTGTACCAGAGAAGTTTACAATCTAAATGAGACAGATAACCATGAGAGATTACAAAAGAACACGACACGCAGTGGAGGCAAAGGGAAAATGCAGACATTGTCCAAAAATATTCTTCATTTAAGACATATTTAAAAGCTCTCAAAAGAAAACACATTCCATGGCCTTCAAATGCTGGCATGTCCTATGCCAGCAAACTGAATATTTTCTCACTATCAAACAGATTTCATGATTCTTAAGACTTCTGGTTAAGTGCCTAAAATACAAAGTATATTTTCCCCTTCTGGTCAAATCTGCTGAAGAAAGCAAATGCACATCCTTTCAAGAGTATTAAGATGAATTTATTTGTAATTTTACTACTTGTGTGTCCCAAGAGAGCTGTAATATGTAGCCCCGTTGTGCCCAGGGTTTTAAAGAAATTAAACAAAGGAGTAAGAAATTTTAAAATACTATTGAACACAACTGAGCTATATGCTAGATCACTCTTCTGAAAGATCTACTTTGCCAAGTGAAGCTAAGGCACTCACCTCCAGTGACTTCACACATAGGTGTAATTGCTGAGTCATCAACGGGCACACCTGCTATCTGCTCTGATTCTGGAGTTGTGATGCCAGGCAAACGCAGAACTAAAGCAAATAGTCTCTGATCCCAGCGAAAAGGTTCCTTAGTCAATTCACTTCCAGGTAAAGGTGAATTGAGAGGTAAATGGAGCTGAAAAGAAAAATATTTAAACTTTTTCTTCACAAAACAGTGAATTCACAATTCAAGTAGCTACATGACTGCAATTTATTGTACAAGTCAACCACATGGATATGTAACCCAGAGAAGCTTACAATATAACAAAGATCAGATATTATATATCATCCGCTCATCGGGAGAACAGAGACCACTTTTCCAAGTAGGCTCAGCATGTGGAGGGTTGCCTGCTTTCCAAGAGGACGCGCTGAACCCCTTCAGAGCACGTCCTCGCCTCCAGGCCTAACCATTGAGCAGCCACGCCGTGAGGTGGAGTGCCGCTAGGTTGGGGTGGAGGAGGCAGCCCTGGTCCTGGGAGAGGTGGTCTGGGCAGGACGGCAACGGCCACGGCGGGGCAACCGCCAGGCCCATGAGGGTCCCGTACCAATGCTGCCTGGGCCACGTTGGGGGCAATCAGAAGGACCCAGTCCCTGTCCGTCTATCTTTTTCAGGACCTTCCCTATCAGTGGGAATGGGGAGGAAGGCACAGAGAAACCGGCCCGACCAGGACAGGAGGAAGGCATTGGACATAGCGCCCCGTCCCAACCCCCCCGCCCCGCCCACCAGAGCAGAACCGGGGACAGTGATAGTTCTGCCGGGTCGCAAACAGGTCCACCTGGGGAGTTCCCCACTCTTGGAAAAGTCTGTACACCACCTCTGGGTGAAGGGACCACTTGTGCTGAGAGGAGAAGTCCCTGCTCAAGCGATCCGCCCGTGAGTTCCGGGCGCCCAGTAAGTGGTAGGCCTGTAGGCAAATGTTGTGGGCTATACAGAAGTCCCACAGCCTGAGGGCTTCCTGGCAGAGCATCAGACCCTGCCTTGCCTGTTGATGTAAAACATCAAGGCCATGTTGTCTGTGAGAACCCTGACCACCCGGCCCTCCAGGTGCGAGCGGAAGGCCATGCATACCAGCAACACCGCCCTGAGCTCCTTGACGCTTATGTGGAGGGCCAGGTCCTACGCAGACCACAGACCTATGGTCTGAACATCCCCCACATGGGCTCCCCATCCCAGGTCCAATGCATTGGACACCAGTTCCATCGATGGGGGGCCTCCCTCTGAACAGGACCCCGTGGAGCATGTTCCCTGGGGAGAACCACCAACGTAGGGAGGCGATCACTGGTTTGGGCACAGTGAGAACTTTGTCCATCCTGTCTCTGGCCTGGGAGAACGCCGGGGCCAACCAGAGCTGGAGGGGCCTCATCCTGAGACTGGCGTGGCAGACCACATATGTGCACGCCAACGTGTGACCCAAGAGCTGGCGGCACGCTCTGGCTGTTGTCACTGGAAACCTTGTGACCGTGTCAATGAGCCCTTTCAGGGTCTCGAACCTGTCCTGTGGGAGGGAGGCTCTGGCTGATGTGGCACCCAGGACCGCCCCGATAGACTATGCGTTGTACCGGGACTAACGTAGACTTGGTGTAGTTTACCAACAGGCCCAAAGTGGCACACGTGGACAGAAGCAGCACCACATGATCCCGCACCTGTGACCGGGAGCTGCCTGCCCTTGACCAGCCAGTAGTCTAGATAGGGGAAGATCTTGACCCCATGGCACCCGAGGTAGGCCACTACCACCGACATACACTTTGTAAATACCCTGGGGGCAGTGGACAGGCCAAACGGGAGGACCGTAAATTGGTAGTGCTCCTGCCCAACCGTGAAACGGAGGAAGAGTCTGTGCCCCTCGAATATATGGATGTGGAAGCACGCATCCTGCAGATCAAGATCCAGGGAGGGAATGATGGAGGAAAGCACACAACCGGTTGGAGAAGGGAAGCTTTATTGTGGGTGGATCCCTGATGAGAACTGGCAGGGCACCCCTGGGCGTCCCGTCAAAACCACTGTTTCCCTGCCTGTTTGCCCTTTGAGGACCCAAGCTGGGAGCAGGCCGAGACTGCCTCTGCGGGCGTTTCTTATAGTCCTGCGACTTTTTATAAGTGGGCTCGTATTTAGAGTGGGCGGCCTGGGTGTGAGCCTGCTGCAGCTTAAACTTAGGTTGAGCCAGAATATAGAGGCCTAGAGTCTGAAGCGTCGTGCAGGAGTCTTTCAGGCCATGTAGTTTTATATCCGTTTGTTCTGCAAACATAGCTTTGCCATCAAATGGGAGGTCCTGCAAGGTGGTCTGCGCCTCACTGGACAGCCCAGAGAGCAAGAGCCATGACCCCCTTCTCATAGACACCGTGGAGGCCATTGACTGCGCAGCCCTGTGCGCCGCATCAGACGCTGCCTGCAGGGTTACCCTGTCAGCCACTGTACCCTCCTCCACCAGCGCTTTGAACTCCTTCCTGTCGCACTCCTGGAGGGAGTTCTCGAACTTGGGAAAAGAGCCCCACAGGTTGAACTCATACCGGCCCAGGAGAGCCTGATGGTTCACCACCCGTAACTGGAAGCTCAAGGAGGAATACATTTTCCTTCCAAATGAGTCCAGCCTCCTTGAATCTTTATTTTTTGGAGTAGGGGCTGGTTGGCCCTGCCGCTCCCTGTGGTTGACCAACTCGACCAGCAGGGAATTAGGGGCAGGGAGGGTGTATAGATATTCATGCCCCTTGGCGGGCAAAAAATACTTGCGTTCCCCTCTCTTAGAGATGGGGGCCAATGAGGCTAGGGTTTGCCACAGGGCATTTGAAATTTTAGCCACCCCTTTGTGGAGAAGGCCACCCTGCCCAGTACCGAGGTGGACAGCATATTAAACAGAGAGTCCGAGGGCTCCTCCACCTCCTCTGCCTGGAGATTGAGGCTTGATGCCACCCTTTTTAATAGTTCTTGGTGGGCCTTAGAGTCCTCCTGCAGGACGGAGGGGCCGTAATCGCCTCATCAGGGGAGGGCAAGGAAGCTGGCGCCATAATTTGCATGTCTACCGGCACCGGAGGATCCACCACTTGGTCTGTCTCCGGACAGGGTGCTGAGGATGTACGTTCCACCGACTCCTTCCTTCGAGGTCAAGAGAGGGAGGCCGATGGCCGTTCAGAAGCTCCGGCCACTGAGCCAAACCGCCCCCCCCCCCTCGGGCCGAGGCTTAAACAACTTGCAAATCTGAGCCCAGGGCTACACTAGGGAAGGGGGTCGATCTACGATACGCAGCTTCAGCTACGTGAATAACGTAGCTGAAGTCGGCGTATCGTAATCGACTTACCTGCCCATGAGGACGGCGGCGAGTCGATCGCTGCCGCTCCCCCATCGACTCCGCTTCCACCTTTCGATGAGGTGGATTCCGGAGCCGACGGGGAGTGCTTTCGGGGATCGATTAATCGCGTCTAAACGAGACGCGAAAAATCGATCCCCGAAAGATCGATTGCTACCCGCCGATCTGGTGGGTAGTGAAGACGAGCCCTTACAGCAATCACTGAGATGAGTTTCACCCAAACAGCGTAGATAGTCTGCGTGCATCAGTCACTGACATCAGGCGCCTACAAGTGTCGCACGACTTAAAACCCAGGGTGCGGGGCATGCCCGGGCCCGGGTCCACTAGCTAAATTAAACTAAAACTAATCGAGTACTAACTACAGGTCACATACACTGAACGAACAAAAGTTCTGGGGACAAGTTACAGCAAAGCTGGACCACAGCAGTTCCGAAGGACCTTCACTGACGGTAAGAAGGAACTGAGGGTTGCGGGAGCACGCAGCGCCCCTTATACTGTGCCATGGAGGCACCACTCCCGGGGTTGCTAGGGGTGCTCCCCTACGGGTACTGCTAGGGGAAAATCTTCCGACACCGGTGCACATGGCGAGCACGCACACCTATTGTGGAATACACATGAGAAATCACTTGAAGAATATGGGAGATCCATAATTCAGTCAGCACTGTACATAAACTCATTTCACAGCAATATGAAGTTCTCAAGATGTACATTTACTTTTAAGTTCTTTAAACTTGTTTTATTGAGCATTCCTGCAAGCAGAACTGCACTACTGCAATGTTCTTTCCACAACAATATTAAGATCTTATTTGCCTAAAGCGTATTAAATTGAAGTTTGTTTTTGGTAAGCACTGAAAGGATCCAGGCTCATTTCAGAAAGTCTGTTTCTCTGCATTCATCTTCAAGATAAAATGCACCAATGAATGAAACTATCAACTAAGTGGAAGACCAGAATATTGGTGGGTATGATGATCCTGCAAAAGAAACATTTCAGTGCCATAGTTATCAAAATCTAGCACTAATGATAAATTAAGTCTCTGTTACAGGCCTTCCAGCTTCCACAGCAGCTTAACGAAGAGTAGTTCCTGCTCATCTTTATCCTTTGACAACTTCTGGGGTTCATTTGGTGATTCCACCATAAGAACTACAAGTCAAAAGACTTAACTTGATAAGACAATTTTTATGACAATATCACCTTTAATGTAGCACACAATGAGCAATTTAAAGAAGTGATTGAAGAACTTCACCTTGGATATACTACCGACAGATGTTAACTTTTAGGTCCACCATGACATGGTGCGGGAAGAGAGAAAAGTAAGATTAAAAATAATATTAATGTATGATGACATCTCATGTTCACTGAAGGACATCATAAATGTTTAACAAGCATCCATAAAGGGAAAAATGTCTTCCTACTGTATGCTGTTGACGCATAGCATCTGAAGAGAACTATGAAGAACTTTTAAGCTGTTAACAATGCCATCCAAGAACAAACAGTACAACACGTCTTCTCCATTTTATTTTCATTCTCTGAACAAAGGACAAAAAAGAAGTTATTCACCTTGTGCAGTAACAATGGTTCTTCAAGATGTGTCCCCGCTATGGGTGCTCCACTGTAGGTATGCTTGCGTCCGTGCGCTGATGATGGGAGAACTTTGGTAGCAGTGTCCGTTGGGCCCGCGCATGTGCTGTCTCTTCTTGTGCTGTGCCATGAGGCTAGCCAGCGCATGCAGGCTAACCCTCTCCAGTTCCTTCTCTACCGCAGAATCAACACAAGAACTCTGAATTAGAGGGAAGGAGGATGGGTTGTGGAGCACACACAGGAACAGGTCTCGAAGAACCATCATTACTGCGTAAGGTGAGTCATTTCTTCTTCCAGTACTGTCCCTATGGGTGTTCCACTGTAGGTGACTCCCAATCAGTATCCCTTCTGGAGGGTCAGGACGTCAGAGTTGAGTCTGTTACAGATGACAGCACCATGGAGCAGAAGACGGCATCAAAGGCGGAGTCCCCAGAGATAGCAGTGTTCTGCAAAAGTGTGGACTGATGCTCATGTTGCCGCTCTCCAGATCTCTGAGATAATGACATCTTTGAAGAAGGCAACAGATGAGGAGATTGACCTTGTTGAGTGTGTATGAATGGCATCTGGAGGGGTCATATGACGAACTTGGTAACAATGTCTGATACAGTTCAAGACCCACTTGGAAAGTCTTTGGGCTGATATGGGGCTGAGCCCTTGGAACTTTCCGCTGTGTAGAGGAAAAGCCTAGTGGAGTTCCTGAAGGCCTTTGTCCTGTCCAGGTAGAAGACCAGGGCTCTCCTGACATCTAGGTACACAATATAGCCTCCCTGTTGTCTTGCTGAGGCTTGGAGTAGAATATTGGAAGGTGACTCAACTGATTCATGTGCAAGTAGGTGGTTACCTTGGGGATGAATTTTGGATGCAGTCTGAGCATGACCTTATCCAGAAGAATATCATGTAGAGAGGATGCGCCATCAGAGCTACTATCTCTCCTATTCTCCTGGTCAAAATAATCACTACCAGGAAGGCCACTACCTGGATAGGTATGCTAGTAAACTGGTGCCCATGGGTTCGAAGGGGAGCCTAGTCAGTCCTTAAAGTACAAGATTCAGGTCCCATGTGGTGGCAGGAAGCCGAAGTTGAGGGAATAAGTTTACTATGCCCCTGAGGAACCTTTTTGTAGTTAGGTGTGACAGCACTGAGTACTCCTCTGCAGGTTGGTGAAAGGCTGTAATAACCACTAAGTGGACCCTGAGAGAGCTTAGAGATAGTCCGAACCATTTTAGGGTTAAAGCATAGTCAAGGATATGTAGAAGAAGAATTGCAGATGCTGGGAAGATTTGTTGGGATGTACACCAAATCTGAAACCTGGACCATTTCTGCAGGTAAGTGTGTCATGTCTCTTGAACAGAAGCCATGCTTTGAGGCAGAGAATTCCCAGATTGGGATGTAAGGTACATCCTTTGCTCTGTGAGAGTAGGTGTGGAATGACCAGGAGAGAGATCAGCAGACATGGTGCAAGCTGAGAGAGGTAAGGGTACCACATCTGTCTCAACCAAGTAGGAGCACTCAGAATGACACGAGCTGCATCCCTTTTTATTTTCAGCAGGACCTCTGACAGTAGGGGAAATGGAGGGAAGGTGTAGAAAAGGTCCCTGTCCCAGGGGAGGAGGAGAGCATCACCTAAGGAGCCTTATCCCATCCCCAGTCTGGAGCAGTAGCATGGACACTTCTTGTTCAGCTGTATGGCAAAACAGACCTGTAGACAGCATCCCCCATCATCTGAATAGGTCATGAAGTACCTATATATGGTGCATCTCGCACTCATGGTCATGTGGGAATTTGCAACTGATACTATCCGCTACCAAGTTTTGTGTACCCGGAGGTACGCTGCAGACAGTGCAACGTTGTGGGAGATTTCCAATTCTATAATCTCATTGCTTCGGCGCAAAGGAAGGGTGATATGGCTCCCCTCTACCAACTGATGTAGTGCATACAGGCAACGTTGTCTGTCAAGATCTGTGTGTGTGATCAGTAGGAGGAAAAGGGTACAGGCATTTCTGACCACTATCAGCTTGAGGAGATTGATGTGGAGGGATATCTCCATGGGCGACCCTTTGCCTTGTGTCATGAGGCCATTTAGGTGCATGCCCCAACCTATGAGTGATGTGTCGGTGGCGAGGAGCAATGACAGTGATGTTTTCAAGAAGGGGATCCCTTTGCAAACATTGGCTGGGTCCTTCCAACAGTTTAAAGAGTTTTTGACCCTGGTGGGTAGTGAAAACCTGTCCTTGTTCAGTCTGTAAACCGAGCCAAACTATATTTGGAGGTATTGTATGTGAAGCCTGGCATGAGGTATCACCATTGTGCCCCTGCCATGTCCCCCAAGAGTTGGAGGCAAAGCCTGACCAGTATCTGTGGGCTGCTTTGAATGGTGTCTATGAGTAAGTCTAAGGATAGGAACCTGTGTTGAGGTAAGGCGGCTTTGGTCTCTAACATGTTGAGGTTAGCCCCTATGAATTCCAGGTATTGCACTGGAGTGAGGTGTTGGGTGTTGAAGTGTAAACCCAGCTCTAAAAACAAATGTATCATAGTGTCGGTGACTTGGTGAGCTTCCCGGAGAGATCGGGCTCTGAGGAGACAATCGTCCAGGTATGGATAAATAATTATCCCTTGAGAGCATAAATGAGTGGCCATCACTCAGAGAACCTTGGAAAATATTCTCAGGGCTAACGATAGACCAAAGGGAAGCAGTCTATATTGGTAGTGGTCGTGTCCCAGAGTTAATCTGAGAAATTGTCTGTGAGCTGGTAGATCGAGATGGGAAAATAGATGTCCTGGAGGTTGAGGGCTGGAAACCAGTCTACCTGTTCCAATGCTGGAATGATCGTCAATTAGGTGACCATCTTGAATTTTTGAGCCCTGACAAACTTGTTGAAAACTCTGAAGTCTAGTATGGGTCTCCAACCTCCCTTCCTTTTGGGTATTAGGAAATAACGAGAGTAGAACCCCTTGCCTCATTGATGTTCAGGTACTGGTTCTATGGCTCCTAGCTGGAGGAAGCGACCTATCTTGCATCACAGTAAACTCTCATGAGAAGGGTCCCTGAAGAGAGACGAGGAAGAAGGTCGTGGAGGAGGTAGGGAGGTAAACTGAATGGAGTACCCAGTTCAGAGAGTCTCATTGGTCTGGTATGCATTTCCAGGCACTGCAGAACACTGCCAATCAGTGGCCAAATGGGTGTGGAACAATGGTCGGCTGTGTCAGTTGGGGGGAGTAGTCTAATGGTGCCTCGACCTGCCCATCAAAAGTGGTGTCTAGATGTAGAGGGCTAGGATGAAGATTGTGGGCCAGATGGTTTCTGTTTAGGGAATTTCCCTTTCTTTATTTGCAGCTTATAATGGAGCTGAGGTTGGTATTGAGACATGCATGGGACTGGGGACTAAATCGTCTCTTTTGTCCCAGTGTATAGATACCCAGTGACTGGAGGGTAGCCCTGGAATCCTTCAGGATATAAAGGGAGGCGGCAGTCTTCTCGGAAAAGAGCTTCATGCCCTCAAAACAGAAGGTCCTCAACCATGGACTGCACCTCTTTTGGGAATCCCGACAAATGAAGCCATGACGCTCATTGCGCCGCCACCTCAGTTGTAGATATGGACCTAGCTGCCATGTTGAGGGCAGATTGCAGCAATGTCTTTGCCACTAATTGGCCCTTCTGGATAATGGCCCTGAATGAGTCATGATGTGCTTCTGGCATTTTTTCAATCAAGTCATTCAGCTTAGAGTAATTTATGTAATCATATTATGCAGCGAGAGCTTAGTAGTTGGTGATATGAAATTGTAGAGTGGCTGAAGAGTATGCTTTTCTACTGAACAGATCAAAGCATTTCCAATCCATGTTGTAGGGAGAAGCCCTTGACTCGTGGTGTTGGCCGAGAGAGTTGGCAGCGTCCACAACGATGGAGTTGGGAGGTGGTGGGGGGGTAGGAATTCAGATTCCATAACAGGGACATGATATTTGTTGTCCACTTACTTGCAGGTCGGGGCCACTGATGATGAGGTTTGTCACATGGTCTTTGCCAGGTCTAAAATGGCCTCATTAATCAAGATGGCCATCTTTGAGGAGGCAAAAGCATAGAGGATATCAAGGAATTGATCGTGGGTATCCTTGATTTTCTCCAGTAGAATCTGGAGAGTGTCTGCCATCCTCTTTGCCAGCTGCTGAAAGAGATGGAAATCGTCCGCCAAAGATGGTGGAGAAGGCATGACGGCTTCATCTGGAGAGGAGGATATGGCCCTCGGAGTCGCTTCCTCCTTGTTACTGGCTTCATGTTCGTCTAAGTCATAAGGTGGTTCTGAACCCCTAGAATGGTGTGGACAATGGAGTGTGCATCAAGGGTTCTCGGGCGAGGCTTGGAGCTCGAGAGGTATGTTGGCAGTATGCCACCAAGAGTCTCAATATGGCCACTGGGGTGGTGGTGGCGCCCAGGGGTGGCCATACCAGAACAGTGGTGGTGGGTCCATCTGGGTATATCCTTGAGCTCTGTTGATAGTGAGCACCAGGAGGAGTACTGCGATACTACTGCCTCTACCTTCACTAGAAAGCAGAGAGGCACGACATGGCAGCGGAAATATTTCCTGTGCTTGTAGAGACTCAGTGCAGAGGTCTCAGTACTGAGAAGAGGGAATAGCGGTGCATCCGGAGGTCTCTTGAATAGTGGAGTTCTGTCTGTATCGATCATCCCGGCATCAGTGGCAGTGCCGGGGGGATGGGGATCCTGTCCACACGGGTTGCTACTGTGCTGGTCAAGCCACCGCTGGTGGTACAGATGCAGACTCGCATACCAGGAGCGTCTTTTTAGAGGAGTGCTTACTCCTGTCCTTCGGTGCCAATGACTTGGTGCCCATGCCCATCGGGTCCATGTGCCTGTCAGCGGTACTGGTTACTGCTGGTTTCCGTGAACCACGGGTGCCGGTCTGAGA
Source organism: Chelydra serpentina (assembly GCA_037349315.1). Lineage (NCBI taxonomy): Eukaryota > Metazoa > Chordata > Testudines > Chelydridae > Chelydra > Chelydra serpentina. The sequence continues at coordinate 54,930,086 of JBAIAC010000004.1, read as the reverse complement.
TGGTCTCAGTGCTGAAGATAGCTACAAGCAATCACCATCTTGCTCGGTATCTTCGAACTCATGAAAGGGGTCTGCAGCCTGTTTCTTTGACCCACAGCCCTTAGATGTAGAAAGCTGTAGGGAAGACTCACGTCTACCAAGTAAGTGACTGGGGTTGGAGAGCTGCCTCAATGAAAATAGTCTTTTGGCAGAGCTCTCTATTTTTGTGGGATCCAGGCCGGAGCTGTTGGCAAAGACCACACTTCTGTTGTATGTGGCCTTCCCTGAGGCAGTGAATGCATGGAGAGTGTTTATCTGCAATCAGGATTGCCTCTTTACAAGTAAGGCACTTCTTGAAGCCTGGCAAACAGAGTATAGGCTGTTGGTGGAAAGGGCCCCTGACAGGAGATAAAAGGTGGGAAGAAAAATAAAGTCTATATTTTTGTTTTGAGAAAGAGAGAAAGAAAGAAAGGCTACAACTGGAAATATAACTAGGAGACTATGATGGGTAAGTAGATTAAGATGATAGTCTTAATGGACTGCTAATGGCTTCATCTCTAGCCAGGGTGGTTGAGAAGGAACTGAGAAAGGTTAGCCCGCATGCGCTGGATAGTCTCGTGGAATAGCACAAGGAGAGAGAGAGCATGTGTGGGTCCAACAGACACTGCTACTGAAGTTCTGAGATCAGCAGCACAGGGATGCAAGCATGTCTATAGTGGTGTACCCATAAGGACTCAGAGTACAAAGACTTATGAAGATAAAGCAAAGGAATTTTAAAGACACTAAACATAAAAGTAATTGAAAGTGGTTTCAAAGGGAATTGACAGATTACATGCTAACAATACTACTGTCAATACCAGTGGAAATCTGGCGTGATCTAATTAACAAAGAACTGGAACTACACAAGAACAAAATCAAAAAATGATTCAGAGACATATGTTTCCATTACTTAACCAACATGCCTGATGACAAAGGTTATAGGTTAAGACCAGAACATAAACTGAAATTTTTGGTTGTTAGTCAGAAGCTTCTTACTTCTCTTCTAGCTTTTAAAATTGAAAATACAGCCCTACAGGAAAAATTCTACCCCAAAACTACCTTTGCAAAAGAAGTTTTGAGATTGCGTGTTGGAACCAAAATGGGAAAACTGGGCAAGTCAAGACAACAGGACACTTCAATTTAGAATTCTGTCAGGTTTTTTTTAAAAAGACCTCCTCCACAGCCAGCTCTGCATCAATTGTTTTTGGCTTCTTTGATTTGGTCAGAAATTTGTAACAGGCTACCTGCTGAAAAAGCAAACAAGTTGGTAGAAGTGTATTGGTTTCTAAAGGCAGATATGACAAAGTGTTAGGCATAACTGATTAGTGGACTGGGAGCTCAGCTGTTTGTGTTCTTGTGTTTTACTTGCAGAACTACAAGCATTTCCTGTAAGAACAATTGCAGCCACACTGCTGCTTATTGACTTAGAGCATCTTTGTCCAATAGCCCATTGGAATTAGAAACTTTAACACACACACAGGCTCTGAAAGCATGGAATGGATACATAACCCTCAGTTTCAAAATTTATACGGGAGAGAATAAGCAGATTCCCTCAATAGCCAAATTGATATTTACCCTGTAAGTCTGCTTTTGCTGCTGCAAGTGGCCAGACTAGATGATAGGTGAACATTTTCCCAAACAGAAATCAGTCATAGGGCACCAAAGCCATGCATCCAGGTTGTTATTGCTTTGTGTGTATGAATTCCTACTGAATTCTTGTAATGAGAACAACAGACACCAATGCCCGTTCGCAAACCATATTAAAAGGCAGGTAGGACAAAATGTATCCACATTTGAACTGCATGATCCAGAATCTTCTGGACTGGTATGGCCAGAAGATTTGTTTAACCATAAGCAGCACTATAGTGTCATCCCTTGAGACTTCCATTATTAGACCAACAGCAGGATGGGAAAAATTATAGTGAGCACACTGAGAGATTTCATAGATGAGTGGTCTGGTAGCAGAAAAGAAGTGACTTACATCACCACTCTGAGTACAATCCTAAGGGAAGAAGCTCATCCAGTTCCGTGTTTTCCCAATAACCCCTGAAATGTCAAAGCAGAACAATAGTATTCTGATGCTAACAGTAGCAAATGTTGCAGAAGGAGCTAGTAATATGAGAAAACGCCTTCCCTTCATCAATGGACAAGAAGTGGTAGCCCATCTGCATATATAACACAGTTCCTGTTCCACATCCCAGCATGAAATCTGATTGGGAAAGGTCCAAGATCTCAGCAATGTACAGGAGTAGTTCAAGAAGAAAAGGTTACTCACCTTTGTAACTGTTGTTCTTCAAGATGTGTTGCTCATATCTATTCCAGTTAGCTGTGCGCGTGCACAGAAGTCAGAAACTTTTTCCCTAGCAGCTACCCGTCGGGCCAGCTGGGGAGCCCCCTGGAGTGGTGCCAATATGGTGCTCTATATAGTACCCTGCCAGCCCGACCCCCCTCCAGTTCCTTCTTGCCGGGTACTCCGACAGAGGGGAAGGTGGGGGGGAATGGAATAGATATGAGCAACACATCTCGAAGAACAACAGTTACAAAGGTGAGTAACCTTTTCTTCTTCTTTGAGTGGTTGCTCATATCTATTCCAGTTAGCTGACTCCCAAGCCTTACCTTGGAGGCGGGGTCGGAGTTAAGGAAGTGCGGATTGGAGAATAGCCCTGCCGAAGACTGCGTCATCACGGGAGTGATGGATGATGGCATAGTGTGATGTGAAGGTATGCACCGATGCCCAAGTGGCGGCCCTGCAGATTTCCTGGAGGGGAACATTAGCATGGAAGGCCGCCGAGGAAGCCTGCGCTCTCGTACAGTGGGCCGTGACGACTGGTGGGGGAACCTTTGCCAGGTCGTAACAGGCACAGATGCAGGTCGTAATCCATGAGGAAATGCGCTGTGAAGAGAACGTTCCGCAACAGCGACAAATAGCTGGGGCGTCTTACGCAACGGCCTCGTGCGCTCTATATAGAAGGCGAGCGCTCTTCTCACGTCTAAGGAATGTAGCCGCTGCTCCCTGGAGTTGGCATGCGGCTTGGGGGGAAAAAAAGGCAGGAAAATGTCCTGTGACATATGGAAATGAAAGACCACCTTAGGGAGGAAGGACGGGTGAGGTCGTAGCTGAACCTTGTCCTTATGAAAGATGGTACACGGAGGGTCACACAAGAGAGCCTTCAATTCGGACACCCGTCTAGCTGAGGTAATGGCCACGAGAAAGGCGACCTTCCACGATAGGTAAAGAAGGGAACAAGAGGCCATCGGCTCAAAGGGGGGGACCTGTGAGGCGAGAAAGGACGAGATTGAGGTCCCATGCTGGAACGGGTGACTTTGCTGGAGGGTAGGCTTTCTTCAAACCTTTGACGAAGCGACACACCATGGGGTGCGTGAATATTGAGCGGCCATCTGCTCCTGGGTGAAAGGCCGAGATGGCCGCGAGGTGAACCTTTAGGGATCCAAGGGCGAGATGGTTGTCCTTGAGGTGTAATATGTAATCCAGGATAGACGGCACAGGGGCGAGAAGCGGAGATACCTGTTGCTGGGCGCACCAGATTGAGAACCTCTTCCACTTTGCCTCATACGTGAGCCTTTAAAGGGCTTGTGGCTCTCAAGGAGTACTCGTCTAACTGGGGCCGAGCAGGCCAGCTCCGTTTGGTTCAACCAGGAATCCTCCACGCTGTGAGATGTAACGAGTGGAGGTCCGGATGGAGAAGACGACCGTGATCTTGTGAGATGAGGTCGTGACTGATTGGGCGAGGAATGGGGGGCTGTATTGACAAATCCAGCAGGGTCGGGTACCAACACTACCGTGCCCAGGCAGGGGCCACTAAGATGATGTTCGCCTTGTCTCTGCGAATCTTGAGAAGGACCTTGTGGATCAATGGGAATGGCGGGAACACGTAAAGCAGGTGGCGTGTCCATGGGATCGTGAAAGCGTCCGCAAGAGAGCCCGAGCTGTGTCCTCTGAAAGAGCAGAAGGTCGGGCACTTCCTGTTGGTTCATGAGGCAAACAGGTTGAGTTGGGGAAAACCCCAGGTATGGACGATCGAATGCTCAGCTTGTCCGCCAGGACGTTCTGAACTCCTGGTAGATAGGACGCCTGGAGAGACATGGAATGGGTTAAGCAGAGTTCCCAAAGGAGAAGGGCTTCGTGGCAAAGTGGCGACGACCGAGCTCCGCCCTGCTTGTTCAGGTAAAACATGGCTGTGGTATTGTCTGTGAGGACTTCCACACAGCGGTCCCGTAGGTACGGCAGGAATGCTTGGCACACCAGACGAATTGCCCTGAGCTCCTTGATGTTGATGTGCAGATCGAGCTCATGATGTTGCCACATGCCTTGCGTTGTTAGATCCCCGAGGTGTGTGCCCCATCCCAACGCTGATGCGTCCGTCACCAGAGTTAGGGAGGGGGGAGGGGACTGAAAAGGTACTCCTGCGCCCACCGTCAGTGGGTCTAACCACCATTGCAAGGAGTCTAACGTGCAAGCTGGAACTGTGAGGACCATATCCAGATTGTCACGTCCTGGTCGGTATGCGGATGCCAGCCACGCCTGCAGAGGTCGAAGTCGCAACCGGGCGTGCTGTACTACGTAAGTGCAGGACGCCATGTGACCCAGTAACTTGAGGCATTGTCTCGCCGTCGTGGTGGGGAATCGACGGAGAAGGGTGATAACGTCCACGAGAGCGAGACGATGGGCCTCCGGGAAGAACGCTCGTGCCTTGGTTGCATCGAGGATCGCCCCGATGAACTTGATGGACTGGGTTGGCACCAGCACCGACTTGCTGGTGTTTATGATGATACCGAGATGGAAGAAGGTATCCGTAATCATTTGTACGTGTGCCTGGACCTGTTGACGAGACCGGCCACGAATCAGCCAGTCATCGAGGTACGGGAAAACGTGGACGTGATGGCGGCGGAGAAATGCAGCCACTACCGCCATGCATTTTGTAAAGACACGGGGGGGGGGGGCCGTGCACAATCCGAAAGGGAGTGCTGTGAATTGGTAGTGCGTCTTGTGAACGACAAAGCGAAGGAAACGTCTGAGACGGGGCGATGGAGATGTGAAAATATGTATCTTTCATATCAAGGGCGGCATACCAGTCCCCTGAGTCCAGAGAGGGAATAATGGTGGCTAGGAGACCATACGGAACTTCAGGTTGACGATGTATTTGTTGAGGTTCCTTAGGTCCAGAATGGACCGTAGGCCTCCCTTGGCCTTCAGGACTAGGAAGTAGTGGGAGTAGAACCCCTTGCCCCTGAATTCCTGAGGCACCTCTTCCACTGCCCCTAGGGAAAGGAGCGCTTGCACCTCTTGGTTGAGGAGCTGCTCGTGAGAAGGGTCCCTGAAGAGGGGTGGGGGGGGGTGGGCGGGAAGCGGGGAATAGAATGGAAATGAATAGAATATCCCACCTCTACCATCCGTAGGACCCACCGGTCTGATGTAATAAGGGACCAGGCATGGTGGAATCAGGATAGACGATTCAAAAAGGGAAAGGTAACTGGACTCTGAAGCGGTAGTCCGTCCTCGATCGCTCCATCAAAACCGGCGTTTAGGGCCCGGCGGGAGCTTACGCTGACCATGGTTTTGACCCTGGGGAGGGCGTGATGGTTTACGCCGCGTGAACCTACTCCTCCTACGGGAAAAGTCCTGCCTGGGCCTAGGTGGGAACGAGCGCTGTTGAGGAGGCTGAGGTTTAAACGGCTTTCATAGCGTTGCCGAGGTGTGCATGCCCAAGGACTTGATGGTATTTCTCGTGTCCTTGAGGTTATGCAGTCGGGAGTCGGTCTGCTCCGCGAATAAACCCCGACCATCGAAGGGCAGGTCCTGGATGGTATTCTGAACCTCAGGTGGGAGGCCAGATGATTTAAGCCAGGCGCTCCGACGCAGAGAGATACCGGAAGCCAATGTACGGGCTGCTGCGTCTGCCAAGTCCAGGGCGCCCTGAAGGGAAGTGCGGGCTACCAGCCTGCCCTCGTTTGCCATCGCCGTAAGCTCAGTACGGGACTCCGGGGAAAGCTGATCCTGGAACTTAAGGACCGCCGACCAGGAGTTGTGACTGTATCTGCTAAGAATCGCGAGTTGGTTTGCGATTCTTAGTGAGAGTCCAGCAGTGGAATAAACTTTCCTCCCAAAAAGATCCAGGCGCTTGGAGTCCTTTGATTTTGGTGCAGGACCCTGTTGACCATGTCTTTCCCTTGCATTGACTGCGTCCACCACTAGGGAGCAAGGCATGGGGTGGGTAAATAGGTACTCAAAACCTTTATTGGGGACGAAGTACTTCCTTTCAGCCCCTTTAGCAGTTGGCGGGATGGAAGACGGGGTTTGCCAAAGCGCCAAGGCATTACCGCGAATGGTCTTGTTCATCGGGAGGGCCACTCTAGAGGGCCCCTCAGGTTTCAAGATTTCGTCCACCATGGGGTCCTCGTCTTCCTCAACAACCTCCTCTATCTGAAGGTTCATGCTCAGAGCAACCCTACGAAGTAGCTCCTGTAAAACCTTAAAGTCCATAGGAGGAGGAGCAGATGACGACGTGCCGGCCACTGCCTCGTCAGGCGAGGACGAGGATGTTGTTAGAGGAAGTGGAGGATCAGGCAAATCCACCTGCTCTGTCACAGAGTGGTCCTCCTGGACACCTGGAGGCGCTTCCCTCTCTGTAGGGGCAAGATCCGCAGGCTGCGCTTGTTCGGCGGGTGGGCGGCTGATCGTTGCCTCGGGAGGGTGGCTGCGAACCAGTGGTGGTGGGTAGGCAGGCAGCGGTGCGCCTTGGGCTTGGTGATATGCCCAAGGTGTCCAGAAAGGCCATTGGGGTTGCCAATTTAGAACAGTCGGGTCCTGCACTGGTGCGGGTTGGGTGGCCTCAGGTGTCCTTGATGGTCTACCTGAACTGGCAGAGGACTGTTGGCGTGATGGCCAGGGTGGAGCGGTGTGGGAGACTGGGTGTGTCGTCGGGACCTGTGATGGACGGTCAAACGACGATCGGTACCGGGTGGAAGACCAGTCGCGGGAATAGGTGCGGTACCGGTCACGGTCTCGTTCGCTGCTGTCTCGACGCCACGGGGAGTCCGGACGCCGCGAAGAGTCACGGTGCAGGGGAGAGACTCCACGCCGCGTCGAGCTCCGGCGTGGGGAGACCCGTGTCGGTGCTCCGACCTCGGGGTGGTGTGACCTATCAATATGGTCAGACGCTGGGGATCGGAGTCGAAGCAGGGATCGATGCCCCGGTACTAGGCGATGTCGGTCCAATCGATGCCGGGTGGGCGTCAGGCTCATCCTGGATGTCGAATGGGACCAAGATCTGGCAGCTGACGATGACCTCGAGCGTGAACGGCTCCGAGGGTCCGGGCTGCGAGACCAGCGCCGCGAGTCAGACCGGCGTCGTGAGTCAGACCGAGGCACCGTGCGGTGCCGGGACTCTGAACGATGTCGGGACTCCGAGCGGCGTGCAGGAGGCTGATCTTGTGTAGACGGACCGAAGAACATCGGCTTGCCTCTGGAGATCACCGGTGCTCGTACCAGGATCGGCGCCAGCACGGGAGATGCCGGTGCCATCATTTCAATGAGCCCTCTCGCTGCCTCAAAGGTGTCCAGAGTAGAGGGCAGGCTCACATCGTCAAGGCAAGACGGTGCCTGTAGACGTGGGCTAACATGAGCCATTTGGGGCCTTGCTGACTTGGTCGGGCTGGGGCAGGTCGGTGCCGCAACAATGTTCTGGGTCGTAGCCTGCCCCTTGCGGCCAGATGGTGATAGTGAGCGGTGCCGCGAGCGGCCCTGGGTTCCGGAAGATCCCCGGCCCCGTGGAGGGCGGGAGTCCTTTCGCGGTGCCATAGCCGGCATTGATGGAGGCGCTCTGCGCACTGAATCGCTGGGACCCGCATCTGGAGAAGGATAGAGTGCCGCTTCCATTAGTAATTGTCTCAGGCGGATTTCTCTTTCCTTCCTGGTGTGAAGTTTGAAAGTCTTACAAAGTTTGCACCTGTCCGCCGTCTGGGACCCACCCAGACACCGGAGACAGGAGTCGTGGGAGTCACCTGCGGGCATGGGCTTGCTGCAAGATCTGCAGGGCTTGAAGCCTTGCGACGGCATGCCCTAAGCCCGAAAGGGCTCGAGGAAGAGCCCCTCAACTGTTTAACTACACTAATCAACTACTTATTGAACAAAGAAAACTATTAAACACTAATTACAAAGAGAACTATTAACACTGATAGCTAGGGAATAGTGGAGCACTTGTGAGCAAGAAACCACTGTTCCAACAACCGTCACGGGCGGTAAGAAGGAACTGGAGGGGGGTCGGGCCGGCAGGGTACTATATAGAGGGCCATATCGGTGCCACTCCAGGGGCTCCCCAGCCAGCCCGACGGGTAGCTGCTAGGGAAAAAGTTTCTGACTTCCGTGCACACGCGCGCGCACACCTAACTGGAATAGATATGAGCAACCACTCGAAGAAGAACTCCTTGGTTAGTTTGCTTAGGGGAAAGAAAGGTTGGATACAAGGTGGTAATTTGCTAGATCCAAAAGGTACACAGGTGGCTTTCCTGATTGTTGGCTGTGGTTGTCTGTCCAGAGTCAGGCCTTAAAAGCTCGTGGCCACTTAACAGCGGCTAGGCTGGGGCACTGCCCTCACTCAGAGGATGGTAGGAAAACAAATATGCAGACTGTTTAAAGTTAGTCTAGTAGTGATATTTAGACTAACTAATCACATTTGCATTGAAATAGACTGTTCAATTATAGAATGAACTGCCTACAGGATAGTGTCACTGTAGCCTTTGAAGAATTCTAAAAACATCTGGACTAACAGAATTATGGGAAGTCAGTAATAGTCTCTAGGACCCTGAAGTCAATTTCACAATCAGATGTATCAGGGTGATCTCCAATGCAGGAATCAACAATATCAATGTTTCTCTGGGAGGAAAGTTATGTGAGCACACTTGGAGCAGTACTAGTCTACCTCATTACTCAAAAGGGTGGGGGGAGGGAGAGACAGACTAGTCCAAAGACACGAAAAAGGAAACCCAAAACATAAAATATGCTAAAGCAGAAATTATCAAACTGAATTATAGACTACTTGCTAGTGGTCCACAGACGGCTGGCTTGGCACATTATGCAACCTTGTCCTTTCTCCTACCCTGCTCCTTATCAACTTAAGTGCATTAAAAGAAAGCTAAAAATATATTTCACGCTTTCTTAATATCACTTTTCCATGAAAACACTTTCTCTAATTGCCACAGAAACATAATACCAGGAAAACAGGAGAAAGTCTGCACAATTATAATTCGGAAGGGAGGTGCTCTGTAAGATCATCTCTATATTAAAATGTAATGCACCATAGAACAGGTTCTCAAACATTTTTGTAAGAAAAAAAAAAATCAAGAAAAACCACCAGCACTGAAAGGGTCTCAGATATTAGCCTTTGCTTTTGAAAAGAGGGACCAGCCAGTAGCAATGTTTTTCTGTTTCAAGGCCTGTATGCATAAGAAATCAGACCAGAACCACTGTATCAGTAAAGAACTCCTCACCATTCATCTAACAAGAGGATCTGACAGGAATGGTTGCAACTTCACAAGCAGGGAGGCTCATGCCATCTGGTGATGAAACAGCTTATTGCCTCAGAGTTTTAGCTATAAAGTTTTAGCTTTAAAGCTATAAACCTGTAAAGTTTATTGTGAGCATGGACCCAGAATTTTTTATCTTAAATATTCTAAGGTATAGGTGTAGATTTAATTTGATATTAACTCCTCTTTAGCCCACCTTTTTGTTTTAGATTGTTAAGGGACATTCCAGAGTCCAGACAATAATTCTAAACAGACAGCTATAAAATCCAGAAGTAATCTCTTCTTCTTCTGCACTTCACGTGTCCCAACGTGCTCTCTGGTTCATGGTTCCCATCCTTGGAAGATCACTACATTAAATCAGGTCTATACAGGTTATGTATGTTTACACTTTTTCAAGATGTATATGCTTCAGTATAATAAATGTATTCTGGTAAACCCTTTAAAAAGCTATGTATAACTCATTTGATATGTGTGTCAAACTAATATCCCTATTACCTTCAATAGAACTGTGTTGCTTGTCTCTGCCAATGTTTTAAATCAGACTGTGAAACTGGCAAACTGAATATTTTAGAAACTCTTCAAATCTGTGTAAAGATACTCCTTAAAAATGCTCTCAAGTTTTTAGTGCTGAAAAGACTTTCAAATCATTTCTAGCACAGTATGATTACATAAAAATGTCTCAAACTGAAGGAAACACCATTAAAGTTTATTCCATATGTACATTTGAACATGTTTAAATAACTGGTAATCTTAACATATCAACCTTCTATCAGAAAGTCTGGTACAATAGATAAACAGAGATCAGACCTTACCTCATCCTGTATCCCACTCGTGGTAGTTAATTTACTCCCATCAGTAACTGTTATAATTATTGCTGGCTCCAGAAAAAAAGGGTTTCTTCCCTAAAAGAAAGTGTAATTACATTAGAAATGCTACATTCAAATTTAAAAGGTCCTTGCTTAAACCCACAGTGGTGCACCAATCCACCACCCACTGAAGTCAAGGGAAATAGTGCCACTGACTTCAGAGGATGATGGATTGGGGTCGTAGATAGATTGTTTGGTTCCATGGCAATACTCTAGGCTATGAATAGGTTCCTCAACCGTTTTACACCTGCAATCCTAGAACCAATACGTATGCTACATATACCTAAAATAGGCATTTACATTTATGACTATACATTTCATAATGTCATATGTTAAAGTAACAAAAAATTGTTAGCCTTTTTGAGAATTTCATTAATTGCACATATGCAAATGCTAAATGTTTAATAAATCCAATGGTGCAACTGTTAGCAAGTGAAACATTATCTTCATAACCAGAAGAGCTTGCAACTCCCTCCTCTACTACCGATCAAAAATTAAGATTTTCAGAATACTATATAATCTCAAGAAAACATCTTCACAACCTAAAGGTTGAGAACTAATATTCTAGAAACAACAGGGACAAGTGCAGAGTCCTGCACTTAGGACGGAAGAATCCCATGCACTGCTACAGACTAGGGACCGAATGGCTGGGCAGCAGTTCTGCAGAAAAGGACCTAGGGGTTACAGTGGATGAAAAGCTGAATATGAGTCAACAGTGTGCCCTTGTTGCCAAGAAGGCTAACGGCATTTTGGGCTGTATCAGTAGGGGCATTTCCAGCAGATCGAGGGATGTGATTATTCCCCTCTATTCGGCACTGGTGAGGCCTCATTTGGAGTACTGTGTCCAGTTTTGGGCCCCACACTACAAGAAGGATGTGGATAAATTGGAAAGAGTCCAACGGAGGGCAACAAAAATGATTAGGGGGCTGGAGCACATGACTTATGAGGAGAGGCTGAGGGAACTGAGATTGTTTAGCCTGCAGAAGAGAAGAGTGAGGGGGGATTTGATAGCTGCTTTCAACTACCTAAAAGGGGGTTCCAAAGAGGATGGATCTAGACTGTTCTCAGTGGTAGAAGATGACAGAACAAGGAGTAATGGTCTCAAGTTGCAGAGGGGGAGGTTTAGGTTGGATATTAGGAAAAACTTTTTCACTAGTAGGGTGGTGAAGCACTGGAATGGGTTACCTAGGGAGGTGGTGGAATCTCCTTCCTTAGAGGTTTTTAAGGTCAGGCTTGACAAAGCCCTGGCTGGGATGATCTAGTTGGGGTTGGTCCTGCTTTGAGCAGGGGGTTGGACTAGATGACCTCCTGAGGTCCCTTCCAACCCTGAGATTCTATGATTCTATGAACAGGGTTACATAGAAATGGGTGGTACCCAGTTATTTGGGTCACATTCCAACCAGAGTGATTTTTTCTCTCTCATGCATGCACACCCACACACCTGTTTCATTAACTATTCAAGTCTTCATAAATATTGACAAGCTTTCTACATCAGCGCCATTTAAGATACAGTGTCCAAAATTACAAAAGACATTTTGTGACCTCATCTGTCAAAGTGGCTTGAAGGCTTTGGGGTCCTGTTTAACTCATCATTAAGCCTTGATAATCAGACCTACGTTGCCACTGGCACTTCCCATTTCCACCACGAGCCTGCCAGGAACCTTCAAGAGGAGGATCTAGCCAGATTGTTCCATCCATGCATGCATCAATTCAGAGTGGGTTACTATAATTCACTGTATCTGGGGTTGAAGATGAAATCCTGTGACAGAGCACCAGGAGCATCTCTCTCTCTCTGTTCTTTCTTCTGTCCAATGGTTTCCAGTCTGCTTCTGTTCACAGGTTTGAGAAATCTTTGGCTATGTCTACACTTATAATGTAGCATTTTAAATGAAGACACTTACTACAGCAACTGGAGAGGTTCTCCAATCGCTATAAGTAATTTACCTCCCTGAGAGGCAGTAGCAAGGTTGACAAAAACATTCTTCTGGATTTTTCACACCCTTGAGAGACGAAGCTATGTTGAACAAACTTTTCAGTGCAGATCTGACCTTTAAAAGCCATAAGTGGGTCAGGATTCAGCTATATCAGTGACTACATAATCCACCAAAATAGCTGTGCTCCTTTGGACAAAATAGTTTACAAAACTCAGGTCAAGGCGTGAGAGAAAGCACTCTTAGTCCAGGGATTTGGCTGTGCAGTGACATTCCAGATATTAGATTTTCCATAATCTGACCATTCAGAGCATGCTGCAAGACTCTCCTCTTTGATAAATCTTTCCCACCATAACCAGTATATAAAAAACCCCTCTGTTTTAGGATAGAAGAACAAAAGATTCCATGAAACTGCTCTGGACCTCCTAATTCAGACTCAGTTTACCGGAAAAGTGCTTAGATTTTGGGTTTTATCTCCATTATGATTTATTTTTTCAAGTCTGTTTACTACAAAAGACCATTTACACTTTTTAGCCCCAATGCTTAGAATGAAAAATACCATAAATATCAATGCTTAATTACTGTTGGTTGCAAGTGTGTCGTTTTAATTTACACCTACTGTACGGTGATTATAACCTGAGTCATTTACTGTGGGTAACAGGAGAAAAAAAAATATTGAAATTATCAATTCAATGAACATTTTGAAATTTTACACAAAAATTTAAGATCTCCAGGTTAATCCTCAAAATAGTTTTCCTAAATATTTAACATATTGAGACTTACAAAATTTAATATTTTATTGCTACAGAGAACTTAAAACCTCACAAGAACTGAAATTAAACAGTGAAGATCAATTTCTTCTGAGGGAGAAACTAGATTATAAGCCAATTTAACATTCATAAACTGTTTTAAGTAGGGTGACCAGACAGCAAGTGTGAAAAATCGGGACAGGGGATGGGGGGGAATAGGAGCCTATATAAGAAAAAGACCCAAAAATCGGGACTGTCCCTATAAAAACAGGACATCTGGTCGCCCTCGTTTTAAGTAAATTTCTAAAGTACACATTCTTTTTTATTCAGTTTGCCAAGATTATCCAATTTTGTTTTTAAGTTTTAAGGAACTGTTGTGGTATGCTATCCTGTCAACTAGTAGTTTATTACAACTGTGAAACAACTGAAAGCTAATTATGTTGCAGTTCATTTAATTTAAAACAGATTTCATAATTACAGGAGGATCTCTGAATCACTAGTAAAAAGCATTTGTACTCCAGCTGATGAAGGAACAATGTCAATGTATAAAGCAAAGGGACAAAAATATCTTGACCTAATCAGTATCATAAATGACATTAACAAGAAAGGGAACAGTCATATAGTCTTTTTCATGACTTTAGATGTGGAACATGATGGACAAATAAACTCTTCCAGCTCAGCAATCCTGGGTGAATCATCATTCAAAGTATGACACTACTACAAAAGTTTGTTTCTTGTAAGAGGAACAACCCAATTTTTCAAAACTTCCTATTTGGAGGCTTTTATGTATCTCTAACAGATGAAGTATTTTCTCCCAGTCTTAGACAAGCTTTGGCGCCCCTATACTCTGGTAAAACCCAGGCTTACCTGCAATTACTTTAGGCCTAAGCCTGAAGATACTCAGGCAAACTTCCCACTGATTTTTTTTTTTTTAACTGATTGAGGAGTTCAGTCTTGGAACCTTTCTTGCCTTTTCATTTCACAAACATTTTAGCTATAAGACAGCTGACTACTAAGGTATCTATTCAAGAACTTACATTGTTATTATTACAGCTATTTACCTAAAAAAAAAAAATCTATTGTTCACTAGCAGAATATGCAAGAACAAATGATGCTTAAGGCTGCTGATCTTGTACACCTTTATAGAGATGACTAGAGCAGTCACGACCACCAAATCAGAATTCTACCTCCTTGTAATGGTGTCAGCACCCGCCTCTCACGGGCGCCCCCCTTTCTCTGGCCGATAGTTCTAAGCAGGTCGTCAGCAACTCAGCCCTCCGGCCAAGCCTTATACACTGTCCCCCCTTCCAAGGCATGCAGTCCCGAGTTCTTATCATGGCCCTGGTATGGAGCCATAGATCTTAGGCTCCTTCCCAGAGGCACTGCCTTCTTCAGACACCCAGCTGGGGCCCATCTTGGTACCTCAGCAGGTGTCCTTTTCAGCAGCCCTCCCCGGGCTCATTCTGCAATCAGACCAGCAGAGCCCATCTTGATAGTCTTGTCTGGTCTGGCCAAGTTATGTGCTCAGTCTGCCCACACTGAGCTTTTGATGGTCCTGCTGCTCTTCTAGCTAGCCAGCCAGGCACCCTATCTTTGGCAGCCTTCCCTGGACTTGGTTCTGTCTGGTGAGCTCTGTGCAGTGAGCTGTCCGCAGTCCAGCTGTTCATCTAGCCAGCCAGGCACCCAGTCCTCCTGCATTGAGCTCCACACACAGCAACTGATGGCTCTGCATCTTGTCTTTTATCTGGCCCTTCTGGCCCCTTATTGATCACTCCAACAACCCCTCTGATTGGCTGCTCCTCTGTAGCCACTCTAGGCTGCCTGGAGGGCTTTCTATTGCTCTATTTTGGGGCAAGGTGATGCAGGGCCATGAGGCCAGCAGCAGGTGGCCTCCATACCTAATCCACCCAGCCACACTCCTGCAAGGGTTGATGACATTGAACAGGTCTACACTGATGCTCTGTAATTTAGATGCTGGATATATTTCTTGGTAGATAAAGACTGTATATTAATGCAACAGCTGCCCTTCAGTTGTCTAGGAGACCACAGAACGAGGCTAAAGATGAGCTGAGTTCAGGACCCCATTACCTCATGCAACAGTTTGTAACATCATGAACACCTACAAAACTCTGCCTTAAGGAATGGTGATATTTACAATGGGTAAATATTGGAAAAATATTTCTGCTCAAAATGTTTTTTTATTACAATTTCTCAATTTTCTGACCAATTATAGAGGTCATCAACTCTTGAAGGAAACAGAGGAATCCTGATTTACCAGCCATGACTTTTCAGTTCATCTGTAAGAAGGTATGCAGGACAAGCAACTTTAAATCAAGTACTATAGAAAAATATATTTACATATAAGTTATCAGAAGTTAGCAGTGGACTAAAAAGTTGCTTTTTCGTGTAAATGGCAGGCTATACCAAGCTATTTATTCCATGGATGTCTCGGTAGAATTTTATTTACTTTTCTAAACATCTTTGTTTCCAATTTCAAAACAATCATTCAAATCCATTTTGCCACTGGCCTTTGTCAGAGTATTTAAGTCCTACACAAAAAAATATACTTATCCCAAAAATACTGAATCCTTTAATAGACTTAAGATGTTAAGATAGACAGTTATGATCACTGAAGGTGAATATGTATATCATATCTCTAGAGATTCAAACATTAATTTGTTGTATTTAATGCTGTACATAAGGCTGGCAAGAAGCCACGAACAGGAAATTCCAACTCAGCCTGCAGTAAACTGAGAAATTTACTTAGTTATCATTTAAATAGCCTTGCTCACAGACAAGTTCCTTACAGAAGGTGCATTACTGATGATTCTAGTTGATGAATTCAGAGTGGCAATTTGCTCCTGTAGGGACTTCAATTGATTGTGTCAAATAGACAACTAATTAGCTTAGCTGGCATTTTTCAATAGCTTCCAATACTCAGTAGCTACTAGAGTTCTTATCTTGCTGCAACTTCTTTGGTATAATTTTCTTCCTACTCTAGAGCCTTCTAGTAGCGGGGGGAGGAGGGGAAGAATACCCAAGACTGAGGAAGAAGCATCTGATGGCAGACTGACTCATTATATTCCTTTAGCAGATATTATCCGGGAAGTGGTAGAAGTCGTCTAAATTTCTCCCCTTCACTCATACCCTGCACCATCAAGCGCAGATGTGTACTGAAGTAAAAAGAAAAGGTAATTGCTCCATTAGCTCAGCATAGCAAGTTTTAAAGAAAATTGTATTTGAAGTTGGCATAAATAACAGGGAAGATTTGAAATCTGTTAGACTAATATGGAATATCCTGGGAAATGAGGGCCTCAAACTTTTAGAATGAAAGTACCAGTAAAAGAGTAACAAGTTAATATCTTAATTACTTGTAACACAATATCCTAATACATCACACAATTATTTTTGAATAGTTAAAATGTCATGTTTTATGTCCCACATCATGAGGCAATTAAATCATGATGTTAGTTACCACTTTACCAAATTGGGGAATTTAGTGCACTGATCCCAAGGTTCCTTGACCAAGCAGGGACTGGAAATTCTTTGCAGCTCTTAAGTAATTCCCTCTAGCCATGCCACAAAGTCACATCTAGCACACTTTGGTCAACATGACACCTTTTGAAAGGAACCTTGGATCACTTCTGAAAGACTACAATAAGAATAAAGTTACTGATAAAATGTCATGATTTTACAGTGTAACAAAACGTTTCACCATTATGTGCAAATAAGTTTAGAGATCAATGAAAGCTGACCCCAGATGCATCTACATAGGTTCTGAGAGTTCAAAAAGTTTATTATAGGTAAAGCAAAAGAAGGGTAAGACTCACATGAAGTGAAAAAGAAACCTTCCATATTCCACCTTACAAGATGATTATGTTCTCATTGTCTTAAGAGAGAAAGGACAAAGTACCTTAATTCCACTGCCAAATCCATCAGGAAGTCAAAAGTATCTATGCAGGAAGCCCAAAGCCATAGGACCTGGATTTTAACCTGAGGAGCCTGATATTAGATCAGAAAGGGAACCAGTCTATTAAGGTAAACTAAAAGACTTTTGGATGGAAAGGCCATTCTTCCGAGATCAGAAAATGATCCAGTCTGATTTCTGCTTTTCAATCTGAAAAGTTTATCAGAATGCCTATGCAACAGAGATCTTGTAGTACTGAGAACAACTTGATTGCTCTGGATGCCTCCATTCATTTCCACATACAACAGCTCTATCCATCATACTTCATTGATTAAAAAAAGGGAGGGGGCCAAGCAGATACCTGTCAAGGTGCTAGCGCCATGTTCCTGTCTTTGTTAGGAGATCACCTTCAGCGTCCTCTATTCCCTCACAGACACATTTCCCTAACTAACTAGGATTCCCAAAATATACCTCCCAGCTGGCCAGATTAGCTTCAAATTAGTGGAGGTCTACAGACTACCATTTCCACTGGCCCTGAAATTTGTGGTCTACAATAGGGAAATCATTCATTTATATTTTGCTTTCCTCTCTCTCACTGCCTGCTGTCAGCCAGTAGCTGAAGATATAACATTAGCTTCCCCGACTTGTCTGGAATTTTCCTTTTAAACAGGAATAAAGAGACATATTTATGATGTATATCACAGTACCACCTAGGAATGCAATCAAGGGCTAGGAACCCACTGTGTTAGGCACCATGCAGCCAAGTAACAGAGAACAGTCCCTGTTCCAAACAACTTGCACAATCTACAAGGTTCCAGGTAAGAAACAAAGGATTGAAGATTGTAAACTGGCACCATAACATATGACATTTGATAAAGCAGTGTGTGAAATAAAGTTCAAAATTGTAATAATTCTCAGTATAACAAGGAATTATTGTCCTCTACTGTTTTTCATGCAGCAATCAAAATGTATTAATGTAGGTCTCTTTGATAGAAACAGGGACTGAATGGTGGAATCAGAAGGTTCTGTAAAAATTAAGTATGATTTTGGCAGTTAGAAAATGAGAAAGTGTAACTGCAACCACAAAACTGAGTAGAAAGAGCAGGACTTTGCACCAGTGAGGAAACGATGAATGGGATGTGTGACAAGAACATATGTGAAAGTATGCTGAAGAAAGAGGGTCAGGGACTCAGAGCAGAGAAAACCAGCCAACACAAGGGATTAAGCAGCAAAGGAGTACTCTGGCAAAATCAGATTATCTCTTACTCCACTCAATATGGACTTCTGTCTTATATCTTAGGTTTAAATATACAGAAACAAATCTACCTTCCCTCTTTTCAATAAACACTTAAATTCATCTTCATATGACAATAAGTCATTCTAGTGAGGGATAAAATGAGTTCAAGAGTCTGATACTACCACATACTGTAGTAAAATAATGGATTTTGGATCATCCATGCCTAATTATTTAGCAAGAGAAGAAAGAGCTGCCTCCCTCTATAGATGTCTTACATCATAATCATCATCTGTAAATCCAAGTCAGCTGTACAACTTCCACTGAGTATCTGGGGTGGAAGAGGCATGGTAAGGAAGAAACATGCACAAAGCTGCAGAAATGCCAAAGTCCAGAGCTTTGCAAGAATATGGAGAATCTTCAACAGGGAAATAAAAGTAACAAAAACATATAGTAAGATTAATACAAGAACACTTTAAAATTGAGGGCATGCAGATTTGATTGAGGAAACTGGGGAATTATTACTTTACTTCCCAAATCTAAAATAAGCCTCAAAAACAGTCTTGTAGGATATGACAAAAATATTAGGCATAAAATTCTTAAAACCAAGAAGGTAGAGTAACTGATTTGATCACCTCAGTATGAAAAAAATGAAATTCTTTTAGAAAAGTCCTTCAAGAGGTATCACTGAAAAGGGCTGGAGGCAGAAGCAGATAGAAAAGCCTCGGAGATTTAAATAATCGAGGGGCAAAGAGTCCAGGCGGCTACCCCATCTAACTAGGTTTACTGTGTCCATCAATGTGGAATCTTGTCTTGTTTTTGCTTCATGTCTCAACTGTCAAACCCACAAATGTGGTATGATATCCCTCTGTTCATTATTGACGGGGTAGAGATGCTGAATATTTAAGACATCTTGTTTTCCAACTGTTTGAGTCAGACTGGCATCACCAAGAAAAAAGTCTAAATAAAAATAATATCCTGTCAATTAACAATCATGATTCACTTCATTGGTAATGTGTAATATGTCTACTAGTTCTTTAGTAATCTACAGTTTACCAGGACAGAAGGGTAGACAGACAAATATCTAATGTAAAGCAGCATTTACTTTTTGTTCAGGCCTTCATTTTGTATTAAACAAAAGAAGTACAAACCCAATTTTACTTCCGTCTACAAGTCATCTTTAGGAAAATTTAACTAAATTAAAGACAGAAAAATTATACTAGCAGGACATAACGGATGCATATTTAAGTGCAAAAATAAAAGGAAATGCAAAGTTAAGGTTCTCATAGGATTTGATAACATTAACCCTCCCACATTTGCAAATATTGCAATTACTAACTAGGCTACTGAATGCAAAGCTAAGTACTACTGTATCTACTATATGTGTAATATGGGTGCACTACTGTCTCCAATAACCTTTTTGTTTTATCTAACCTTACTGTATTAACTAATTTTGCATTTAACAATTAAGTGAGGTATGAGCACAAAGCACACACTTAATACTCTGACTTTCACAACAAATTACATACTGTTCAGTAGAGCCAAAGTTCATAAACTTCTGCCATCAAAACACTGATCAACATAGTACAGCGAGCCAACGAGTGACCGTTATTCTGAGACACCAACAACTGTCTTACAAAATTTATTTATATCTATCATTTCTTGGATCAGATCAATGTCACAGGGTCAGCATCTACTAATCTGAGTCTCAGAAATTTAACAGAAAGCCACACAGAGATGTTAAGATAGTCCTTATGACTTTGATATTCTGTACTTCAGTCAAGTTACAGTAGTCTTATTAAAATCAGTGACTCCCGTAAATATCGTAAATTAACAGGGACAAGCTTTCTCTTGTAGCACTTATCCCGTAACAACAAAAATTCTAATTTGAAGGTATAAGTAGTGAATCAGGTGACAATGTTTCTTTAAAACCTCTGTAATCATATGAAAAATATATCACTACGATGACCATATATGATCCTATAATTTTGCTTTGTAACTGCATAGCTAGACAGCAGAGGGAGCACAAGTTAATAAATATATCACCAGAGCTCTGCTGACCATCATATAGTTGAACTAAATTAATCAAGGGCACATTTGGCATGTATACAGCACTTTTCATCCACAGATCTCAAAGCACATATGAGATAGGTAAGCACTGCATTAACAGAAGTAAAAATATTAAATGACTTTTCCAAGGTCAGAATGATGCAGTAGTAATCAGGCATAGAATGCTGGTCTCCTGAGTTTTAAGTCCCCTGTTCAATCCATTAGATCACAAGACAGCCATTCACAAATACTGTAGGAGCATTAGTCTTACTATCCTCACAAAATTCTCTTTAGGCTAATTACACATTCCACCTACATAAAATTTTCCCCACTTGTGTCAATGGCATACAGTAAATTTTGCTTACTTGAGTAGAGAATTACTGGGTGCTTCAGATGGCTGCCATCTTATACCCTAGAGGCAGCTGCAATACAGTAGTAGATTAAATAATCTGTGTATATGCAGCTTGTACAGTCATTTTGTAGTGCAATTTAAAATCTTTGGACAATAAGGTGCTAGAACATAAATTAAATATGTAAGTGAAAAGTGACACACAACATGAAATAGTCACCAAGTGGTATGACATAGCAGAGCATACATACAATATGAGACTTCTGATACTCCCAGAACAAAACACATCATTCAGTTAGAGAAGCAGCATTTGTTCTCCTAGTTTTTATGCTCAGAAACAGACAGCTTCATGTAAAGGTTGCTATATTCACTACATAAAACATCTGACAACTTTTCAAAGAGAAACTCTAAAATGGTCAAAAAATGGAACAGCATCTCATGAAAAAAGGCTCTTGCCCCCTTCTTCCTCCCACTGACAGGTCTGAGGAAAATTGGCAAGTGACAGAGCAACAAAATGCATCCCACAACTGTAAGATACTTTATAGCTGAATGTCTTGATCCTTCTGACAGTATATTAATAAATTCAAACATTTATTACATAAGAACAGCCATACTGGGTCAGACCAAAGGTCCATCTAACCCCGTATCCTGTCTTCTGACAGTGGCCAATGCCAGGTGCTTCAGAGGGAATAAAGCACAGAAAAGGCAATCATCAAGTAATCCAAATTAAATAAGAATTAGAGGGACACTATCAAGGTTTGTAAGACGCCAAAATAAAGGACTTCTTCCTTCTGATTAGACTATGGTTACCAGAAAACCAGTGAAATCATGCTGTGACAAATGTTATGAGACTGAAAACTGAGAAACCAAGGGGAAAGAATTTGTATTTTCAATGGTCAAAACTTTGTTTTTAACAGAAATTTAACACCAATGGCTAGCAGTTGGGAGAGAGGAGCTACCTTAAAAATTTAGCAATATGTATAACCTCTACAACTAATGGGTGAAAGCTCAAAACACATCTTCTGAGACCCTCTTTTTTCTGCCAAGAAGTCCTCCAGCAAAAAGAGGAAACATCAAACATGACATTCCTAATTATATTTTTAAAACACACAAAAGTTTCAGACATTCTTGATATACCATAAAGCAACAAAAAGGTCCCAACATGAGTTTTCAAAAAATCCTTCTGCAGTTCACTTTTAAACTTAAATTTCTCTAGCTTTGCCTGAGTTTGTAAATTTCGGAAACCAAATAGCCATACAGACAATTACCAGCACATCACATCTGTCTTGAACTGTGCTTAATGAAACATTTTACTGGGGGTGCTTGGTGCCACATTTTCAAAAGTTCATAACTTTAAAAAATTTCTGAGCTCACAAGTCTATCTAAGAAGGTACTGCTTATTACGACTGTTTAGCAACCAACTGTGAAACTTCAGCCTCTTTACAATTGTTGAAAAATATGGTTGTTTTGTTTTACACAAACTAGAAAAATGTTTATTTTCTAATAACTCAACGAAGCCTGATGAGCTTTTGCTCAAACACAAAAGTACAGAAGATTCAATACAAAAGGTACATTTTTCAGTGTATGGTAATATGCATGTATAGAGATGGGGGAAGAGGAGTCTGAATCAAAATGGAAGCACACATCTCACTGAAAACCAATGGGACTTGTGTTCCTAAGTCCCACAGACCCTTTTAAAAACACCCCTGCCACATAAAAAAAATCAAACTGGATCAGGGAGATAAGTGAGAGGGAAATTATGTAAGAGCTAATTTAAATCAATTCTAGCTAAAGGATTATATAAATAATTTTAACTTTTTGGACAGTAAACTTTAAAGTGCTATAAATTAGACTACTTCCTTAATAAATTTTGATAAATAATAAGATCCTTGAATCCTGAGCAATTTGTGATAATCGGACCAATTTTTAAAGGTATTTAGGCATCTGGTGGGATTTTCAAAAACACCGAGGTTCCTAAAATTCATTAATTTCAATAGATATTAGGCACCTAGATGCTTTTGAAAATCCCATAGGGTGCTTAACTTCCTTTAAAAATCTTTCCCAATACCATATTGCAGGTCAGTGTCAAGTAAAGGAAAGAGCATTGAGTTAAGTACACCTAGTGAAGATCAGGAAATAAGAATAATGATCAAACAGATTTAGTATCACTTTTGATTGAAACCTAGAATTCTCAACAAAACTATTACCAAGATATTTAACATTGGGTTGCACTAAAAAAAATATTAAAAATTAAGTTTTGCAACTAAAAATCAAGAATGTCAGTTTAACTGAAAATATTATAGCGTGACAGCTGCTGAGAGTACATCTAATTTGTTTAATATTTTTTAATACAGAAGTAACAATTTGTGAGTGAAAGTACTGTAAAAACGGCACTCTTGTATTCAGTGTAAAACTCATCATCCAACTATGGTATTGATTCCTGCTTACTAAAATGCAAAAGAAAAAAGTATGCATAGCCATAGCCAATTAATAGAGAAGCCCACACACATATGCAAGTGTAATCACTTTGAAACTGGGATTCCCTGCCTCCAAGATCTTCTCAGTGGCCTAGTGAATGTACTTAAAGTTATTTAGAATCTAGGCATATTTCTATCTAGTTATATTTTTGATTATAACTGTTGTACAAAAAAAGTAAAATTTGTCATACTTAAATTTTTGGCCTAGATAATACCCTTTTTCTAAACAGTGCAAATAAAAATACCTATTACCTTCCCCTCCCCCCTCCAAAATTAGCAGCTTTACCTTTAAAATCTATCCCAAGGAATTTGGATTCCCAAACTGGTTTTAGTCATGTCTTCTGAAGACATCTGTAAAGAGCTTGATCCAAATCCAAAAACAATTGGCTTCACTGGGCTTTAGATTAGATCCTTAATTATTGCAGCCTTTTTGTTTTACTGGGTTTATAATTCTTTCCATACTTAGGGCACATTTAAAAAAATAATATGATGAAAGGGAGAAAGATTGGGTGAGAAGAGGTATCCATATTCAGGTCTTAACAATTCCCCTTAAATTGTGCATTAAAATAAAAAATGGATCTCTCTCCTTTCATCTAAGTTAACATAACAGATTCCATTTGAGGGTTGTTGTTTTTTAAAAGACATGCAAAGGAGTTGACTAATGTTACTAATACAACACTGAATAAATAAAAATGAGACCTACAAATGTATTGCTAAACAATGCCACTAAGAAGAGGTGGCAAGATGTGGAGCTAAATACCGTACGATAGAGCCAACAATGTTGATAAAATCAGTGAAAAAGTTTGAGCTTCTACAAGGAAAGATGGTCTTGTGGTTAGGCAGGGGACTGGGAGTTAGGAGATCAGGTTGTATTCCCAACAGGAGCAAAGACTCCTGTCTGACCCTGGGCCAGAGTATTGAGAGTTCAATTTGTCAATGTTTGTAAGGCATTTTGAGATGCTCAAGTGGAGGGGCAAGAAAGATGCATCATGTCCTTGCTAGATACCACAAGCAAGCATGACTAGTTTCCAGCCAAGCACTCCAGCAGCAGTGCCAAAGAGAATTTGGCCAGGCATTGGACTAGAAAAGGAAATTGGATTAGAAAAGGAAAAAAGGATGCATGGATGGAAGTTACTGTATTTTGATTACTTTATATTTAAGCAGATTTTTAAAAGAATATAAAAAACACCCCCATTACTGTCATAATTCTGTACATGCTTAATCTTGTCTGATTTTTTGTAACGTGTGCACTCCACTTGTGTACCACTCACGTACTATTACAGTGTAGTTACATAATGCTATCATTCATTGGAGACAAACAACAAGGTATACCAATGTATATCAGCCACAGCCTTTTAGGAGGTGATGTTATCCACCATGAGGCTGATTTTAAGCAACTTTCTTCCATGTCTTCCATCTGGAACCTTAGCTACATGTAACATACTCATTACTCAAATGCTTTAGGTCTAACTCCAAACATATTAAAGAGCAAAGACTAGGAAGATGCTCATATTTAGTACTCTAGTTCATTTAGACAGCAAATTTTGATTTACATGACAAAAGAAGAGGTCAGTCTCTTAGATTCACCTCAACTGTTGCTGTCCTGGCTGAGTTCCACATAGCTCTGTGACTGCAAGGAATGGCTGTTCACATATATGGGAAAATCAAGATGACCCCTCCACAGGAGGTACCACACCAGACAGATTATATTAGTATGTTGCCTCTAGCAGTAGCCAGTAACTAATACCACAAAGAAAGGAAAACCCATAACAGATCAAGGCAATTGTGAGATACTGTAAATTGGAGATGACTGGAATGGAGACAGGAAAAAACTTAACACTTGTAAAGGCAATTATTTTATGCCCAGAAAATTCAGTTGTATGACTCAGGTGAACATGTAAGGTCTTGTCAACAGGGCATTTAAGCACGTTTGAGTTGTTAGTTACAGCTAAACATGTTTTCAACCTGACTTGTATGTCTTTGGAACACATATATTTGGAAACCATAGTACTAAGTGGGACAGAGTATATACCACACTTTCTGATAGGATAGCTGTTCAAGAAAGCATCTGAAAGCCATGTAACTGTGCTAGTTATCATCATGTTCAGAAGCTCTGCCAAATCCATGCTTGACAACCATTTCAGAACAACCATTGTAGCTAGAATAGTCATGGCTTGTAGCATGGATAGGACCAGAGTCTCACTACATATTGTTTTCCTTTTATGAAAGGTAAAATGCTATCAGGAAAGTCTTCCTGCCTTGCTCCCAAACACAAGGGCTCAAGTTATTCTTGTTGATATTAATATCCATGCTACTAAATACTACTGACTTTCCATTTATTTGTAATAATAATTCAATTTAGGATACTAGTCCAGAACTTGAGACACCTGGGTTGAGAGACCTGCTCCACCTTGGGCTGACCTTGGGCAAGTCACTTTGTCTCTGTGCCTCAGTTCCCCATCTATAAAATACTATTAACTACCCCACAGCAGTGATGTGAGGATATATTAAAGATTGTGAGGTGCTCAGATACAACAGTAATGGGAGATATATACGTACCTAGAGAGACAGATTGCTGGACAACAGATATTTTTAAGGGTCTAGCGCAGTCAGGAGCCAAGGTCAGAGTACAAAACTCATTAAATATTTTCCAATATAATTAGAATAAAATGTTTTGACAGTGAAGAATCTACAAGTCTACATACTTTTCAACTAGGGTGGGATATAGCAGAGGAAAATGACTTATACAGCTATGATAAGATTGTATGAAGTTAAGACTACTGATACGCATGTATCCTTTGAAAATACAACAGAGAAAATACAATGGTGACCAAAAATAATGGAACAGTCACTGGTGAAGTTAACAGATCTCTTATTTTAAAGGTGAGATATAGGAAAGATTTGCTCTAATTGTATTTAGAAAGGCCACCTTCTGTTTAACCCATCCCAAGAAAAACTGTGATACTTAAAATTACAGGAAGACTGACCTACCCTTTGGAGAACTAAAATTAACTCCAGCACTCTCATGTCAATGCATACAGAATGCACAGCTTGATATGGTCCTGGATCACCCAGTTATTAAAATAGCCAGGCATACCAAATGTGTTCTCAGACTCCTGAATAAATAACAGAACAATGGCTGAAAACAACTGAAAACATGCCCAGATAACACAAGGTCAAAAGGCAACAGCTTGAATTGGAAACATGTTCCTATAAAGGAAATTTCTACAGAGCTGGGAATACTGTGTGAAATGAGACATATTGTACAATTTCTCTTCCTACTAGTATTCAAACAAGTAGAATTTTGTGTAATGTATCATTAACAGAAGAGGGATGGAATGGGATGGAATGTTGGAATCACAAAGTTTCACAATAGGTAACTATGATAGTTTTAACTATGGACAGGAGAGATCTGAAGTGTGTAATAGTAGCAGCTTCCCTTAGCCCCCCAGGAGAGAGACAAAGAAAGCACAATACTGAGCAGGATTTATCCAGATCACTTATCATTTGAGGTATGTGAATTTTTTCAGTGTCTTCCTAATTATACTGGTTGCTTTTATTCAACTTGCTTTTACTTACCTGACACTTGCTCAGAAAATATTTCACTAAACTCAGGGTATAAGAAAGCTCTGAATTGCAGCATTACCAGTCAATAGCTTAAACAAAAAGATATTTTTCTTTCCACCCCGCTCCCTACAGTATATTCCTGCCTTTCTGATAGCAATTAGTTCTGATGACTTGCAAATGCGTTAGTGGAAAGGCAAAACTACTAGTATTGATATAGAAACAAGGTGCAGAGACAAAGACACAGACAACAGGGGATTCAGTTGTCCATCCCAAGGTACACTTTTCCTTTAATTACAAGTACATACTTGAGTGCCTCAAGAATCAAGATGATCAAAGCCTCACCGATATTTGAGGTATTTCCTGATATTCATATAAAAGATACCTCCTTTCCACTAATGGAACAGGATGATAAGAATGTTTTATATCTGTGAAAATAAGGTAGACTTCATGCAACCTTTTTACTAGGATGAGTCTTACTTTTTAGAACTTCCTTTAAAAACACATTAAGCAGCCTAAGGCTAGATAAATGAGGCAATGGATTTTAAGGATACATGAACATGGCTCAAAATCTAGTCACCACTTTGGATATTCATTCATTCATTCAAGAGCAAAACAGGTCACTGAGTTGGGCCCAAGCTCTGGCTAGAGATCAAAAACTAAGCATGATTTCTTGCAATGGTCCCCCAGTGGTGTTTACTGCTAACTGATACTGTGGAACAAAAGAGGTATTTAAAAATCTAAACTACTCTAGGAAAGCAGTGGAGGGGACGGCATGCCTAGAGATCAGAGAATGTAACTCCTTATGCCAAAAATACATAATTGGAAGGCAAAGTACTCAACCTCAGTGCATACCACCCAATAGGGACATATGAAGAGGCAAAGATTCCAGCTCACCCAAGCACTTTGCATCAATGCCTTTAACAGAAGCCTAGAGTCAGTTACTGATAGTGTTAATATAAATGCATCCAAAGCCTTCTACTTTGTAGCTTGTTCCAATTCCATTTAATAGCGAGATTTTGAAGGACGGAGAATCCTTCAGTGTACCTACCGCTACCAATTAACCTCCTTGTTGTTTTTGCAACTGTCGGGCCTTAAAAGTGTGGTGCTCCTGCTTCCTAATGGATGAAGCCCAAATAAATCTGTTGGTCTCTAAGGGGCCAAAGACTCCTCATTGTTTTTGCTGATACCGACCAACATGGCTATCACTCTGAAACCTCTCCCTAGACTGTGTTCCAGAGTTGCTGAGTAGATTTTTTTTTTAAGAGGTGGGGGAGAGGAGAAAAGAAGATGCAGTTACTCTAGAGCAGTACAAGCTTCTACCACCATCCAAGAGGGAAAAAAAAGAAACTGCCTTTGCAGCAGTACAAGTTTGACAAGGCAGGAAATGTTAGTCTAAACTTGGGTTGCAAATCTGGATGTACTCTCAAAGCACAGGTCATTCCACTGCAATACTTTTCACCCTTGAATGCCAAGAGATTTATACTTGAAGGATTTTGATTTTTCGTAAGCAAGGGATTGCAGACAAGATAACTACATTCTCTACCCATGCCCAAAGTCATGAGCTCCAGGTCACATGATGGACAAGCCAGGAGCCCATTAAAGACACCTTCCATACCTTCAAACAGCCCAGCAGCTTTAAGGACAACTAGCCAGAACCCACCTCTCCATATCAAAAAACGACAAACCTCTAATAAAAACCTCAATAACTACAAATCTGCAATCTGAAACACTACTATTTAAGTGACTATTCAAAGAAAAAGTCAAATCAAACTCAGCATGACAACTAGTATAAAATCTAACACATGCAAATTAAAATGACATGATACAGTGAGGCATTCTTTACACCACCTCACTCAAAAGATGTTTAGATAAGGTGGCATTATATGCATATACAACCCCTTTTACCAAAGTGACCAAGGTTGTGACTTGAAGCTCAATTACCAAATATATTTATTAATTTATGGCACCTCATTGTTTTTGCTGATACAGACTAACACGGTTACCACTCTGAAACTTATTAATTGATGTTACTCAATGACACCGGTGTGAGGAGCCATAGACTGAAGTGTATGGCTACGCCAACAATTTGGACAAAATAAAGAAGTCTTTCCACAAGCATAAGATACCTCTCTTACACAATCTAAATGTGCCACAAATGAGTAATAGTTCACATATTTAAGCCAAAAAATACTGATCCTCTGCAGACCAATGTGAAGCAAGCTTTGTGTAAACATTCCAATGATCAGAATAAAAATTTCTCTTGCATCTACAAATAGCTTTAATGAAAAATTAAGTAAAAAATACTCAAGTAGTGATCAATCTAAAATGAGGTTACTTGATAGAAGCTTGCAAATGGGATAAAATCTGGGTAATTGGGTTGTTTTTAAAAAAATCCCATTATATGCACAAAACTCCTCAAGGTACAGGATAATAAATCTCTTTACAGCCCTTGGCTTATTCCAAAATGGCTTGAGATAGCCTTCATGTATTAAAGACTCAAATTTGATTTTAGGTTATTTTCTGCTTCAAGGTTTCTTTCCCATGTATTTGTAAATACTCAAAAATCGTGCTTGCCAGAATTTTTCAGCCAAAACTTTTTTCAGCAAAAAATGGATTCAGTGACACCAAAATTTTGATAATTTGTTTTGATTTCACCAAATCGTTTAGGGAGAAAAAAAAACAAAAAAACTTCCAAAAGATTCAAAACATTTTGTTTCAACATTTTCAGAATGAAACATTTTAATTTTCTGGTTTGAAACCACTTTCTATTTAAAAATTCTCAACAATGTAATTAAAAAAAATAAAGTGTTTAAAAATGGTCAAAAATGAACTAAAATGTTTCAATTTTGACAAAATATTTTGTTCAACTCAACAAATTTTTGACTTTTTTTAAATTGCAAACTAATAAAAAATGGCTATTTGCCCAGCTCTACCTGAAATGCACTGAACAAAATTAGGAAGACCTTTGCCAAGAACAAGGATGTTGCATGGTATTACAGGAATATTTTTCATGGGATTTATATTTTATTCCATATATGTGTTATTCAGTGGGAAGAAGAATGAGTTTCTACTTTAGAGAAAGTCCACTTTGATTATAGGAAAATATTCTTTCAGAAATTTGTAATCTGGGCTGACTTTTGTTACATTAAGTCTGCTCATCAAATTCAGTTCACATCTCATGGATCAGTTTCACTGAATCAGCCACATACTTTAGAAGCTTGGTTAAAAGCAAGGTACATCTGTAGAGATACTGTGTTGGTGTCTGATAACAGAAGTTTCTATCCAAAACACTAGAGAAAATTTCATGCTGGTGAAAATTTGAAGAGGACATTATACAAAAAAAGTTGTTAGCTTGAAACACTATATTACCTTAGTACTTTGTGAAAATATTTGTTTAAACAAGCACATTTTCTCTTAGCATGCACCTCATACTGCACTGATCCTGCAGTAAGAGAAAGCGTCGGCACCACAGAAAAACTGTTTGCAAGACAAAGTGCATTAGGCTGCACAGAATTAGAATTTTAGTGACTTAAAACAGATCCATCAGATTAAATCTTGCAGCACTATTGTACTTTTCATTTATATGCATTAATTTTTATAATTTTGGTGTTGCATACCTTAGAGCTTCGATAGTTTATGGTTTCATTATCAAATTCAAGTTTGCAATTTGTCAGGATAGGTATTTAGATGGTCCACTCCGATTAC
Source organism: Chelydra serpentina (assembly GCA_037349315.1). Classification (NCBI taxonomy): domain Eukaryota; kingdom Metazoa; phylum Chordata; order Testudines; family Chelydridae; genus Chelydra; species Chelydra serpentina. Next base: position 54,899,691 of record JBAIAC010000004.1, on the reverse strand, counting down.
GTTTCTGCTGCGTTATTTAGGAAATTACATACTTCTAATGATTTCTATTTCAGTATTAACCAGAACTTCAAACAACACTAGTAGTATTAATCCTATAACCAGTTACGGCAAGCTGCATTTAGAATTAGTAATATTTAACTTTATCCATTAAGTTAGGTAGTCACAATTTATCTAGCAATCACGAAAAACCATAGCGACAAGATGCATCACTGTATTGCAAGAGGTGATTGAGAAAAGTCTGCTAGTAAGAGGTCTAGCAATTCAGCCTAGTGTAGACAATGGATAGAGAAGCTGATCAGAGAGAAAATGTTATAAAACAAGTCAGTTAGGTAAGTGCAAGATAGGCTAGCAAAGTTACAAAGGTGATATGATAGGCAGTAGATGTATAAAGACAATGTATTTAAATGGTTTCTCTATTGTACACATTCCCATTTAAGCTGTTTTTGTTACTGAAGCTTATCTAATAAAGATCCACAGTAAGGTGCAGAGGACCAGTACCTTTAACTTGTAATACTAAAGGCTAACACTTTCTTTAAAAAACTCATAAATTCCTGTATTAAAACCAGTCACAGTGAAATACATGAACAAAACTACTCCACTTTGTGAACGCTGCTAGAGGCAAGCAAGGATAATATATGGCTTAACATCAAATGGAAAGTGTTACACAAATTAAAGGGACATAGCTAACTTTAAAAAATAAATCACATTTCTGTCTGAAAACTTAACTGCAGGAGGTGCAAATTAATCCTTAGATTATAATTTACATTAGGAAAAATATTTTTCCTTTAGTCAGGCCAACTGTATAGTAAGATAGTTTCTCCTTTGTTAACAAGACCCTTAAAAAACAAGGGAGCATAAAAACCCTTGTAAAAAGACTAACAGGGGTTTATAAATTCAGGATATGTTTAAAAGCTCCTCTATTAGAAACTGGAACTTTAAAAAAAAAATTAGGTTGTGTCCCTTTAAGATCCAAATGTGAAATTATGTGATTATCTAATACATCTGTGCAAGTGGTAACTCAAACATTGTCATTATCTGTTCATGAGTTGGTACCAATGCAACGCAAAATACATATAGTGAATTGAGATGTTTGTATTAAGGTCCAAACAGAGGTGATGCAAGGAAATATGCAGTTGTTTTCCTCAAGTTTAATTTCAGAACATTCAGCCATCAGTCCGATCCAGGAAGTCTGCTGATGGTGAACTCTGGCCAACTTCAAAAGATGTCAGATATAACGAGTGTCCTAGCCATTTAAATAAACAATTCAGAAGTTGAATGGTTTAACCAGATTGAATCTCAGTAAGTTTGAGACGTCTTGTCATTAGTATTTATAACAGCACATTTGTTCTACAACTGAAGTACTAGAAACAAAAGGAATTTGAACAAATATTTTAGAAACTTGCCAATCCAATGAGGGGAGGGGAGGGGCGAATAAATAACTTAATGGAAGAGACAGCCTGATAGAATTTCCCAAATGCTTAATTAAAAAATGTTTGCATTTATACTTCATGTAATATCTTCTCTAATACCTATTAGATCTTCTTTATTTGTAAATCATCCCATCTTCTGAACCCAAGAAAGAGTAGCTCTAGCTACTGTATTTCACACTGATAAACTAGAATGGTTGAGATATTCAAGTAGCCTCATCTGTGTAAAAAAAAATTTCCTAAGTGTTTTGTTTAAAAAATTAGATGAGTAAGAGTATGCTACTGTCTCCAGTATTTCAACAACAATTGAGTATTCTTACCACTTTTATCTTCCTGAATTATTCCCACGTCCTTTGCAACATGTAAATTGTAATATGTTTATTTTCAGAAGAGCTGTTTAACAGTGGATCTTCCCATTGCTGATGTCAGTTGACAGGATGGCAATATGTATTGCTTATAGGCCAATGTGAACTTCAAAGACCTGTTAGTCCCAGAAGTGAATTCCAGTGCAGTTAAGTAATCTGAAATTTTAGTCTAATTTATGAAAAAGTTCTAGTCTGATAGTGGTTCTACAATGGGAACTAGGGACTTCAGCAGCACAGGATCTAGCAGAACAAATCAATTTAACAGTCACCTATTTTTGTAAAAGACACTGAAAAAAGTTCAGAAAAGATTGTTTAATCATGTGAGTGAATATTTGCATGTACCAGAAGCTATTCTCTTCTGTTAAGTCTACCACACATGGAGCAGTGTGAAGTATCTGATAAACTTTGTTTAGAAGTTAGCAACTTATAATATTTATAAAAGGGTGTTTCTGAGGTCAGAAAGAGACCTGGAATCAAAGATTGAAGGACAAAACAGACCAGGCGCAAATGAAAACAATGCAGATGCTCAAAAGACAACAAAAAGCACTCGTTCTTCATAGCATAACCAGCCAATGAGAGCCATGGCATCAACTCAATTGCCCACTTGTTAAAAAAGACTACGTGAGCATAGCTGACTCACCCAGGGCATGTAATGTTTTATGGATGAATATCACTGCTGTATTAATTGTCAATAGCCATGGCAAAGGGTGGATATGAGGTGGGGTTTTTTGTACCTCGAAGGGTAAGTTTTCATGAAAACTTCGTAAGGCTGACCTACCAGAATGAAGGAAAGCAGAAAAACAGGTGAATGCACATAGGTGTATAAGAGGGCAATGCATGGAAATAGACTAAAAAGATTAGCTGTGTGTGTGGAATTGGTACATTCCAAAGTTTCATTACTAGGATTGCATTTAAAAACATGTTTAGGATGACTTGGTAGTCTAGTGGCAGTGGAACAGTGAAACATGAGAAATCTGAATTTTCCTCCTACACAAGCAGAACATGGTCGCACAGAGACAATATGCTCAGCCTCAGAGCATTTGGTTGAAGCAACTTATTTCACTCTAGTGAAACAAGCAGCAACAGCCTTTCTTCCTCTCAGAGGGTGTTATGTCACAGGAGAAAATAAAAAGGGGAAATGCGAGGCTAACAGGGCAAACAAGTGCAAAATATACATTTAATATGTGTACCCAGTGGTAATGCTCTCCACTACTATGCAAAACAAAACTAGGACTGGATTCATAGTTCCAGTCTCTTACTCTTCAGGCCAAGAGCAACTGAAAGTGTTTTCCAATTAAGGGAGGAGACTGTCTCATGGGAGTGTCAAGGGCAGAGGCTTTGCGGGGCAACACTCAACCTGAAGGAGAATGGTAAAGAAGTGCCTCTTTGTTCTACAGTGACCCATACTGTTAATTAAAAGGTAATGTTGACACACTCCAAAAGAAGTCCTGTTCAATTCCTTCTGAGCCAGAAGGATGGCAGCTCCAGTACAACGAAGCCAGAGCTTTTCAGGGCTTTAATATGAGGGAAAGATATTGAATGATATGGGGGGTATGCAAAGACCAAAAGCAGTGGTCTAATTAATGAGTAAAAGATTTGACATGCAAGATTAAATCTCTGCTCCATTTAGCCCAATAGTTTGGTCCCCCCACAGTGGCTAATAATAAGTGTACTTCAGATAAAAGCTAAACCCTCAAAGTGCACCCAACTGATTGTGCACCACTGTACATGGAAAAGAAAAAAATCTTCATGACCCCTGCATGCAGTCGGCTAATGTGCTGAAATATAAGATTTCATTATCTCGATCATAATAAATATACCCAAAGTTGACATATGTGTGAACTGGAAAAAAAAATGAATGCCTACATTTGTGTTTAAAAAAACTGAAGAAGTTTTAGATGAATATAAAATAAAAACTGAATTAAAGCTGGATACAAAACTACATCCTAGTAATAGGTTTCCCAATTGTCTAAGCACTGTTTATTTGTAAAGTAGTCCCCCTGTTATGTTTTATACTTCATATTTCATGAATAGAGGTTATCTTGGTCAACTAATCATTTGTGGTCTCTGAAAGGGTTTGTTTGTTTTTAAAGGTTTTCCCCCTGTTTATAGTCAACCTACCTGCCCATAGTTGTCTATGCCAGTTACTAATCTATTTAAGTTTAATAAATCAAAAGCTGTCCTTAGAGACTGGCCAAGAGTCGTAAGTCCTTCAGCTTGAAGGTTTTTCAATTCATTCATAAAGGTTGCATGGTTTTCTTTCCAGCCAGCCTGCAAAGAGAAAAGGCAAGAATGCTTATCCTTCAGATGTTAGCTGCGTACAAGGAGAGCCTTTTCTGTTACAGATTACAAAAATGGTGTCTTCCTCTCTTGCATGCATGTGGTTAAAAAATAACCCCCAAACTACCAACTCATCTTACAATAACTAAGAACCTCTTCTGTTCTAAAGGCTTCAAAGCCCCTCCACCCCCCCAAGCCTACACGCCCCCCGTGTCCCCCACCCAGCAGAACATCAGTGTTTGGTTCCACGGTCCAAAGAGTGAGCCTACAACTTACTGCGGGTCATTGGAATAACCAGAGCCTGGTCCACGGCAGCGGACGGGGCCGGTCAATGACCTACAGCAGGTTCCCTTCTGATGTGTCATGTGGAGGCTCCGGGTCTCCACGCACGACGAGGGGGAAGCGCCCAGCCAAGGCTGCCCGGCCCGAAGCAGGCACCGCTCCTCGCCGCCCCTTGCAGCCGAACTCGCCTTGGAGTTGCTGTCACTTCTCCTAACTTGAATCAATATCCCCCACAGTCCATTGCTGCTCACACACCGCACAGGAAAAATGTCGGCCATGTTGATGTCAGCGCCGCCGCCGCTGCCAGAGCCTGTGTGTGCCTGTGCGGGGCGAGCTGCGCTGCGCCGCCGGGAGCGCGGGGGAGGGGCGGGCAGCCCGGCCCGGGGGGGAGGAGGGCGATTCACGGGGGTTACCTTGATCGCGTGGGGAGGCTCCTCGAAAGTGACCAGCATGTACCTGTCTCCTCTGCTGGCGGGGTCCCGGGCGCGGAGCTGCGGGCACAAAGCGCAGGGTTACCCGAGGGAGCCAGCAGCAGCAGCGCCCCGCATGCGAGCCCCCGCCCGGCCGGCCGGCCCCCACCACCCCCGCGCCCCCCTCCCCCTCTCTCGCCGCCTGTCGCAGGCAGAGCCGGTACCTTCATGAAAGTCTCTACAGCGCCTTTGGCTATGTCCAGATAGGTGGTGCCCAGATGGGTGCGCTGGTTCATGGAGGCGGACGTGTCTATCAGGAAGAGTAAGATGGGCATAGTGCGGAGCAGCAGCGGGGCCGGCGGCTACATGGACAGGGGGCGGGGGGGCAGACACGGGGGACGGACGGGCGGGCAGTAGGAGCTGTGAGGGCTCTGCACGGGGAGGAGCGCCTCCCCGCCACCCCCTCCAGGGAGCTGCCCTGCTCGCCTTTGTGTGAGGGGCCTGCTCAAGCCCTGCACGGGCTGGTTTATGAGGAGAAGGCGGACAGGGCTGCACGGCTGCCGCCGCTGGCCCCCTGTTGATGTTACTCAGAAGTTTCAGGCGGAGCAGCCACGACCCACCCACCCCGGCACTTTCTCTCTCTGACTGAGGCGCTTCCTCGCTCGCAGCCTGCTTTTAAGGCAGCCTGGGCAGGTCGGGAGCCGTCCCCTACAGGCACGTCCCCATGCCACGTGACCGCCTCCCTGCACCGCCATAGGACTCCCGGCGACCCTTCATTAGCATATTTAAATCGTGGGGAAAGAGAAACGAGGCGGCTCCAGCCGTTAAGGGAAAGGCGGTTGATGAGCACGCGTTCTAGCGGTGCGCATGCGCGTTGTCGTTTCTGCTCTGTCTCAGCGAAGGGGGGTTGCAATGACATAGTAGCCCCGGCTGCCTGGCACAGGGAAGGAAGTAACCCATAGGAAAATGCTCAGTGGGGCTGGTTGGGGCATCGGGGGGCGGCCCGTGGGGGGGAAGAGGGGACCTGCGGGATGGGCCGTGAGAAGGGGTGGGGGCCGCGGGTGTGTAGGCGAGTCTCGGCCGTCAGGGAGGCCGGTACAGCGGCCTGGTGCGGGCAGGATGCCCGGCTGCGGGGAGCTGAGGCCCGAGGGGTCGGCTCGGAAGTGTGACCTGCGGGGACAGGGCCCGAGCGAGAGGACGGAGGGTGCCGCTTGGGGGCAAGCGGGCGCTGGAGGCAGCCGGGCCTGGCGCGGGGAGCCGCTCGTCCAGCGGCCGGGGCGGTGACTGACTGCTGCGCGCCGGCCTCGCAGCTCGGTCCAGTGCCCGCGCGACTCCCGAGTGAGTCACGGGGCGGCGCTTGCTGCCGCCTGCGAGCCGCTCCCGTTCCTGTAACGCAGGCGCCCAGAGCGTCTCCCTCCGGCTGCGGGAAGCGCTCGCTGGGAGCCTTCCTGGCGGCGGCGGCGGCGCAGTCCCCGGCAGGGGCGGGCACAAGGGGGAGCCGGGACAGGGAGCGGGCGGGAGGCGCGCTCACGGGCGAGCTCCCGCTCGGCCTGAGCTATAGCGGGGGCTGGGACCCACGGATCGACCGCGCCCGCCCGCTCGCATCCGTTCCAGGGTCTGGAGGCGCGTTGCATTCTACGTGGGGAGGAGACTGTCTCATGGGAGTGCCAAGGGCGGAGGCTTTGCGGGGCGACTCCCCCATTGGTGTGGGGGAGGCAATTGCCAGGTATAGGGTGTAGCAGCCATGTCTGGGGGGAATTGGGGCAGATGCCCTGTCTGAGCATGGCAGACTCAGTATCACAGTCTCTGGAGGAATAGCCTCTGGGGTAGTTCTACTGTGTATCTTTCAGTGAGACAGTCTATACCGTCAGATTGCCACTCCTTGAGACAGCCTTGCATGCTTGGAGTGCTGTGGTTTTGATCTTAGAAGAACTGCAGTTTTCTTCTGCTTGGATGCAGCGGTGCTGGAACTGGGGGTGCTGCACCCCTTGGCTTGAAGTAGTAATAACAACCAAATGTATGGTTTCCACTTTTAGCGCCCGCACTATACAATTTGTTCCATCCCCTAATTGGATCTGAATTGTGACACTTAACTTGTCCAATAAAAACAAAACTGCCACCCCATAAATCACTCAGGGCCCACTCAAAGAACTTCAGAAACTAGCAAGATTTTGCTCTTGTTTAGTTTAAAGAAGCCAAGACTGTGCTGTTTCTCAAGTTAGGAGGTAGGGCCACAAGATCTGAGGTTAGGTCACAGAAGCAAAGATATGACACTTCCTTTAAAGTGGCGAGTTAAACTAGTGTGCATACCATAAGTTTAAGGTAGAATCATAGGACTGGAAGGGACCTCAAGAGGTGTGTAGGCGACACTCATGGCAGGATTAAGTATTTACAACCCAATCTGTTTTGTTTAGGGGTTTTAATGTATGAACAATTGTGAATAGTGCATAGGCAGAACCATCTCAATTATAAAGTGTCAGGGACCCAGACTGTGTGTCTTATTGTTTGTCTAGACTACGAAAAGTGGTAGATAGATAATAGGTTGAGGTTAGGGGATACATTTTAGCTAACCTCAGTCTAACCTCTTCTCAACCTTTCCTCAGTCAGTGCTGAGGCAACCTAAACTTACTTCCAATAAATCCTATAATGCTGAGACTGCTTCCAGTCAATTAGTGCAGGGTTCCTACCAGTATGCTGGACCCCTTTGCTCCCAGCTCTTTCTCCAGCAATTGGTCCTCTTGCTTTTCCTTTCTATTTCCCTACCCTTAGAGAAGTAGGAAATCAGAGGCTTCTTTTCTCTTCTCACTTGTGAATTTAGCAACAGCTCGGGGGCTGCTCTGTTCCCTACCTGATTTTCCCTTCCTGTGAAAAATGTACCAGCTCCAACTGATCTGCTCCCACCATTCCCAAAGAACTAGAAGCTTAGGAGTTGCTATGCGCCTTCCTTTCTTACCTTCAGAAAAGAAGCCAGGAGCTCCCATCCTTATTCAGCTCACTTTCCCAGGCTCATTTCAAGGTAAAAAATGGCTGCTTACAGCAACTGGTCCTTTGAGATGTTTTGTCCACTTAGATCCTGCTATAGATGTATACACACCTCATGTGTAAGAGCAGTCATTTGGCCACCAGTATCATGCATGTGTCCTGCACCACCATCCTGCCCCCTGCCTCTCCTGAAGATATAAATGAGTTGGTCCAACTGCCTCTTAGTTCCTTTGCCAATATAGAATCCTAAATTTAAAGGACTCCACAGTATCAGCAAAGAAGGGTGGGTCCTGGGATCCATATGGACAAAACACCTTAAAGAATTAAAGTTACAGTAAGGCAAATTAATTATTTTTTCTTTGAATTTTTTCCCACTGTAGGTGATTGGCTAGCAGCTATCTCCCTAAGGAGTTGGGTGCCATGGTAAGACTGTAGGGCTGTCCTACTAAATTGAGCATCAGAGCTAGTAACTACGACTAGAGAGTAATGTTGAGTAAAAGTATGTTCTGAGTTTCAAGTGGCTGCCCTGCAAATTTCTGATAGAGGGATGTTCATCAAACATCAAAAATGTTGCTTGAGCCCTAGCTGTGTTTGCTTTAATCTGAGAAGGAGCTAATTTATTTAGTTTCCAGAAGATCTAATTCAATCTGATATGCATTTCTAGAGTCTGAGAGTCAAAATAGCTTTCCCTCGAGACCTGTCCCTAAACACTACATGTCTTCAAGGTGACTTTGGAAGGGTCTTGTTCTGTGAAGGTAGTTCTATGTAGATAGTAAGAGAGTCTTCAACAAGTCAGGCATATGGAGTTTTGCTTCTGCAGGAGTCAAAGTTTGGGAAAGAACATTAGGTGTATATACTGATAGATGAAAGTCTGAGATCACTTTGAGTAAGAACTTCGATTAAGGTCTTAGAATCACCTTGTCTTCATGAAATATATAGTGTAAGAGAAACCTGCCATTATGCTTCAATCTCACTCATTTTTAGAGAAGCCAACAAAAATGTTTTCTTGATAGCCCCCTCTTGCTTTACACTCTATTACTAACAGATCTAGTCTGACCTCCTGTGTGTCACAGGCTACTAACCCAGCTACCCTTGTATTGAGCCCAATAGCCTAGATTAGACTAAGGGTACGTCTATACTTACCTCTCGCGTCGGAGGCGTGGGATCGATGTTCTGGGTTCGATTTATCGCGTCTTGTCTAGACGCGATAAATCGAACCAGGAAGTGCTCCGCCGTCGACGCTGGTAATCCAGCTCGACGAGCGGAGCAGGCGGAGTCGACGGGGGAGCCTGCGCGCTGCGTCTGGACCACAGGTACGTTCGAACTAAGGTACTTCGACTTCAGCTACGTTATTAACGTAGCTGAAGTTGCGTATCTTAGTTCGACAGGGGGGGTTAGTGTAGACCTAGCCTTTGGTACTATACCCTTCAGGAGACTATTTTGTCTGGGATGGAGAGGGGGTCGAACATCCCCTGGGAATTCAGGAAGTCGGTGCCTATGGGCCGGGGTGTGGGGTTACACCATGATTCTCAAACCATGTCCAGAAATCTGGAAGAGTAATGGGCAGCTGAATTTATAGAGGCATCAGTTCTCTGTACCAGAACTAATGTGCCCATGCTGGTGCTGACAGTATTAATGGGGCTTTGTTCTCTCATACTTTTCTGAGGACTCTGGAAATTAATGGAATTGATAGGAATAGACATCAGGTTTCTGTTCCACTAGATCATGAATGTATCCAAAAATGAGCCTGGTCTTATGCCTTGTTGAGATTAAAAATTGATACTTCTCCAGGTTAGTGGCAAAAACGTCTCTCATAGGAACACCCTCTTTTAGGAAGACTTGACTGAGGTCCAGATCCTCAAAGGTATTTAGGCTTCTGACTCCCATTGATTTCAATGAATCTCTATAAATCCAGTATTGACTAAAAGAGCACTTTCTGCTGAGTTGATCTGCTAGGTGGTTCTGAAAGCCTGGTATATGTACAGCAATGAGATTGATCTGATGTTGAATGCAACAATCACATAGTCCTGACAGAGAGGGGGATGATCTCACTGCCCCTTGTCTGTTGGCATAGTACAGCACTGTAGTGTTTTCTGTCAGGACTTGAATTGTGGTCCCTTGGACGGGGTAGGAACGCTCTACATGGTAAATGTATGGCTATGAGATCTAGAACATTTATATGTAGATGAGTCTGTTAAAGAACCAGAGACCTTATGTCTGAAGATGGTCTGGGTGTGCTCCCCATCCCTTTTTAGAGGCACCCATTACAAGAGTCATGGTAGGAGATGGTGAGGTGAATAGGATGCCTTGGCATACTTTTCATAGGTCCTTTCACCAGAGAAGAAAGGATAAGACTTCTGAGGAAACTACAAACTGTAAGATGCTGTGTTTTCTTGATAGAAAAACTGATTTTTAACTGCCCCATAAGTCTGGCACATGGCATCACAAAGATGTGGCCCAACAGCCTGAGATGGGACGTCACCTTGAGTGAATATGTATAGGGCCCTAACAAATTCACAAACCATTTTAGTCAATTTCATGGTCATAGGATTTTAAAAATCATAAATTTCATGGTTTCAAATATTTAAATCTGAAATTTCATGGTATTGTAACCGTAAGGGACCCGACTCAAAACGGGGTCATGGGGGTGTCACAAGGATCTTGTAGGGGGATCATGGCATTGCCACCCTTCCTTGTGTGCCTACTGCCTTCAGAGCTGGCCAACCAGAGGGCAGCGGCTGGCCGGGTGCCCAGCTCTGAATGCAGTGCCCCCGCCAGCAGCAGTGCAGAAATGAGGTTGCACTGCTGCTGGAGGCAGCGCTGCCTTCAGAGCTGGACTCCCAGCCTGCAGTGGTGGAGCTTCCTGCAGCTGAGGGAGGTTCCCGGAGATGGGTCTGACCCAGCCGAGGGAGCAGCCCATGAAGAGGAAGAGGAAGTCCTATCCCTCCCCAACCCATCCAGGAATAGCAGCTAGTGCCCCCACCTGGGGTGCCTTCAGCCCTGCCCTTAAACCCAGCGCTTGGTAGTTAAAGGGGCCTTGGACTGGCTTTGTGTAGAGGGGGTTAACCATGGCACTCCTTGACTATGGCACCCTGGGCGGTCACCTACCTGTAAGGCCAGCCCTGCCCTTCCCCCAAAAATTGATGACCCCCCCCTTACCATGCCACCCTCACTTCTGCACTGCTGCTGTTGGGGACACGGCCTTCAGAGCTGAGCTCCTGGCCAGCAGCCACTGCTCTCCGGTCACCCAACTCTGTCAAATACAGTCTCCCCTACAATAGCCAGATTTCACAGGGGAAATCCGATTTCATGGTCCGTGATGCGTTTTTCATGGCCGTGAATTTGGTAGGGCCCTAGATATGTAGATTTGAGAATTGGTGGAGTGTGGTACAAAATCTGGCCTCTGGGAAATAAGCTCTTGCTGACCCCAAGCTGAGAAGTTAATTTTATTGTTTGAGTGGGAGTGAGAGTGGATTTGTCCTGATTGATTCTGAGGCCGACCAAGAAGAGGTGGCAAACCAGTTATACTGCATCAGTGACCTATTTTGGAGATATGCCTCAAATCAGCTAATTGCTGAGGTATGGGTGAATGTGGAGTCCTTAGAGTCAGTCAGGGACTTCGCAGAGGAGCTGCAATGAATAACAGGCGTTTGGAAAACACACTTGGTGCTGTGGAAAGACTGAACAGTACCACACTGAACTAATAATACATGTGTGCCACTATAAAATAAGTACTCTCTGTGAGCTGGGTGGATGGACAGATGGAAGCAAGCACCCTTAAGTCAAGAGTTCTGAATTACTTTTGGGGGATTTAGGGAAGGAATTATGAATGCTAGCAAGACTAACCTTGAACCTAAAGTGATGGATGAATGTGTTGAGTCATCTATCATCTAGAATGGGACACCATCCTCCTATTTTGGGATAAGGAATTAATAGGAGTAAAACCCCTTGTTGAGAAGAGGGTATCCTCTCCATTGCACCAAGTTGTAGAAGGATATCTGCCTCTTGCTTTATTACTATCTTGTGAGAGGAATATCTGAAAAGGGACAGGAATGGAGGAGTAGGCAAGGACTGAAATTGAACTGAATAACCCTTGTGTAACAGTAGTTCTAGTTCAGGCATCAAAGAAAGAAAGAGGTGATAGCCAAATGGTGGAAGGAAAGGATATAGGTCCTTGTAGATCAGTCCATGTCTTTCGATCATAGTATCAAATTTTCTAATAGGGCTGTCACGCGATTAATCATGCGATTAAAATATTAATTGTGTGATTAAACAATAATAGATTACCACTTATTTAAATATTTTGGATGTTTTCTACATTTTCAAATATTGATTTCAATTACAACACAGAATACAAAGTTTACAGTGCTCACTTGATATTTATTTTTATTACAGATATTTGCACTGTAAAAAAGAAACAAAATAAATAGTATTTTTCAATTCACCTAATACAAGTACTGTAGTCATGCAATCTCTTTATCATGAAAGTTGAACTTACAAATGTAGAATTAAGTACCAAAAAAACCCTGCGCTAAGATATAAAACAATGTAAAACTTTAGAGCCTACAAGTCCACTCAGTCCTACTTCTTGTTGGGGATTAGTCCTGCTTTGAGCAGGGGGTTGGACTAGATGACTTCCTAAGGTCCCTTCCAACCCTGATATTCTATGATTGTATGATTCAGCCAATTACTCAGACAAACAAGTTTGTTTACTTTTGTAGGAGATAATGCTGCCTGCTTGTTTACAATATCACCTAAAAGTGAGAATAGGTGTTCACGTGCCACTGTTGTAGCTGGCATTGCAAGATAGTTATGTGCCAGATGCGCTAATGATTCATATCCCTTCATGCTTTGTCCGCCATTCCAGAGGACATGCGTGCATGTTGATGATGGGTTCTGCTCGATACAATCCAAAGCAATGCAGACTGATGCATGTTCATTTTCATCATCTGAGTCAGATGCCACCAGCAGAAGGTTCATTTTCTTTTGGGGGGTACAGGTTCTGTAGTTTTGGAGTGTTGCTCTTTTAAGACTTCTGAAACATACTCCACTCTTCATCCCTCTCAGATTTTGAAAGGCACTTCAGACTCTTAAATGTTGGGGTCAAGTGCTGTAGCTATCTTTAGAAATCTCACATGGGTACCTTCTTTGCGTTTTGTCAAATCTGCAGTGAAAGTGTTCTTAAAATGAACAATATCTGCTGAGTCATCATCCGAGATTGCTATAACATGAAATATATGGCAGAATGCTGGTAAAACACAGAGCAGGAGACATACAATTCTCCCTCAAGGAGTTCAGTCACAAATTTGATTAACGCATTTTTTTTTAACGAGCGTCATCAGCATGGATGCATGTCCTCTGGAATGGTGGCCGAAGCATGAAGGGGCATACGAATGATTAGGATATCTGGCCCGTAAATACCTTGCAATACCAGCTACAAAAGTGTCATGTGAATGCCTGTTCTCACTTTCGGGTTACATTGTAAATAAGAAGCAGGCAGCATTATCTCCCATAAATGTAAACAAACCTGTTTGTCTTAGAGATTGGCTGAACAAGAAGTAGGACTGAGTAGGCTCTAAAGTTTTACATTGATTTCTTTTTGAGTGCAGTTATGTTACAAAAAAATTCTGCATTTGTAAGTTGCACTTTTGTGATAAAGAGATTGCACTACAGTATTTGTATGAAGTGAATTGAAAAATACTCTTTCTTTTGTTTATCATTTTTACAGTGCAACTATTTGTAATAAATATAAAGTGAGCACTTTACACTTTGTATTCTGTATTATAATTGAAATCAATATATTTGAAAATGTAGAAAAAACATCAAAAATATTTAATACATTTAATTGGTATTCTGTTGTTTAACTGTGCGATTAAAACTGTGATTAATAGCAATTTTTAAAATCACAGTTAATTTTTTTGAGTTAATGGCGTGAGAGTTAACTGCGATTAATTGACAGCCCTACTTTGTACCTCCGGTCAAGTGTTATATGAGCTTTAGCAGTAGATGAAGGCAAACTTTTTCTTCTCTGATACTGAAGTCTTTTCTTGGGAGGTTTCAAGGCCTTTTGCTGGTAATAATATGGTGATGTTGATCTTCGTCTGGAAAAGATTAGAAGTCTAACCTGTTTTCTTTTCTGTGCTGAAGTGTAGAGACGTAGAGGTTAAAGTATTGCTCTAGAGTAGAGCTGGGCGGAGGGAGAGAATTTTGTTTAGTGGAAGCCGTTTAGTAGAGTGAAAGAAACAAGCTTTCAAGCTTGCACAGAGCTCTTCTTCAGGTCTGGGAAAGGTACTCAGAGTGTCACAGCTAATACAAGGTGGAAAGATGCCATAAGGAGTTAACATGTTGTAAGAAACCATTGAAGGTGAAGTGGGCAGTTAACATCTCTTCAGTAATGGGACAAAGAAGGGTTAGTGGGTTATAGATTGCTGCAATAAGTCATAAATCCATGTCTTTGAATTTGGTTTTTAGTGTCTAACAAAGTTATGAATTTAAGCACCAAGGCTTATCTTTTGAAGGTATTGTGTAGGTTTCCTTTAGGGACAAGGATATGAGGCTAAGGTGGCGGAATCCAGGGAGTTTGTGCCTTGCTCGATTCATAGCTCTTACAGTGAAAAGAAAAACATCCTGATTCCACCTTCTCTGGCTCCCACTCATGAACTAACGCAGGGAGTGAGTGGTAACTGTGGGAGAAGGACTTCTGCTATTTTCTGCTGAAGAAGATTACACTTCTTCTACAGAAGACTACACTTCCTCCAGAGGGAGGGGCTGATCTCTGAATAGTTGAAGGGTGTTGAGCACAGACCCAGACAATCTTTGATGTGATATGGTTATCAATGTCCATGATGACTGATGCAGTGAAATCTTCAGTATTGGGTCCCTAAGTTCTGATACTGATAAAGATTTTGTAGGTGCCCATAAGGGTGCCATGTCGAGAAGGGAAGATTCTGATTCCAGTGATTAGTTAAATCTGTAGATGTTTTAAACATAGTGGGAGCTGAGATTGCTTGTACCGAAGGAGTTGGTAACAGGGAAGGTAGTAGTGGAAGTATTGGTACTATAAAGGTCAGTTTGGATAAAGTTCTTGTTTCTTGTTCTGATTCCAAAATGTGACAGATGGTAACAATGTTAGTGCCAGCGTAGAAAGATTGACAATGGCAACCAATCTCAAATGGGACATTGCTGGGGACAAAGAGCGTGCATCCTGGGAAGAGTAGAACTGCAGTGCAGGTCAGGCTTGGGAGGAGAAACTGTGGCCAAGTCAACTTCAGACTTTCTGCATCTATTTGGGGAGCAATCTACAGATGGAGTATTTATCAAGAATTTGGCCTTCTCCAAGGCAAAAAAAAGGGCATTTAGAATACCCATTGTTCCAGCGGCATTGCTGTCTTACATAAAAGGCAGGACTTAAACCATGTATACTTTGCTTCATCCATGAAGCCAATCTCTCAGTACCGAGGGTCCTAGGAATTTCCAATGCTATCTATGGTTTTTATTGCCAGTGGGCTAAGAAAAACAGTATAGAATGCTAACTAATCTAACACTAATCCTAAATGTAACAGGCTGATGCAATTCTGTGTGGTTGTCAGAGGTGATAAGGCAGAACCGAGAAGCAGTTTGGCCCATTCTGTCCTTTATTCCCTTGGTGACGAGGCAGGGGGCAAGGGCATGGAGGCCACATGAATGATCCCAACAGACACTGCTAACCAAGAAAACCCAGAGTCATATGGATGGGGTGCATGCGCACCTATAGTGGGACCCATAAGAATAAATATTTGAAGAACCATATATGCACATATGTGCTTGCTGTGATGTTAGCACTGAGTGCTAGTATCACCGAAGTCAGCTGGCCTGCCCCTTCCCTCTCATATACCTGTCTGTCCTGTAATACTACTGTCTCTTGCTTTTCCGTATTAGATCCCTTGTAGTGGTAGAAATAGTGATATCTTGCCTATACTAGGTAATATTTTTGCTGGGAGCTGGTTGTTTTGATTATTGCTTGAGACAAACTTTTAAATTTTAAATGCAAAGTAATCAACCTAAGTCTTTAAAAAAAAAAAAAAAAGTCTGTACCAAGCAGATGTCAGAACAGCCAGCTCTTGATGTAAAAATGCCAAGGCCTAGCACCAGCTCACAGTGATATCTATAAATCTCCCTGTACAAGGGATCTATTATGGAGGAGCAGGAAACAGTGATACAAGTGCTGATGCTAGTAGAAAGGGAGAATGGCACAGGCAGAGATTGGGGCATTGACCCACAAAACTGTATACTGGTCCTGACGTGGGCAGCAGGAGACTCATGTTGGCCGCAGAGCGCCCTATCTGTGCTGGGGCTGCAGCTGCTTCAGTGACTTTGCCAGGGGCTGTTTGGGAGGGGACATTGTTTTCAGAGAAAAGGAGAGGGGAGGAGGCAGCTGTGGGAACTTTTATTGCAACGCTCTAGAGCAGTGGTCTCCAACCTTTTTACGCACAAGATCACTTTTTGAAGTGCAAGCCAGGATCTACGCCACCCCGCTCACTCCATCCCCCTCCCTCCGTCGCTCGCTCTCCCCCTCCCCCCACTCACTTTCACCAGGCTGGAGCAGGGGGTTGTGTGCAGGAGGGGGTACAGGGTACCGGCTCCAGGAGGGGCTCAGGGCTGGGGATTGGGATGCAGGAGGATTGAGGGCTCCCACCAGGCGGCACTCACCTTGGGCAGCTCCCAGTCGTCGGTTGTTGAAATTAGCCTAAAGTTTTAACTTAGAATAAAATAATTTAATGGACCTACCAGTATCTAAAACTGAGACAAGCTAAAATGGATATTTGGAAGTTTTTTCTGACAGTGACT
This sequence comes from Chelydra serpentina, assembly GCA_037349315.1. Classification (NCBI taxonomy): domain Eukaryota; kingdom Metazoa; phylum Chordata; order Testudines; family Chelydridae; genus Chelydra; species Chelydra serpentina. The sequence continues at coordinate 54,883,119 of JBAIAC010000004.1, read as the reverse complement.
CTTGAACCGTCGGTGGCTGATTCACTTCAGGATTTTACAACACCTCCAGACCGGGCCCTGCCACTGCCTGCCTCGGGTTGTTACCCGCACAAATTCTCTGTCACTTGCATACTCTAGGACATCCCATCTCTACCTATATCCTAGGGATCAGGGCTTCCACCTCTACTTAGCCCTGGTCTACACTACGAGTTTAGGTCGAATTTATTAGCATTATTTCGATTGATCCGTGCACCCATCCACACGACGAAGCCCTTAACATCGACTTCTAGGGCTCTTAAAATCGATCTCGCCACTCCACCCCCAACGAGGGGATTAGCGCTTAAAGCGATATTGCCGAATCGATGTAGGCTTAGTGAGGACGCAATTCGACGGTATTGGCCTCCTGGATCTATCCCACAGTGCAACATTTGACCGCTCTGGACAGCAGTCTGAGCTCGAATGCTCTGCCCGGGTAGACAGGAAAAGCCCCGCGAACTTTTGAATTTCATTTCCTGTTTGGCCAGCGTGGTGAGCTGCAGGTGAGCGCAGATCTCATCAGCAGAGGTGGCCATGATGGAGTCCCAGAACCGAAGACGAGCTCCAGCATGGACCGAGCGTGAGGTACGCGATCTGATCGCTGTATGGGGAGACGAAACCGTGCTAGCAGAGCTACGGTCCAAAAGAAGAAACGCCAATACATATGCCAAAGTCTCCAAGGGCATGCAGGACAGAGGCTACAACAGGGACGTGCAACAGTGCCGCGTGAAAATTAAGGAGCTCAGGCAAGCCTACCAAAAAACCAGAGATGCAAACAGCCGCTCTGGGTCAGAGCCCCAGACATGCCGCTTCTATGATGAGCTGCATGCCATTCTAGGAGGTGCAGCCAGCACTGACCCACCCATGTGGTATGACTCCGTATGTGGATCATCAGAAACCACAGAGGAGCATGATGATGATAATGATGCTGAAAATAGCGCCCAGACACAGCAAGGAAGCGGAGAAGCCCTTTTCCCCGACAGCCAGGAACTCTTTGTCACCCTGGAGCCAGTACCCTACGAACCCACCCAAGGCGTGCTCGATGCAGGAGAAGGGACCTCTGGTGAGTGTACCTCTGTTAAATTAATACATGTTTTATAAGCAAGCGTGTTTAATGATTAATTCGCGGCCAGTACAGCTACAGCTACTGGAAAAGTCTGTTAACATGTTCGGGGATGGAGCAGAAATCCTCCGGGGACATCTCCAGAAAGATCTGGATGTACTCCCAAAGCCTGTGCAAAAGGTTTCTGGGGAGGGCAGCCTTATCCTGTGCTCCGTGGTAACACACTCTACCACGCCAGGCCAGTAGCACGTAGTCTGGAATCATTGCTTTGCAAAGCATGGCGGCGTATGGTCCCGGTGTTTGCTGGCATTCATAGAATCATAGAATATCAGGGTTGGAAGGGACCTTAGGAGGTCATCTAGTCCAACCCCCTGCTCAAAGCAGAACCAATCCCCAATTTTTGCCCCATATCCCCAAATGGCCCCCTCAAGGATTGAACTCACAACCCTGGGTTAGCAGGCCAATGCTCAAACCACTGAGCTATCCCTCCCCCCATTCAAGCAACATTCGTTCTTTATCTGTCTGTGTTATCCTCAGAAGAGTGATATCATTCATGGTCACCTGGTTGAAATAGGGGAATTTTATTAAGGGGGTATTCAGAGGGGCTCCGTCCCTGCTGGGCCGTTTGCCTGTGGCTGAACGGAAATCTTCCCCGCTGTGACCCACGCGGTGGGGGGAGGGGGAACAGCGAACATCTTGGATGTGTGTCTATGTGGGGGGGGGTGTCGATTCGGTTCGCGCTGCACATTAACCCGAAAACCGCTGCCCCTCCCTTTTCAATTGCCGACCAGTTTTAAATTGCCAGCCCAAAGGCTGTTTGTTATGGGAAATGAGGGGGTGGCTGTTTGAAAACATTCCCACATGTTATGAAGGTTAAAGAAGCCTATACACTGTAGCTTACCATGTCTGCCTGCAAGCTGAATTCTGTTGCCCGCCGGACCTGCTTGTGAGATCTCTCACACCAAACCGGCAGACCCTCAATATAACAGGCAAAGTGCAACCTTGGACCAAATGCACATGTGATATGTAATGTTTGGAGCATTGTTCTCTAATATGTGTCTTTTAAACTACTCCTCTCCCATTTGTTTCCTCCCGCAGCTGCAAATGTTTCAACGCCACCCCTTTCATCACCGTCCCAGAGGCTAGCGAAGATTAGAAGTAAAAAAAAAAAGGAATCGAGACGATATGTTCTCAGAACTCATGGAATCCTCCCACACTGAAGCTGCCCAGCAGAATGCGTGGAGGCAGACACTGTCGGAGTCCAGGAAGGCAGAATTTGATTGCGCGGACAAGTAGCGTGCTGAAGACAATGACTGGTGGGATGAAGAGAGACAGCGGCGGGATGAAGAGAGTAGTTGGCGTCAGCGTGCAGAGAGAAGGCAGGATGCAATTCTGAGGCTACTGGAGGATCAAACGGAAATCCTCCAGCTTATGGCTGAGGAAAGGCGTAGGGTTCAGGGAAGGCCGCCTGCGCCCAGACCGCCGCTACAGCCCCTGTGTAACCAACAGCCCTCCTTCCCGAGTCCCATAACCTCATCCCCGAGACGCCCAAGAACGCGTTTGGGGGGCCTCCATGCACCCAACCACTCAAGCCAAGAGAACAGTCCAAGCAAGAAAGGGCTGGCATTCAATAAGTTTTAAAGTGCTGTGTGTCCTTGTCCTTCCCTCATCCCCTCCTCCACCACCCATCCTGGTGCTTCCCTTCCTCCACCACCTATCCCGGGAGACTGTGGCAGTTACCCCCATAGTTCCCCCTCTGTGTTTTATGAATTAATAAAGAATGCATGATTTTTAAGCAACAATGACTTTATTTCCTCTGCAAGCAGTGACTGAGTGGGGGAGGGCAGGGCAGTTTGGGTAAAGGGAAGTGGAGTGAATGAAGGGGCGGGGCTTTTCATTACTGGGGAAAAACAGAACTTTCACACAGCATCCTGGCCATTCATGAAACTGGTTTTCAAAGCTTCCCTGATGCGCAACGTACCCTGCTGTACTCTTGTAATAGCCCTGGTGTCTGGCTGCGCATAACCAGTGACCAGGCGATTTGCCTCAACCTCCCACCCCGCCATAAACGTCTCCCCCTTACTCTCACAGATATTGTGGAGCGCACAGCAAGCAGCAATAATAATGGGAATATTGTTTTCGCTGAGATCTAACCTAGTCAATAAACTTCGGCAGCGAGCTTTTAAACGCCCAAATGCACATTCCACCACCATTCTGCACTTGCTCAGCCTATAGTTGAAAAGGTCCTGACTACTGTCCAGGCTACCTGTGTATGGCTTCATGAGCCATGGCATTAAGGGATAGGCTGGGTCCCCAAGGATAACTATAGGCATCTCAACATCCCCAACGGTTATTTTCTGGTCTGGGAAGAAAGTCCCTTGCTGCAGCAGCCGAAACAGACCAGAGTTCCTGAAGATGCGAGCGTCATGTACCTTTCCCGGCCATCCCACGTTGATGTTGGTGAAACGTCCCTTATGATCCACCAGTACTTGCAGCACTATTGAAAAGTAACCCTTTCGGTTTATGTACTCGCTGGCTTGGTGGTCCGGTGCCAAGATAGGGATATGGGTTCTGTCTATCGTCCCTCCACAGTTCAGGAACCCCATTGCTGCAAAGCCATCCAGTATGAGCTGCACATTTCCCAGACTCACAACCCTTGGTACCAGCAGCTTGGTGATCGCCCTGGCTACTTGCATGACAACAGCCCCCACTGTAGATTTTCCCACTCCGAATTGATTCGCGACTGACCGGTAGCTGTCTGGCGTTGCAAGCTTCCACAGGGCTATCGCCAGTCGCTTCTCTACTGTGAGGGCTGCTCTCATCTTGGTGTTCTGGCGCTTCAGGGCAGGGGAAAGCAACTCACAAAGTTCCATGAAAGTGCCCTTACGCATGCGGAAGTTTCGCAGCAACTGGGATTCATCCCAGACCTGCAGCACTATGTGGTCCCACCAGTCTGTGCTTGTTTTCCGGGCCCAGAATCGGCGTTCCACTGTATCAACAAGCCCCATTACCACCATGATGTCCACCTTGCGGGGGGGCCTTTTTTGAGAGAGGTCTGTCTCCATGTCCTCATCACTGTCCTCAGGGCGCTGCTGTCGCCTCCTCGCCTGCTGTAGCTCTAGCAGCTCCTGGTTCTCGTTCTCCATATACTCCTGGACAATGCGCGTGGTATTCATAACGGCGATAACAGTTGCGGTGATCTGATCGTGCTCCATGCTTTCCCTGGTATGCTGTTTGCAGGACAGCAGAGTGGGAGCAGAAGCGGCGGGTGGATAACAATGGTGTCAGCAATATGGCGCCCGCATGAAAAAAGGCGCGAAAGGATTTTTGGCTCCCCCCTCAGTTGCTTTCACGGAGGGAGGGGGGAGCAAGGGTTAGGCTCATTTCCTTCTAGCAGCAGATGGTACAATATGCTTGATATCCATCATCATCTCCTGGCCCCCTCAAGGATTGAACTCGCAACCCTGGGTTTAGCGGGCCAACGCTCAGACCGCTGAGCTATCCCTTTGCCTGTGTTCCAGACAGTACTGAATCTCCCTTAAACAAAACATAAAAAAGAGAACGACCAGAGTCACTCTGGTCACTCCCATTTATGTCCAAGCGCCCCCGGCCAGCCACAACATAGGCCGCCGGCCAGGAGCACACAAATTTCAAGCATATTGTACGATCTGCAGCTAGAAGGCAAGGAGCTGCTGCTGTATGGTCCCACAACCACAACCATTTATGGCATATTGCACCATCTGCAGCTAGAAGGCAAGGAGCTTATGCTGTGTAGGCCCGTGACTACCAGCCTCAGGCGGAATGGTCCCCTCAAGGATTGAACTCGCAACCCCGGGTTTAGCGGGCCAACGCTCAGAACGCTGAGCTATCCCTCTGCCCATATTATAGCGTGACTGAATCCCCACTAGACCTTATGTCCAGGCGTACGCTGGAGATGTACGGTAATTGTGAGCTGAGCAGGCTTCCGTAGCAAACACGGAAACCCCGGAAAAAAGGGGCGAAAAAGATTGCTTTCATGGAGGGAAGGAGGGAGGGAGGGACGTTTGATGGCTTGACGACATGTACCCAGAACCACCAGCGACAATGTTTTCTGCCCCATCAGGCTTTGGGATTGCAACCCAGAATTCCAATGGGCGGCGGAGACTGCGGGAACTGTGGGATAGCTACCCGCAATGCAATGCTCCGAAAGTCGATGCTAGCCCCGCTACTGTGGACACAGTCAATCGACCTCATGGTCTTAATGCTCTTTAGTGGGAACATACACAATCGATTCCATAAATTCGGGTTTTAAAATATCGACTTCTATAAATTCGACCTAATTCTGTAGTGTGGACGTACCCTTAGTTCCTTGGGCTCAAGGCGTAACCCGGTTCATTTAGGCACCCCCACTCTTTCTCAGTTCCTTGGGCTCCGGGTGAAAGGTACCTAACTTTACCCCTCTGTGAGCTCTGGGCTCTATTCCTCTGGGCTCCAGGTAAACACTCATGTGGACTCAGAGCAAACACCCATTCCCTGTGGACTCAGGGCTTAATCTTTTGTGGGTTTACAGGATCTTTTACCAGTGAAAGAGCCTTACACAGTAATATCCTACTTAACCTGTATTTATTAACAGTCACCAAAACAGAATGCACATGCTACACATACAATGCTCACCACTCCCAATAAGACAGATGAACTTTTCTTGATGGCCAGTCAGGATCAGGTCATATGCGGGGGGACTCCAGTTTCTGCCCAGTGTCGTTCGCAGAGTGTTGAGGGCTGGCAGCTCTGATCTTTGGTCTGTGTCCTGGAGTTGGTTCCCAAAAAACTTCCTTTTGGACCCCAGTTTATATAGTGAAACTTGAGTCCTGCTTAGCTGTACGTTAACCAATCATTTTACTAAAATTTTACTAACCAATCCTAACATAGTGTAACAAAATTCTCTAACCTAGTCATCCCATCACCTTAATTAATACACACCTAGCAAAATTAATTATGTAACAGACAGAAATAATTAAAGAACCAGACAGAGATCATACAGACAAACAATAGAGAAGTAGGAACCATAAAGACAAAACAATAAAGAAATGAGGATTTCACAACCACAACTATTGTTAAGTGATTTCTTGCCAGACATAATGCTATCAAACTAAGTTTTCTTTAACCATCTTAAGGTCTGTTTCTTTATCTGGTGATAGTGGGTGCTATTAGCACAGGATTGCCTTTTTAACAGCCTGAAATTACATTGCTTTAATGTAGTTTAGATGAAATGTGAGGATGTGACTTCCTGCTTCTTAGCTGATGCTCTCTTAATATGGGTGCAGACAAAGGCCTTAGGTGCTACAATATGGCTATAGGAAAAGGCCGTATCCTTACAGGGTCTGAACACCTTATCATTGCAAGTAGAACAAAGGGATCTTGAATGTTTACATGCAGTGAGTACAGGTTCTCTCAGCATAGATATGACTGAAGTATGATGTGAGAAGCGTAACTGTTCCTACAGATCTTGGAGAAAAAGCAATGGGCTTAATCAACCATATCTGCCTGATTTTCCAAGGAGAATGTTTGGGGAAACACAATAGTTCTTTTCCAGTTTTCTATTTACAATAAATTTCCTTTGGATGAATATTCTGTTCAACAAGATGTTGTATTCTGCTTTCCCTGCTATCACTTCCACTCTGAAATAGCCTATGAGGATGATACCTTAATCAAAAATGGTGTGAGGGATTGGATGACAATCTCTGAAAAATTGTCTAAACATGCTGTTTCCCAGGTTCATGTGAAATGTATGGAAAAGTGGCAATGCTTCAAACATAGCAAAGGAACTGGATCAGTAGCAGTGAAGCTTTCGGCAAGTCATAAAAGTACCAATGAGAGAAACTGGGATTACCTTACTACGGTTTGTGATATTGTCAAATTACTTTTGAAACTTGGTTTACCATTTCAAGGGCACGATAAGGGAAAGGAATCTAAATTGAAAGAGAATTTCCATGAATGTTGTGATTTCTTTTCAAAATATGATGAAACTTTCAAGAAACTGCAGGCAAGTTATTTTAATTACATAAGCCTTGCATTTCCAAATAAAGTACTGCAGATTTGTGCAGATTTGGTTTGCAAATAAACTGTACAGGCAGTGAAGAAGACTTTTTTTTTTTCTTTTCTTTTTTTTGGGGGGGGGGCTGTAATTGTACATGAGGCCAGATCATTTAAAACAGAGCAGCTTCCAGTTCATGTCAGATACTCAGAAAATCTAGAGATTAAAGAAAGGTTCCTGTGCTTCATCAATTGCTTGTCTTCCTGAAATGCAAATGGCATTCGTACTGCCATAAAGACAGCTTTGAAGTGGATTGCAGAATGTGCCAATAGTTGCTCAATCTTATGATGGTGCTTCTGTGATGTCAGGACACATTGCCGGGGTTCAGCAGTAAATGAAAAAAGACCATCTGTTTGCATAGCGCACAAATTCAACCTCGTCCTCATGGTGTGCTGTAAAGTAAATTGTAGTGCTGTGGTCTTTCTAAATGTACTTGAGAAATTGTATTCAGTCTTTGTGAAGCCAACCAATCAACAGATGTTTCTTGACATGCACACAGCTTTGGGTCTCAAGCATCAAGAGATTGTGCAGCTCACTGCTGTGCATTGGGCATGTAAGTGGAGAAGTGTGTTTGCAGTAAAAACGCAATACACTGCCATCAGGCGGTGTCTAAAAGATCTGAGTGAACAAGGTGAAAAGTGGTCCGTGGAGGCAAATGGCCTTTATCATCACATAGCTAGAGTTTCATTCATTGCATGCTTAATTATCTTGGGGTCATCACTGAAACAGATGTAGCTCTTTTTGGCCTCTCAGCTTTTTTACATAATAGGCCTATTTATATATAATATACAGTTTAAATTAGTTAGTGTGATAGTCACCTGTTTTATTTGAAACATAAAGGAATAATCTCAATTTAAAAATCACATTTCTGTCTGAAAAAATATGTTCCTACTGTGACATCCTGTACACCACGTTCACCCCTTTAATAAGATTTGATGTATTTTGTACAAAGTATGCCTTATGAGGTATCATTTGAAAACTCACAATCTGCTGAACATCATTGTCCTGTCAAAATGTGTGTAACAACACGGTGTGTAAAGATATGGGATTTTACTGTATGATGTTATAAAAGTATGTCATCATTCTGGGGAATGCCCATAGATTAGTCTCCTCAGAGACAACAAAGGACAAACCAACACCCAGCAGGGGAGAAAGAATAAACAAGAAATATGTATTTCATCACAGGGATGATCCAAACCTCACTTACACAAGAGACTGCTTGTCACCTCCACCCAAGCTAGGGTAATCCTCAAAGAAAGGAGAGGGGTATAAAAATGAGAAACTGTGGCTTTCACCTCTCCTCCTCCCATCTCTCTGCTCATGACATCAATGAACACCTAAAGGAATCTGAACTGGGGGAGGGGTCCCAGGCTGTAAGGAGATCCAGACTTTGAAATGTACTGCAGCTTCTGGTGATACAGACCTCTTTGTTTTTAAGTATACTTAGCTTGGTAAGTTAGGTATTACTTTCATGTTTATCTTTTATTTTCTTTGTAACCACATTTTACTTTTACGCCTTATTACTTGTAATCACTTAAAATCTATCTTTCTGTAGTTAATAAACTTGTTTTATTGTTTTATCTATACCAGTGTGTGTTTGTTTGGGAACCTCCGCTTGAGATAACAAAGCTGGTGCTTACACATTTTCTTTTGATGAAATTACAGACTTTCTTACAGCAAAGCAGTGTAAAAGGCACCCTAAACTAAAGAACAAGGGGACACAGCTGTTCAACAGTCCAGATTGTACCTAGAGAAATTCATTTTTTTCTGTTTGTTTACTGTATTCATTTGAGAGCATATTGCATATAATCAGGGTCGCCATTATCACTATATAGTGAGCCATTTCCCCCATTTGTGTCTGTGGCTTTCACACAATAACAAGGGAGGAAAAAAATTCTTAATCACAAAATTTGTCTGGGGAACTGAGCAGCAGCTGTAGTATCTGAAGCTATGTAATTTGTTTTCTGAGATGTGGAGTTCATTGTGTTCAGTTAAAAAGAAGTCTGACAGTCTAAAAAAACTCAACCTTGCAAATCTAGGGGTAACTTTAGAGAATCAGTGTATAAAGATACACTTTTGAAATAAAGCCTTTCTTACTAATGTTAACTTGAAAATGTATACAAAATAGTATTTTTGGTATCTGATTTGTTGTTGAATACATTTTACATTATAATCCAGTTTCTCCTTTTCTTGTTCGATACAAGTGTGATCATAATCCTCTTATAAAATCGCAGTATGTTCTCATCAAAATTATTTTGCAATATACGGCCATCTTAAATAGAAGATACGCTATGAGGGCGACTATATAGATCAAAGAAATTAGAGATTGGAATAGAGCTATCTGATTTTGTCCATCTTCCCAGTTTCATGTAGAATATTTTTCAGGATTTTGTTTTATCCACAATTTTTGTTATATGTATATATATATAGATATTCACATAGTTCTATTAATATTTCTTTATCAATCATTTTTTGTTCTCTAAATCTCCTGTAGCTTATGACATCTCTATACTGTCATTTATTTGTTCACTTTTCCATTACTTTTAGTACAGGGATTTATTTCCCCTAAAAAAATCTTAAGCAGTTCTTAACAAAGCCACATCACATTTCCTTCTTATAACTCATGGTGGTTTAGAATGCCATGTATATTAAACCCATCGCAGGGTATGTAATTCCTGGAAAAGGTTAACCAGAGAAGAATGAAAACCAAAAGTACAACTGTTAACTTTAGGGTCTGATTTTTTTTTAGAGGTGAGGAGCAACTGCATCTCCCTTTAACTTTGATGGGAGTTGCAGGTACTCATCTCAAAAATGAGGCCTATCCAATACCTTCCAAAGGTCTTTGGGTGAGCAGGGGCTATGGAGTGCCATTTAAAGTGTGGGGGAATAGATCACCCCAGCTCCACAGTCTAGAAGGGTCGGTACAGCTGACATAAGAACATTGAGAGAGCTGGCTAGCAGTTTTGGGGGGTTTGTATTCTTCAGCCCTATCCTAGAGTGCTGACTTCTCAAAACCTTCATCACCAGTTTCTTGGCTTGTAAATGGTGCTGCCCAATTTCAAAGGCTGTGTTTTAGCTTCCCTAGCACTGGAGCACAGTGAAGCTAAATGGCTTTGCAGACTGATTACCTTTGAAGGGGCTGCACTCTGGCTTCCCCTGGCCTGTCTTCAGAGACAGCCAGCCTCATTTTCTTAGGATGGGAAACCTAAAGTGTGTAGTATTTGAAGCTCATGGTGGTTATTGTTAGAGAGCCTATTCCTTCACTCTTCCACTTCCCTGGTCCTTCTCGCATGAACAGAGAGCAACAATACCCGAAGTCCGAAGGTGCAAACAATTAGATGTTTATTGGGGTGAACTTCCAGCAGCTTAAATCCAAGTTCCTTTTCCTTATTTTTGAATTCTAGCTTACTTCTTGTTTGCCCCTAATTTATATAGTAATATTCTCAGCTATACCTTAACCAATCATTTTACTGAAATTTACCTAACCAATCCTAACATATTGTAACATGATTAGGCAACCAATTATATCCCACCACCTTAATTAGTTTACACCAGCAAAATTAATTATACAGCAGACAGAAACAATCATAGAACCAGACAGAGACCATTCAAATAAACAATAGCAAAGTGGGAACTATAATGACAAAACAATACAGAAGTGAGGATTTCACAACTACATCTATAAAGACATAAGGTTTCCCAGCTGTGTCTATTGATAAGTGAGTTCTTACCAAACAGAAAACTATCAAACTAAATTTCCTTTTACATCTTCTAGGCTCTTCCCTTTCTCAAGAGGTGAAAGATCGGATCACCTTTCCAACAGCCCCAAATTGCCTTATTTCAATATGACTAGTTTGGAATGTGAGGATGTGACCATATGTTTCCCAGCTTATGGCTGCCTCTGCTGCTTAGCCAAAGGCATTGATCTAAGAACAGTGCCTCAGACTGTCACAGTGAGAGAAGGCCCTTACACAGATTCTTTCTTTTATATCTCTATAACTAGCTAAATGATAAACATATACCTAAATTCTTAAAGTATAGGCCAGGAGTCTCAAACTCAAATTACCATGAGGGCCGCATGAGGACTAGTGCACTGGCCTGAGGGCCGCATCACTGACCCCACCCCCTCGCTGCCCCCGGCCCCACCCCCACTCCACCCCTTCCATTAGGCCCCGCCCCTTCTCCACCCCTTTTCCGCTTCCTCCCCTGTGCGCACAGCTTCCCGCTCCTCCCCCGTCCCTCCCAGAAACCGCGAAGCTCTTCCCATGCGGCCCGCAGAGCTCTTCCCTGCAGCCCGCCGGGCTCCCCACAACCCCCCCCCCCAGCCTACCCATTTATTTATTTATTTTTAAAAGGGGGAGGCAGGGCGCGGGGAGCCCGGCAGGCTGCAGGGAAGAGCTCCGCGGGCCACGTGTTTGAGACCCCTGGTATAGGCTTTTACAGACAGGCCTCAATATCTATATCCTAACACTCCACACACCCCTCTTTTGTCCCCCCCAAAGGCATTGGTCTAAAAACAGGGCCTCAGACTGTCACAGTAAAAAAAAGGCCCTTACACAAATCCTTTCTTTTATATCTCTATAACTAGCTAATTAATAAACACATACCTAAATTCTTAAAGTATAGGCCTTTACACACAGGCCTAATATCTATATCCTAACAGTTATTATTTCGTCTTGTCTTTTTGGTTTTCTCATCCAGAGCCTTTTCATTGTGCTCTGGCTGAAGAATCTGAACCACAATGAAGAGTACAGTGTGACCCTGGGGGCATAGCTAAGGGCTTGTCTACACTGTGGGATAATGCTCAATACGGGTGTGTCGTTTCTGAGGTGCACTAATGCGTTACACATTAATTGATCTATGTGGACCCTGTTGTGCACACTTAGCCATGACTACGCTACGGAGCTGAATCGGCGCTGCTGCAATCGAATCGATTTAGCAGGTCTGGTGAAGACATGTTAAATCGATGGCAGAGCGTTCTCCTGTCGATTTCTGTGCCCCACCTCCCCGAAAACCATAAGGTAAGTTGGCGGTAGGGTGACCAGATGTCCTGATTTTATAGGGACAGTCCCGATTTTTGAGGTTTTTTCTTATATAGGCGCCTATTACCCCCCGACCCCCATCCCGATTTTTCACACTTGCTATCTGGTCACCCTAGTTGGCAGGAGAGCTTCTCCCATTGACACAGCACAATGTAGATGCCGCGGTAAGTGGATCTAGCTACGTCAACTTCAGTTATGTTATTCATGTAACTGAAGTAGTGTAGTTTAGATCGATTTACCACGATATTGTAGACCAGCCCTAAATGTTCCCTAGTGCGCTTTAACAGCATGGTGTTAAAGCACATTAGCAGGATCTATATGGACCAATTAATGTGCAACAAGTTAGTGAGCTTTAGAAATCACATGTCTGTAGACTGCATTACCCACAATGTAAAAAAGCCCTATCATTTGTTTATCCAGGGATTTCAGTACACTCTGGGATTGGACTGTATTTTGACTTTTTGGTATAGTCTATTATCTGAATACCTACTACCCCTGGCTATTGAGAGACTAAGTTCATGAATGTTTATAAAATACTTGCTAGACTCTAATGAAAGGTACTGTAGAAGTGCACAATAATGTCATTTTCAGACAATTTTTTTTGACTTTTTAATCTCAAAACCCACCTAGCAGCAATACCTATACAAAAATCAACTAATTAATGATGGGTAGGTGGAGAGACAAATGGATAGGGCACAGATGTCACTGATTTATTTTAATTGCAAATGTGTGTAAAAATTGCACAAGTTGATTGTATCTAATCCCACCCTACTTCTCTTCCACCTCCTTTTAATATCAATGATATTAGACTCTAAGCTCATCTGGGCAAAGGAGTGTATCGTATGTGTTAAAGTAATATGAATATTAAATAAATTTAAGATTCCTACATTAAGTAAACATTACAGTACATTTTGAGAATGTTGGTTAAAACATAAACATTACAATCATGGAAATTATAAGGTAATGTAGATAAAAATTCAAATAACTTTATAGTTCATACATTCTCCTATTTGGCCTTTTTCACCATTCCAGTGCTTTTCCTCTGTTTTTGCAGCTCTGGAGGCAGGATGCTTGTCAGTGATGGGTGACTGGTGTGGCTCCATCTAACAAAAGAAGAAAGAAGTCTACACCTCCACCCCCATCCCGCAGTTTCTTCAGTTGAGAAGAAAGCTATCCCAGACTAGTTTTTTTTAAAACTGGAGTCAGATGGAGTGATGCCAAGAAAAAAGGCCACCCTAGAGCATCAGTAAAGTCAAAAAAATTAGACAAACTTTCTTTGGGGTGTAATCAAGGCATTTTCTTTCAGAGGAGTTTTGAAAACGTAGTGTGGAACCTTCTCTCTTATGTAACTAAAGCAGCTTTGGTATCCATCTGAACTACAGCTGAACCCACCCAGCCCGTTTGGGCTTGAACTGATATCCTCCATGATATCTCTCGATCAGACCAAACAATGTCAGAATAGTACTGCACAAGATCTCTTTAGCATCTTCATCTCTGATGCTACCTTGGACTTCTTACATTTTATATCCAGGTCAAAGGTGACCATGAGACAACATCTATGGATTAGCTCCTAAAAAGAGGACATATAGGCTATGCATCTGTTATTCTCCTCTATCTATAGCAGGGGGAAAGCTCTTTAGAGCATCCTTTAAGCATGCCATGTTTGAAGCTGTGAATAAAGAAAATAAATCCTGAACTTCATCCAGATAGAGGAGGGCTTACAGATCTTATAACAAAGTGAAACAGTCATTTTATTTTATTTTTTATTTTAATAATTAGGCTCAGTAAGATGTTGATGTGATGACCTGTTGTCCAGGGGACCCTGGAATTACAATAGAGCAGGAAGAACCAAGGTTGGTGTTAACAGGCCGCCCATTGTCCCTCCCCCCCAAAAAGTAGGACTCTTTGAAAAAAAATTTTTCCATTTGTCGGTGCAGCTGTGTCAACTGGGGAGTAGACTTAAATTTCTTGAGGTGTGATTACCACCTCAAGAAGATGAATGATGAAAGTTTTTCTTCAGACTTCCTTGAAGCATTTTTTGTTTGCTTCATCTCAAATCCAACCAAATACTCTCTAATGATAGAGGCTATTGCACATCTCCTGGATTTTAGGGAAAGGGAGCCTATCCCAAAAGGAAAGCATCTGGTAATCTTACTCTGCTTTCTATCTAATCTCTAAGAGCTATGGAGGAAATAGTGCTATTCTAGACCTGAACTGCTGAACAAATCCAGTGAGAAAATCACTCTTCGTGATCAAAACTCTGAAGACTATCCTGTTGGCCATATCTTAGGGTTACTCCATAGACCTGTGGGAAGTTTATCTCCACATCTCAATGCAGTCTTCCCATAGAAAACACCTCTTTTTCTTTTATGTTGCAAACTGCTGCCAGTTGAGGGTACTACCATTTGGCCTTGCTATCTTACCCAGTGAATTCACTAACGTGATAGTGGTCCTAATAGCTGCTCCAGGAAGAGAAGAGTACATGCATATGTATATGTATCTGTATATCCCTTTCTCCACAGAAAAAAAGCCAATTAAACCCTTTCCAAGAGAAACTTCCTTGAGATGCTAGTTTCTTGCAAAGATCTGCTGACCTGGCAATACCGTTTCTGACTGTTCCAGAGGTTTCTTCTGTCTCTTCCTGCAAGCATTCTTTCCTATCTACATTGCAGTTTCAGTAGCCCAGGAAGTCATGTCCTTTCTGGACTGGTGGACCTTCCCACACATTTCCTACCATAACAACCCTATTGTGGAACCAGAGACATATACTGTTACCATGGATGCCAGATACTGGCTTGCAGAACTCATTTAGCCAATCAAATGGTTCAGGGATACTGGTCCCAGTCCTAGTCAATTTGGAGCATAAACTGGTTACAGCTCTCAGAGATTCATCTATGAAAAGCAAGCACTTCCCTGGGAGAATAACATGAGGGGGAAAGGAGTCGAGGAAAGCTGGCTGTATTTTAAAGAATCCTTATTGAGGTTGCAGGAACAAACCATCCCGATGTGTAGAAAGAAAAGTAAATATGGCAAGTGACCAGCTTGGCTTAACAGTGAAATCCTTGCTCGTCTTAAACACAAAAAAGCAGCTTACAAGAAGTGGAAGATTGGACAAATGACCAGGGAGGAGTATAAAAATATTGCTCAGGCATGCAGGAGTGAAATTAGGAAGGCCAAATCACACTTGGAGTTGCAGCTAGCTGGAGATGTTAGGAGTAACAAGAAGGGTTTCTTCAGGTATGTTATCAACAAGAAGAAAGTCAAGGAAAGTGTGGGCCCCTTGCTGAATGAGGGAGGGAACCTAGTGACAGAGGATGTGGAGAAAGCTAGCGTACTCAATGCTTTTTTGCCTCTGTCTTCACAGACAAGGTCAGCTCCCAGGCGGCTGCACTCCGCAGCACGGTATGGGGAGGAGGTGACCAGCCCTCTGTGGAGAAAGAAGTAGTTTGGGACTATTTAGAAAAGCTCGACGAGCACAAGTCCATGGGGCCGGATGCACTGCATCCGAGGGTGCTAAAGGAGTTGGCCGATGTGATTACAGAGTCATTGGCCATTATCTTTGAAAACTCATGGCAATCGGGGGAGGTCCCAGATGACTGGAAAAAAGCTAATGTAGTGCCCATCTTTAAAAAAGGGAAGAAGGAAGATCCGGGGAACTACAGGCCAGTCAGTCTCACCTCAGTCCCTGGAAAAATCATGGAACAGGTCCTCAAGGAATCAATTCTGAACCACTTAAAGGAGAGGAAAGTGATCAGGAACAGTCAGCATGGATTCACCAAGGGCAAGTCATGCCTGACTAACCTAATTGCCTTCTATGATGAGATAACTGGCTCTGTGGATGAGGGGAAAGCAGTGGATGTGCTATTTCTTGACTTTAGCAAAGCTTTTGATACAGTCTCCCACAGTGTTCTTGCCAGCAAGTTAAAGAAGTATGGGCTGGATGAATGGACTGTAAGGTGGATAGAAAACTGGCTAGATGGTCGGGCTCAATGGGTAGTGATCAATGGCTCCATGTCTAGTTGGCAGCCGGTATCAAGTGGAGTGCCCCAAGGGTCGGTGCTGGGGCCGGTTTTGTTCAATATCTTCATTAACGATCTGGAGGATGTTGTGGACTGCACCCTTAGCAAGTTTGCAGATGACACTAAACTGTGAGGAGTGGTTGATACACTGGAGGGTAGAGATAAGATACAGAGGGACCTAGACAAATTAGAGGATTGGGCCAAAAGAAATATGATATGGTTCAACAAGGACAAGTGCAGAGTCCTGCACTTAGGACAGAAGAATCCCATGCACTGCTACAGACTAGGGACCGAATGGCTGGGTAGCAGTTCTGCAGAAAATGACCTAGGGGTTACAGTGGACGAAAAGCTGAATATGAGTCAACAGTGTGCCCTTGTTGACAAGAAGGCTAATGGCATTTTGGGTTGTATAAGTAGGGGCATTTCCAGCAGATCGAGGGACGTGATCATTCCCCTCTATTCGGCACTGGTGAGGCCTCATTTGGAGTACTGTGTCCAGTTTTGGGCCCCACACTACAAGAAGGATGTGGATAAATTGGAAAGAGTCCAGTGGAGGGCAACAAAAATGATTAGGGGGCTGGAGCACATGACTTATGAGGAGAGGCTGAGGGAACTGGGATTGTTTAGCCTGCAGAAGAGAAGAATGAGGGGGGATTTGATAGCTGCTTTCAACTACCTGAAAGGGGGTTCCAAAGAGGATGGATCTAGACTGTTCTCAGTGGTAGAAGATGACAGAACAAGGAGTAATGGTCTCAAGTTGCAGAGGGGGAGGTTTAGGTTGGATATTAGGAAAAACTTTTTCACTAGTAGGGTGGTGAAGAACTGGAATGGGTTACCTAGGGAGGTCGTGGAATCTCCTTCCTTAGAGGTTTTTAAGGTCAGGCTTGACAAAACCCTGGCTGGGATGATTTAGTTGGGGTTGGTCCTGCTTTGAGCAGGAGGTTGGACTAGATGACCTCCTGAGGTCCCTTCCAACCTGAGATTCTATGATTCTATAAGGTGAAACAATAAAAAAAAAATTTTAATGTAAGAAAGTTTTGAAAATGTCAAAATGCCCCATTCTGACATTTTTGAATGAAAATTTTCAATTTTTCATTTTGAAACAACTTGTTTTTTAAAAAATCTATGCTTAAAAATATTAAAAGTAAAGTGTTGGAGGAAAAAATGAAATGTTTCAGTTTGCCAAAAAAAAATTTCAGAATTTAATTTCACAGAATTTTGTAAAATTTTGGCTTTGTCGCAATTTGGGATGAAATCTCAACATTTTTCATGGAACGGAAAATTAATTTTCCAACCAGTTTTAGTAGAAACTAGAAAGTCCTATCTGCTGTATCATGCTGCCTCTTTTTAACTACTCTATGTGTGAATGGTTTTTTATTACTGTATACCTATAAACTAAGCCTTTGCTCTTGCAATCTGCTCTGTGTACTCGCATAGTCCCAGTGAAGTCTGTGTACCTCCAGGCCGGTGCAGGGATCTGTCTGCACAGGGCCCTTCCAGGATCAGGGACTTAGTTTGTAAATATTTCCATTTTGAAGTGAGGGCGCTGAAAAAGGATTACTTTCAAATATGCAAAGGGGGGGGGGGGAGGATCATTTTTAATTAGCTGAACGTTCAAAACCTTTTCTTGAACTTATTTGAAATTTAAGGAAAAAACGCTTCATTGTAGTTCTAATCACACCAATTTTCAGCCAACAATTTTTTCCATGTCCCAATTTAGAGAAGGGGTATAAATATCAGGCTTATAATGTAATCTTGATTATAACATTAACTGTGATGAGAGGACCTTCTTTCCATAATAATGTCCTGCACCAAATAATGCCGTTTCTTCAGCCATGAGTTCTTCAGTTGTTGGAAATGGCTTTTAATTTCATGATGCTGCAGTTCAAGAGGCTTGACTGTTCCATAACTGGCTCTTATCTTTACCTGTTCATAAACCCTTCTCTCAAGGCAATACACAATTCATGGTTATTTTCCAAGCATACATCCAAAATTTAAAGGTCAGGAAAACAAATTACCACCTCCCACAATCCATGCCCTGGCCAATTAAAATTACATGTATACTTCTCCACTTTTGGTACTGTATATTTTATATTGCATATTGATTCTGTGATTAACTTAACACTTTCCTCTAGATTTTTCTACTTCTTCCCTACTTTAAGCTAAATTCATATTTCTGTGTTTTTATGGCCTGATACTGGCACACTACATATGAGGAATACTTGTAACATTGATGTAAGAGACGACTTCTTGAATAAGGTACTACTCATCATGAAGATGGCAGAATCAGGCCTATACCTGTTAAACCCATTTCACTCTCAACTATCTAAAATATACAGTAGAACCTCAGAAATGTTTGTAACTCTGAATAATACATTATGGTTGTTCTTTCAAAAGTTTACAACTGAATATTGACTTAATACAGCTTAGAAACTTTACTATGCAGAAGAAAAATGCTGCTTTTAACCATCTTAATTTAAATGAAAGAAGCACAGAAAGTTTCCTTACCCTGTCAAATCTTTTTTTAAACTTTCCCTTTATTTTTTTAATAGTTTACGTTTAACACTGTACTGTTGTTGCCTTTTTATTTTGGGGCCTCTGCTGCGTACTGACTGTTCCAAGTGAGGTGTGTGGTTGACCACTCAGTTCGTAACTCTGGTGTTCATAACTCTGAGGTTCTACTGTATTGCTAATTCCTTTGTACTATTATTTAACTCTATTTTATTTAGATAAGTTCCTTATCTATATCATTACCTTTCCCTTTTAAGTACTTTTTATCTTCCCTATATTCATCTCCAGATAAAGTCTTTCTTCTTTCTTGTCATTTCCAATCACACAAACTAGATAGCTCTTTTCAGCTAGTTGAAGATCAAAAAGACACTTTCTCCTGACAAGTTTTTCATTGTATGCAGTGGTGTTGTAGCCGTGTTGGTTCCAGGATATCAGAAAGACAAGGTGGATGAGATAATATCTTTTATTGGACCAGCTTCTGTTGGTGAGAGAAACAAGCTTTTGAGTTTCACAGTGCTCTTCTGCAGATAAGAAGGTCCTTTCATTCTCAGTTTGCTGTCTACCTATCTTCAACAGTAGCCAATCAGTAATTCTTGATCATGGAGCAAGTTTCAGTATTCAAAGAGTGAATTATGTCCCAGCTGTCACTTCAGAGATAAGTGACAGCCATTCAGCCCAGTCATGGTCCAGTGCAACAGAGGTAGGACTCAGTCACATTCCTCTGCCAAGCAAATACAACCATTGCTTTACAAACAATAGGAGTTGGAACAGTACATAGGCCCATTCATTTTTCTTTGCAGAGGAACTATGGTGTCTTGTGCCATAATTATGTGTTCTTTTGAATGCACTGGCCCTTGTCCACATTCAGTCACATTCTTTCCATTGCTGCATCTGCTCATTGTTTCTTAATTTCTCAACATTTGCTTATTGAAATCTATTACACTTATATTAGTGTATCTTACAATAGTTGCCATTAAAATATCTAGTTTTTACTTTTGCCTAATTAACATAATCACAGTATTTCTAAAATTAATATAGCAAAGTCTGCTGGAATGTTAATTAGTTTCAATTTGAAAATTTAAATTTTAAATTTTAAGTGACTATTGTCCAGATCTGTTTGCATGTAGTGTTCAGGTAGTCCATTGTCACTAGTACCAAACTTTCATATAACTCTGATGTTGTGGTCAATTCCTCCTTACTGCCAATAAGTAAATCCTGGATGTCTTTTTCTGTTTGAATTCTGTTTTCTGGATTGTGAAATTGTTCTCTGCATAATTTAAGAACCATTTCATGATACATATTTAGCAAGCAGTATTTATTACTGTTACCCAATAGATGTCTGGATAGTTAATGACCTCTGAGTGCACAACCCTGTGGTTTCTTGCTCCTAAATAGATGGTCTGTGAATTTTTCTCTTCTTTTACAATAAATTCGAATTAGTGTGGTATGCATAGGCATGCGCACGGGATGTGTCGGGTGTGCCCAGGCACACCCTAATGCCCTGAGCTCCGGCTGGGAAGGCTGCTCCTCCCTCACTCCCTCACTGGAGGCTCGAGGGGGAGGAGGAAGAGGAGGAGGCTGCGGCGGCTGCAGGTAGTGATGGCGGCGGAGCCGTGTCCGGGATTTCCCCCCCTCTGCAGAGCGCGGCGTGTCTGAAGGGTGGCCGGGCCGGATTGAGCCGCCTGCATGGGGCCTCCGGCAGCTGAGGAGCTCCTCCTCCCCTGCTCCACCCCACTCCCCTGCTGCCCAGCGCGCTGCTCCGCAGCACTCTGCAATGGCGGGAACCAGGCTGTGCGCTCCGTGGAGGAGCGCAGCAGAGTGTCGGGCTCTGCGCGGTAAGGGGGCCAGGGGTTTGGAGAAGGGGCAGCAGGGGGTTTCTGGAGGGGGCAGTCAAGGGACAGGGAGCAGAAGGGTTGGATGGGTCGGGGGATCTGGGGGGGGGCCTGTCAGGGAGCATGGGTGTGGAGAGGGGTCGGGACAGTCAGGGGCAGGGAGCAGGGGGGGTTAGATGGGTTGGGGTTCGGGGGGGGCTGTCTGGGGGAGGGGGTGTAGAGAGGGGCCAGGGCAATCAGGGGTAGGGAGCGGGGGGGTTAGATGGGTCAGGAGTTCTGGGGGGCCTGTCTGGGGGCAGGGGTATGGAGAGGGGTTGGGGCAGTCAGGCAGGGAGCAGGGGGGGTTAGATGGGTCGGGGGTTCTGGGGGGCCTGTCTGGGGGCAGGGGTGTGGAGAGGGGTTGGGGCAGTCGGGCAGGGAGCAGAGGGGGTTAGATGGGTCTGGGGTTCTGGGGGGGGCAGTCAGGGGACAGGGAGTGGTTGGATAGGTGTGAGAGTCCCGGGGGTCTGTCAGGGGGCGGGGTTGTGAATAGGGGTCGGGGCACTCAGGGGACAGGTAGGGGTAGGGTCCTAGGGGGGCAGTTAGGGAGGGGGCAGTCAGGGGACAAGGAGCAGGGAGGCTTAGATAGGGGGTGGGGTCCTGGAGGGCAGTTAGGGGCAGAGTCCCAGGAGCGGCCAGTCAGGGGACAAGGAGCAAGGGGAGGTTGGGGGTTCTTCAGGGGGGCAGTCAGGGGGCGGGAAGTGGGAGGGAGTGGATGGGGGGGGCTAGGGCAGGGCTGGGGCGGAGCTCCCTGGGTGCACACCCTAATGAAATGTGCTCACATGCCTATGGTGGTATGTGTCCACTTACCAAGATGCAAAAGTGCATAAAGGGCATAAAAGATTTTCCTCAGGGTAGTTATACATAGCCAGACTCCCCAATGTCCTCCCACTCCCCAAATTTATTGTCCTAGAAGCACGGAACCCAGGCATTGGCCCTCATGTTCTATGTGTATATGTGTTTTTTTCCTGGCAAAGACGGAAGGAGACAAGTGAAAAAATCTTGAGCAAATAAAAAAAGAATTTGGATGAAAGCAAAGATTAAATTAAAAGCCAGAGCTGAGGCTCTCAACCCACTAGCTGGAAGGTGCAAGGGACTGGTCAAGACTTCTTGTGGAGATGGATCTGCTACAATTACTCTTACCCAGTCTTTGATGTATGCCTCACAGTGCAAGAAATGCCCCTTTCACTGTCACCCCCATGTATTAGCCTTGGTTTCTCCTTTGCTTTCCCTTTTTCTCCCCCCCTCACCCTACACTGGGAGAAGAGCTTTGGCTGCAGGCTTTCTAGCTGTCAGTGACTTGTGCATATGGGACTTTTCTCCTCTGTAGCTACCCACAGAAGAGAGAATTGCTTTGAGGGAAACTCATTTCCAACTCCCATATTGTAGGCCTTGAGGGTTGTTACATGTGAAGGGTTCCTGCCTTCCACCTGCACCCTTTCAGCCAACGGAGGTACTAGAGCCCTCATAGTGCATCTTGCTGCTTTGAAGTTTGCTGCCTTTCTCAGTGGTTCCACTGCTTAGCTCTGTGCTGCTGTGGGGAACTTTTCTACTCTAGAAGGAGAGTTCTTTTGACCCTAGAGCACTGTTTGAGCTCAGAAAGGACCTTTTAAGCATCCATTTGCCTCTGTTCTGACTCAGGGCTCTGCATAGGAAGCTTCTGTCTTTCCACTGTGCTTATATCAGGCCTGAAGTAGGGAGACTGTTTTGGCTCCAATCAACTTGAACTGCAGGGGAGCAATCTGCAAGCTGCTAAGAGAGTCTGTGTAAGCTAGTGCTGTGACGGTGCCCAGCTATTAGGTAGATGTGCAGGTACTTTCACATTTGATTGAGGGACTGGGATGCTGACTCATCTACAAAAGAGAAGGTGACTTAAAGTGTGGAAGAACATGATTGGATGATCCAACATCATTCTGACATCCAGAACAACTCTATGCCACAGAGCCCTAAGCCTCCTACGCAAACTAAATCTTCTGCACTTTATTCTCAAGGTTCCTTTCCATGCTTTCTTTGAAGGAGCCCTTTCCCACAGAAAGGAGGACAACACTCTTGGTTTAGGAACCATAAGCAGTTGGAACTGATCTCCTGCCACATTCCTAAATGAACAAATTAGCCTGACTGAGGGTCCACCATCTTTCCTACACACACAGGCAGACATGCAATAATATTTGTGTGGTATAAAGCTTTTCTATACTCTTGCACTAAGGGGTAATCTTCAGGATGATTTGGCTAACTTTCACAGGAAAGAATCCCTGTCTACACTGCTAACAGAAATTCTGCTACAATTGTGTTAGCAATAACCATCCTAAAATGACATTGACCCTAGGCTGTGTCTGCACTAGACTTTTCTCTTAGGGCTGGTCCACACTAGGGAGGGGGGTCGAACTAAGATACGCAACTTCAGCTACGTGAATAACGTAGCTGAAGTCGAAGTATCTTAGTTTGAACTAAAAAGCACTTACCACGGGTCCAGACGCAGCAGGCAGGCTCCCCCGTCGACTCCGCTTACTCCTCGCGCGGAGCAGGAGTACCGGTGTCCACGGCGAGCACTTCCGGGATCGATTTATCACGTCTAGACGAGACGCGATAAATCGATCCCAGAAGATCGATTGCTACCTGCCAAATTAGGCGGGTAGTATAGACGTACCCTTAGAATATCCCACCATTGCTACCACTGATATACCTCACCAAGTGAGCTAGCAACAGTGGGAGTGTTAGTGTTAATGAAGACCGGTGTTTTAATCATAATCTTGTTTAACACTGCTCAGAAAAGATCTAGATGACTTGGTAGTTGAAACTCAGGGGGCTTCCAGTCCCTTGTCAACATAAGAGCTCCCACTGGTGGATCATATGAGTAATTGCAAAAGTGAGAAATTTCAAGAAAAAAAATCTAGTGATCTAGTATGCAGACAAAGGCCGTTGTCTGAAAAGGTCCTTTGAGACTCCCTGGAGAAATATATTTTTTTAATTGTTAAAGTTAAATCAGAGAAAGATCAGGTACTTAGCACTTCAGAACTGTCATATAGTTAGTCTATGTGTACAAGAAATTCACTTACCTTTTCAGGTAGATTTTGCGTGCAATTTTTTTTCTCTGCTTTCCAAATAGAAGATACACTGTTACACTTATCAATATGGGAATATCATTGATAACTTCTTCAGGAGCAAATGGGAAAGGAAGATATAAAAACAATTCAAAATGTGTCAAGTCTTTAAAGGAAGCCTGGAAACGTTCAAGAGTAAAGAGCTGAGAAGAATAAGAATAGGTGAGTGGAGAGATCCACTAAAAAGATAATGGAATTACTAACACAAGTTTCTATAGTGGACAAGGTTAGAGGCTCAAAATTTGAGAAAATATATGGAGATGTGTCAGTGAGGACAGAGAAAACAGGAATAAGACTGCATATAGTGCAAGAACTGCTTATGGAGAAAAATGTGTGAGGCCGGAGTTCTCATTTGCAGCCGACACACTGACACAGCATCCATCTTTTTTGTTCCCACATGTACACAGTCTAAGAGACAACAACACTTAATGATAGCTAAACAATGTCTCTGTTTTAGATGAGGTGCTGTATGTTGACACTGAAGACAAGTCCTTTTAAATCTTTTTTTTTCATAATTCATAACTCAGGAGACTCCAGCTGTACATCAGTTTCTAATTATAATAAAGAAGTTTGGCATTTTCCAAATTTATAAAAAAGCACACAAAAATAGTGGAAGATGGGAGAAAACTGAGGCTTAAATCTCATTAAGAGCACTGTGAGGGTTTATTTTTAGACAACGTATTATTCACTGTAAGAATGCTAAAGCCAGCAAAACAAAATCACAACATAGAGGAAAGCATGTCTGAATGTGAGGATGCATTTTCTTTCTTATGCAAGCTGTTTTCTAGAAATCCATTTTTTAAAACAAGTTCAGACAAGTTAGTGCTCCATAGAATAGATGGTCTACAAAGTGGTTTGTTTTGGTCTTTTTCCCCCAGCAAATTGTATATACAGTCTTTCCCCCATTATCATTTTAAATATTAATGTTGATATCTTAAATGAAAAGCATTTTATTTAAAAATTTCTTGCCAGTAAATTTGTTAAGAAGACTACCATCTCTAAAGAAGGCAAGTGTGGTGCCTGGGAGGACATTTCACGCACACACATATTCAGCTGCTCAGTAAGGGTATGTCTACACTGCAAAGTTGTCGACAAAACTTTTGTCTTTCACGGGTACTTTAAAAAGCCCCCCTGCAAAAGACGAAAGTTTTGCTGATGCAAGTGGCAGTGTGAACGTGGCTTTGTCGGCAGGAGTGCTCTCCTGCCGACAAAGCTAATGCCGCTCGCGGGGCTGGAAGTATTTTGTCCGCAAGAGTGCTGACAAAGAGCATTTACACATGCTGACTTTTAGCGACAAGACTGTGTCGACACAGCCTTGTCGCTAAAAGCTGCGTGGTGTAAACAAGCACTAAGTGCTTTATTCAGAGATTTGTTTCCTACTTTACAATGTCTGGGATGTATGTTAAATTTGTGAAAATGCAGTGAGTGGGGGACATTGGAGAGAGCAGAAGAGGCTGCTGAATTTGATGGCTATTAAATGGCCATTTGTGTCTCTGCTTGATGCCAACTGTTTTTACCTTCTTTATGTGGTGGTGGTTTTGTGTATACAAGTCATTTTGGTTTAGCATGGTGTGATGGTACTTGGGGTACCCAGGACTCTGAGTCACCTTGTTACCCGCTGTGTCCAGCAAAAGGGAGTCTTTTTGTGGTAACTGAATGTCAGCTCCCTGACGCTGCCAGCCCTTCACCACTCAAGCACGCTTTTCTGGGCTTATGCCAGCCCTTCCTTTGCCTTGCAGGTTATCAATAGGTGCACCGAAATCCCTTTGAATGCCTCTGTGATAGCCAATCACTGACATTGGCTACTCACCGAATTTCCTGATCCTCTGCACTGAAAGGTGCAGCATGCCCCAGTTTACCAGTTTTACCTTAAACCACTGCTCCTGTAAACCACACAGCACTTGTGAGCACTTAAACAAAAAGGATTTATTTAAGAAATAATAAAGATTTAATTAGGAACAAGAGAGAGTGGTGAAAACAAGATGTTACTATACGAAACACAATCATAAAAGATACACTTATAAACAGTTACCTTTCCTATCTAATAAAATAGATTTTTCCCAAAAGTTCAGTCCATTGCAGAACTGAATGGTTTCTCAAGAACCAGGATCCAAATGTCCATGAAAGCGTCCCCCTCTGCCAAGGTTTTTCCCCACTGAAGTCCCCTTTTCTAAACTATGTTATACTGAAAACAGTCCTTTGTTTCTATTCACAGGCAGAGTGAACTCCTGGCATGTTGCAGAGTTTTTTTTCTGCCTTTAAGATTGTTTCTTGTTGTTGTCTCTGATGGTTTTCCACTGGCTGTTCTGGGATGTGGCAGGGGTAGGCAATAGAACCTAACTTCAGAACTGGACAAATTGGTAGAAACCATAGTAAAGAAAAGAATTATCAGACACATACATAAACACAGTTTGTTGGGGAAGAGTCAACATGGCTTTTGTAAAGGGAAGCTATGCTTCCACAAATCTACAGTAACTCCTCACTTAAAGTCGCCCCGGTTAACGTTGTTTCGTTGTCTCAAAAAAGATATACTGGCATTAGAAAAGGTTCAGAGAAGGGCAACTAAAATGATTAGGGGTTTGGAATGGGTCCCATATGAGGAGAGATTAAAGAGGCTAGGACTTTTCATCTTGGAAAAGAGGAGACTAAGGGGGGATATGATAGAGTTATATAAAATCATGAGTGGTGTGGAGAAAGTAAATAAGGAAAAGTTATTTACTTGTTCCCATAATATAAGAACTAGGGACCACCAAATGAAATTAATGGGCAGCAGGTTTAAAACAAATAAAAGGAAGTTCTTCTTCACACAGCGCAGTCAACCTGTGGAACTCCTTGCCTGATGAGGTTGTGAAGGCTAGGACTATAACAGGGTTTAAAAGAGAACTGGATAAATTCATGGAGGTTAAGTCCATTAATGGCTATTAGCTAGGATGGTTAAGGAATGGTGTCCCTAGCCTCTGTTTGTCAGAGGGTGGAGCTGGATGGCAGGAGAGAGATCACTTGATCATTACCTGTTAGGTTCACTCCCTCTGGGGCACCTGGCATTGGCCACTGTCGGTAGACAGGATACTGGGCTGGATGGACCTTTGGTCTGTAGTGGAACCTCCGCCCTGCTGCGCTCCGCCTCCTCCCCATATCCCACCCCCAAGGCGCCGCCCCGCTGCTCTTTCCCCCACGCCACCCCCCTTGCCTCTGGCCGAACAGCTGACAGGCGGGCGGCTGCCTGTGAAAGCTAAAAAAAGCGCCTTCGGCGGGAGGCGCCTCCGGCGGGAACCCCAAAACCGAGGTGAGTTGGGCGCGCGGCGGGGGGGGGGGGGGGCTGGCGGGGAGCTGCCGGGGGGTGCTCAGCACCCACCAATTTTTCCCCGTGGGTGCTCCAGCCCTGGAGCACCCACGGAGTCGGCACCTATGCACGACAGGGCTCAGGACGGAGGGAGATTCCTGGCAGCAGCTGCCGTCTCAGCTTGCTGATCTGCTTAACAAGGCAGTATAAGGTCAGCGTAGTTAAAGGGGCAATGTGCATCTCTCTCACAAACACACGGTGTGTGTCTCTGCTCTCTGTCTGCCATGCTGTCTCCCCTCCCTCCATTCGTGCTGCCTTGTAGAGTGTGAGGCTACATTAACAACAATGAGTTAACTCTTGAGGGCTCAGCCAATTGCTAGTTCATCATTTAGCAGTAAGACATTCCCTGGAAAATATCCCATCCTCTGACTTCACCATCTCGACCAAGTTTCACAATCATCATCGCTGTGTACCAGTATTAAATTGTTTGTTTAAAACGTATATTGTGTATGTGTATATATATACATACACAATATAATATAGTCTTTTGTCTGGTGAAAAAATGTCCCCGGAACCTAACCCCCCCCCCCCCCATTTACATTAATTCTTATGGGGAAATTGGATTTGCTTAACATCATTTTGCTTAAAGTCACATTTTTCAGGAACATAACTACAACGTTAAACGAGGAGTTACTGTATTAGAATTCTTTGAAGGTGTCCATTGATATAATGTACTAGGATTTTAAGAAAGTCTTTGACAACATCCTTCGCCAAAGGCTCTTAAGGAAACTAAGTAGACGGAATAACAGGAAAGGTCCTCTCATAGATCAGTAACTGATTAAAAGATAGGAAACAAAGGGTAGGAATAAATGGTCCGTTTTCACAATGGAGAGAGGTAAACATTGGGATCCACCAAGGATCTGTAGTGGGAGCTCTACTATTTAACATATTCATTAGTAATCTGGAAAAGGGAATAAACGGTAAAGTGGCAAAGTTTTCACAATACACAATTATTCAAGATAGTTAAGTCCAAAGCTGACTGTGAAGGGCTTCAGGAGGATCTCACAGATCTGGGTAACTGGGCAACAAAATGGCAGATGAAATTTAACATTGATAAGTGCAAAGTAATTCACCTTGGAAAAAGTAATCCCAACTACTCTTATGTAATGATGGGTTCTAAATTAGCTGTTATCACTCAAGAAAGAGATCTTGGAGTCACTGTGGATAATTCTCTGAAAACTTCAGCTAAGTGCTCAGCAGCAGTCAAAAAGGCTAACAGTGTTAGGAACCATTAGGAAAGGGATAGAAAGTAAGACAGAAAATATTATAATGCCACTATATAAATCCATGGTGCACTCACACCTGGAATACTGTGTCCAGTTCTGCTCACCCCATCACAAAAAGGATATAGTTTAACTGGAAAAAGTTCACTGACATGCAACAAAGATGATTAAGGATATGGAATGGCTTCAATATAAAGAGAGAGAAAAGATTAGGGCTGTTCATCTTAGGGCTGGTCTACACTAGCCCCGAAGTTCGAAGTAAGATACGCGACTTCAGCTACGTAAATAACGTAGCTGAAGTCGAAGTATCTTATTTCGAACTTCAAAGTACTCACCCCTGGTCCACACCGCGGCGCGCTGGCTCCCCCGTCGACTCCGCCTGCTCCGCTCGCAGAGCAGGATTACCGGCGTCGACGGGGGAGCAAGTCCTGGTTCGATTTATCGCGTGTAGACAAGACGCGATAAATCGAACCCAGAAGATCGATCCGACGCGTCCGACAGAGCTGGTAAGTGTAGACTAGCCCTTAGAAAAGAGACAATTAAGGGAAATATAATAGAGGTCTAAAAATCATAAATGGTGTGGAAAAAGTGAACACAGAAGTGTTACCCTTTCCCGCAATACAAAAACCAGGTGTCACCCAATGAAATTAATAGACAACAGGCCTAATACAAAAAAGAGGAAGTACTTTTTCACAGAAAGCACAATTAATCTGTGGAACTCATTGCCATGGGATATTGTGATGGGCAAAAGTGTAACTTGATTTAAAAAAAAAGAACAAGATAATTTCATGGAGGATAGGTCCATGAATTACTGTTAGCCAGGATGGACAGGGATGCAACCTCAGGTTTGGGGCAACTCTAAACCGCTGACTGTCAGAAGCTAGGAGGTGGATTGCTCCCTGTTCTACTGCCTGCCCTGTTCTGTACACTCCCCCTGAAGCTCTGGTAGTGACCACTGTTGGAGACAGAATACCGGACTAGATGGACCATTGGTCTGACCCAGTCTGGCTGTTCTTATCTTATGTTCTTACCTGCTGGGCACTGATTTCTACTCCAAATTCATTAGGCATACTTTCAATATAAATACATCATCCTTTAAATATTATCCTTACATACATCTCACAATGATTCTGAGTCTTGACAAGTTACAAGCTTTCTGTAGATACCCTATGTGACGGGTTGGTATCACAGAAACCACCTTGGTGCTGCCACCTGGTTTGCCAAGGCTACTTCTGCCCCTGCTTTCCTGCCTTTTCCAGCTTGGGACTCCCGAATCCTGTCTGTTTTGAGCCAGATTCCGCTGATCTGCTGCAAACACAGACCCAGGTCTGAACCACATCCCCTAACAGCCGTAGGCCTGCCTGGAAGCAGCTCAGGAAGTACTCTTGCCTTTGACACCCAGGTGCCCAACTCCCAATGAGGTTCAAACCCTTAATAAATCCATTTTACCCTGTATAAAGCTTATACAGGGTAAACTCATAGATAGTTCGCCTTCTATTTCAAAGATAGAAAGATATGCACAGCTGTTTGCCCCCCCCCCCGCCCCAGGTACTAACACGTACTCCAGGTAACTTAATAAGTAAAAAGTGATTTTAATAAGTACAGAAAGTAGGATTTAAGTGATTCCAAGTAGTTGCAGACAGAACAAAGTGAATTACTAAGTAAAATAAAATAAAATAAAACACGCACGTCTAGGTCTAATCCAACTCAACACAGATAAAAGCCTCACCAGTTCCAGTCTTTTATTTTTACAGGCTGTAGAACTCCTAGCCTGGGTCCAGCAATCGCTCACACCCCCTATTGTCTTTGTCCTTTGTTCAGTCTCTTTCAGGTATGTCCTTTCAGGTATGTCCTTGCGGGGGGGTGGAGCGCCTCTCTCTTTAGCCAGCTCAAGACAACACGGAGGGGTCTCCCAGGGATTTAAATAGACTTTCTCCCCTGGATGGATACTCCTCCCCATTCCCTGTGTAGCATCATGTTACCCTGGAGTTTTGGGATCACATGGGCAAGTCACATGTCCATGCACATTTCAGAAACTAGCCCAGTGACATTCATGGCCAAGCTCAGGTGTGGATTGGGCGCATACCTTTCTCCAGACATGATCCCATGCTCTTACAAAGGCTATGTATAAAACCAGCAAATATAAAACCAATATTCATAACTCCAACTACAACAATGATACATGCATACAAACAGGAGGAATAGATTCAGTAGATCATAACTTTTACAGAGATATGTTACATGGCACATGTAGCATAAAACATATTCCAGTTACATCATATATACATTTATAAGCATCTCCCCATAAAGTTTCATTGGGGACACCGTCACATCCTACATGTTACTTTTTATGAATAAGTATCCTGTAAGACGTGTTTGGTGTAGTAAGTTTGCCAGGTCTGAAGTGAGAGTTGTTTGCAAAGAACAGGGGACCCTTTGTAAAGAGGTCTCTGTGTCACACATGGGTGATTGAGCTGGAGAGGCTTCAAAATGCTGAAATGCAGCTTCATGTCAACCAAGTACTCTAGAAATTACGCACTCAAGCAAAGTGCAGTTTCTCTTCCACACTAGTCACCATCTTGGGGTATGCCTACAATACCCATGTTACAGCACGGCTGTGGCAGCGCTGTGACGTGGGCAGTGTAGACATGCTTTACCGCTGGGGGAGAGCTCTCCTGGCAATAAAAAAACCCCACCCTGAACGAGTGGTGGTAGCTTTATCGCCGGGATATACACTGGCGCTTTTCCGCGCTAAAACTTTTGTCGCTCAGGGGTGTTTTTTTTCACACCGTGAATGACAAAAGTTTTAGCGCTGAAAGTGGCAGTGTAGACACAGCCTTGTACAGTCAGAGGGACCGGTATCAGATTACTTAATAGCTTAAAGGTACATTTGTTAAGGAGTTTTGGCCCCAAAGCTGACCAGTCATAAAACAGTCCTAATTGGGTAAGGGAATGTTCTCAGGATTCTAAATATCTATTGTAATTATGGAACCCTTCATTGTCGAGCACTTTTTTAAATGACCAGTTTTTGTGAGCTCCGGTTGCCACCCTGTTTGTTAGATTGACTCACTTTTAACAGGATGATCCCAAGGCATGCTGGATTTGCACAGTTCCCATTATTTGTTTGGAGGTTCATCAAGTGTCATCATGTTGCATGATGATGTAATATTAAAATAATCGTGCAGCAAAAAAGACATGAACTAAAGTGGCAACACAACACAGACAATTGTTGCTATGTTGTGCTGGGAGAGGAATGTCTCCTCAAACTTACAGAAGTGGCAAGTCTGTAGCTATAATTAACTAAAAAATATTGCTCAGACGGGCTGGGGACTCCATCCAGCTCCTTCCATGTTGGACCACTGCACTTTCACCTTCCTATGCCACTTCTCTAATCCTCTCCTGCCTGCATGAACTCTCGCTTAGGCCAGTGGTCCTCAACCTTTCCAGTCTACTGTGCCACTTTCAAGAGTTTGACTTGTCTTGCGTACCCCACGTTTCACCTCACTTAAAAACTACTTGCTTACAAAATCAGGCATAAAAATACAAAAATGTCACAGCACACTATTACTGAAAAATTGCTTACTTTCTTATTTTGTCTGTATGAAATTTTAGTTGGTACTGACTCTGCTAGGGCTTTTTATGTAACCTGTTGTAAAAGTAGGCAAATATCTAGCTGAGTTGATGTACCCCTAGAAGATCTCTGTGTACCCCCAGAGGTACACATAGCCCTTGATAACTATTGACTTAGGCTATGATTACCTGCTCATGACATCTACTTTTAAAACTCTGCAGATTCTTACTCCACTATATTGTCCAAGAAGCCAGAAGATGGACCCAGAGAGCAACTTTGTAAGCAAGGAGACAGCGGTGGTAGGTAGGGAATTTCTTTCTGCTACAACCCAGGAGTGTCAAACAGGATTGCAGATGAGGAATCAAAGGTTTTCTGGTATAATGTCCTAGTGTAAGCACGTGGGGCTTGGCTCAACTGTATGTAACCACCATGGCCTGAGGCCACCACTGATTCCCAGAGCTGTGCTGACATAATCCAATATGTGAATTCAAAGGTACTATCACTAACAGCTATGTTCATTTCACTCCCACTGGGGGAAAAAAAAAGGAGTAAACAGAAATACATCAAATAGGAAAGACCAAAACTAGTAGAGGGAGGGACGTTTCTGTTTACAAACAGCTACAGCAAAATGCAAAATAAAACAAGGACCATTGCTGACTAAAATATCCAATAAAAGATATTACCTCTCCCATCTCGTCTCTCATTGATTAACACGGATTAAATTATACTGATATCATACAAACAAAGGTTAATTTTTTCAGAGGCAGTCTACTATCCTTATAGAGGAATTTTTCCAGGACATTTTGAATAGTAAGGACCAATGCAGAAATGACTTCTTTCTCTCTCTCTGTTGTCTCTTCCAAGAATACCATGCCTTTAACCAGTAGCGTAGGCAGGTTTGGAGCACAGGGGGAGCGGCGCTATAAAAAGGCGCCTCCCCACTCCCCTTGTACTCACCCGGCGGCGCTTTAAAGGGCCCGGGGCTCCAGCCGCTGCGGAGCCCCGGGCCCTTTAAAGCGCCGCCGGAGCTCCGGCAGCGGGGCTCCGGCGGCCGCTCCTCCTCCTCCCCCACTGGCTACGCTACTGCCTTTAACTGGGCTTCCTTCTATTTCACAATGTACAGTAACAAAAAAAAACAAAAAACCAACAACAACCCAAAACACCCTTGGAAGATATTAACAGTTTTATTTCTCTCCATTTGTGCTTCAGAGATCAGCTGCAAAAAGAATACAAAAGCCCAGGAGCAGCTCTAACAATTTTGCCACCTCAAGCAGTCACCACCGAATTGCCGCCGCGGTGGGCGAGAATGGGGCGGCAGGCCAAGTCTCGCGGCGGCAATTCGGCGGCGGCAAGAGCCGCAGACCTGCTGCCAAATTACTGCCGCGGCGGGCGAGAATGGGGCGGCAGGCCAAGTCCTGCGGCGGGAAGAGCGGCGGACCTGCCGTCGAATTACCGCTGCAGCGGGCGAGAATGGGGCGGCAGGCCGAATCCCACGGCGGCAATTCGGCAGCAGGAAGAGTGGTGGACCTGCCGCTGGATTGCCGCCGCGGGACTCAGACGGCCGCCCCATACTCAATGCCGCCCCAAGCACCTGCTTGGAAAGCTGGTGCCTGGAGCTGGCCCTGCAAAAGCCTCCATGTTAGCAAGAGAGGCATGTAGATTTTTTTCCCCAAGTGCACATGCTTTTTAGGAAGCAAACATACCACTTGTGGTGCTCAGACTCAGATCCAGTATTTCTCATTTTTATTCTCTTCTGTTCATGGAGTAGAAGCGCTAATCACATGGAAAACTGCTGCCTGGTGGTAACTATGGATGAACCCAAATTTACAGCTGCAGTACTGCCTTAAGTCTGAAAAGCCCTTCGGTAGTGAAGAATTGTGGCCAAGACATGTTTCGTGTGATTTTTCAGAATTCTAGTAATAGATGGTGAAAGTTTGCCTTTAACAACACTGACCTCAAGAATAAATGCCTTTTCATCAGCTTTAGCACAATGTGAATGTAACTTTGGGCAAGTTATCTGACCACCCTGTGCCTCAGTTTACCTAGCAGAAAAGCTGACTAAAAAGCTGAAACTTGATGAAAACCAGATGCTGGAATTAGGGTGAGTTTCCTTGGGGAATAACCGCCCCCCCCCAAAAAAGTAAGAAACAACTACAAAAACATTCTATTGTTAATACATGTAAATACTGCAGTTGTGTTCTTGCAATTAATTTTACCTGGTGGACCTGTGTTTCATAGAATCATAGAATATCAGGGTTGGAAGGGACCTTAGTAGGTCATGTAGTCCAACCCCCTGCTCAAAGCAGGACCAATCCCCAATTTTTGCCCCCGATCTCCAAATGGCCCCCTCAAGGATTGAACTCACAACCCTGGGTTTAGCAGACCAATGCTCAAACCACTGAGCTATCCCTCTCCCACCCTATTAATTCCACCCTATTGTGCATAACTTTTAAGGAACACTCAGATACTGTTCTCTAGCCTAAATCAATAAAATAGCCTTTGTGTGATGCAGAAGAGTAATAATACAAAACTAATTTTAATATAAATGTCCATTTAATATGGACTGACAGTTTAGAGTGCCACCAACTTTTGCAACAATTCTGCTAATCATTATTTCAAACTTATACCTTCAACTATAAAATATGAAGAAAGGAAAATGTAATATAAACACAGAGACCCTGGAAATATCTCCCTCCACTTCTCCCTATTCCTTACAGACACGTATATTACAAACAGTTGCAGAATGGCCAGAAAAAAATCCAACGAGCCTCTCAAACCTGTTGAATTAGCTAATAGTACTAGAAAAGAATAGCAGTAGACCTCTGTGAAGAAAAGGGACATACCTCTCCGGTTTCCCATTAGTTGCTGCAACAGGCTACAATTTGCCAGCTTTGAGGAAGAGAGGTGCCAAAGGTAAAAGGTCTCAGAATTTTTTTACCATTGGAATGTAGGCTATTTGCCCCAGTTTAAACCAGACAACCCAGGCCCCACTTTAGGAATGCATCTCTATTCAGAAAAAGTGCTGAAGTACATTCTTAAAGTATGTGCTTAAGTGCTTTTCTGCATTGGGAACCAAGTCCTGATAAAACTATGAAGAATATTGGACATCAGCTGTTGTTACTGGATGTAGCTGTAACTAGTGATCCTATGTGATTGAGACTCAGTATAGAATTAAAAGGCATCTTCAGCTGCTTCTAAACTCAGCCCTGGTCTACACTACGAGTTTAGGTCGAATTTAGCAGCATTCGGTCGATTTAACCCTGCACCCGTCCACACAATAAAGCCTGTTTTGTCGACTTAAAGGGCTCTTAAAACCGATTTCTGTACTCCTCCCCGGCAAGGGGTTTAGCGCTAAAATTGACCTCGCTGGGTCAAATTTGGGGTAGGGTGGACGCAATTCGACGGTATTGGCCTCCGGGAGCAATCCCAGGGTGCTCCATTGTGACCGCTCTGGACAGCACTCTCAACTCAGATGCACTGGCCAGGTAGACAGGAAAAGCCCCGGGAACTTTTGAATTTAATTTCCTGTTTGGCCAGCATGGCGAGCTGATCGACACAGGTGACCATGCAGTCCCAGAATCGCAAAAGAGCTCCAGCATGGACCAAACGGGAGGTACTGGATCTGATCGCCGTATGGGGAGATGAATCCGTGCTGGCAGAACTCCGTTCCAAAAGACGAAATGCCAATATATATGCCAAAATCTCCAAGGGCATGATGGACAGAGGCTACATGAGGGACGCACAACAGTGTCGTGTCAAAATTAAGGAGCTCAGGCAAGCCTACCAAAAAACAAAGGAGGCAAACAGCCGCTCTGGATTAGAGCCCCATACATGCCGCTTCTATGATGAGCTGCATGCAATTCTAGGGGGAGACCCTACCACTACTGCACCACTGTCCGTGGACACCTGCAAGGGGGGAGTCTCATGCAACAGGGATGAGGATTTTGTGGATGAGGAGGAGGAGGTTGAGGATAGCACACAGCAGGCAAGTGGAGAATCCCTTCTCCCCGGCAGCCAGGAACTATTCATCACCCTGGAGCCAATATCCTCCCAACCCTCCCAAGGCGGGCTCCCGGACCATGAAGCCGGAGAATGCACCTCTGATGAGTGTACCTTTGTAAATATAATACAGAGTTTAAAAGCAGGCGTGTTTAATGATGAATTTGCCCTGAAAACTTGGGATGCATTCGTGGCCAGTACAGCTACTGGAAAAGTCTGTTAACATGTCTGGGGATGGAGCAGAAATCCTCCAGGGACATCTCCATGAAGCTCTCCTGGAGATACTCTAAAAGCCTTTGCAGAAGGTTTCTGGGGAGGGCAGGTAGGTCCTCCATGGTAGGACACTTTACCATGCCAAGCCAGTAGCAAGTAGTCTGGAATCATTGCAGAACAAAGCATTGCAGCCAATGGGCCCGGGCTTTGGTGGCATTCAAGCAACATCCATTCTTTATCTCTCTGTGTTAGCCTCAGGAGAGTGATATCATTCATGGTCACCTGGTTGAAATATGGGAAATTTGTTTAAGGGGACATTCAGAGGTGCCCGTTCCTGCTGGGCTGTTTGCTTTTGGCTGAAAATAAATCATCCCCGCTGTTAGCCACGCGGTGGGGGGGAGGCCCGTTCATGCTCAGCTGTTCGCGTTTGGCTGACAGGGATCTTCCCTGATACTAGCCACGCGGTGGCGGGAGAGGTAAAGTGATTATCCCAGAGAATTGAGTGTGGGGTGGGAGGGGTTGGGTTGTGCTGCACATTCACCCTAAAACCGCAGCCCCTCCTTTTAAATGGCCAACCCAACGGGCTTTGCTTGGTATGGGAAAGGAGGGCGCTGTTTGAAACCATTCCCACATGTTATGAAGGTTGAAGAAGCCGAAACCCTTTGGCTTACCATGGCTGCCTGCAAGCCAAATTCTGTTGCCCAGCTGAGCGTGTGTGATATCTCACACCAAACCGGCGGGCACTCAATATAAGAGGCAAAATGCGACCTTGTACCAAAAGCACATGTGCTATGTAATGTGAATCGCTTGATTCAGTGTGAAATAGTCTTCTTTTTGTTCTTTAAAATGTATTTTTTTAAATACTACTCTCCCTTTTTTTTCCTCCCGCAGCTGCAAATGTTTCTACGCTCCCCCTATTATCTCCGTCCCAGAGGCTAGTTGAGATTAGAAGGCGGAAAAAACGCACTCGCGATTACATGTTCTCGGAGCTCATGAAGTCCTACAGCACTGAAAGAGCTCAGCAGAATGCGTGGAGGCAAACAATGGCAGAGTCCCGGAAAGCATTAAATGAACGCGATGAGAGAATGGAGGAGTGCAATGAGAGGTGGCAGGAACGCGATGAGATGAGGCAGGATGCAATCCTGAAGCTAATGGGGGAGCAAACTGACGTGCTCAGGCATCTGGTGCAGCTACAGGAAAGGCAGCAGGAGCACAGACCACTGCTGCAGCCCCTGTATAACCGCCTGCCCTCCTCCCCAAGTTCCATATCCTCACCCAGACGCCCAAGAACACGGGAGGAGGAGGGAAGGCTCCGGGCACTCAGCCACTCCACCCCAGAGGATTGCCCAAGCAACAGAAAAGTTCATTCAAAAAGTTTTGAACTGTAGTGTGGCCTTGTCCTTCCCTGTTCCCCTCATCCACCACCCCACCCTGTGCTTCTCTCCACACCCACCCCTCCCGGGCTACCTTGCAAGTTTCCCTCTATTTGTGTGATGAATTAATAAAGAATGCATGATTTTGAAACAATAATTACTTTATTGCCTCTGAAAGCGGTGATCGAAGGGGGGAGGGCGGTTGGCTTACAGGGAAGTAGAGTCAACCAAGGGGGAGGGTTTTCATCAAGGAGAAACAAACAGAACTGTCACACTGTAGCCTGGCCAGTCATGAAACTGGTTTTCAAAGCTTCTCTGATGCACAGTGTGCCCAGCTGTGCTCTTCTAATTGCCCTGGTGTCCGCTGTGCGTAATCAGCCGCCAGGCGATTTGCCTCAACCTCCCACCCCGCCATAAACGTCTCCCCCATACTCTCACAGATATTATGGAGCACACAGCAAGCAGCAATAACAATGGGAATATTGGTTTCGCTGAGGTCTAACATTGTCAGCAAACTGCACCAGCTAGTCTTTAAACATCCAAATGCACATTCTACAACCATTCTGCACTTGCTCAGCCTGTAGTTGAACTGCTCCTTACTACTGTCCAGGCTGCCTGTGTACAGCTTCATGAGCCATGGCATTAAGAGGTAGGCTGCGTCCCCTAGGATAACTATAGGCATCTCAACATCCCCGATGGTAATTTTCTGGTCTGGGAAGTAAGTCCCTTCCTGCAGCTGTTCAAACAGACCAGAGTTCCCGAAGATGTGAGCGGCATGCACCTTTCCCGGCCATCCCACGTTGATGTTGGTGAAACGTCCCTTGTGATCCACCAGTGCTTGCAGCACCATTGAAAAGTACCCCTTGCAGTTTACATACTGGCTGCCAAAGTGGTCCGGTCCCAAGATAGGGATATGCGTTCCATCTATCGCCCCACCACAGTTAGGGAACCCCATTGCAGCAAAGCCATCCACTATGACCTGTACATTTCCTAGAGTCACTGCCCTTGATAGCAGCAGCTCAGTGATTGCGTTGGCTACTAGGATCACAGCAGCCCCCACAGTAGATTTGCCCACCCCAAATTGATTCCTGACTGATCAGTAGCTGTCAGGCGTTGCAAGCTTCCACAGGGCTATCGCCACTCGCTTCTCAACTGTCAGGGCTGCTCTCATCTTGCTATTTTTGCGCTTCAGGGCAGGGGATAGCAAGTCACAAAGTTCCAGGAAAGTGGCCTTATGCATGCGAAAGTTTTGTAGCCACTGGGAATCATCCCATACCTGGAACCCTATGCGATCCCACCAGTCTGTGCTTGTTTCCCGGGCCCAGAATCGGCGTTCCACGGCATGAACCTGCCCCAATGCCACCATGATGTCCAAATTGCCACGTCCCATGCTTTCAGAGAAGTCTGTGTCCATGTCCTCATCACTATCGGGATCACGCTTCCATCGCATCCTCACCTGCTTTTGCAGGTTCTGCACATACTGCAGGAAAATGCTCACAACTGCAGTGGGCAGGAAAATGCTCACAACTGCAGTGGTGATCTGAGCGGGCTCCATGCTTGCAGTGCTATGGCATCTGGTGGGCAATCCAGGAAAAAGGGCATGAAATGATTGTCTGCGAGGGGTGACTGAAGGAGAGCAGAGTTGCAGCAGAAGCGGTGGAGCCGTACACCATGTACGAGGACGGCTTGCAGTCCTAGTGCACCATCTGTTGCGAAGGCACCCAGGAGCTGCTGCTGTGTAGCAAAGCCAGCTGCTGCAAGTGCTTCTGTGTCGAATGCTTGGAGGTCTTGGTAGGGCAAGGTACCTCGGCCAAGGCAAAAGAGCAAGACCCTGGAGCTGTTACATGTGTCAACCACAGCAGTGGTATGGCGTCTGCACGGGTAACCCAGGAATAAAGGCGTGAAACGATTGTCTGCCGAAGGAGGAAGGGGCGACTGACGACATGTACCCAAAACTACCCGCGACAATGACATGTACCCAAAACCACCTGCGACATCAGGCATTGGGAGCTTAACCCAGAATTCCAATGGGCGGTGGAGACTGTGGGAACTGTGGGATAGCTACCCACAGTGCACCGCTCTGTAAATCGATGCTAACCACAGTAGTGAGGACGCACTCCGCCGACTTAATGCGCGTAGTGTGGACACACACAATCGACTGTATAGAATCTCTTCTGAAAAATCGACTTCTATAAAATTGACCTAATTTCGTAGTGTAGACATACCCTTAGTTTGCTGTGTGACCCTAGTAGCCAAGGTGCTCAAACACTGCCTTAGAGAAGGGAAATTCTAAACCTACCAAACAGGAGTCTTTAACTTTGAGATTTTCTAATCCAAGTGAATCAACAAACTAAAATCCTTCCCAAGGCCAGCAAATGAGATGATAAACTAGTGACCAATTTGAATCTATAATTTGTATATTAATTCTTGTTAAAGATTATTTATACAGAAAGTTTGTTGTTTACTCTTGGAGGACAGCAACTCTTTCTGTCATTCTTTACCATTATTACTACATGACATTACTAGTATTTTTGCAACATGTATGGGCAGAGCTTGAGTCCTGCAGCTTTTTCCTTTCACTGATCCTCTCTTTTTCCTTGTACTCTCCTGACCTACTTTGGTGCTCAAACCCAGACTGGTAAAACACCTTTTTCTTTTTATACTTTGCAGAGGAATTACTCTTTCAGTAGCGACAAAGGGTCCTGTGGCACCTTATAGACTAACAGAGGTATTGAAGCATAAGCTTTCGTGGGTCAATACCCACTTTCTTTCAGTAGGATATTCAACATGTGAAGAAGACAGAGTAATTAGGAAAAGGACTGACAATTTTGAAGGAGTCAGGTGAGAATCTTTTTTAATGTAACATTTATTAAAAATAGCTAGTTAATATTAGTAAAATTGATGTTTCTGGGATCAGAAGGAGCCCCTAATTGTGCAGAGCCGGCATCCATGCCCTCATCCCACAGACCTCCCTGCTTCTAGGGAGGGGAGCTTGAATGGAGGCATTGGGGTGGACGGAACACCCCTACACCAAGCTAATTATCAGCTGCCCGGACCCTGGAAGACAGACTCCATCCAGCCGGCGCAGGCTCAGAGGGGGGGCCGTGGGGTTTATTTGCGCCCCTCCCCGCCTCCTCAGCAATGGGGCGGGCCAGCCCCCAGCCCGTTTAGAAGAGAGGCGGACACGGAACATGCCCTGAGCTCCACCAGGGTTGGGCTCTTCCCGTCACCCAAGTACCCCGCGGGCTTCAGCGCCGCGATCACCCTCGGCCAGCCGCGGCGAAGGCAAAGCCGAGCGCCGCGTTGCGCGTCTTGCGTCACTCGATGGGAGCAAACCCGGCCTGCGTGTGCGCCCAGGCCAGGCAGGCTGCCCCGCTCCCGATTGGGCGCCTGCTGCCGCGCGCGGGGGGGAGGAGGCGGGGCTCCCGGAAGTGCCGCTGCCACATTGGCCCGGCGGGGGAGGGCGGGGCGCTGTAGTTGCAGGGGAGGCGCTGGCTGCTGCGCGAGCTGCTGCTTTGGTTCCGAGGGATTCCACGGGGCGCGAGCCGCGGTCCCTCCTCCTGCTGTGGCTGCAGACCGGCGCCGCCCCCCTGCCCTGCCGCAGCCGGAGCCCGAGCCCGCCGGCGCTGCCCATGGCCGCTGAGATCCAGCCCAAGGCGCTGACCCGCAAGCCCGTCCTGCTCAGCAAGGTGGAGGGGTCCCAGGATGTGGTGAGCATGGCCGCGATCGTGCCCAAGGAGGACGGGGTCATCAGCGTCTCCGAGGACAGGTACTGGCAGGGGGAGGCGGGCACTCCGCTTCGGCCCCGCCCGCAGCCAGGGCGGCAGTGCCGGGGGTCCCCACGGAGTGTGTGTGGGTCCGCAGGGATGCTGCGTGTGTGTGCGTGCATGCATGAGACAAGCCCACCGTGGGGCTTGGGTCCCGCAGTGGTCTCCCTGCAGGGGTGCATGGGGCTGCTGTGTGTGCAAAAGCTCGGGGGGGGAATGGGATTGCTCTGCGTGCATCAAACCTGCCCCGGTGGTTAGAAGGGCGGTCCGCTCGGTGCCGGGCTGGTCTGTGTCTTGTACAGAGAGACACGGACGACTTGCTCGGGCAGGCATACGCCGAGTAGATTCAATATTGATCAGGCCTATTATGTGTGCACACTGCTCACTCTGCCACGGAGCTCACCGTGTCATGGTAACCCTGCTGCATCTGTCTGTGGTGTGCATGATTCAGACTACACAGACGTGAGCAAGGATATGTTGTGGCTGATGCCTGGTCAAAACCAATAACGTATCTTTAATTAACTTTTATATCAGCTACTTCAGGGATTCCGTTTTGTGGTTACACATGCTAAAATGTTTTGTCCAGAAAATTGAAGTGAGTCATTTTCCATAATAAGCCTGTGTTACTGTACTGCAAGTCAGGGCATGACTTCCTTTGTCATAAAATGCAGTGAAGGATTTCACAAATGATGCTCCTTGAAAAT
The DNA here is from genome assembly GCA_037349315.1 of Chelydra serpentina. NCBI lineage: Eukaryota > Metazoa > Chordata > Testudines > Chelydridae > Chelydra > Chelydra serpentina. Next base: position 54,841,231 of record JBAIAC010000004.1, on the reverse strand, counting down.
TCATATCACTGTATTTACAGAAGCCAAGCTGGGTTTTTTTCAATCCAACGTTCTACTTCAGCAGGCCTTTAAAACGACAGTTGCGTTGTTGTGTGTGTTGTTTGGTAACTTGCTAAGAAGGAGCTACTAATGTTTGTAGCAAAATGTTGCTCAAATTACTATAGTCTCATATTCAATTTCTGTTTCTATTGTTATCTTAAAATAAGCATTCAGAAAGATATGTCAGACTCAGAGTTGATAACCGTGAGCTACAACAGTTGCACTGAATAGCCTTTTGTGTATTTCAGTCTTATAACTACACTTAAGTAAAACTGTTAGATTGGGGAATCAACAAACTTTTTAGCCTTTCAATATGGGCAGTTTATATATTGCTCTTTAATCTGTGTGTGTTTGATATGTAATTTGTCAGACCAGTTTCAACACATGCAGCTTTTGACAAATCCATGTGAGATTTGTTTTGACACGAGACAAAAGATATCAGCATTGTTCGCTGAAACAGCGCTTCTTATCTAACAAAAACATTTCCTGCTAGTTCTTTTAAAAATATAGTATCTAAAGGATAAGAAACTAGTCCAATATCTAGTATTGTAAAACTGCAAAAGGTTTTAATTTTTAGTAGTCTTACTCCACAATATAAAAGTATGTCTTAAGCCGCGTCCGTACGTCCCTCGGCCCGTGCCACTTCCCGCAACCCCCATTGGCCAGGCACAGTGAACCGCGGCCAGTGAGAGCCGCGATCGGCCGAACCTGTGGACGCAACAGGTAAACACACCGGCTGGGCGCGCCAGGGGCTTTCCCTGAACAAGCGGCGTCCCAAGTTTGGGAAACACTGGCTTAAGCCATCCAATGATTTTTCTTTTCTTCAAATTTACTTCATTTAATGGCATTTCCTCTTACATCTAGAATGGTTTCATTTTGTTAACTCTATAGGAGTGCTTTCCCTTAAAATAAAAAAATGCCCCATTCTAAAATGTAATATCATCACTCAAGCAAAAATCATTTGATTTATCTGCCCCAACAGAATGTTTAAAAAATAAATAAAAAATTGTTGGCCCACAGGCCAACTATCTCAAGTTTAGGATTTTGCTGTGTGTTGTTCTTCACTTTAGACTCCAGTATTGTCATTAAAAAAAAAATGCTCTTTTATCAGTGTACTAGTATTGGAAAAAACCTAAGTTCTACCATAAGTTAGTTTCTGGTTACCTGTCTGATATGTGAGCTATGCAAAATCTCATTAAATTTCATCTATGCCCTGGGCTCCAATAAGCTCTAGTGTCTGTTATGAAAAGAAAACACTTATGTTTCTTAGAGGCAGGTATACTGTGGAATTGATAGTGACTGAAAATGTGAAATCCACTTATTTTAAGTGATATGGCCACATTTTGCGATGTGAAACGCTGAGTAAATCATGAGTATAGTAGGAATAAGAACTAGATAAATTCATGGAGGATACGTCCATCAATGGCTATTAGCCAGGATGGGCAGGAATGGTGTCCCTAGCCTGTGTTTGCCAGAAGATGGGAATGAGCGACGGGATGGATCACTTGATGATTACCTCTTCTGTTCATTTCCTCTGGGGCACCTGGCACTGGCCACTGTTGGAAGACAGGATACTGGGCTAGATGGACCTTTAGTTTGACCCAGTAGGGCCATTCTTATGTTCTTATGAGTTAGCGCATAGTAATGTGCTGAATTGATGCCACTGATGTTCTGCACTGTAAGAAAATACTTCTCAAACATTCTTTATCTTAATAGAGTGAATGTACCTGATCTCTTTCCCCTTAAGAAAGAGAGAGTAAGGGCTCCAGTTATTTCTTGCACTACTTTTTATAGGGTACAACCCCCCCTAATTTTTAGGTGCCAGAATAGCAGCATGACACTGAAAGGTAATGTCTCTGTACTCCATGCAGAGATTCTCTGTTAAAAGGAGCCTTGGTCTGAAGGAGCCTATATAGTAAAGTGGAGATCTGGAGAGTATCACCAAGGAACATGGTATTTTAAAATCTTGTGGTATGATGATTAATTGCCTGTTGGTAAAATTGGTTAAAAGTCATTTCATTAGCCACACTTAATTCATTACTTTAGGTAGAAATGGATTTATGTAAGTGGATGTTCATTTCTGGATTCATAGCTGAAGTAGTACTTTATTTCAGTAGTCACTACTTCTGTTGCAGTTAAGGAATTCAGAGATGTGTTAAGCTTTATTTGGAGGAAACAGCAACTTGGGAGTAAACTTGTAGCCTTGGATGAGATGGTTGGAAATTATAAAAAGCTGGTAATGAATATGGAGAGTTTATGCCTGTCCTTACTTACGGAAGGAGGTAGTAGTTCTGGCTGAGGTGAGACCTATTATATGTAGAGCTCTGCAAATCTGTGGATATCTGGTTTATATCTGCAGATACGGATATCTGCAGACCATGTTTGCGGATCGCAGATTGGATGCGGATAGAAATTTTGTATCTGCGCAGGGCTCTAATTACGTGTATCAGTTGTATGTGAGATACTCTGAAATGTATTAATCCACTTCAGACGGAATGACTTGCATTCATAAAAGATTCCTAATCCCAAATGTTGGATAGAAGGGAGTCATCAACTGGCTCTTTATTTCTAACACCATCAATGTTTAACAACCAAAGCTAGGCTTTAAGGTGGGTGTCTGTTTTGCATCATTTGGCTCTTCATTTCATAAACTGTCTAGGATACGGGTCTTGATGTCTTTCTGTATTTTGTGCAATGCCCAGAGTTGTACTTGGGTTCATTGCTTTATAGACTTCTAAGGATCATTTTAAACAATAGCTAACAATACCCTCATGGGTGATGCAAGATGAGAACCTGAACAGAATGTACTTTATTTGTATAACAGCAACATTCTTAAAGTTGACTCTGTCAAAATAAAGGATGTATTAGCTTATTTTTAAAGTTCTTGAGATTTTTGCTTTTAATTTGGAAATACGTGAAATCTGATGACCTCTGTATTCTACAGAACTGGTTTCTGAATCCTGATCTTAAAGTGGAGATAATGCAGATTGTTAAACCAAAACATCTTCCAGTGTGTCTATAGTCTCTGAACTGTTTGGGTTGATATTTATCATGATGTGGGATATTGAGGAATGGTATAATGTATGTGATGTGGATGCACATTGGAACAAATAATTGTTTAACTTTATTTTGACTCTTCATTGTAGAAGAAGTGAGTATACCTGTTTACGCTGGTGAAAGCAAAAGCTATCTAAGAATGTTTGTTTAAATCTGATAAGGGGAAGTTCTGAGAACAAGATTACAAGCTTTCCTCCACACTGCTCTGCCTGCTAACAAACTGCTGGAGCTGGCAGCCACTTAGGTCCCAGCACGTAGAATCCTGTATCATACATAGCTTAGATTGAAAGTGTGCCAAAGCTTTTACACTTAAGGCTAAATGTTGGAATATTTAAGGTTCCAGAGTTGAATGTCTTGTTATTGGTCTTAAATTTCCAGAGCCCTTTGAATTTAATTATACATATTGGCCAAATTCTCAAAGGTGCTGAACATTCCTACTTCCCATCAACTTGGGAGGAAATCAAGGTGGATAGAAAAATCTGATATTTTTCTTTAAATCTTTAAAACAAAAACAAACCCTATTTGAAATTGACAGCCAATGTTAAGGCCTAAACTTAATATCCATTAAAATAATTTAAAAAATATTAAGCAGTACATGTTGAGTGCCAAGTTTTAAAGAAAGTCAAACCACTGGTGTAAGTCACTGGCTACGCACTGGAGTTAGAGTTTGCTGAAGTGCTAAACCAGCTTTTGACAGCAGTAGCCTTTTCTGCAGGAGTGAGAGAATATTTTATTTTTCATTTATTCAACTAGTTCATAGTTTGTTCAAAGTTAAGAAGCCAATGGGAGTTGAAAAAACAAAAGTTTGTTCTCTTCCACTTTATGCATAAAAAACAGCTGAGAGGATGAGATCTTCTAGTTCTAAAATTTTGAAGGGCATGGTGATTAGAAATGATCAGTTGAATTTACTGAGCATAGATACTTTGTTGAATAAATCAGTTTTAAATGCAGAAGAGGTTTTGATACACTTTCTAATAAACATATTTCTTATGTATCTAGCAGTTTTATTTAACTAATAACAATTTTAAAATGCTGTTTTTATGCATTTTAATTGAATTTGAATTTCTATCCAAATAGTTTAATACACATCACAAGTAAAAAACACATCATATAGTAAATAAAAAATGCATCATTCAGAGTTTTCTAACAATAAAAATGTAAAAAATAAACCTGAATAAAAGTTAACTATACGTTATTTAAACAAATTGTGTAGCTATAGTGTACCTCCCGACTAGCAAAAAGAAGCACAATTTAATGTATAGGCTATATTTAGTTGCAAATCAGCATGTTTTAATGGTTACCAGCCAAGGAGAATCAACCTTTCTTTAGGAAAATAACTGAAAAGTATAAATGGAAAACACAGTTAAAATCAGTGTCTTGAATCAAGGTTTCCTGCTTGCTGCTTTAAATTATTGTTGGTGATTTAAATCATTTCAATTTAAATCACACCACCCTGGAGGAGATTGTGAGTGCTGGGTACCTCTGAAATTTAGGTCATTAGCATGTCACAAGTTCAGGTCACTGTACAAATATTAAATCTTGACCATAGCATTGTGAGGGAGGTAGCTATCCTTAGCTAAACATTGGCTACCGCTGGAGAAATGGATTGACTTGCCCATTTGTAAGTGACTGTAGTTCAGCCTTGTCTATATTGGCAAACCTCTGAAACTACCAGCAATGCAGCTCCACCAGTGTTGGGGGTGATAGTGCAGTCTGGCTGCTAGTGTTTAAGTCATGTTGTCCTGTAAACCTGCTCTGAGCAAGGTTGGATATATCATGGTGGTTGGTGGTGGCTGCCATTGGTCAGTCTGCACTACCAGCCAGAGAAGCATGGTAGGAGGTCTACACCAATTTGCCAGTGTGCAGAGCCTTCCTGACTGTGAACTCATTTCTCTGGACTGTGCTCTCATCTCAGTGAAAGTCCTGGGCTTTAATTCCCATATAGCTGATTTTGAAAACTCGGGAGTTAAGGACAAGCATTCTATTTTCCCTGACTCCTGTGCTCCATTCTGATCCAATACTGTAGTCCATAATGGGGACTACATAATGGGGAATCATCAAAGCTCTTCATCTGATTTTCTTTGTCATTTTCTAAAATGCAGTAGTTATAACTTAAAAGGAAACAAAACTTAGAAAAGTAATTTTATGCCATGACATTTTGGGTGAGCATGTAGTCCCCTAGTGGGCAGGAAATCTCTTGGTAGCTTTCACCATGTACTAGCTCCCTTACCCTGTTATGTTGCTGCAGCAACTAAAGGCCTCACCCTCATTGTGCTAGGTACTGTACAAACATAACAGATAAAGACCTCTGAGAGTTTGCATTCTGAGTTCATATTGCTCTCTCTATTCACTCCACATCCAATGAACTGTAAAAAATTAGCTTGTACTGCTCATGCTGTTTTGCAACTGTAGGTTTTCATCAGGCTTTTTCAATTTAAGTCAGCATAGTTTGTCTTAACACATCTGTCCATGGATTGTCTTCTGGGCATGTTAGTCAGCAATTCTGTTAGAGAATTTCTACGTCAAAGGGTTTTGATCTTAGCGTTTTGAATTTAGATTTTCACACGTTACTGGTGTTGCTCAATATGGTTGTAGAGAAAGCACACTTCACCCTAATTGACATCAGCATAATTTTTCAGTGTGCTTTTTAGCACGCTTGTGAAATACACTGTGAGGTATAGAAATTTGGCCTTCCAACTGTTAAATACTCACAAGGAACCAGAGTTTATTCTATCTTCTTGGCCATATCCAGGAAGTTGGGCATATAGCCTATGCCACTATATCTTAAGCATTTATTTTAAATCACACCTGGGAAGTATTTTAAGGAAGAGGTGAAAATTAAGTGGTCTGAATGCAGCACCCCGAAGAGGATGTGGTGTAGTGCAATACTGTGCAACTTAGTTCCTGAATCCATTGCTGCAGCGGGGATGGTATGCACCAGACAGTTGACCATTGGTTTGCAGTAGACGTTAAGAGGGAGTGTGCCATCAGTGCAAGATCTGAGTGTGTGGGCAATGGGTGTTTGAGTGTGGTGCGTCTTCTCTATACAGGCTTTGTATGCATTCCCAATCCAGTTTATTGCAGAAGTAGTAGTTACTTAAACAGTGCCAGAGTTGTAGATACTGCTTTATGGGTAAACAAAATGACAGCTCCCTGCTCTGAGGAGCTTACAAAATGGGGTCCTGCAGGGGTCAGTCCTGAGTCGGGTACTGTTGAATATCTTACTAATGACCTGGATAATAGGGTGGAGAATATGCTTACAATATTTGCAAATGACTCCAAGCTGGAAGGAGTTACAAGCGCTTTGGAGGACAGGACTAAAATTCAAAATGACCTAGATGAATTGGTCTGAAATGAACAAGATAAATTGCAATAAAGAGAGGAAAAATCAAATGCACAACTACAAAATGGGGAATAGCTGTGTTAGGTGTTGGTACTACTGAAAAGGTTCTGGGTGTTGTAGTGGATCACAAATTGAATGAGAGTCAACAATGTGATGCAGTTGCAAAAAAGGCTAATATCATTTTGGGATGTATTAACAGGAGTGTTGTATGTAAGACACAGGAGATAATTGTTCTGCTCTAGTTGGCACTGATGAGGCCTTGGGTGGAGTACTGTGTCCAATTCTGCACACCAAACTTTAGGAAATATGTGGACAAACTGGAGCAGTCCAGAGAAGAGCAACAAAAAAGATAAGTTTAGAAAACTTGACCTATGAGAAAAGGTTAAAAAATGGGGCATGTTTAGTTTTGAGAAAAGAAGACTGAGGGGAGACCTGATAACAATCTACAAATATGTAAGGGCTTTTATAAGGAGGAAGGTGATCAGTTGTTCTACATGTCCACTGGAGGTGGGGTAAGAAGTAATTGGCTTAGTCTGCAACAAGAGATTTAGAATAGATATTAGGAGAAACTTTCTAGCTATAAGGGTAGTTAGATTCTGGAATAGACTTCCATGGGAGACTGTGGAATTCTCATCAGTAGAGGTTTTTAAGAACAGGTTAGACAGTCACCTGTCAAGGATGGGCTAGGTTTCCATGATCCTGCTGAGCACAGGGAGCTGGATTTGATGACTTCTTGAGGTCTTTTCCAGCCCTACAATTCCACGATTCTGTGAAATGGGAAACAATGTATAAATCCTCAGTGGATATGAGGAGGGAATATGGGGGCATTAGGGTTACAAATGTGGTAGTTCATGAGATATTTAATGTTATGGACACAATTTGTTGTTTGTTTTGGTATTTTTAAGCTAATTTGATAAATTACAACATGGTGACAGTATTTGGAATAAGGCCCAGGGGGGAGCTGCAGGAAGCGGCGTGGGCCGCAGGGACGTGCTGGCCGCCGCTTCCCACAGTTCCCATTGGCCGGGAACGGCAAACCGTGGCCGCTGGGAACGGCAAACCATGGCCACTGGAAGCTGCAGGTGGCCATGCAAATGTAAGCAAACTGTCTGGTGACCTGCCAGCGGATTACCTTGACAGGCTGCGGGCCACAGGTTGCACACCACTGCTTTACATCCTATTCTTCTTGCCTATCAAAAATGGGCCCTATGCTGAAAACTAGTCTGTCAGAACATCTAAAATTGAACCTTGCAAGTGTTTATTGGGCCTATTTACATCTCCCATTGTGTTCAAATATTCTGTGTTTCTGTAGCCACCAAGGAGACTACTAGTCTTGCTGATGCAAGATCTCTCTCCTTAAAGAGCAAGGATTTGTCCAGTATAACTGCAGGTTTTCGTGGTTCCCTTGTGTTAGAAATTGGGAGTAATATTTCTTTTGCTGAGGCAGCTTTTACTGCCATTTATTAGCTAAGAATCAATATTCCTCACTCTTGCTAGATGATTCTTACAAGTGGGAGAGAGATGGGGAAGCTCTTTGCTTAAGCAATCAACTCTGATTTGGGCAAGGGGGGGGGGGGAAGGCCACAGTAATTGCAGCAGTATGGTTCTATAAGGGGAAACAGTTGCACAACCTAGGGACTCTAAGTAATGTACAGTCCTTGAGTATAGGGAAGTGAATCAAACTTCATACACAGCAAATCCTGTTTCTCACTCCCATTTACTAGAACTCTCAGTAAATTAATGGGAAAGAGCTGATTCATCTATTGTCTGCTCTAAGATGATGCTCCCAGCCTGTCAGTGATTTTACTGGATTTCTGCAGGGATTTTAGCTCTGTCTTGTCTGACTATTTAATGTAATCCATCAGTTTCACATTCTAATTCAGTTTCGTTTCATCAGTCCTCGGATTATTTTAGGCAAAAAGTGGAAGCAATTAAAGACTGGGTTAGTTTGTCACGTTTGGGATTCTGTGGCAGCTTGATATGGTGATCCTTTTTTAAAATGGTTAAGTACATTGAGTCAGATCAGTCAATCAGTTAGGGTGAGCCCCCTCTCTCAGCTCCTTCATGTATATTACCTGCAGAGATTGTGCTCCAAGCTGCACAGATACAAATACTCCTACATTGTCCAACAGGAAATAATATCCATAGGATCCAGTTGGGAAGGGGAAACATTGCAGAGTATTAACTGGAATATGTATGTAGCTTTTAAAATTAGTACCCGTTTTCCAGAACACCTGGCTTGCCCCCCCCCCCCCCCCCATGCTTTCCTTCCTCTTGAGATGAGTTCCTCATTTGAGTGTTCTGTGGTCACTTGACATTTTGGGTGAGCATGTCGTCCCTCAGTGGGCAGGAAATCTCTTGGTAGCTTTCACCATGTTTCACCTGTAAGCTCGGGTGCAGAGTAAAGAAGTTAAAACTACAAAAGCAGGCTATTTTTAACAAGGACTCCTTCCCAAACTAACTTAATCCTTATTATTCCCCTGTTGCTGTCACCCAGAATGTTTGCTGATTCTCTTTGTAAAGGCTGGGAAGACTTCTAATCATTTGCAAACAAAACCCCAAACATCTTTGTGTGATTTTAAGCAGTGAGAGGAAGAATCTGTGAATGAGTGGTGTAGTGGGTAGCAAAATAGAGGCTTCTTAATAAACAATTCAAATTGCTTATTCTGCTTGGACCACACCTCTCTGTGTTGCTATTCTGCTTTGTTTCAAAGCTGAAATTACTCTTGACATTGTTTTAAAAAGGACACACAATCATTCTTCCATTTCCAGACTTATAGGTGACTTAACAAGGATGAGGTTTGAAGGGCCTCAAGTAGGTGTTCAGTTCTTAACTATAAAAAGAGAAAAAATTGCATTAATTTTATGTACCGAGTGAGCTAGGAGAAACAACAAAATTAACATTTTGACAAAGACCTCTGTGCTAAATTAAGGGGGGGAAGAGTAGCTCCTTTTTATGGACCCAACCAGCCAGTTAACTATAAAATCCCTCTTAGTAGCTGTTCTCTATTTGCTTTACCTGTAAAGGGTTAAAAGTCTCACTGCTAGGCATAGGTAAAAGGAAGTGAGTGGGCACCTGGCCAAAAGAGCCAATGGGAAGGCTAGAACTTTTAAAAATTGAAACAAGACTCCCCTTTTGTCTGTCTGTCTGTCATTTGTTCTCCCGGAGAAAGGGAACAGGGCAGCAACTATGCTGTAAGAAGCTTGGGGACGGGTATGAAAAATCATCAATATCATACCTAGAAACTAGCCATTTGAAACCCCAGATATGTAAGTAGATCAGGAAATGTCTAGGAAGATGCGGTTAGGTTTATCTCTTTTTTTTTTTTTTTTTTTTTTTTTTCTTTTTTTTCTTTATGGCTTGTGGACTCCTCTGTGCTAACCCCAGATGCTTCTGTTTTGTTTGTAACCTTTAAGCTGGGCCTCAAGAAAATTATTCTCAGTGCTTAATTCTTGTAGTTGCTCTTTTTTATTTATTTATTTTTTATTATTATTTGTAAATCTAGCAATAGCCTGAGTTTCCAGATGTATTTTTTATTTTATTTTTAATATTTACCTTTTTTTAAGAACAGGATTGGATTTTTGTGTCCTAAGAGGTTTGTGCACATGTTTAATTAGCTGGTGGCAACAGCTGATTTCCTTTGTTTTTCTTTCTCAGGTCTTCCCTGGAGGGTGTATGTGAAAGGGCTTGAGGGTACCCCACAGGAAGGAATTCCCAAGTGTGCCTTCCTGGGTTCTCAAAAGGGTTTTGCACTTGAGTGGTGGCAGCATCTACCCATCCAAGGTCAGAGAAAAGCTGTAACCTTGGGAGTTTAATACAAGCCTGGAGCGGCCAGTATTAATTTTTAGAATCCTTGTGGGCCCCCACCTTCTGCACTCGAAGTGCCAGAGTGGGGAATTAGCCCTTACATCCTCTCTTGAAAAGAGTCCAATAATATTAAGTGTGTCAAGTTACTTGGATTCATACATAGAGTTAAACATCTTCAATTCTTTCGAGTGTTAATGTGTGATGTAAGTGTAAAGATTTCCTGATTGCTTGCATGACATTGTATTGAAAGGAGAAATTTTGTAGTGAGTAAAAGACTAGAGACTAATGATTTTAGGTAAAGGATATTGGATTAGAGAACAATCAGTAAAAGAATCCATCACCTCTTAGCTGGTGAAAGCCAGTTAAGTACTATGCCCATTACTAATGTAAACAGTTAGTTAGTGCCTTCTTTTGAGAAGCAAACTTCTTAAAAAATGCTTAAGTCCTTTCAGTCTTGAAAAAAACAATTGACCCTGAAGCCATCTACAACTTTTATACTATCTGCAACATACCATTCCTGGGCAAAATAATTGAGAAAGTACACCAAGCTCCAACACAGCAGCCAACATCCTGGGTGCCTCATAATCAGGGGTCCAACTACCTCACAAAGATGTCTCTAGTGGTCCTAAAAAACCAATGTGTTATGGCCATGGAAGAACTTTATGGTCATGCTTCTGGACCTCTGCAGCTTTTCTCACTATAGACCGCAGAGTATTACTAACAGACCTTACATGACACAGCAGGAGCAGGTAGTCCAGCACAAGTGACTCCACTCGTTCCTCAACAGCAGAACTTAGGGAGTGGTGATGGGCAACTCCTCCTCTTCCCCAAAGGTCCTCACTTGTGGGGTCCCACAAGAATCTATACTCTATATGAGAGACCACTGGGGAGAAGCCATGGGTTCAGCTGTCAATATGTTGATGACACACAGTTATTTTTATATAATATAGATATAAAATCATTCTCAACTGATGCAACCACCATCACTACAAAGGTGTCAGAATGCCTACAAGAAATCAGTTCTTGGATGGAGAGCAGCTGGCTTAAGCTAAACCCATGGAAAACTAAGGTGATGCTTTGAAGAGCTAGCTGAGATGCTGTTTCCATCTTTGGAAGGCATACAACTCACAACTCATCTGTCAGTGTGCAAAGATTCAGGGTCCTTCCTGACTCCTCACTAGGCGTGAGTGACCAGATAGCATCAGTTTCCAAAAATCTCTTCTTTCACTTCCAACTTGTTAGGAAACTTCATCCCTCGCTCTGGGACAAAGATTTAGCCACGTTGATCACCTCCAGGATGGATTATTGTAACTCATTTTATCTGAAGCTGAATGTGAAAACAAGACATCAGCTGTTATAGGATGTAGCTATCTTCCTCTTCTTCTGTTTTAGGCTATCATGAGCACAGCTTACGTTTTCTCAAGTCGTTCCACTGGCTACCAATCAGCTTCCGATGCTAGTTTAAGCCTTTTGTCCTAATTTTCAAAGCAATTAATGGATCGAGCCCCAGCTACATTAAAGACTGAATATCAATCTATGAACCCCAGAGATAGCTGTGCTCTTCTGGGACAAAGCAAATTATAAATCTCCAGGTTGAATTGCTGGAGGCAAAGAATTTGTGGTCAAGGTGATCTGGCTATGGAACAAACTATCAGAGAAGATATGCGAATCTAGAGTCTGTCTTAAGGAGATACTGCAAAATCTCCCTCTTCAAAAAGGCTTTTCGGCCATGAAAATAACACCCCTTTTTTTCCTCCCCAAAACACTAACCAACCTACAAAAACCCTGAAACAAATCAACCTTAGAAAAAAAGAAGGAAAAAAATTATTTAAAATATCCAACACAAACCCTCCTCCTACCCCCCCCAGCACAGGAGAATTCCAGAAGCTCCATGTAGCCCATTAGGGGCTTCACTGTTACTGTTGTTTTTGTGTGGAAGGCCTCAGGTCTTTTGGTGGGCAGCAGTGTGAAACTCTTAATGCTATGTCTACACTAACAGCGGCATGCAGAGTACAGGCGCTACATGTGTAGCTCCACACTACATTGAAAGGCAGACTAGGTCCTTATTTGTCCCTTTGGTGTGTATCTGCATGCCACAGTGAAAGGCTCCAGAAGATCTCCACTGCCGGAGCCTTTAACTGAGGTGAAGAAACTCCCTCCTCCTGCCAGAGCCTGAGGCACTACGCTGCTAACAATAGCAGTGGGAGGCAGTGGGACACTATATCGATAAAGATGGCTTGTGCATATAGAGAGCCCGTCTAGGTGGGGTTGAGGGTTCAGGTGAATAGGGCTCTCTGCTCTACTGTATTTGCCTAGGGTACAATTTGCCCAAGGGGGGAGGGATAGCTCAGTGGTTTGAGCATTGGCCTGCTAAACCCCAGGTTGTGAGTTCAATCCTTGAGGGGGCCACTTAAGGATCTGGGGCAAAAATCTGTCAGGGGACAGTACTTGGTCCTGCTAGTGAAGGCAGGGGACTGGACTCGATGACCTTTCAAGGTCCTTCCAGTTCTAGGAGATTGGCATATCTCCATTTATTTATTTAAGGTGTCTCTCACCATCTACACTGCTGTTTATACCTGTGCTAGCTGGCCATGCAGTTTCTGTATTTTACATGCCGCCGTAAGTGTAGATGTACCCTAAGATACATGGAGTCACAAGGTGGCACTGGCCCTTTAAGAGGGAGAGGCCAGTACACCTGTGACTGGTCAGCTGACCCCCAGCTGGGTTTAAGAGAAGGCATCTGGGCCCTAGACAGGGGGAGCCTGGTTGATTCAGGCCTGAAAATCAGTCCGGAAAGGAGCCTAGGGAGCAGACATGGGGCTTTCACTGCCTGAGAGAAGCTGCAGAGAGCAGAAAGTTCTGCAGGCCCTCGCTGGGAATAGGGAAATAGGCTGGAAACCAGGAGGCCTGAGTAGTGGGACGAGGCTCTGGAGCAAGAGGAAAGCCCAAAGGTATGCCCTGTGGCCATACAAGGGTCAGGAACCTGGGAAAGATCCAGGAAGGATGAGAGACTTTTATTAAACCCAGGGCAGGTGGACAGTTTGCATTATTGCTTTGTTTGATCTTTTGAACTTTAGCAGGGGACTCTGGCAGTGAGCCTGAGAGCCTGCTACTCTGAAGGACAACTGAGACTGATGAAGACCCTGCAGTCACACAAGGCAGCAGAGCCTGAAGATTTTGGACTTTATTTTGTGATTTCATTTTAATATTAATTCCTCCATGACATGGTAGTTATAAGCCTGAGACCATGTTGGAGAAGTATTCTTTATGAACCATGAGAAAGGGAAACAGAAGATGCTCCAAGATTGTGATCCTATGATAGATAGATACAAGATAAAGAAACTTGTTTTCCTGTGAAACTCTCATTACTACAGAGGAACTAAGAAGGGGAAATATGCTGGGCTCAAATTTCTGTACCTGAAAAGCCCTCAGAAAACCTTCTTTCTTTATCCTCCACCAGCCTCAGTTTCTGCCATTTATTTTGGTCTTGTGCTGGTTTGTCAAGCTTCTGAGTGTCATGTTGATGGGTTTGGCTTTTTTCTCTGTTCTGCTTAATGTTTCTATAACTCACCCTCTTTTCTCTTTCCAGGTAGTGTCCACATTATCATTTGCTCTGGAAATCATGTTGGAAGCATCCTTAAAGCATGGCCTAAATATGTCCATTGTCATCATCTTACCATATCTGATGCTTTAAATTGGTTTACTCTAGTTAAAAGAATTTCTAATGTTTCAAGAAACTTTTCCCAATAGACTCTAGAACATTTTTCCACAGGCACTTTGGAATGAGTTGATCTGATCAATTTCTGTTGTAGATTTCCATGACTTTGCTCCAGTATATGAAAGTTGTTTGTTGCTTTTTATATTCCTTGCTTGACATCTAACATCATGTCACTATCATTGCACATCTCACTCCCTAGAGAGGTAAAATGATAGACTTCTTCTATTGTTTTTTCATACACTCTAATGGTTACTTTTGGGATATTGATAACCATGTATTATGTCTTCTCCTTGTTGATGAACAAACCAACTTGTTTTGCTACATCTGCCAAAAGCATGGTCTTTCCTTCCATTTGGACTAAGCAGGACAATGTCATCAGTAAGGCTGCGGTTTATTCATGGAGGTCGTGGAAGTCACGGATTCAGTGACTTCCAGCGAATTCTGTGACTTCAGCCTGTGGTGATTGAGAGCTGCAGGGTCCCCTACCGCCCACGGGGGCAGGGAGCTCTGGGGTACCCCTGCCACCTATGGCAACCTCTGGAGCTCCAATCCACTGTGGGTGGCGGGGTACCCCCGCAGTCCTCCGCCCTAGGTGGCAGGGTATCCCCAAGCTCCTGGCTACCCTGGGTGGCAGGGGAACCCACAGAGCTCCAGGGCAGCAGGGGGCTCCCCCAGAGCTGCCAACGGCAGGGGAACCCCCAAGCTCCCGGCCGCCATGGGCGGCTGCGAGGGCCCCTGGAGCTGCGCAGGCGGCAGGGGTACCCCACAGCCCCCAGCTGCTGCAGGTGGCTTCTACCCTCTGCACAGCTGCCCGCTTCAGACTGTGTAGGGACCCGCAGATCCCTATTTTGTCATGGATATTTTTGGTAAAAGTCACGGACAGGTCACGTCTTCCGTGAATTTTTCTTTTTTACCCATGACTTGTCCGTGACTTTTACTAAAAATATCCGTGACAAAATCTTAGCCTTAGTCATCAGCAAAACTGAGGCCATCCATTTCTGCTTTATCATTTGTTCATAAAATTCCTCTGGGGCCTTCTGAATTTACTTTCCTGAGGTGTACACTCCTCTTAAGTGTACAAAATTAAGTAGAATTAATATCTGTAAGTGTAAAGTGTGTTTATGCATGTATTTGTGGAGGGATGATTAGCACCATTTATCTGGACTACATGGAATCTGAAATGTATTGGTAACTTCTGTGTTCTTAGGGGCACGTGGCAATTTAGTGTTAAACATCCCTCTACAAAAGAAATGCAGCTTTATCTTACATACCTTATTTTCATGACCGTTCTATCTTTTGACATCTGTTCCTTATTCATACAAGCTCTACCACATCGTTGTTCTGCTTTTCCCCACTTATTGGTTTTTTTTCAGGCTTGCGTTCTTTTTTGCCAGTCTGAGTGTACACAGTTAGCACACAGTTGTGTGTAAGTAAGGTGAACTGAAGAGGTTTGGGGATGCTTCTTTTCTGAATAACACTCATTGGGGGAGAATAAGCATAAGTAATTTTTCTGGCTTGTTATAGTTTAATGCTTGCTTTATATTATGAAAAGTCTGGTTCATCTATTGGGAATGCTGCTATTGACTTAATTGTAAGCAGGCTCAGACATGCTGTTCTGAAATGAATTGCTTTTAAACTTCAGCTGCACAAGAATAAAAATTGGTTCTCAGAGACTTCTGTATCAAGATAGATAGCAAGAAGTGGGAGGGTGGAGATGGCAGAGGCAAAAGTGTAAAAGTGTTCAAGTCTAAGTCTGCTTCTAGTGATTTCAGTGGGATTTTTATCAGATGTATTTTTGTAATACACGGAGTTCCCGCTTAGCCCTATATATGCAAAGCTCTTATGCAGAAGTAAGGTCCTTGCTTTCTGCAGCATTTCATTGTTTTCAGTAAGACATCACTCAGCCAAAATCATCCCTGGTTTAACTCCATCAGTTCAAGTGGAATTACACTGGGGAATAATTTGAGCAAAGAACATAGACCAGTCATAGGGTAGTATGACCATCCTTTCTTAGAACAGATATTAGAGAATTTGGAAAAGTGACAAGGGATTTCCTGAGAGTTGTATGTACTCTGAAGTATTGAGGAGACTTGTTTCTACTACAGCCTAGTAACATTTTCCCCATAAACCTGTTTTTCATGCTGCGCTACAGGGTTCTCCTTCTGTCTCACTTCTTGCACAAATTGAAATTCTGCTCTGTCTCCATTGCATCAAATCTAAGGAAAGCAAGAGTTTAACTTGTGCAGTGATTGAGAGAGAAGAAGAACCACAGCCAAATGCAGCATAAAAATGTAATTCCTGGAGGGATGCTAGTCATCCAGGAATAATGTTGAAAATATTCTACATAAAAGAACAGCCTACATAAGACAGTTATAGTGTGTACGTAATTAAGGGCCTGCTCACATCCACATCTCTCTCACTCTGCAAGATAACTGCACTGATTCTTTTTCTTGGATATTGCCTGGCATTACAATTCTCTCAACGATATGGTATCACTGTGCACTAGAGTAAGAGAATTTCTACCAAGCCTTCAGGTTAGAAGGCTACTGCATGTTAACAGTTTTTGGGTGATACTAGGGTGTCCAGTTTTCGACCGGAACACCCAGTTGAAAAGGGACTCTGGCAGCTCTGGTCAGCACCACCGACTGGACCATCAAATGTCTGGTCAGCGATGCTGCGGCGCTCTGGGGCAGGCTAGTCCCGCACTGAAAGCAGCCTGCACGCACAACGCGGTGTCAGGACAGGCAGGCATCCTGCCTTAGGGCCCCAGCCCAGAGCCCACTCCCACATTCCAAATCCCTTGGCCCCAGCCTGGACCCCCCTCCTGCACCCCAAATTCCTCATTCCATGCCACACCCCAGAGCCAGCACCCCCAGCTCAGAGCCCTCACCCCCTTCTGCACCCCAACTCCCTGCTTCAACCCACAGCCCCCTCCCACACTCAGAATCCCTTGGCCCTGCCCTCCAGCCTGGAGCCCCACCTGTATCCAAACACCTCATCCCTGGCCCCAGCCCAGAGCCTGTACCCCCCCCTACACCCTAAGCACCTGCTCCAGCCCAGTGAAAGTGAGTGAGGTTGGGGGAGAGCAAGCCACCAAGGGAGGGGAAATGTAGTAGTGAGTGGGGGTGGGGCTTCAGGGAAGGGAAGGGGCTAGGATGTTCAGTTTTGTGCAGTTAGAAAGTTGGCAACCCTAGGTGACACAATTAAAATGTTGCTCATCAATTCTTTTGGTCTTGCACGAACTGAGAAGAGAAATGGGAAGGCTCTGCATAGCTTGTACAGAAATGAGTGCACTGGTCATATGCTGAACAATAGTCATTTTAATCACAAATTGAATTTTTGTCACACTAAGCAATGCTCTCCCATAACATTATACTGTATGTCCCTAATAGGAATTTCTTAGCCAAAGAGCATGTCAACAGCAGAACTTAAGACAGTGTTTTTGAATCTTGCATATAATGTTGTGGGTAAATTGGAGAATGAATGGTTTTAGTTTTGGTAACATACTTTGAGTTTCACGGATAAAACATTTCCAAGTTGTAACTTGAAAAAACTCTTTCATCCCTCCCTTTCTTGGCTCAAGTTTGATCCTGTACAGCAGATAAGTGAATCAGGGAGAGTATTGCCCGGACGATAACAAGCATTGAAACTTTTTTGGTTTTGCACAGATGTTACATAGAGGGAACACTCTCATTGACTCCCTATAACTGCAAAAACTTGTAGCAAAAACACAGTAGAAGTTTAAGCTGTTAGGAAAAAGGAAAATGCATAGTAAAATTACATTTTTCTTATAAAAGTGCACTAATGTAGTTCTTGGTGTGCAGTGCAGAGTGCATTTTGATATTCCTTGGCACTATATTCAGTTTCTTATTTATTTCTCACACTTATTTTGCATTGGTGGAGAATGAGAGCCCTCACGTGGCAAAAATAATGCCAGCAAATTCTTGTGCATTTTAGCCAAAGTATATGTAGCTTAATGGATTCAGTATATGCACTGATACTAGAAAACCTTTCCTAAGCTAGATACAGAGGTAACTGTAACTCCTTGTACCTGCATATGCCTGATGTAGGAAATATCTTGAATATTGAAAATATGGAGGCTAGCTAACTGCAAATATTTAGAGAGGAAAGGTAGGTGAGGTAATATATTTTATTGGACCAATTTCTCTTGGTGAGAGACGAGCTTTTGAGAGAGACACCGCTCTTCTTCAGGTCTGGGAAAGGAACTCCCAGCAGCGAAATGCAAGGTGGAACAGATTGTTTAGTGCAGGGGTCTCAAACACGCGGCCCGTGGGCCGTATGCGGCCCGCGGAGTTATTTCCTGCGGTCGCCAAGCTCCCCTCACCCCCCCCCCCCCCAGCACACCGTGTCCCCGCTCCTCTGCCTACCTCCAGGCGCTTCCCGCCACCAAACAGCTGTTTGGCGGCACTTAGCGCTTTCCAGGAGGGAGGGGGGAGGAACTGGGAGCTGCGCGCTCAGGGGAGGAGGTGGAGAAGAGGCTGGGAAGGGGTGGAGTTGGGGTGGGGACTTAGGGGAAGGGGTTGGAATGGGGGGGGGAAGAGGCGGGGCAGGGGCGAGGCCTCATGGAAGGGATGGAGTTGGGGCGGAGCCAGGGGCAGTGGGGAGGGCTTTTGTATCTTTATATGAAAAGGTGTTAGTGATGTGGCCCTCGGGCCAATGTACTAGTCCTCATGTGGCCCTCGTGATCCCTGGTTTAGTGTAAGTAGCTAGAGCACATTGTAAGGGACTATTCAAGGTAGAGTGGCTCATTAACACCTCTGTTGTCATAGGATGAAAAGAGCGAGTTAATGGGTTCCAGGTTGTTGTAATACATCATAAATCCATTGTCTCTGTTCAGTCCATAATTTTCGGTGTCTCTGCAAATATTTATTCAGTTAAGGCAACTTGGAATCTTTTCCTCTATCACCATCATTGTGCTTCATAAATCAAAGGCATGGAGTTCAAATTCAGGAAAGGATGTCCGTTTTTATTCAAATTACTTGCAGCACAGTGTAAGTCTCCAGACAAGTTTCTGTATACTTGTTTTCAGTACTGTGGGACTGGAAGGAGTTACTGGAGGAGCGAGGGGGGTGGATCTGTTCATTTCTTTGTCTCAAATGTTGATGTAACTACTACTGTCTAAACCTAGTGCTGTATTATAATGCACTCGAAGAGGCCATTGAGACGGAGTATTGCACTACCCACTAAACAACAGCAGTAACAAAGAAACCTGCATTTTTTATACCATTCATGCTTTATGACCTCTTCCCAGGATCCACTAGAATGTACTTCCTACTCTTTCTTCTCTTCTATTCTTCATCATCCGTAGCATCTTTTTTAAAAATTCGCTCTCCTTTCCCACCTTACTGTTCCTCCATTCTCTCTTTCCTCTCCTGCTCTGTGCTGAGGATTAGCAATTTGAAATTCATACAGTCTGGCTGATCTCTTTCCTTCCTCTGGCCTAGTATCTTCATGATCTCTCAGAGCAGACATATATACTTAGTAACACAGAGTGTGCTACTAGATATAGATCTCCAGCAGTGAATTAATACAAGGCAATGATTAAGAATGAAGACAACTTAGAATGGAACGGCTTTGGGACTGGATCTAAAGTGCCCTGTGCATCTGTGGTATTATAATACCTAATTCATCAAAATCTACTGGTATCTGGCACGTTGCCATCAAGAAATTTAAAAATACTACTGCCTGCTTATCCTATTTCCTAGCAGTTCTTTCATTCCACAACTATTTCCGCTAACCATTCATAGTCCTAATCTGTTGTTGAATTGGTCTCTTTTCTGCTCCAACTTTATTAAAAGAACACTGTTATTGTGAATAATGAAGACATGCTCGTTCTGGGTATTTTTGTATGCAGTTTAGGCAAATGAGCAGTCTGGAAAGATCAGAGCACTAGATGGCATCAAACAGAACAGAAATATCTTCATTCCTGCAGACTGAGATGGTGAGGAATGGAGTGAAGGAGGCTGCTCTTTCGTTGCCTCATCACTTTGAAGTGATCTTTTTGAAACTGTCAATTCCTGATGGGTGAGGAAAGGGGCCCGAAGTGGGTCAGAGCAGTCCAGTTAACTGGGGATACTCACGATTACTGAAAATGCAAGCTGCTGCCAGGAAAAAAGTGTGAGAGCTACTAGCAAACCCCACTCTGAAAATAAAAGTTTGGGTGTTTTTTTTCCCTTCAGCCTGAATTTTATATTTTAGGTAAGTGATTAGACCTAGCAGTATGGGGGGTGGTGAGGAGGAGGAAGTAGTCAAATAAGGATTGTTGGTAATTGAGTGTTGGAGCCAAAGCCTGGGAAGAGTAAAGTAGCCTGGCTGAGGCATGATAAAGAACAGGAGAGCCAGGAGAGGAATGCTGCTCTTAGAAGCAGTGATGGAGGGAGCTGCTATGGTTACCAAGAGACTTGTAGATTGTGGATTCTGCCATGGGGGCCACTGTGATGAAGCTTTCTATGTTAATAACTCATAGCTAAGAGATGAGAACTATTAGTCAACCAATTGGGATTGAGATTCCGAGTGTTCAGTGATTTCTAATTAAAATTGTTGACCTCTGTGACACAGGTATAGATAGCCCCATATACCAGTGGTTCTCAACTTTTTTCTTTCTGAGGCCCATTCCAACATGCTATAAAAACTCCACAGCCCACCTGTGCCACAACTGCTTTTCTGCATAGAAAAGCCAGGGCTGGCATTAGGGGGAAGCAAGCAGGGCAGTTGCCTGGGGCCCCATGCCACAGGGGCCCCCACGAAGCTACATTGCTCAGGCTTCGGCTTCAGCCCCAGGTGGCAGGGCTTAGGGCCCCGGGCTTCAGTCCCATGCAATGGGGCTTTGGCTTTCTGCCCTGGGGCCCCAGCAAGTCTAACACTGGCCCTGCTTGGCGGCCTGTAACGGGGAAGACTGGCCCCGCACTGGCCATGAGAGGGTTAACCCTTCTCTGCTGGCAGAGGAAGCCACGCCCCTGAGGCCCTGCTGGGCATGCTCCAGCAGGGGGCCGGGTATAAAAGCCTGCAGAGCTGCTCAGTCAGGGCTGGCTGCTGAGGAGGAAGGATGCCCAGCAGAGGCTCCAGCCCAGGAGCTAGGGCCGCCCTTACCAGGGAGAGCTAAAGAGCCCAGGACCGGGACTGGAGGCCAGCCGCTACTGGAACCCCAGGAAGTTCAGGGAACTGAGGAGCCTGGGGGCTCAGAAAGCACATGGACTACTGCATCAAAAGAGCCGGTAGGAAGTGACCCGGGGGGGGTGCGGGAGTGGTACCTCCCACCCCAGTGAGGGCAGCGTGTTTCGGTGGGATTCCCCGCTGACCCTGGCGGGCTACGTTACCCGCTGTTAAGGCCCTGGGTTGGGCCCCAGGTCCCCTACCGAGGACCGCCGCCCTTGGGGGGACGGGCCCCAAGCTCAGAACTCAAGACTGCCTTACCTGACTGGGAAGGCACACTGAAGTAACCCAGGCCCCTAGGCCGTGCTATCCCTTCAGGGGAAGAGACTAAGGGGGACTCTGGCCATTGAGTCCCGCTGGACGGGCTGCCAGGAGTGGCATAAAAATCGGACTGGGAACTAGACAGGCAGGGTACCTCCTAGCCCCCCTGCACCTCGGAGGGGCGACGGAGTACGAACCCCGCCACACGGCCCCTTTGAAACCTGCTTGTGGTTCCCCAGGGAGCCCCAGATCTCTGGTTGAGAACCACTGGCGTATACCATGCACTTCTTACCCTTCCATAAAAGTGTTTTTCCTTCCAAAATACTCCAGACAAACTTAAATCAATCAACACACCCTCAGCCCCTGCCCCCCCCTAAAAATAAAAAGTGCTTGTGGCACAACAAAAAAAATTTGGGAAATATGAGGGCCTGGTTTACATTTTAAAAATTAGATCAAACTAGCTATGTTGCTCAGGGCTATGAAAAATTTCACACCCTGAGCACGGTAGTTAGGTTAACCTCATCCCTGGTGTAAACGCAGCTAGGTTGATGGAAGAATTTTTGTCATCCTAATCACCACCTGTCAGAAAGGTGGATTAACTACATTGATGGGAAAAGCATCTACACTACAGTTCTACAGCAGCATGTTCAGTCTGATTCAGTCTTTCATTCAGGTGTTGCATAAGTTAAGGATGCCTTTTCCTTTTCTTGGGTATGCCTTTAAGGAGACATTTGTGGAATGGTTGGGTCAGTAATTCCCAGGCACCTCAGCTGGCTCACGTTTATATTCTACAATATCGATCATGAGGGTTCCTGTGTAAAGTCTTGAATAAGATATTTGTTCCCGTTAGCATTTAGGATCATGACTGTTCTGTGTCTTTTTTTTTTCCTTGTCAAGTGTAACTCCTGCTTCCTTTAGTAACAAACTTGCTTCATGGATTCAGTTTGCTTTAATGAGTACTGAGTAGAATTTTTTGATTGTTTGTCAAGTGCATATGCCCATCAACAGATTTCACATTCACTTGTACAGCTAGACATAATTCACTCATTAGTAGCTATTAGAGCTGGAAGAGATGTACTGAATTCTAGTTGTTCTCCCTGGAGCTCTTCAGTAAATGTTTTTATGCCTCAAACTCTAGTACAGAAGAATGTAAAAAAGGCAAATAATACCGCAGAGTATGAAGTCGTATTAAAAGAAACTGATGGTTCTAGTCTGTGGGGAAGCAAATCTCTTGATCCTGGTAATTGGACCTGTTGTTACAGCCTTTTCCATAGTGGCTTAACTGTCACTATTGGCAGAGTGGTGTGTCTCTTCTCTCTCTCTCTCTCTCCCCCACACCCCCCCAGTCCCTGCCCCACAAAAAAAATTGTGTAAGAAGCAACCCTGTAATTCTGGCTCAACTGCCACAAGCCACTCAGACTTCAATTCAGTACTTCCCAAAGGATTAATTCAAGAGACAGCTGAAACATAAAGAACTCCCCTTATTCCCTCGTTACCCGTCTCCCTTCCTCCATTTCATCTCATCCCATTCCCCAGCAGATGCTGTGAGCGGATTTCATGCACTACTCCAGAAGGTGGTGCCTAACTGCACTGTACCTTGAATTAGCATTTAAAATCTGATGCCAGCTGGGGTCAGCATTTCAATTACAATATGCCTCTAGTATCTGCTGCCATCCTCTGGTTTCAACAGGCTGTGAAGTAGCTAGAAGTCTGTTTGTTTTTTTTCCCCCTCCTCTCATTCAATCACCACCCACAAGTATAGGAAAGTCGTGAAGTAAGGTTGCAAGCACTCTGTCAAGTAATATAGCCATATACTTCTACTTTGCAGAATGAATCACTCCCACTTTTCACAATCCATTGTGAAGAAAAGGTCTCAATTCTGACAAAGATTCTCCAAGTAGCTCCTTGGGTAACCCTGTGATCTCAATTTTTATAATGAAATGACAGAGGTCATCCTTTTTGTTTTTCTTTCTTTCTTTTTAAATAGCAGTTTGGAGACATTAAGATGTCATGTAGGGAAAATTGCATCTTTGTTAAGAAATAAGAGGTGTAACAGCAACCTGACTACAAGTTATAGATTGATTGTATATTTACACTCAGCCTATGGTGCAGCTCAAAGAATTGTACAGTGAATAATATACTATGCATCTTTACTAATGCGCTGACATAACACTTCAAGCCAACTGTGTAGCGCAGTGCATAAAATAGAATTAATCAAATGCTAACTCCCTATACAAATTCTGCCAGGCATTTATTGTAATGCACTTATTGATCAGCTTTAAATATGCTTTTCATATATTAATTCAAAGAGTCTAAGTTAGTTCAGTTCACAAATCAGGTTATCTGGGCCACCATTTAACCAAGCTGGATTGTGGTCTCTTGGGGATACCACATCTCTTGGGATGCTGATACCTCTTGGGATGCTGTGGCCAAAAGGGCAAATGCGATACTTTGGATGCATAAACAGGGGAGTGTCTAGCAGGAGTAGAGAGGTTACTTTACCTCTGTGTTTGGCACTGATTCAATTGCTGCTGGAATACTATGTCCAGTTCTGCTGTTCACAATTCAAGATGATGCTGATGAATTGGAGAAGGTTCAGAGAAAAGAATTGGAAAACATGCCTTATTGTGATAGACTCAGAGCTCAATCTAGTTAGCTTAACAAAGAGAAGATTAAGGGGTGACCTCATTACCCCTGTAAGTATTACTTGCCAGTAAATACCTATATAGGGAACAAATATTTAATAATAGATTCTTCAGTCTAGCAAAGAAAGGTATAACATGATCTAGTAGCTGGAAGTTGAAGCTAGACAAATTCAAACTGGAAGTAAAATTAGTAATTAACCAAGGGTCATGGTGGATTCTCCATCACTGACAATTTATAAATCTAGATTTAAGGAATTTGAAGGAACTCACATATGAAATTGCAGAACTACTACTTGTGGTATGTAACCTATTGCCTAAATCTGTGTCTGTACTAGATGACAGGAAGATGGCTAATGTGATGCTGGGGTTTTTTTTTTTGTTTGTTTTTTTAAAGAACAGCTCAGTTTGCCGATCCTGGCAATTACAGGCCAGTAAGCCTAACTTTACAATCAGGCAAATTGATTGAAACTATAGTAAAGAATAGAATTATCAGACACATAGAAGAAGACGATATGTTGGGAAAGAGTCAAAACAAGTTTTGTAAAGGGAAATCATGCCTCACCAACATAATATAATTCTCTGAGGGAGTCAACAGGTATGTGGACAAGAGTTATCCAGTTTATAGAAAGCCTTTGACAAGGTCCCACACCAAAGGCTCTTAAGCAGACTTAAGCAGTCCTGGGATAAGAGGGAACGCCCTCTCATAAATCAATAACTGGTTTAAAGACAGGAAACACAGGCTAGGAATAAATGGACAGTTTTCACAATGGAGAAAGGTAAATAGCAGGGTCCCACAAGGATCTGTAGTGGGACCAGTGCTGTTCAACATATTCATAAATGATCTAGAAAAAAGGGCTGAATAGTGAGGTCGCAAAGTTTGCAGATGATACAAAATTACTCAAGATAGTTGAGTCCAATGCGCACTATGAAGAGTTACAAAGGGATCTCTCAGAAGTGAATGGGGCAAAAAAATGGCAGATGAAAAGTTGTTAGCACTTAATGACAACTCCAAGATCTTTCTTGTGGATAGTTCTCTGAAAATATCTGCTCAGTGCGCAGTGGCAGTCAAAAAAAATCTAACAATGTTAGGAATCATTAGGAAAGGGATAGATAATGAGAGAAAATATATTGCCTCTACATAAATCCATGGTATGCCCACATCTTGAATACTGCATGCAGATGTGGTCGTCCCATCTCAAAAAAAGATATTAGAATTGGAAAAGGTTCAGAAAAGGGCAACAAACATGATTAGGGGTATGGAACTGCTGCCAGATGAGGCGAGATTAATAAGACTGGGACTTTTCAGCTTGGAAAAAAGACAACTAAGGGGGGATGTGATAGAGGTCTATAAAATCATGACTGGTGTGGAGACAGTAAATAAGGAAGTGTTGTTTATCCCTTCACAACATAAGAACCATGGGTCACCCAATGAAATTAATAGGCAGCAGGTTTAAAATAAGCAAAAGGAAGTATTTCTTCACCCAGTGCGCAGTCAAGCTGTGGCTCTCATTGCCTGTGGATGATGTCAAGGCCAAAAGTATAACTGGGTTCAAAAAAGAGGATAGATCCATCAATGACTATTATCTAAAATGGTCAGGGACACAGCCCCATGTTCGGGGTGCTTCTAAATCTCTGACTGCCAGAAGTTAAGAACATAAGAACGGCCATACTGGATCAGACCAAAGGTCCATCTAGCCCAGTATCCTGTCTTCCGACAGTGGCCAATGTCAGGTGCTCCAGACGGAATGAACAGAACAGATAATCATCAAGTGATCCATCCCCTGTCACCCATTCCCAGCTTCTGGCCAACAGAGGCTAGGGACACTATCTCTGCCCATCCTGGCTAATAGCCACTGATGGACCTATCCTCCATCAATTTATCTAGTTCTTTTTTGAACCCGGTTAGTTTTAGCCTTCAGAGCATCCTCTGGCAAGGAGTTCTACAGGTTGACTGTGCGTTGTGTGAAAAAAATACTTCCTTTTGTTTGTTTTAAACCTGCTGCCTATTACTTTCATGTCAAATCCTCCTCCTTGAAATTAAAGTAAACAGTAAAACCAAAGGAATTCTTTCTACTCCATCCTATTCATTGTTTACATTCAACAGCCAACTTGAGGGACTAGAGATGGGACTGTCCTCCAGGAAACCTTGGTGCACTAGTTACGCAGACAGGCACTTTATCTAGGAGAGCAAAGCCTTAAAGATAGCATGGTGTGGCTCATAAACCAGATATGTCCGTCCCAAATAGACATGTTCACCTCCCATCATAATCTTAAATTGGGTCAGAGCGATTGTTCATAGTGTTCCAAAAGGTTTGGGATGGTGCACAACATAGTCCCTACAAACACTAAAACATATTAACGGTGGGATTAAAAAAAAAAAAACCCGCTTCAGGGTTTTCTTAACATATATGAGACTTTTGTAGAAAAATAGTAGGTGGCCATTAAAAATATAAAGAAATTACTTTTTTACACACAGCTATTTCCGTAAGCATCCGACCTCAACACTGCCCCCTGTATAACATCTTTGAATGTCTAACTGTATTAAGATACGCAGCTGTATTTTCCTGCACCTATAAAACAATCAGAAAAAATAGATCATTAGTTACAGTAATATATTGCATTAAATACAAATATTCTCATTGGTTTGTAAAGCAAGAGAGGTCACCAGTTTCTCTGGTCATTTATATTGTAAGGTTAAAAGCAGATAAATAGGCTTTTATCCTGCCCTACAGAGATTTTTCAGGCTCTTGTCCAATCCCCCCCCCCCACACACACACCCATTTCAAAGCCGTGGAAACACATAGAAACAATTTTCCCTTCGGCTTTTTTTAAGCTTTCCAACTCGTGTATACATAGATGGTTGCTTGCTACATATAATACAAATGCTGACAATATAATTTCAGAATTTAACAAAACATGCATATTCCTCTTTAGTTTTGCCTTACAAATCCTTATAAAGATGGTGATCCTCTTTCTAATACACTAGTCACTCTAAGCTCTTCAGAAGTATTCACAATAAAGTAGATATTAGATTTAGCATACGAGTCCCTTCCTCAACCACTTCATAGAAGTGGTGTGAGATGGTTATAATACTCAGTATAGCAACTCTTCTGAACTATGATGTTGCAAATCTTTGCACTCATGCATTGAGAGTAGGGACCAAGAAGGGATGTTTCCATATCCAAGTGCTAACATGGTTGTGCCCCTCTAAGTGAGTGTGTAATTCACTATGTAATGTGACTTCTGGTGTGCTGAAAGAGAAATCTAGCCAATGGTGGGGTCTAAAGGTACATCTGCCTTTGTGATCCAGTCTCCTATTTTCCTTCATAACTTTGTGCCTCTGCTCCCGCATCTCTTCCAGTATAGTGTGAATCTTCTTCATTGATTGCATTGTGTCTAGGCAGTGTCATAAATTCCCACTAGAAGCTTAATTTATGTCTTCTGTAGAGAAACTTGGGAATGAACATCCATCTTTTGCTGCAAGTTAAACTGTCTACATTCTCTCTAGCAATAGAGAAATGATATTAGTAATCTGTCATTCTGTTCTCAGTGCATTATATTTTAAAAAGGGATGTGGCTAATTTACATGCAGTAAGTTCAAAAACATGAGATTAAATTGCAAGTAGGGTATCTCATGAATTCATTTTTATATAGAGTGAAGCATGCATAAATTATGAAGTTTTAAAACCAAGTTCAATAGTCCATAATGGCTCTGAAGAAACTGTTAAAGATTCACATGTCTCGCTTCAGAAACATCTTGATAAACAGACTGATCCAATACACTTGTTGTTTGTCTCCTATACCATGGGCTGTGTAGCATTTTTGGCTTGCAAATAACTGATCCAATAGACATCTATAGTACATTTCCATTGGGTTACTGATTACATAGCAAGCCTACATGATCATCTAAAGAAGCATTTTTAGTAACTAAAGTTATTTTAGTTTACTGAATTGGGACAGGAGGAGAAAGTGTTTGGACTGAAGTGATCACTCTATACTGTGGGCTTACTTGAAAAGTGTTCTTTAAAACTTCCAGAGAAAAAAAAACTCTATTGCTTTCTCTTTTGCCCTGTGTACTCTTAAGGGTTCAGTGTCTCTTGCATATTTCAGTACAGACGAGACTTCTACTTCCCAGTTGTCAGATCCTGGAAATGATAATAGAATTGGTCAGACCCTTGATTGTGGCAGTATGACAAGCACTGGTGTAACTTCCGTCTAAAAATACATCTGATAGTAACTAGTGTTTGTTTACCTTTCCATCTTGCAATATTGACCTTTGTCTGGCATGTCTTTTCATTACACTTTCTGGTCCCATGATAGATATAGATATATTAATAAGCAAAACAAGGATATATGTTATGAAGGGCATAGCTATATCACAGCATTGGTCATAACCAGGAGACAAGACTCCTATTTCTGGACCTGGAGCATTCTAGGCGCACCACAGGAATGACTTGGCTGGTCTTTGCAGTGACACTATCTCTAGTGGATGTTCTGTCTGAGAAATAAACAAGATGACAACTGCTCACTATGTCAGAGTATAAAATAGTGCACATCTTGATACAAATGAATTTAATTCTCCTTCCATTCCCCCCCTTCATTGCACAGTATCCGAACTGGTCAAGTGCAATCCGTTCTCTGCAGCTGTTTTTTTCTTCTTCTTTCAAATGTTAATGAGTTAAGACTGAAATAGTAGGAAAAACATGGACAACTTTCTTTGCTTGCAAAAGTTAACATGGTCATAATATTTCATTGTCAAGTTTGTTCCTGCCAGCAGGTAGGGGATCTTGGGGGACAATTACTGCACGGGTGGGGTGCAAAATAAACTTTATTAAGAGCATATAAAAACAGGGAAAATTCAATAGTGAGGGGTATGGGGTTTGTTAAGGTAGACAATTGGGGAGGGATTTCTTTTAGTAAACAGGATAGGGGGTTTCAATAGTGGGGTACAATACAGTGGGGTACAATACAGTTGGTAACCAATTAACACTGAAGTATAAATGTAACAGGTAGCTAACAATTTCTATGTAAAGGGTGTATCACAGCAGCATATAATCAACTAACAGTTATGGGTAAAATGTG
This sequence comes from Chelydra serpentina, assembly GCA_037349315.1. Lineage (NCBI taxonomy): Eukaryota > Metazoa > Chordata > Testudines > Chelydridae > Chelydra > Chelydra serpentina. Next base: position 54,812,105 of record JBAIAC010000004.1, on the reverse strand, counting down.
TTAAATAACCAATAACTTTAGGTAAAAATGGGTCACAGTGGTGTAAATGTAAAATGTGAGGTGTGTTAGAGAGGAAAAGGAAAGTAACCAATGGGGTTTTTATGCTAGACTTTAGTAATGCAATTGAGGCTTGGAAAGGCAGTGGTAGAGAAATGAGGTTGGGGGGGGGAAGACACGTGGTGGAGCAGAGACCAAACGCAGAGGCGCTGCGGAGGGAGATTTGAACTGAGGGAGACACAGAGAGCAGACAGGCTGCAAGTTTAAACAGCAGAGAGACTGCAGCGAGACTGGGGAGCTCGGGGGGAGACACGGGCGAACTTGCGGGGTTTGGGCAGCGGGAAGACAGACTTAACCACAATTATACAGAACACAGTAAAATCTTATCTCTGATTTAACTTAACCAAGACTACACAAGTTAGCAAGTAACAGAACACAATACAAACAATTCTTTAAAGCAAATTTAACCACAGCTATGCAAAATGAAACTACAATTTATCTAGACTAAAAGCTAAACCTAATACAGACCAAGGAGTCTGCCTGCTGGGGAAAGAAAGCCAGCATTAAAACAAGGGGAAGTGTGCAAGAGGTTTTTCCTTACCACTTTCCAGGACAGCAACAAGCAGAGAAAACGCGATTCGCTTACAATAATCAGGAGATCTTCAGGCACAAATTCGTTGTTCGTGGGAGGGGAGTTTAAAACAGGGGTACGCTCAAAAAACAAACGAGAGCGGGGAGAGGGCCTCCCAAGACCCCTAGCTGATCAGACCAGGTGGCAGGGCAAGGACCTTCTCCAGGGGTCTGATCAGAAAATGTCTGGTTTTAAAGGCAAACTTAGGCAGTTTCCCACCAGTACTTTTGATTGGCTTCTCTGGATACAGGGGAGGAGGGAGACAGCAGGGAAAACTACAGGTAAGCATAGGCATGCCTGGGCAAGTTCTGAGCCACAGGTATGACTCATATGCTCAGCTATGTGGCCACTTTAGGTCTTGCATACCTGGGCAGAGCACCCCTACACCGAGCCCGGGTCTGAACAAAGAAGCTAGACAAAGGAGCAAGAAGCCTCCTCCCTAGGCAGAGCAATGGCTCCAGTTAGTCTGTACAAGCCATTTTCATGAGCAGGGCCAGGCTGACTTTGGTCAGTTCCATGGCCCGGGGGGGCGGCCACTATTGAAAACGAATTCAGCAGGGGGACAGCTGTAACAGACAAAGTTCTTTTTTTTTTAAAAAAAGAGCAATTGACCTATACTGTCTTTGGGTCAGAGACTCTGACTTTGTGCTACATCCATACACATACAAGGTGGGCCCCAGCCTTGATAGTCTTCTAGGTGCCAATGTAATAGAAATAATACAAATGTAAATCATCATGTCATCTCTCTATTTAAAAAAAAAAAGTAGGAACCAGTTCATTGTTCCAGTGGAAAAAACATGACTGGAAAAATCAATATTTCATCATTTTTTGTGTAGCCAGAGGCATAGTGTTTAATAGGTAACTGAATTTAGGGAGTCTCTCTTGTGTTTCCTGGACAAGTGAAAATTGTATTCTTTGATCAGCCTTACTGCAGATCACAGGAATACAGTGTTCAATAAAGTGTTGATGTGGGGTATCTAGATAGTCCTTTTAAGAGAATTATTGAGGGTGGAAAAACAACTTGTTCTGAAACCTTCCTGTTCCCAGAACTGTGATAAGGAAGACAAATACAGAAGCCTCATTGAAACCATTGTGAAGCTTTGCTCTTTTAACAAAAAAGCATGAGATCTATAAACTTAAGACATATTTGATGGCAGTCACTTAAAACCCTTGCCTTGAGTGCCTCCATTTGTGGTAAAACGAATTTACCACAGCCTTCGTTTGGAATGTGTTTAGCAAATGGAATACCAGGGTAATATGCTGTGACTATTTCAGTAACTTGAACTTTTAGTGGCTACCACTTTGCAGGGCTTTACAAGTAGTGGCTCAATATCTAGTCCTCACACTTGTGCTCTAAAGTAGATTAACAAGTTACTTTGTCCATTCTGAAGATTAAGAAACACACAAAGAGGTCTTGTAATGTGCTCCAGCCCCCATGGAGGAGACTGTAGTACAGTCAGAATCAAAACTTGGAACTTCCAGACTCTGGGTTCTGTGCCTAAGCAACAAGTGTACACCAGTTCCAAATATAAATCTTTTTTTTAGTTATAATGGTCATTCCAGAAAATATTCTGTTCTATGTACCCAGAAAAATAACAGGAGAAAGTGAAAATGAGTTTGTGCTATGCAATTGCAAAACTGGGATGGCTGCCATTTTGGAGGGACACATAGTTCTCCTGGGCTGTTGACCCACAGCCTGCATGTTATACAAGTCAGTGTCTGTGTTTTGGCCACTTTTGCTTTGGATATTTGTTTCAAAAGCTGTTTATTTTCTAAAGAAAGATTTATTACTTAAATATAGGAATGTCTATTTCTTTCTTTTCTTTTTAATTTAAATACAGGGAATAGTTATTGTAGGACAGCTTTCTGTTGCCACGGCCATGAAACTAGTTCTAGATACTGAAACTTTTCCAAGTCTTTGGCTGTTGTGCAATCTGCAGTTACATTTTAGTGTACAGCAGCATAAATTGGCTGGGAAAATATCTTACACAGCAAGACTTGAGTTAGAGTGTTGTGTAAGCTGAATGTGAACTTGCAGCTGCTTCAAAAATAGAATTTGAGCACACCAAAAAATGATTGAACAGCATGTTGCTTTTACAGTGCTTGTCTGCTTGGTGAATGCCCTGTTACAGCTGGAATGTTTGTATTAGTAAAACTAATATTTGAACTTGATGTTTAGGTACTTCATATAATTTAACTAAAAACTAGAATTCTCAGGTTCCGCCTTAAAACTCACTGTCTATACAACATTTACCTTCATCCTTCTAACATTCCATGCCCAATTTAAAGTAGATTAAACTGAATAAAAATGAAGGAACTAGCAAAGTGTATACTGTGCAAACACAACTAACCTCCATGACCTTAGTCCATGTTACTGGCCCTATTGGGTCCCACCCCTTTTCGCTTGTTGTCTCTCCCTCTGTCAAGTCATGCTTGTCAGTGACTTTAGTGGGACTATTTATGTGTAAAGCAAAGCAAGGTGTGTAAATCTGGCAGAATTGGGGGCCTTGGTTAAGATCCTTAGGGCAGAGACCATACCTTCTTCTTGAAGTGCTAAACACGCTTTTGATACACAAGTTTGTCAGCTCCAGCTATTCAAATTTTTGTTGACTACTAGTGATAAAACACATTTACACAAGAATTTCCATTATCAGAATTTTTATATTTTATTTTTGCCACTGGAAGACGCGGCCTAAGACAAAGGATGTTGCTAATGTCCATCATAGCTGACTAACGGGCAATCTCAGGTCTTTTATAGGGTTGTAGGCCTGACTGCCGCCAGCTGAATCTGCAAGATAGGTGGTAGGAGAAGCAGTCATATCCTAAAAACGAGGACAGTTGCTGAAATGCAACTATCAAGTCTTCTGAGGCTAGGACAGTCTCCTGTGCAAACTGCTTCTGGAGAGTGATGTTTCAGCTGCAGGTTCTGTCCATCTGAAGTCCCTACCGCATGTGAGTAGTTAGTGTTAGAGACAACTGTTTGAAGAGACACACTGACCAGTACAAGGTAGAGGAAACTGTGTTGCGCTCAACATCAATCTCCCTTCTGAAATAGACTCTTTAGGACCAAAGCCAGACCGATGTCTAGCACACCACCTCAGAAGACAGCTTATAGTGCTGATCCATGTTATTCTAGAACCACATAACAATGCTGTATCAGCAGTCTTTTCTCACAGATGCCCTCTGTTCCAGTCTCCCTTCTTGTCTCTTCCATTCCCTGTCCAATGTGCAGGAGGCTGTCCCTAGTACAAATGTTACCTGGCAACCTGGAGAGGCTGATTGTGAGGTGAAAAGACAAGCTGACGTTACTCCTGAAGTGGATCGTGAAGAACTCGAAAATAACTGAAGCTGTAGATCAGTTCATGGCCAGATTCAGACTCGAGATGCACTCCAATTTCCATAAGCAGCATTGCAGGAAAATCAACAGGAGATATGATTCTGGGGGGAAATTGCCCCATAGCAGGAAGCTACAGTATACGGCTAAATGAAGCTAAGCTGAGTTTCTTAAGACTGGACACTCTTTGCACCTGGGTGGAATGTGAGGGAAGGAGAAGAGTTTAACATCAGACCATAGAGAGAGGTTGGCTTTTCCACACACAATGAAAAGGTGGCAGGAGACCATATTTCTTTATATTAATGTAACCAGGTAATGGCTCAGAGACCATGACTGATTGAATGTCCTCCTGTGTTTCTTCTCTTCTCACCATGCTATAAAGCGGTCTCTGTGGAGCATAATCAGCATTAGATAAATGGCTCATGATGTGACATTTAAATTCTGTTTTTAGTGTTCTGTATGATGCAGGAATGGGAGAGCTGATAAGAAAATGCACATGTTAAGCAGATACTCTGGTACAGCACAGAATTATCATGGTGATTGGGTCACCACCCAGAACACTGCCTTGGTGATGGACCACATTTGATGACACTTCTGCTAGGCCAGATGTGGGGAGACTGTCAAACAATGGGGTTCTACCTCATTAGGTGGAGATATCCGTGCCTATGTGCTGTCAAACCATCCTTGTCAAATTCTACATGATCACTCTCTCCCAGGGCTTGCCAACACTAGGGATTTGCCCCAGATACAGCTGTCAGTGGCCAGTCACCAGTTAGCTGTACTAATTCAAACTTTTGTAGACAGATTGAGCCTCTAAGCCACAATTTGTATGAATTTAGTTTACCCTGTATGCAAGTAGGGATAAACTGCATTAGTGCAACTCTTGACTTGTTTTACTAGTCTACATTAGAGATTTACAAACATAAGAACGGCCATATTGGGTCAGACCAATCGTCCATCTAGTCCAGTATCCTGTCTTCTGACAGTGGCTGGTGCCAGATGCTTCAGAGGGAATTAACGGGACAATTTTTCAATGATCTATCTTGTCTACAAGTCCCAGCTTCTAGCAGTCAGTCTGACACCTAGAGCATGAGGTTGTGTCCCTGTCCACCTTGGCTAAAGGTCATTGATGTACCTATATTCCCTGAACATATCTAATTCTTTTTTTAACCCAATTATTCTTTTAGCCTTCACAACATCCCCTGGCAACGAGTTCCACAGGTGGAATGTGCATTGTGTGAAGTAGTACTCCTTTATGTTTGATTTAAACCTGCTACCTATTAACTTCATCAAGTGACCCCTGGTTCTTCTGTTATGTGAAGGAGCAAATAACACTTCCTTATTTACTTTCTCCATACCAGTATGATTTTATAGACGTCTGTCGTATCACCCCTTAGTCGCCTCTTTTCCAAGTTGAACAGTCCCAGTTTTTTTAATCTCTCCTTATATAGAAAATGGTTCCATACCCTGAATCACGTTTGTTGCCCTTCTCTGTACTTTGTCCAATTCTAATGTATCCTTTTTTGAGATGGGGTGACTAGAACTGCACACAGTATTCAAGATGAGGGTGTACCATGGATTTGTATAGCATCATTAATATTTGTAACTGGTCTACGCTGGGGATTCCAGTCACCAGTCAAGGTCCTAGAGTGGGTAGGATTTGTTTGGACAGTCAAGTAAAATCATCAGGTTTTTCTTAATTGTTTTCAGGATAGTGAGGTAAACTTTGTGCAAGGGTTAAATTTTTCTTAGGTTTGGAAGGCTGGGATATCAGATAGAATATTTTCAAGTAGGGCTGTTGATTAATTGCAATTAACTCACATGATTAACTCAAATTAATTGCGATTTTAAAAAATCTCGATTAATCGCACTGTTAAACAATAGGATACCAATTGAAATGTATTAAATATTTTTGGATGTTTTTCTACATTTTCAAATATATTGATTTCAATTACAACACAATACAAAGTGATAGGTTTAAGTGTAGTAGCCGTGTTGGTCTGTGTCAGCAAAATGAAAATAAGAAAGAAAAACTTGTAGCACCTTAGAGACTAACAAATTTATTTCAGCATAAGCTTTCGTGGGTTAGTACCCAATGCATCCGATGAAGTGGGTACTAACCCACGAAAGCTTATGCTGAAATAAATTTGTTAGTCTCTAAGGTGCTACAAGTTTTTCTTTCTTATTTTCATTTTACAATACAAAGTGTAGAGTACTTACTTTATATGATTTTTATTACAAATATTTGCACTGTAAAACTGATAAAAGAAATAGTATTTTTCAGTTCACCTCATACAAGTGCTGTAGTGCAATCTCTTTATTGTGAAAGGGCAACTTATAAATGTAGATTTTTTTGTTTGTTACATAACTTCACTCAAAAACAATACAATATAAAACTTTAGAGCCTACAAGTCCACTCAGTCCTACTTCTTGTTCAGCCAGTTGCTAAGACAAACAAGTTTGTTTACATTTGTGGGAGATAATGCTGCCTGTTTCTTATTTACAGTGTCACCTGAAAGCGAGAACAGGCATTCACGTGGCCCTTTTGTAGCCAGCGTTGCAAAGGTATTTATGGGCCAGATATGCTAAACATTGGTATGCCCTTTCATGGTTCGGCCACCATTCCAGAAGCCATGCTTCCATGCCGATGGCTCGTTAAAAAATAATGCATTAATTAAATTTGTGACTGAACTCCTTGTGGGAGAATTGTATGTCTCCTGCTTTGTATTTTACCTGCATTCTGCCATATATTTCATGTTATAGCAATCTTGGATAATGACTCAGCAAACGTTGTTCGTTTTAAGAACACTTTCACAGCAGATTTGACAAAAGGCAAAGAAGGTACCAATGTGAGAGTTCTAAAGATAGCTACAGCACTTGACCTAAGGTTTAAGAATCTGAAGAGACTTCCAAAATCTCAGTGGGGCGAGGTGCGGAGCATGCTTCAGAAGTCTTAAAAGAGCAACACTCTGATGCGGAATCTACAGAACCCATACCACCAAAAAAGAAAATCAACCTTCTGCTGGTGACATCTGACTCAGATGATGATAATGAACATGCGTCAGTCTGCACTGCTTTGGATAGTTATCAAGCGGAACCCGTCATCAGCATGGACGCATGTCCTCTGGGATGGTGGTGGAAGCATGAAGGGACATATGAACCTTAAGCATATCTGGCACGTAAATATCTTGCGACACCGTCTACAAAAGTGCCACACGAATGCCTGTTTTCACTTTCAGGTGACATTGTAAACAAGAAGTGGGCAGCCTTATCTCCCGCTAATGTAAACACACTTGTTTGTCTGAGCGACTGACTGAACAAGAAATAGGACTGAGGGTACATCTACACTACAGAATTAGGTCGAATTTATAGAAGTCGATATTTTAAAACCCGAATTTATGGAATCGATTGTGTGTGTCCCCACTAAAGAGCATTAAGACCATGAGGTCGATTGACTGTGTCCACAGTAGCGGGGCTAGCATCGACTTTCGGAGCATTGCATTGCGGGTAGCTATCCCACAGTTCCCGCAGTCTCTGCCGCCCATTGGAATTCTGGGTTGCGATCCCAAAGCCCGATGGGGCAGAAAACATTGTCGCTGGTGGTTCTGGGTACATGTCGTCAAGCCATCAAAGGTCCCTCCCTCCGTCCGTGAAAGCAATCTTTTTCGCGCCTTTTTTCTGGGGTTTCCGTGTTTGCTACGGAAGCCTGCTCAGCTCACAATTACCGTACATCTCCAGCGTACGCCTGGACATTAGGTCTAGTGGGGATTCAGTCATGCTATAATACGGGCAGAGGGATAGCTCAGCGTTCTGAGCGTTGGCCCACTAAACCTGGGGTTGCGAGTTCAATCCTTGAGGGGGCCATTCCGCCTGAGGCTGGTAGTTGCGGGACTACACAGCATAAACTCCTTGCCTTCTAGCTGCAGATGGTGCAATATGCCATAAGTGGTCGCGGGACCATACAGCAGCAGCTCCTTGCCTTCTAGCTGCAGATCGTACAATATGCTTGAAATTCGTGTGCTCCTGGCCGGCGGCCTATGTTGTGGCTGGCTGGGGGCGCTTGGACATAAATGGGAGTGACCAGAGTGACGCTGGTCATGCTCTTTTTTACGTTTTGTTTAAGGGAGATTCAGTACTGCCTGGAACACGGGCAGAGGGATAGCTCAGCGGTCTGAGCGTTGGCCCGCTAAACCTGGGGTTGCGAGTTCAATCCTTGAGGAGGCCAGGAGATGATGATGGATATCAAACATATTGTACCATCTGCAGCTAGAAGGAAATGAGCCTAACCCTTGCTCCCCCCTCCCTCCGTGAAAGCAACTGAGGGGGGAGCCAAAAATCCTTTCGCGCCTTTTTTCATGCGGGCGCCATATTGCTGACACTATTGTTATCCACCCGCCGCTTCTGCTCCCACTCTGCTGTCCTGCAAACAGCATACCAGGGAAAGCATGGAGCACGATCAGATCACCGCAACTGTTATCGCCGTTATGAACACCACGCGCATTGTCCAGGAGTATATGGAGAACGAGAACCAGGAGCTGCTAGAGCTACAGCAGGCGAGGAGGCGACAGCAGCGCCCTGAGGACAGTGATGAGGACATGGACACAGACCTCTCTCAAAAAAGGCCCCCCCGCAAGGTGGACATCATGGTGGTAATGGGGCTTGTTGATACAGTGGAACGCCGATTCTGGGCCCGGGAAACGAGCACAGACTGGTGGGACCACATAGTGCTGCAGGTCTGGGATGAATCCCAGGGGCTGCGAAACTTCCGCATGCGTAAGGGCACTTTCATGGAACTTTGTGAGTTGCTTTCCCCTGCCCTGAAGCGCCAGAACACCAAGATGAGAGCAGCCCTCACAGTAGAGAAGCGACTGGCGATAGCCCTGTGGAAGCTTGCAACGCCAGACAGCTACCGGTCAGTTGCAAATCAATTCGGAGTGGGAAAATCTACAGTGGGGGCTGTTGTGATGCAAGTAGCCAGGGCGATCACCAAGCTGCTTGTACCAAGGGTTGTGAGTCTGGGAAATGTGCAGCTCATACTGGATGGCTTTGCAGCAATGGGGTTCCCGAACTGTGGAGGGGCGATAGACGGAACCCATATCCCTATCTTGGCACCGGACCACCAAGCCAGCGAGTACATAAACCGAAAGGGTTACTTTTCAATAGTGCTGCAAGCACTGGTGGATCATAAGGGACGTTTCACCAACATCAACGTGGGATGGCCGGGAAAGGTACATGACGCTCGCATCTTCAGGAACTCTGGTCTGTTTCGGCTGCTGCATCAAGGGACTTTCTTCCCAGACCAGAAAATAACCGTTGGGGATGTTGAGATGCCCATAGTTATCCTTGGGGACCCAGCCTACCCCTTAATGCCATGGCTCATGAAGCCATACACAGGTAGCCTGGACAGTAGTCAGGACCTTTTCAACTATAGGCTGAGCAAGTGCAGAATGGTGGTGGAATGTGCATTTGGGCATTTAAAAGCTCGCTGGCGAAGTTTATTGACTAGGTTAGATCTCAGCGAAAACAATATTCCCATTATTATTACTGCTTGCTGTGCACTCCACAATATCTGTGAGAGTAAGGGGGAGACGTTTATGGCGGGGTGGGAGGTTGAGGCAAATCGCCTGGCCACTGGTTATGCGCAGCCAGACACCAGGGCTATTACAAGAGTACAGCAGGGTGCGTTGCGCATCAGGGAAGCTTTGAAAACCAGTTTCATGAATGGCCAGAATGCTATGTGAAAGTTCTGTTTTTCCCCAGTAATGAAAAGCCCCGCCCCTTCATTCACTCTACTTCCCTTTACCCAAACCGCCCTGCCCTCCCCCCCTCGGTCACCGCTTGCAGAGGAAATAAAGTCACTGTTGCTTTAAAATCATGCATTCTTTATTAATTCGTAAAACACAGAGGGGGAACTATGGGGGGAACTGCCACAGTCTCCCGGGATAGGTAGTGGAGGAAGGGAAGCACCAGGATGGGTGGTGGAGGAGGGGATGAGGGAAGGACAAGGACACACAGCACTTTAAAACTTATTGAATGCCAGCCCTTTCTTGCTTGGACTGTTCTCTTGGCTTGAGTGGTTGGGTGCATGGAGGCCGCCCAAACGCGTTCTTGGGCGTCTCGGGGATGAGGTTATGGGACTCGGGAAGGAGGGCTGTTGGTTACACAGGGGCTGTAGTGGCGGTCTGTGCTCAGGCGGCCTTTCCTGAACCCTATGCCTTTCCTCAGCCATAAGCCGGAGGATTTCCGTTTGATCCTCCAGTAGCCTCAGAATTGCATCCTGCCTTCTCTCTGCACGCTGATGCCACCTACTCTCTTCATCACGCCACCTCTCCGCGCGATCAAATTCAGCGTTCCTGGACTCCGACAGTGTCTGCCTCCACGCATTCTGCTGGGCAGCTTCAGTGTGGGAGGATTCTGAGACACTGAGAACATATCGTCTCGATTCCTTTTTTTTTTACTTCTAATCTTCGCTAGCCTCTGGGACGGTGATGATGAAAGGGGTGGCGTTGAAACATTTGCAGCTGCGGGAGGAAACAAACGGGAGAGGAGTAGTTTTAAAAGACACATATTAGAGAACAATGCTCCAAACATTACATATCACATGTGCATTTGGTCCAAGGTTGCACTTTGTCTGTTATATTGAGGGTCTGCTGGTTTGGTGTGAGAGATCACACAAGCAGGTCCGGCGGGCAACAGAATTCGGCTTGCAGGCAGCCATGGTAAGACACAGTCTATAGGCTTCTTTAACCTTCATAACATGTGGGAATGTTTTCAAACAGCCACCCCCTCATTTCCCATAACAAACAGCCTTTGGGCTGGCAATTTAAAACTGGTTGGCAATTGAAAAGGGAGGAGCGGCGGTTTTCGGGTTAATGTGCAGCGTGAACCTAATCGACACCTCCCCCCTGACACAGACACACATCCAAGATGTTCGCTGTTCCCCCTTCCCCCACCGCGTGGGTCACAGTGGGGAAGATTTCCGTTCAGCCACAGGCAAACAGCCCAGCAGGGACGGAGCCCCTCTGGATACCCCCTTAATAAAATTCCCCTACTTCAACCAGGTGACCATGAATGATATCACTCTTCTGAGGATAACACAGACAAAGAACGGATGTTGCTTGAATGCCAGCAAACACCGGGACCATACGCCGCCATGCTTTGCAAAACAATGATTCCAGACTACGTGCTACTGGCCTGGCGTGGTAGAGTGTTACCACGGAGCACAGGATAAGGCTGCCCTCCCCAGAAACCTTTTGCACAGGCTTTGGGAGTACATCCAGGAGATCTTTCTGGAGATGTCCCCGGAGGATTTCTGCTCCATCCCCGAACATGTTAACAGACTTTTCCAGTAGCTGTAGCTGTACTGGCCGCGAATTAATCATTAAACACGCTTGCTTATAAAACCTGTATTACTTTAACAGAGGTTCACTCACCAGAGGTCCCTTCTCCTGCATCGAGCACGCCTTGGGTGGGTTTGTAGGGTACTGGCTCCAGGGTGACAGAGTTCCTGGTTGTCGGGGAAAAGTGCTTCTCCGCTTCCTTGCTGTGTCTGTGCGCTATTTTCAGCATCATTATCATCATCATGCTCCTCTGTGGTTTCTGATGATCCACATACGGAGTCATACCACATGGGTGGGTCAGTGCTGGCTGCACCTCCTAGAATGGCATGCAGCTCATCGTAGAAGCGGCATGTCTGGGGCTGTGACCCAGAGCGGCTGTTTGCATCTCTGGCTTTTTGGTAGGCTTGCCTGAGCTCCTTAATTTTCACGCGGCACTGTTGCGCGTCCCTGTTGTAGCCTCTGTCCTGCATGCCCTTGGAGACTTTGGCATATGTATTGGCGTTTCTTCTTTTCGACTGTAGTTCTGCTAGCACGGTTTCGTCTCCCCATACAGCGATCAGATCGCGTACCTCACGCTCGGTCCATGCTGGAGCTCGTCTTCGGTTCTGGGACTCCATCATGGTCACCTCTGCTGATGAGATCTGCGCTCACCTGCAGCTCACCACGCTGGCCAAACAGGAAATGAAATTCAAAAGTTCGCGGGGCTTTTCCTGTCTACCTGGGCGGAGCATTTGAGCTCAGACTGCTGTCCAGAGCGGTCAAATGTTGCACTGTGGGATAGATCCAGGAGGCCAATACCGTCGAATTGCGTCCTCACTAAGCCTACATCGATTCGGCAATATCGCTTTAAGCGCTAATCCCCTCGTTGGGGGTGGAGTGGCGAGATCGATTTTAAGAGCCCTAGAAGTCGATGTTAAGGGCTTCGTCGTGTGGATGGGTGCACGGATCAATCGAAATAACGCTAATAAATTCGACCTAAACTCGTAGTGTAGACCAGGGCTCAGTGGACTTCTAGGATCTAAAGTTTTACATTGTTTTATTTTTGAATGCAACCTGTGTCCGGACATATGGACCTACTCACACACTTGCATGATGATCAATGCTCTGCGTCAGTGTGAATAGTACCTGGTGACAAGCTAATGGTAGGATAGCAACACAACTGTGAGTGTTTCTCGTAGGCACTGTTACAGGATCTTTTTTGTGGACCTATGAACCTTTTGATACTCTTCTGTATGGTACATGGTTGTGTACGTGGAACACTGCTGGTTATGGCCAGTAGTTGCACTACAGCAGTTTGATTTAGGTTTTCTAGTAGAGGCTCTTTGTTTCAGTTCTGATACTTACTGGTTCTGCTATGTGTAGTAGGTTTGTCTGACTAATGTGCAGTGGCAGTTGCTTTGCAGGTTAGCATATGGAGTATAATATGCCAAGGATATTAACGGCTGAGAGATGTCTCTGGTTCCTCTTAAGGCTAAATCTTACCACTCCTACAGACTTGTGTACGCGTGAGTAATCTGTTGCATATGCTGTAGGGGATGAATGGAATATACTGCTTGTTTTGCTAAGCAGTATAAATGCACTGCTTATTGGACTAAGGGGTGGTGTACAATGGGGGGGATCGATCTAGGATACGCAACTTCAGCCAAGAGAATAGCGTAGCTGAAGTTGACGTTTCCTAGATGGAAAGTAAAAGTACTTACATTGGGTCCACACGGTGCAGGCTCGTTCCCCCGTCGACTGCGCTTCTTCCTCTCGCTGAGCAGGACTCGCTGAGCAGGACTTCCGGGGAGCGCTTCTGGGATCGATTTATCGCGTCTAGATGAGACGTGATAAATCGATCCCCGATAAATCGATCCCCGATAGATCGATTACTATCCGCCGATTTGGCGGGTAGTATAGACGTACCCTAAGTTACCAGCTTTGTGTAAAGTGTGTGCTTTCATATAGGAAATTTTTGATAATGGTTTAACTTGTTTGTTTAGGCTCTTAATTTTGCAAAAAGGACAAATCCACAAGACCCTAAGTATTTTTTTCAGAATACGGTATAAGAAAACTGACAAATTAGACTTCAAAAATAGAATAGGTCTCATGAGTCAAAGAAATGCACCTTCTGTTTGACTTCTGTGTACGCTAATGCGTTGGCATTTTAGATGTTCTGAAAGGACTACTCATGAACAAAAACATGTTTTTCTCAAGTGAGCTCAAATGATAGTGGGTTTCCTTAGAAAAAGGATGCTTCCCTAGCCAAGATTGATAGATCATCCTGCCACTCCTGTGTTCATCTCTTTCTGAACTAAATCCTTGATTTTGGAGGTAATTGACTACGCTGAAATTTTGTGGCAGGTTACTCTACTCTAAAAGAGAGAAGGAGCTAATGGGGGAAAAATATTTTCAAGGATTTGTTGATGTATTTTACAAATGTATAGTTCAAACCTCAACAAAATAATAAGGTAGACTTCATAAGAATGTTGAGTTTTCTAATCCTGTCTAGTCACTTTTGCTTTTTTAAATAAATATTTTTTCTAAAGACTGCAATAATTCATAATTGCTTTGAACAGTAAAGACATTGTATTGTACACAGAAGTGTCTATACATCAGTGTGGCATTTACTTACGTGCAATGAGGGAGAAAATGTTGAGCAAGGGGCCAGTAATCCGTTTGCAGCTATGCAATCACAAAATTCCTTCCATTATGAATCTCATTTTTTGGATATGCAATTGAGTGTTCATGTTCACAATAGTGCATGCAAAAAGAAAAGGGAAAAAAAAATCACAATTTTTTTTGTTGCATTAAACTTCCTTTGTACCAGACACTGTGTCAATGAGATTATGTGCCAGAGCATTCTAAACACCTCACCTAAGTACATCTCCTCTTTAACATTAAAGACTTTTAATTGTGCTAGAAACTTTAGCAAATGTCTCCATGCCAAATTTTAATGAAAATAATTCCATGACTCTCTTATAAATCAAAAGGAATCCCAGCAGCTTGAGGGGAAAATACAGGCAACACGCCAACTTTTAAAAAAATAAAATAAAATTGCAAAATCATTCCTTCTGAACCAAAACTAAGATGATCCAAAACTCTCTAAATATGGTACATTACTTTATAGATCACAGCACTTAATCTCCCATTCAGATATATATTAAATGTAGAAATAGGTGTGCCAGGATGCAAGAATGTGACCATCTTTGGCTGTATGCCAGTGCACAAAATACATCTGTATAACTTTCTGCATACGTAGAAGGGAATGAGTAGTACAACGAGCTTGCTTGTCAGGGTAGTCTAAATGTACTAGATAATACTGGAGTAAGTCCCCAACTTTGTGTTAAGTAAGGGTCTGCATATTTTAAGGGGCTTTTTGGTAGTGGATGCTTGAATAATTTGAACAGTTGCTTTGTTCACCTGTAACTAAGTACACACAGAATAAAATAGTATATATTGTCCACATTTGTGTCTACCTTAAACCAGTAATTGATTTGGTTGAATCTGTTAACCAAATCCTTCTCTGATGGCTAAAGAAGAACCTAGGACAATAAGTATATAATGAATAGCCATGCTATTGTCTCTTAGCACTTAACAATAGTCAGATGCTGAAGTCCTTGCTTGGTCCATATTGAGGCACATTCTCACTGATTTCACAGAGTTTGCTGGAGTAAAAAGTAGTGAGTAAAGACCTTGGAGTTTGATCTAGCTATTTGTCACTTTCTGATGAAAGTTGCTATAGAAAATACAAAGCCTGGATTGGGTCTCTACTCTCCCCTCGCCCACACTGCAAATATGCAGCGTTCTCCCCCCCCGCCCCCCTGTTTTATGGATAGAAGGTTTAAGCTTTCTCTTTTTTGTAAGACAAATTACTTTGAAATTATCTCCTGTCACCAGCTCTCACTTCTATTCTTGTGTCCGCTGTCATTATTAACTCTCTCATAGAAATGGAAAAACTCCCCGCCACTAGTTACAAACCACTGGAATTAGGTTATAAATTAGTTGCTGGTAACACAAAGGCCTTGGCTACACTTCTACTTTATACCGCAATAAAGCCTCCCAGAGCGCTCTACCTTACTCCCCATCCACACTAGCAAGGCACGTAGAGCGCTCTGACTCCCTGGCTGGAGCGCTCCTGGTACTCCCCCTCCCCGAGAGGATTAACAGCTGTTGTTGTATATTGGGTGAGATGCTGCAGCTCCAGTGTAAACAAGGAGTAACATTATTACGCATTGATTGACCTCCAGAAACGCCCCATAATCCTTTTATCTGACGCCGTCTCTCTTGTGTTTATTGTGAACTCGGGAGGCGGAAGTGCCGTTTCAAAGCTCCATTTCTGACAGCGGCTGCTTATCTAGTCTGAGAAAAAAACAAACAGCTAATATTTGCGGTGAGTGAGAGAGGCGGGGGAAGGAGGGAGGTCTCAACTTACAAGATAGCATGCTGACACACTCTCAGCACCCCAAAAACCCACTCTCCCTCCATACTCCCTGTCACACTCCATCTCACCCCCCCATTTGAAAAGCACGTTGCAGCTACTTGAATGCTGGGATAGCTAATTTTGCTAATTTAATGCCTCACTCCCAATGCCTCACTCCCAATGCAGCTGCAAGTGCTGCAAATGTGGCCACGCCAGTGCGCTTTCAGCACTCAGTGTGGACAGAGACTGGAGCGCTTTCCCTAGTGTGCTCTCCGAAGGCTGGTTTAACTTAAAGCACTCTATAGCTGCAAGTGTAGCCAAGCCCAAATAATCTTCTGTTCCTCCAGAAATCTCCTGGAGGCCAGCTCTTATTAACTGACAGGGGTCATTCTCAACTCACATCTCTCACTCAAAAGGTGGATGGAGCAGGTCCGTACTCTTGGTCTTTGGGGGAGGTGTTCTGATACTATAGTATTTTTTGTAAATTTATTTTGCTCAGTTTCTTTTTCTTTCTAATGACAGGCTCTCTGTCAAAGATGACAGAATTATCAGGGTTCTGGCTTAGTTTGAAACACTGTTATCAAGAGCAACATTTTCTCTGTCTGAATATGACAGCAAGATAAAGCTTTTGCTGTTGGAGGCAAACATTTCACTCTTCACTTCAGATTGATGCGCCTTTGTGAACACATCTGCATTGTCGCTGATGGATATTTGTTAGCCATTTTTTTTTCTTTTTTAAGCCTTCATTTTGTTAAGGTAATAAAAGACCTAGTACATGGAGGTCAAAGCATGCTTGCAAATACGTCTATCCTATGAGCACAGAAAACTGTACAGCTCAACAAACCCTGGATACAGCATTAATATATCCTATCCTAAATTGCCTGTTATATTCTGCCCAAGTCCAAGCAGATCGACTTACTCCAATCAGGCAGCCAGTATCTGAACTTTTAAGTAGTCCCCAAATTGAGTTCATTGTTGTCTCCTCTCTGGATAGTACTGGGGAGCTTTTCAAACGCTTTTAAGACAGATCCTTAGTCAATACAGCTGACAGAGGGCAGTTGTATGTCTGGCTGCATGGTATTATCGTCACTGAAAGATCTTTATTCATTTTGAAGGAGCTGTCTTCCAGCCCAGTAATACTTTGGGGGCTAGAGCTATAGACAAACCCATTACATTTTAAAATGTGTCTAGCTTCCAAGATCCCCCTGGGCAACTTCACCATAAATGGAGATGTAACCCATTTTGCTCCTAACATTGAACTTGACATTCAGTATTGAATTTTTTCCCCCTGTAAGAGGGAAAATTACAAATCTAATGCAATGGTAATTATCCAGCATGCATTTCTCCCACAGCACATGGATGCTTCTGGGTGTGGAGCCATATCCTGGCTCATTCTTTTTCCTCTGAATTCTCCCTAATACACTTGAGCGAGGCTGGATCTGGTATCATCAGGTGTTCTCTCCCTCGATCTCAATAGCCTTGTCTCTCCCTCGATCTCAAAAGTCTTTAGAAACTGCTTTGTCTATACTAATTTTTTCCCCCCCAGTATTAAACTTTCTGTGACAGTCTAGAACTACTAACGGTGGTATGTAACCTATCATTTAAATTGACTATCCTCCAGTCATCTGGTATAGAAGCTGATGTGATGCCAGTTTTTAAAAAGGCTTACCTCTGGAGCCTTAACTTTGGTACCGGGAAAACTGGTTGAAACTATAGTAAAGAACAAAATTATCAGATGCCTAGATGAACATGATTTGTTGGGGGAAGAGTCGACATGTTTTTTGTAAAGGGGAAATAATGCCTCACCAATCTACTAGAATTCTTTGAGGGGGTCAATAAGCATGTAGATATAGTGTGCTTAGATTTTCAGAAAGCCTTTGAGACGGTCCCTTGCCAAAGGCGCGTAAGCAAAGTAAACTGTCATGGGAAGGTCCTCTCATGGATCAGTAGCTGGTTAAAAGATAGGAAACAAAGGGTTGGAATAAATGGTCAGTTTTCATAATGGAGAAATGGTGTCCCCCAGGGGTTTGGGCTGGGACTGTTCAACATATTAATAAATGATCTGGGAAAAGGGGTAAACAGTGAGGTGGCAACATTTTCAGATGATACAAAACTACTCAAGGTAGTTAAGTCCAAAGCAGACTGCAAAGCGTTACCAAGGGACCTCACAAAACTGGGTGACTGGGCAAGAAAATGGCAGATGAAATTCAGTGTTGATAAATGCAAAGTAATGCACAATGGAAAACATAATCTCAACTATACATATAAAATGATGGAGTCTAAATTAGCTGATTGTGGATAGTTCTCTGAAAACATCCACTGAATGTGCAGCGGCAGTTAAAAAAGTGAACCGAATGTTGGGCATCATTAGGAAAGGGATAGATAATAAGACAGAAAATATCATATTGTCTCTGGGCATACCATGGATTTACATACATATCGAATATTGCGTGCAGATGTGGTCACCCCATCTCAAAAAAGATGTATTGGAATTGGAAAAGGTACAGAAAAGGGCAACAAAAATGATTAGGGGTATAGAACGGCTTCCATAGGAGGGCAGGTTAATAAGACTAGGACTTTTCAGCTTGGGAAAGAGACAACTAAGGGGGTGGGTGGTATGGTAGAGGTCTGTAAAAGCATGACTGTTATGGAGAAAATAAATAAGGAAGAGTCATTTACTCCTCATGACACAAGAATTAGGGGTCACCAAATGAAATTAATAGGCAATAAGTTTAAAACAAAAGCAAACTTTTGTAAAGTAAAACACTGCGTTGTGTGAAGAAAATCTGTGGAATGCTGTTCCAAAGAATGTTGTGAGGCCCAAGAATATAACAGGGTTCAAAAAAGAACTAGATAAATTCATGGAGGATGGGTCCATCAATGGCTATTAGCCAGGATGGGCAGGGATGGTGTCCCTAGCCTTTGTTTACCAGAAGCTGGGAATGGGTGAGAGGGGATGGACCACTTGATTACCGAAATGCCTGGCATTGGCCACTGTCAGAAGACAGGATGCTGAGCTAGGTGAACCTTTGGTCTGACCCAGTATAGCCGTTCTTATGTTCAATATCTGCATGAAATTCATGGTGACACAGATCTCTACCGTAAGTGGGGTTGTTAGAGTGGAATTATGATTAGCATGTAGGAAAGGAAGGTATGTAAGAATCTCTAGAAAATCCACATTCTTTCTGCATCATCTTATCTTCAGAGGGGATAGATAACTAATTTGTTGATATCTGGTATAATGCTTAGAGGATGAGGCATTTGTTTGTTAAAAATTAAATCCAGCTAGCACTGGGAACTTAAAGGATAAATACTTGTGATCTTAAATGGTAAATTCTTTGGGGGCAAGGACTGATGTTGTCCCATGTTTTGTACAGTCCCTGGGACAGTGGGACCCTGGTGCATGACTGGGCTCCTATGTGCTACTGCAATACAAATTAAAAATAAATCTCAAGAGTTTGGGCAGTGATGCTGACTGCCCCTAGTTTAGGTGACTGTTTTACAGCTGCTAAGAAAATGAAACTCTCCATGACAGACAACTATCCAGACATACTGAGGAAGCTACACTGGAAGGGGATTTATATTTTTTACAGGAAAGCCACCCATTTTTCAAACTTCTTCCTATCTGGGCCATAATCTTTTCTTTTCTTTTCTTTTTTTTAAAGTCCATTTCCCCGTGCAGCTTCTCAGAAAAGTTTGTCTTTGTAGATGTTCAGTTGCAAAAAACCTTAAGGTTACTGCCTCATAACAGTACCTTCACGTTGCAACTCTCCAGAATGAGACTTCAAAACACCAAACTCAAACATTTTTGGGGGGAAAGGGGTGAACTGAAGGGAGTAGAGAACACAGCAAATGCACAGTTAAGGTGGGACACTTTATCTTTTTAATGAAAGTGTTAGAAGAAAACAAACCAAAACTTAAAACACCCCGGAAAATGACCTTTGAGGTAGCACTTACCACACAACATACTTGGACACCCAGCGAACTTGGCACCTGTACAGATGCCACGAAGAACTCAGAAGTCCATGTGATACTGTATCCCTTCATAGTAAATATTTGCCATTATTGAAATCTCTTACAACAGAGTCCACAATGTTAAAGTGCACACAACTGAGAGACAATGCTTAGATGCTTTCTATATGGTTAGATACATCCCACTCAAGAATAGTATCTGCCATTTCCCAAAATGTGATCATGCAGGATGCTGAGGATAACCCAGTCACACATAGGAGGGGCTTTTGCATCTCAGAGGATTGATGCACCACCTGCTTACCATTCATTGAACTTACAAGATCTTGCAGGTCAGAACAGAGGTGCACTGGCAAGATACCTAAGGAATTTTGCATTTTGCCTACTTGCATTGCACCAGGTGCCCAGCATTGCTCTGACTCCCTTTAACATATTATCCACACTTTAAAATTAGGATCTAATATCTGAGAAAAGTGTCTTAGTGGTCAAAAAATATCACATGTAACTTCTTGACTCACTTTATTTAGTAGTCTAGTCAAACAGATTAGTTGGACTTGGGATGCATGCGCACACACGCCTGCATAGAAACTGGAACAATATTGTATTTAAAAAGCTGCATTAAAATGAAGTAATAAGTTTTTGTATCTCTTTAGTATATAAAGAGTGCAGTCTCACTTCTTTGAGTGACATAATTGAAAAACTGCATAAAATGAACTATCTATAGAATGCACAAAGATCTGTCATGAAAGGACTAGAAAAGAATCCATTGATTCATGGAGTACTCAAAGTTTTTTTTTTAAATCACTTCACTAGCAGGAAAATATGACTTCACTTTCAAAGAGACATTTCATTTCCATGGTAATGTGACTTGCATTCTAGAGCTGAAGAATGGATTTTGATGTGGGTGGGTACTCTGTTATACTTCAGTAACTAAGCAACCAGCAGATATACTCTATGCTTTATTTCCATAATAAATGCGTTTAAACTACATTTATTTGTGCTTTTTCTTATGAGGTTTTAAAAATTCTGGGTTTAATTTCTGGCGGACCATGTTGTACCAAGAGGCATACAAAAATGTGCAGGAAGTAGGCTGAAAGTCACCTACAGGGGATAGAGCATGGAAGGAGCCAAACTAAGTTTTTGATGCTAAATATTTATTCTGCTACCTGAATTCTTTGTAAGCAAATGAAACTTCTGAATAAAGATTAAGGGGCCCTGCTTCATCTCTGTTCCATTCAGAAATGGCCAGTGTCAATGTAAATAAAAATATTGTAGATAAACCATCTATTAGAGATGATGATTACTGAGGTTTTTGATAAGGCTCCAGTACTCTTCAAGGCAGTACTGATTAAAGAATATGTAGCTTTTCAGCAAAGTAATGCAGCCCACAAGATCTGAGTTCATTGCAGTGTTTCTACTAGTCGAAGATGGACTGTTGAGTGCATTCTCCTATTCAAAGGATATTAAACTGCCGATGTTCCCTCTAATTTTTGACAGGCTGTGTGCGCAAAAAATTTCTTTTGTGCAAATTGTTGTGCTTCTGTGCACATTTTTGTGCGTGCAGTGTTTTGCCATGTGCGCGGGGTTTAGGATCTGTGTGCGCGCGCACACGCGCACAGCTTAGAGGGAACAGTGACTGCCAGGATTTATCATTATTCAGTAGCTCTCTAATAACTAATAGAATTCTTTTTAAAGTACAAACTAAAATTTAAAGAATAATTTAGATTAAATGTGAATTTAGTCTTTTGCTGCTGGATTTGATGCTGGACACCGAGAAGGGAAGTTTGGAGCACCCCATTCAAAGTGTCCATCTGTTCTAATAATCCAAATAGTGTATTCTAGAATCTCATATAGGACTTTCCATTTAAAAATCCTTGCAGAATTGGGTATGACAGACAGTACTCTGCTAGCATAGTAGTGATAAAACTCGTATTCTAGATATGTGGGGGACTATCCCCAAATAAAAATATTCTGGGGACGATGAAAGCAAATTCAAAGAAGACTAGGTTAAAAAATTCCTCTGAACATAGCCACCTAGTTGCTGGCAGTCAGTGAATTTCCAGATGAGGTAGATCTTGGCAGGTTTTGATTGCTGATTGTCTTTCTGTTGCTGCAGGCTGGTAGAAGCTTTATGTACCCATGCTGTTGTGATAGTACAGCAAAGTATGTAACATTCTTGTCACAAACATACAAACCTGAAATTTAACAAAAATAGGCCATACTTGTGTGATGGAGGGGCCAGCAGACTGAATGGATTACAGGGCTACAGGCCAGGTTCTTTGTGGGGAAGCCACGGATTATCTAGCAGGGCCCAGAAACAGATAGAACCTATTGGCCTCCCAGGAAACAAGCCTGGAGCATCAGAAGTAGAAAGCTAGTTCTTGGGTCTGGGAGTGGTTGAGCAGCTCAAATGCTATACTACAAAAAGTCTGCTCCTCAGAGCTATCACTACTAAGACCAGTGTAAGCCTTTTAGGGTATGTCTATACTTACCCGTCGCGTCGGAGGCGCGGGATCGATGTTCTGGGTTCGATTTATCGCATCTTGTCAAGACGCGATAAATCGAACCAGGAAGTGCTCCGTCGTCGACGCTGGTAATCCAGCTCGACGAGTGGAGTAGGCGGAGTCGACGGGGGAGCCTGCGCGCCGCGTCTGGACCACAGGTAAGTTCGAACTAAGGTACTTCGACTTCAGCTACGTTATTAACGTAGCTGAAGTTGCGTATCTTAGTTCAATAGGGGGGGTTAGTGTAGACCTAGCCTTAGTGGTGTGTGTTTTTACACTGGTCTGTTTGCTGCCTTTTTAAAGACTTCTCTGCTCTGAAGAGGAAAGGAAACCAATGACCGTGTTCACTGCCTGTTTAAGTTTTCCCTCTTTTGAGCAAGGAGAACGTAAAACCACTACATCTCTCAGCTCGCTTGCAGGCTTTGCTTTAACTCTCTCCCAGAGAAAAGCAAGGAGTTTGTTGAATGAGGCGGAACAAGTATGCTTAAAGGCAGGAGCATTTGGGAAGCAAACTTGGAATGCTGCCACAGCTCCAAAGAGCAGGGAGGATTGGTGCTGAGGGAGTACTAGGAGATCACCCTGTGACCACTTAAGTACCATTTATTAGACCCTAATAAGAGTGTTGCTAAACTAACTAACCTAATGTCCTCCACAAAAATCGGTCTGCAGTCATCACAATGGCATATTGACCTTATTTGTGATTGTCTATATTTACATTACCCTAGTATACCCTTTGAGTTTCTGTACTGACAGTGTTAATTAATAGCTGCTACTTGGTGGTTTGTACCCATTTTTGTATACTGAAAATTGTGTGTGCAAGTCTACTAAAAAATTAAGAGGAAACCATGAAATAAAGGCAGTTCCATTTAATGTTAATAATTTGTACCCTAGCTATGGACCAGGATCCCATTGAGACCCTTGGTCTAGCACAAACTCAAATGACCACGAGGGCCGCATGAGGACTAGGGCATTGGCCCGAGGGCCGCATCACAGACACCCACCCCTTGCCCCGCCCCCACTCTGCCCCTGCCCCGCCTCTCCCCTGCCCCCATTCCAACCCCTTCCCCGAAGTCCTCACCCCAACTCTGCCACCTCCCTGCCCCCGGGGGTGCAGGAGGGGTGCGGGCTGCAGCAGGGGGTCAGGGCAGGGCGTGCAGGAGGTGTGCAGGGGGATCAGGGCAGGAAATTGGGGTGTGGGCAGGGCTGTCCCTAGCTATTTTGGTGCCCTACGCAGCTCCCCAGGCCTCCACGATGGTGGCTGGCCCCAGGCCTCCACGGCGGGTGAGGGGGGGCGCAGGGTGGCCCCAGGCCTCAGCGGGGGGGACAGAGGCTGGCCACTTCCTGCGGGAAGTGACCTGGCCCCAGCCTGCTCCGTTCCCCTGGCTCCCAGCCGCAACACTGGCGAGTGCTTGGGGGTGGTTCTCCCCTGCCCCCAAGCCTGGGAGCCAGGGGAACGGAGCAGGCTGGGGCCGGGTCACTTCCTGCAGGAAGTAGCCAGCCTCCGTCCTCCCTGGGGCCAGCTTCCCCCCTCCCACCTGCGGAAGCCTGGGGCCCCAGCCTGCTCCGCTCCCCTGGCTCCCAGGCTTGGGGGAGGGGGGAACCGCCCGCCAGCACTCACCAGCGGCGCGGCTGGGAGCCAGGGGAACGCTCCATTTACCTTGCGGTGAGTGGGTCGGGCCTGGCTGCAGTCTTCAGGGGAATGGGATGGGGGAAGAGGCGGGGCTGGGACGAAGCAGGGGCTGGAGCAACACGCAGCTGCACAGGGCACCAGGAAATTTTCCAGCTGTGCGTGGGAGCTTGGCGGGCCACACGGAAGAGCTCTGCGGGCCGCGAGTTTGAGACCCCTGTGCTAGACACTATAATAACCCAGCAAAAAAGGTCCCTGCCACAAGGAGCTTAAATCTAAGACCATGTCTACGGCACGAAGCTTTACCAGTAACAGTTCTGCCAGCATATAGCAGCTGGTGTAGCTATTTCGGTGGAGGTGTGTTCACATTTGGCTGCCTTTGCTGGTGCAGTGGGTCCCCACAGTGCCAGGTTGTATCAGCAGCAACTGTGCTGCACTGTAGGAAGGCATCTCATTATCCCCATCACCACCATCTGGTGCATTACTTTGTGGGAAATGTTTGCAGGAACACATGGTGATATTGAGGGAAACCAGTGCTCTCAAGGAGTTGTGGGAGTTTGGGGTCAAGTTCCCACAATTCCCTCTGGTCCATCTTGATATCTACTGTTTTTCTCATGCCAGTTTTCAGTCTGTTCACCACCTCACTGGCAAACATGCATGCTGAACAGATCAGCACGGCTCTTGTGGCTGCTTACAAAACAAATCAGTCACCCTGTTTCTAATTTGCAGAACAACAGCTACTACAGCGTGGCCGGCTGTGCAATGCTACAAATGAAAATACTAAGGGGAAGTGGATAATGTGGCTATTGAATGAAACTTGGTCAGCTGCTGCAGATGGCCACTGGCAGTTCTGGGCCCATGCAGCAAGCACCAAATGGTGGGATCGGATTTTGTTGCAAACCTGATATGACCAGCGGTGGCGGCATAACTTTTGGATGCAGAAGGCCACTTTCCCAGAACTGTGTGCTGAGCTCACCCGGCACATGCACACCAAAATGGGAGTTGCTTTCACAGTTGAAAGAGTGTTTGTGAGACAAGAGACAACAGATGGATATGGATAGAGGGATGGAGTACAAGGAAACAATGTGACAATATTGGTTGGAATGATAGACTGCAGTCTCAAAATAAAGTTGATTGTTTTCCTTAAAATCTGCCAAGGTGTATCTAACCCTGCTTCACTTACTAGTCTATAAATGGCAATTTAAACCTAAAAAGTTAATTTTAACCAAATGCAGTATTGACACTAACAAACCACCTCAGCTATCATTTTCTGAGTGGCATATGTTCCCAAGAGCTCCATAAGGGGCATTTTTAGTTCAGTATATTTGTATAATGTCCCAAGTCTATAACTCTCTGGATTATCTGCTTTTTATGAGTCTGAGGGCACTACAGTACTGTGAGCCACTTCCAACCTTTGAACAAGAAATTCTGTAATTCAGGTAGAGCCACCCTGTTTGCATACTATGAAATGTCTAAGGGTAGGTCTATACTTACGCGTCCCGTCGGAGGTGCGCGATCGATGTTCTGGGTTCGATTTATCGCGTCTTGTCAAGACGCGATAAATCGAACCAGGAAGTGCTCCGTCGTCGACGCTGGTACTCCAGCTCGACGAACGGAGTAGGCGGAGTCGACGGGGGAGCCTGCGCGCCGCGTGTGGATCCCGGGTAAGTGCTTTTTCATTCGAACTAAGGTACTTCGACTTCAGCTACGTTATTCACGTAGCTGAGGTTGCGTACCTTAGTTCGATGGGGGGGGTAGTGTAGACCTAGCTCAGGTATCTAAAGGATGAATAACAATAATTAGATAAAAATTCAAATAATGTTGTACTAAAATCCATGTAACTTTCTCCACCTCCATACAACATTTTCAACCCTGCTAAATTAACTCTTTAAATTAATTTTACAGCTGATAAAACGTGACAGATTGACCGTACTATGGACTGAATTCTGCTTTTCCACCAAAGGGGTACAACAGCGCCACTATAGTTTCCTCCACCGCAACCACCCAGCCTCCAGCTTCAACCATGAGCTGGAGGGAGATGGGTCTTTGGCCTCTTTTTTTAGGAGTCCTTTTGATTAGAATGTGGGTCATGTTGCTAGTCATTAGTTGTCATTGCTATCTTAATGACTGTCTGATGGATTATATGAAATGTGTTTGTGGCCTTAGTCCACTTCCTAGCTGGCAAAAGTCAACATCAAAAATGCTACCACAGATGCCAGATAGTTTCATTTCTTATGGGGCATTCAGCAGAGATACCAAGGATTGGGATGGGCATAGAGAATTAACTGTCACCTAATCCCTAGATACAGTTAGTGATTGAGGCAGACTAGTAGGGAATCATAGGGATTCTTGTATTTTGTTCTCTGGGCAAAATATTTTAGTTTCGAAGGCTATTTGTCTAGTAACTCTCATTAGCACTCACTTGAAAATTAATATGAATGATTTATTTTTCCTCTACAGAACTGTCCGTGTGTGGCTGAAGAGAGAGAGTGGGCAGTATTGGCCTAGCATATACCATGCAATGCCATGTAAGTATTATGGGATGTTCATTGTTTACTGTGTATTTGCCAACTGACTTCTTTGGGCCTCGACATGTACCTCTAAGCTTGTGACCTTTTGGGGAGCTCACAATTGTATGCTCGATACTATGCTTGAGCTAAATGTCTAGGTTCTCTGAAGCTTGTTTACCAAGTTATGAACCAGTACAAAATCCCCTATCTTTTTTAAATTTAATATAAATTATTTGATATTTTGTAAAAATTTCTCCTTTGTTTCTATTACTAGCTCAAGTGCTAGTAGTAGTGATTTCTTTCTACAAGCAAAAGGCACAGTCCCTACCCTGAAGAGATGACAATCTAGTTCAGATACATGATCCACCAGTATGAGCTGAAGGTGGTGTAGAGAGTTCTGTGGAGGAAGTGATGTCTCTTTTGTTGAGAAAGGGTCTAGAAGAGAGGATTGTCTGATATGTGAGAAGAGGGAGGATCTCCCCAAGAAGGTAGCATCAATGAAGATACAAAGAGGAGAGTGGGAGAAGAGAATGCATTGGGGCTGGATTGGATGGCAATTTGAGATGAGCTGAATCTTCTGGTGTATGGGTTCTGATGACATAAACAATTAATTAGATTCTGGGTAAGTGATGTGGCCACTCTGTCACAGCAGCAGCATCCAGAGATGTCAAGCACATCCATCCAGGGCCGGCTCTAGGCACCAGCCTAGGAAGCACATGATTGGGGCGGCACATTATAAGGGGCAGCATTCAGGCCAATCTTAGGGCGGCACATTCCGCTCTGCACCCCCCCCCCCTCTTTGTTGTTGCCTGAGATGGCAAAAAAGCCAGAGCCGGCCCTGTATCCATCCACCATCAATGAGCTAAACAAAGAATGAAAGCAGAAAGAAGTGAATAGCGTTAGACAGGAATGGAGTTTACAGAGCCTTGAAATTAAGGGGAAATCAGGAAAATCAGTAATGGGATTTAAAGTAGGCAATGATCTGATCAGAACAGTGGGAAAAGATGTGCTTATTTTTAACTAGGCGTCCTGGAGGGACAGGAAGGTGGAAGTTGAAGGAAGCCAGAGAGGAGAATATTACAAAAATTAAGGGAGGAGAGGACCATAGCATTTGTTAAATTTGAGCAGTAGGGAATGGAGAAGAATGTGGGTTCCATAGATGATGTAGACTAGAGGAAGATCAGAAATGGATATGGCCAATGGAAGGAGGGGGGAAAAGGGTGAGAGACACCAAGTTTCTGAGCTGGGGCAGTGGGGGAGGCTAGTGGAATTTGGCTCCATTAGAAGGGAGGGGCAAACTGAGGGTGCGATATCCAGGCGTGGAAGTTGGAGAGACAATTGGAGGTGAAGTGAAGCATGGGGGAGAATTCATGAATAGAGGGGAAGATCTGTGTGTAGGAGAAAAAGTGGAGGATGGAGGACAAAGTCCTGAAGGTCATTAACAGAATACCAGAGAGGGGAGGTGAAAGTACAGTAAGAGGAAACTAGAATCGCTGAGTCTGGTGATAAATGAATGCTTGAACACTTTTATATACAAATATTATGCAAATCACCAAAAGCTAGGAAACTCAGTCCAGTCTAAAATTCTGCCATTAAAGGGGTCAGTCAAGGCTGAGGAGTCTCAAGTAAGAACCTTTCAGATTTCACCCCTTTCTCCTATAGCACTATAACCTTTAAAATGCTTACTGGGCAAGAATCTGGTATTGGCGACTGCAGGATACTGGACATACAGGCCAATGGTCTTCTCCAGTGTGGCAAATCTTAGCTACCTTCTAGAGAAGGGTTGCACTGTTTGTGGGGGAAGTTTATAAATGATGCACACAACACGGTTGCCATGACTTCTTTGCTGATTCACCATGTTAAAGTCCTGTCAAGCTGCTGACTCCTTAGCAGATATGGCTCCTTAAGTCAGTTCACACCAATATAACAGAAGTGGGGAGTGATTTTTAGAGAGAGGGTACCAGATCTAAGGCAGGTTTCTGCATGGAAACCCTAGGGAGAAAGCTTAGGCTGGTTTGTGTTGTGCTTATGAGTTACCAATAAAGGAAAAAAATATTGGGCCGGGTGAGAGGGTAAGTTTGAGTTAAGTGTGTGTGGATTCTATTCAGAGCTGGGTGGAAACGCCACCTGCTTATAGTGTACTGAAAACCAAAGCTACATGTGAATCTGAGTTACTAACACGTAACGCTCTTCCCATCTCTCTTCTTCCCTCAGCCTTGCTCTCTCAATCAGAGAATATTTACATTTAAGTTTACATTTTAAGACTTGCTGATTGACAGACCCATCTCTTTACTGGGAAATGCATTGTACCTACTCAGTGTTTAGTTCCCCAGTAATGGCTTGTAAGCTTGGGGTCTTGGCACAGCATTGTTGTATTGATGGGTTGCTAACATTCTGCAGCAGGAGTATGCAATATTTTTTGACATGTTCAAAACAAAACATGCTCAACAGGGGAAACACCCCAGTTATCTTATTCGAGAAGGATTCCAGGTGTCCCAGGCAGGCTGCTTCTTCTAACCCCCATCTGTGTCCATGGGTGAGCTTGTGGGAGTCTCAGTGCTTGAGTGGTCTTTGTATCAGTATGGTGCTCAAAAACAGACCGGGCAACATCCTATGCTGGGGTAAAACTAGGTAACTCCATCAAAGTCAGTGAAGCTATGCTGATTTATAGCAGCTGCAGTTCTGTTAATCTGACCTAAGCAGTTGTGTTCCCTTAGCTAGCTCTGTGCTGGAACAGATGTCCTAGCGGTATGGCATTCGTTTGCTTCGGCTGATATTTATTTCTTTAAATATTTGCATACATTTGTGTTTAAGATTTTTGTTACCTCTGCTCAGATCCCTTAGATCCAGAGGGTTGGGTTTTGTGTCTCTGCAAATGGCGGGTGTCATGAGAAAACATTGGGGCATCTCATTAATTCTGTCGCAAATCAGTTCTGAGCAGGGCAATTTTAGATTTCCCTCCGTCTCCCTGTTCTGATCTTTAAGCCCAATTGACCTGTGGCATGTGAATCCTGCCACCTACACCACTTGTCTCGTTGTCTGAAATGGCTCCCAATTGTGAGTGCCAATTTCAGGTCAGATTGTCAGGGCATACACACCAAACTGGTGGTATAGTCTACAACTAGATTTCACCAAAGCAGTAACAAATGTGCACTCCTGATCAATCTGTTAGTCTTACCATTTAGTCCCAAACAGTCCCTTTAGGCTCTTCAGCCTTCCTTGCCACCCAGACAAATTGGACTTTGTGATACTCGTCGCTATACCAAATATCACGTCTCATTAAGTTACTCCCAACCCTAAAGGGTCCATCACTTACCCCAGGTCAATGGATACTCTCGACATCACACCAAAGACCATGCTGGCAGCTAATTTCTCTAGTAAACTTAACTAACGGTGTATTAGTTTAAAAAAAAAAGGAAATGAGTTTGAGAGGTTAAAACAGGTAAAATACATTAATATGCGAGTCAACGTTGTATAAATCTACAATTCTTAACATTTTAGTAATCTGCTAAATTTCCAAAAGTTCCTCAGGGTTACCCAGAGTAATTCTAGGGATCTTTGTCCACTTGTTCAGTATTCCACCCTGTTAGCATCCAAAACAGTTCAGAGATGCATGATCGATCACTGAATCCATTCTTATAGCGTCTTTCCAGGGAAGGCAGTCTGGCAGGTGTTTTTCATTCGCAGCATGAACTCTTCTGTTGCTGATTAAATATAAACAAAGTCTTTGAATTTCCATTGTCGAACACAGCGACGTATGCTTTGAAGTTAGCGATCTTTTACATTTCTAATATTCCATTCTCATGTGATGAGTAAATGTAAAGTAAGCACAATGTGATAGCCAGGAACAATCCGTCATTAGTTTTCATGAAGTTTACACATCAAGACAATTCTCATCTAAGTATTCTCACAATTTTTGATATAGGGTTAATTAAGTACAGGGATATACATAATGTAAATCAACAGTAATCAACAGATTGTAGATAAGTAAAGACCACATCATTCGCATTTCCTTTGAAATAAATTAACACAAGTGAATTAGTACACTTAACGTTTCTTTGATAATCACACACAAGTGAATTGGCCTATTGCTCTGACCTGAGCTGGCCTGTCAGCCTCACCCCCACACCCAATTTTGAGGAACATCTTGCACCATCCCCCTTGCCCAATATCTTGGAAAACTTTGTAACTATCGAACATGAGTCACACTGTCCTATCATTTATTTCTGAGCGCGTACAAGTGTAATTCTAGGGCTGTGGGGTATTGCCTACTGAATTGACACACGTGTCTTTTCTATATCATAGTTTCTGAAAGCTATTGGATGGGACATGAGTGAGTGTCACTCCCACTGCCTACACACCTCTTACACCAGAAGTGACCTTGCTACCTGAGTGTGGAGTGGCATTGCTGTGTTCGTCACACAGTTCCTTTTAGCTTCTCTCGCCAGGAGAAAGCAGCACTGGAGTGGTGACTGTTTGTTTAAAAAGACTTGTTAGGGATGTAGGTAGGGAAAAAGATGTCTCTTTGCTACCAGAATGTACTGAAATCCCTGCTCCCAAGCATAGCCATCCCACTAGCATCACATGCATATGTCACTTTGGCATCACTATTCAAAACACAGATGTACAGGATTCTTATTTGTGCTTGTTACTTGTTAGTATGCTGGGAGTGCCTGTGTGAAGAAGAGGGAGAACAGAGGGAGAGCTACAGGACTGAGCCAGATGTCAGAGTTTCTGCAAGCCTTGCGCTGAAATAGGTCATTAATGGATATCCGAATATGGAATGAGAACAAAATGAGAGAAAGCACTGGAATGGAACTTTTGAGTTCTTTATCAGATGGGACATACTTTTGTTGATGAGCTTAGTTTTTGGAACAGCACCCTCCTCATGCTTGGTAGATTATTACTTCTGAGGAAACAGACAATGAAAACTCAGACTTAAGATGCACTGCTGATCTATGTGGCTAAGAGGGATGAACTGAAAAACAAGCTAATATAGTTCTCATGTTCACTACATGTTAGTTGGCTTAGCAGCAGTATTCTTTACAATGGGCCTCTAAAAGATAAGTACAGGCGGCTTATCCTCCTCATGCACATTCACGAAGGCTTTGTTAGTCTTAAGCATTCAGGCACTGTTTGACTTTACTTTTGCCTGTAAATTGGCCTTAAGATTATGAAAGGGAAACACTGTAGAGAAGAGAAATATGCTAAAAGAGTGCAGAATGGAATAGAGCACTTACTATAATAGAGGAGGGTGGAGTTTCAGTTATGTACCAGGAGGTAGCCTGCTCTGCCTACCTGATGTTAGTTTTAATAGTTTCAATACAGACTACTGTGATCTAGGGGAGAGTGAAATATGTTGTAAATCAGGATATGCATTAGGTATAAAAATGATCACTTTTAAATAAAATCAGTATTGGTTGTATCCCATCTCAAGGGACTCCTAAAGAAATCATCATGTAAAGCAGTGGTCATCAAACTGTAGATCGCAATCGACTGGTCGATCCTGGAGCCTCTGTCAGTCGATCGCAATCTCCGGCCACTAAAAGTCTGGCTGCACAGCGGGGCTAAGTCAGGCTCCCTGCCTGCTCTGGCCATGTGCCACTCGTGGAAGTGGCCAGCACGCCCCTGTGGGGACAGGGTTCTCCATGTGCTACTCCTGCCTGCAAGCGCTGTCTGTGCAGCTCCCGTGGGCCAAGAATGGGGAACTGCGACCAATGGGAGCTGCAGGGGCGGAGCTTGCAGGCAGAAGCAGCGCATGGAGCCACGTGGCCCCCCCCTTCCCATAAGGGCCACATGGGCGTGTTGACTGCTTCCGGGAGCGGCGTGGGGCTGGGGCAAGCAGGGAGCCTGCCTTAGCCGTGCTGCTCCTCCAACCGGGAGCCACCCGAGGTAAGTGCCGCCCGGTGGGAGCCTGCACCCCAGCCCTGAGCCCACTCCTGGAGCCAGCACCCTGAACCCCCTACCTGCACCCCAACCCCCTGACACAGCCCTGACACAGCCCACTCCTGGAGCCAGCATCCCGTATCCTCTCCTGCACCCCAACATTCTGCCCCAGCCTGGAGCCCCTTCCTGCACCCAAACTCCCTCCCAGAGCTTGCACCCCTCACCCCCTCCTACACCCCAACCCCCTGCCCCAGGCTCAGCCCAGAGCCCCTTCCCACACTGCAAACCCCTCGGCCCCAGCCCAGAGCCCGCACCCCCTCCCCAACCCCCTGCCCCAGCCCGGTGAAAGTGAGTGAGGGTGGGGAAGAGCGAGCAACGGAGTGGGGGGGGGGGGGGGGTGGAGTGAGTGGGTGGGGCTTTGGGGAAGGGGCAGGATAGATCCTGGGTTGCACGTAAATTCAAAAACTGATCTTGTGCGTAAAAAATTTGGAGACCCTTGATGTATACTTCATTTTAGCAGAGAGGAGTGTACCAGAGGGGAGTATAGAATATATGATTTTTTTAATTCCTTTGTAATTCACAATTTGAGAAGGTGAAAATGAACGCATTAACGATGGGTCATTTATGTCATATTTGTAAGTAAATGAACAAAACACACCACCTCAAGCCTTTTCGGTGGCAGAAGGGTTGCTGGATCATTCCATTCTGAAGACCAATCCTTAAGACTAAAGGAGAGGGGCTTAATGAAAATGACTAGTTCTGTGGGTAAAATTTTCACAAGCCCTTAATTGTTTTACCAGCTTAAGTTCTATTTTCAAAGCACTTAAAAGTCATTGTGACTCAGATAGTTTCAATGGGAAGTAAGCACTTGAGGGCTTGTCTACACACAAGCAGTATCACTTGAACTGCTTTAATTGTAACAGTATAGTTAAACCCCCTAGGGTGGACGTAAATAAGCCAGTAAAAAGATGCTTTATATGAGAAAGGGAATAAGCTGTATGTCATCTTTGTAAACAGATGCAACTGTATTTACACTAGGGGTGGTACCAGTATAACTATTGTGGTTGTTTTTTAAAAAAAAATCAACCTATTAGAAATAGTTATAAGTGCTTTTGTTTAAGTTGTTTAAGTGCTTTTGAATATTTTTTACTGAAAAGCTTTTTTTTTTGTCTTTTTTTTTTTTTTTTTTTTTTGGTCAACTCCATTACTGACACATTGTTTATGTGTGTTTTGGAAAAAGCATGACTTGAAAGATAACTAATTTATTGGACCCCATCACTGACAATGATTTGTCAAAATCTGATTTTCTGTGAATTGTTAATGGTATTTGCAATAGTAGCAGAAATTCTTTAGATTAGACACTATCTAGCACTGGATCTAAAATGTAGGGTGAGGGTGGTATTTTAGGGATTTTATATTATCTGGTATCATACAAAGATACAAATGTTTTCATGAAGTTTTTTTTAAAAGAATAATCATTTGCCTTAAACACTGCCCTGCAATGTTAGAAACCCAGACATAACAGCATTGTGCCAATGTACCAGCAGTTGAAATGACCTCTTAACAGAAGGTGAAACTGACCAGTTTAGCTTCATTGCTCTGAAATAGCTTTAAATCCACTAAGTAAATGCCAAAATGGTGAAAAGTAAGCTTTTCTATTCACCAGTTTCACTTTAATAATCTCTGGTGGTGTTAGTAGCACTGACAAAATACTTTTAATTGTGACAGCTTCCTTTTTTAAATGAAGCCTTTTCCCTGTTCATTGAACATCAAGTTAGACATTCCAAAAAATAAAGTGAAAAAACAAGTAATCTGAGCCATTCTTGATCTACTTGATTGACTGTTGTGCTCTGAGTTTCTGTTGCCATAAATTATTCTGTATTCTCTCCTCAATAAATACATCAATACAACCTAAACTCCATGTGGTGGTGCAATTTCAGTTAAATGTCTAACACACGCTTTTTTTGTATTGTCTTTTCTTCTGATTATGCCACAAAACAAAGAACATGGAGGATCCATTGGATTGATGGATGTTTTGATACCAATCTAGAATGTTTGTTTAAAACAGTTGAGAAAACAAGTTGAAAATATATAGGGTATTCACTATTTATAGAAGCAAGTGCACATACCTAGTTAGGGGTCAGGGGGAGGGCTACAAAAAACAGAACAGAAAAATCCAGTGAAAAGCAGTACTAAAAATCTTTAGTTATTTATTCCTGCAATCAATATAGAATTAATGGTAAAAATCAGAAGGAGCAAGAATTCCTGGCCCCTTTGCTAAGATTGCCAGTTGTAATGTTGAACCTGTCCTGCAGAAGCTTGATTGAGACTTCAGCTACAGTATTAAGAGGCAAAAAAACCCCCCATCACTACACACCTAAATTGGATTAAAAAGGCGGTCTCTAAACCGAGAACAAACATAACTCTAATTCTTAGTAGAAAATTCTGACTGTACACCAACATGTTAACATCACCAGATTCTCAAAAGAGCCTAAGAATTATTTTAAAAAGCAAGCTGCAAGAGTACACACTGAAAATTTGTAGTGTGGTAGTTGTGTAGGGTAATGTATTTCTAGGGTATTGGATAGAATATTGTTTTGATTATACTTTTAGTCATTGGTTACAATATAATCTAATTATTATAGAGATGATTGACAACTGTAGTTCCATTATGGACTGTCTTTAATTTTGTTGAAACTCAGTGACACTTCAGTCCATAGGAGTTTCCTACTTCAAGAATTTAAACTGATGGGATGTAAACCTTAGAAACCTCAGCTATAATACTTTATAGCTGAAGATCAGAAAATGCAGAAAATTAACTTCAATCATTCTGTTAAATCCACAAAAACTTTAAAACTGAAATGCCTTTAATATTCTTTGAGGGGTCTGTGACCCCACAACTGCTCTTGTATAACATTTTCTGTTTAAATAATTTAATTGAGGGGGGGAGAAGTGGATCATGACGTAAAGAGTAGTTGTATGGCTACTCATTTATTTCCTGATGTAACAGGGTTTACTGAATAGCATTGCAGGAAGAGTATGTTTATGCTTTTCTATCATAAGGGGTAAAATAAAGAATAAAGAATCATAAGTGTGTTAGCTAGATAAGGACTCCAGAACGTCAAGATCAATGAGAATCATGGTTTTGTTAACTTCATCAACATGTTCATTTTTTTCAGCTCCATGTTCATGCATGTCTTTTAACCCGGAAACAAGAAGGCTGTCCGTAGGTCTAGACAATGGTTCAATCTCAGTAAGTACATATAAATAAGATTTCCCATTGAAATACTTCCGTTTTGAGAAGTATGTCTATATTATTGTGCTGAATAATTTTAATTTTAATTAGCATTGGCTAAATGACAGACTAACATTGATCCTAACATTAAACTAACAGACTAACATTAAACCATGATTTGAGGACTTCAATATCTGAGACATAGGTGAGAGAATTATTCCAGGAGAAGGTGGGTGAGATTCTGTGGCCTGCATTGTGCAGGAGGTCAGACTAGATGATCATAATGGTCCCTTCTGACCTTAAAGTCTATGAGTCTATGATCCTAGCTACTAATGACACTAACAGCTCTACTGCAGAAAACAGAAGACCCATGCCAAATTTCGAACTAACTGCTATATAAACTTGAGCTGGGTTTAGAGGAATTAGGCAACTAAACAAATTGTATGGGTTTACTTGTCCAATAACAAGTTTTTAATCTGCCAATTTTGATCAAATCATTTGTGTTAAATTGGTCTCTGAACACAGCAAATGAGCGTAAATTTACTCTCAGATCCATTTGATGCATCTCAACTCATACAGTTAGCTCTTTATATGTAATATATAGCACTGTTCCAGAGCACTGTACAAAGACTGGTCCTGGTTACCCTCTTGTTAATACAATGTTACACAGGTGTAACTCTCCTTTGTGAGAGACAGCTTCCTTCCGTGGAGTCTGTTCTGACTTACAGCAGTGTGAATGGGTCCATTTTCCTTTCAGTAACTTCTGAGATATCCCCATGCATGTAAAGAGAGCAGAATATTGAAGCAGAGATCTGCCATGTGGATCAGAAGGGTCCCACTGTTGCTGTTGGATTGTAATCATTATGGATACTGTTACTTGGGGGTCTGACTAGACTAAGCTGTTTTTAGGGGCTCAGGTGGCAGCGGTGGTCAGAGGCATTCTGTCATTCTTGCAAATGAGAATCTTGGTACAGTTATCTGTGGCTTTGACATTTCACGGTCAGACCTTTGCCATGTGCTTTACAAGGGGCCATATCTTAACATTGATTTGGAAGCTGGAACAAGTGCCAAAGTTAACCTGCCTTCTTGGTTAGCATGGTGTCCTATAGAGAGCACATGGCCCCTGTGCTTTGGGGACCTGCCCTGGTTACCTGTGAGCTCTCTGGTAGGTTTTAAGGTGCTGGCTTTGACTTCTAAAGCCTGAAATGACCTGGGAACACCTGCCTGAGACTGCATCTCCCCATTATATTCTGCTACAGCTGCAGTCAGCAGAAGTGCTGATGCTAAATCCTCATTAATCTATACAGAAGTGGGGGCTGACAGGGTGTTCTCTGTAAAGGCTTCAGGGAAGCCTTCCCTCCAGTCTGATTTAGGTTGCATTTGTCGTCTTTCAGCGCGCACTGCACTCGTTTAACCCCGTCCCCCTCCTCAAAGGCCAGGTGAATATACTGACCAGCATAATGGAGTGTTGGTATTTTTGCTCCTGCGTGTGTGAAAGGGGGAGCTGATTGAACGGTGTTTTGAGTTCATAATTCTAAATAATTGACAGGCCACTTGTATCCTCTAGGAGGACACATGTTGTTTATTCTGAAGAGAGTAAACTGAGGGAAAATATGCTGGTTACAATCTGAGATTGTATGTTATTGGGTTTGTTGGTATAGGGCTACATCTACACACTGCTATTCTATCAGGCTATTTTTTCCTTGTGTTGGCCCTTTAAATGCTCTGATAGTACCAGCGTGTTATACTAGCAGCAACAGCAAAAATCAATCGCATACAGATGTTTTGTACTATTCCCCCAACATTTGAATTAGTAATGCATTCAGAGGAATATCTGATTGCTAATGGTTCAGAAAGCAGCAGTTATGTTCCAAAATAATTCTAAACTGTTCTAAAATATAGAACAACATTTCTGGGAAATATTCCAAGATCACCAACTTTTGACTCAAAGTCCAGACTATATTTCAAATGCATCCGTACAGGGCAGGGAAAAAATGCTACTTTCAGAAATAAAGGAAATGCGTTAAAATACTCTTTACATGCACTTTTAAAATGAGACTGATTCCAGTAATATGTCTGGCGTTTTGGTGAATGGGGTAGTGCATTGTAAGGAGGAGGATGTTTGTATATAGAGAGGCTGCATTACTGTCAAAATCAGTAGAGGGACGGTGTTCCACCAGAGCTGGTGGAAAAAGAGCTGGAAGACTGGTGACAGATGAATTACTGTCCTGTTTCCATTTAACTTAACCTCTAGCTAAAAGTTAATTAGAATCGTTCATCCATTTGTCATGGAGTAAATCAAAGTGGATGATAAACTTCCCTCTTTTCACTCCTAGAAGTGACACAAGTGGTTACTTTCAACCTTTATAACTTGTCAGCTTGGAAGTTTAAATTTATAAGCAGAACCTTTAGACAAGATGACAGATTATGCCTCATGATGATTGATTTTAATCACCACTGCCAGATTGCATACTTCCTTAGGAAATGGTGGCACTTAAAACAAAATCATGTATTTTTTTTTTTTCTTGTGCTCCCAATTTGCATCCTTTTCCCAAAATCTTGGCCTGAAGTGGGGAAAGCTGTCTTTGAAGAGTACCTCTCATTTCATTGCTCACTCCAAATCTTCAGGGCTGTTTCAGGTCCCTTAGAAGCCATGGGACTCTTCCCTCCAAAAGCAAACTTTCTGCTCCAACATGAAGGAAAATTAAGCTTTGAAGAAGATGCCAGTCTTCCACACAAGTGGCTGTGAAGAAGAAACCTCCCTTTTTATAAAGGTATCTTAAAAGCTCTGCCTCCCTTAATGGTAAGGACATTTATACACTATCACTTATTCTCTTACTGTTCTTGTTGCAAGCAGATATCTTGCATGATCTCAGGGCTTGTCTTCATGTGCACTTAATGCATGGCAGGCTAACATGTGGTAGACTTACACTCCAACTTGATGCAAACTAGGCGTTTGTGTGGACGGCAAGCCCTCAGTTGGGCCTCAAGGAAAAGATCCCATCAAACACCCTGTTCAGAACAATAGCTCTTTACCATCAGGAAGAATTGATCTTAACATCTTCTATCATTTGCTCCTGTTAGATATTTAGAGACTTAGTCATATGAAGCACTTTCAATGTCTGTAACTGAATAACTGATGTTGGCTTGCTCACCCAGATTGTGGAAGTTAGAATATTTCTTTCCTCTAGAGGCAAGAAGATTAAATCATAGTTTACGTCACCCTCCCAGCCTGTTGATCTGATTTCGTATTCTGTACAGAATGAGTTACTTCAAAACTTGAGATCTTAAACTTTATGTTGCTTCTGGAATACGCCCTGCGAATTCTACTCTGAAAACTAGATCAAGGAGACTGTTTTAAACCCAGAACGAAAATCCTACTTCAAATCCAAACTCTGTGCAGCAGCCCCAACTTTTTCTGCATTTTCTGAAATATTTTAATCCTTAATATTCTTAGTCATGAGCAATATTTCCCAGTTTAAAAAAAAAACACTTTGATCATCTTTCATAATGTTCCTTGGGGGATAAACAAAACCTTACTGTTGACTATGCAATTACAGTTATCTTTTAAAGAGCCTTCATCCTTTTCTAATCCTGAAGCCAATCTGTTTAGCTCTGGGGGAATGTACTGACTAACCCACTCCAATAAAAATGTTGTCAGCCACCCTTTTAAATAAGAGTCTAAAATGGAACCTACCCCTGGATAGCTGTGTCCAAACTGTATAGTCTGTCAAGTGGGATTATGAGATCCTTGTGCCAAAGGCCATTTTTTCTGCCTCTTCTACAACACTGAGAACCCTGTTGGTAGCTTACCTAAGTAATGTGTGAGGATAGTAGATTCTCAATCTGTTCATCGGTTTTGGCCTATATGGCCAAATTCAAGATTTTTCAGATGGGGAAAAGATTAAAATGAAATTCACAAAGGATGTTACTGTAATTCAAATTTTGAGGGTAAATATTGGCCTCTCTATCTCAACTATTATTTAAAGGTCTATCTGTGGCAATGTTGATGCCCATACTGCACCAAATAAGACACAATCATTCTTGCCTACTCAAGATTCTTCTCCTCGGTTCATGAAGGCTTTTGTAGTGGATCCAACACTGGAATAGGCTTCCAAGGGAGGTTGTGGAATCCCCATCTTTGGAAGCTTTTAAGAACAGGTTGGGCAAACATCTATCAGGGATGGTCTAGGGTTATGTGGTCCTCCCTGAGCGCAGGGGGTTGGACTTAATGACTTCTCAAGGTCCCTTCCAGCCCTACATTTTTATCATTCTGTGACTGACTAAATAAGTGTATCTAGAAACAAATTAGACAGACGTTTGAAGGGTTCATCATAGCAAACCGTGTAGGGAAGAAGAGTCTAACAAACTTCTGAAGAACTCAATTACCTTTGCCAACCCCAAAAATTTGTTTATAGCAGCAACTTCCATCCTGATAGGCAGTATGTGTAACCAATGTGGACATTGAGCAGTGTACGTGGATGTGGAAGAACTCTTTATTTAAACAAACAAAAAAAGCTTTTGTTTACAACCCATTGTTGCTAGCCACCAAACAGCCAGCTATCTTTGGGTCCATCTTGGTCAGATGTATCCGTCTCCGATTGAAGTAGTGATAGGTCCAATCCAAATGCATTTCTTTAAACACACACACGCCCCGAGTGGTCAACTAAGTG
This sequence comes from Chelydra serpentina, assembly GCA_037349315.1. Taxonomy (NCBI): domain Eukaryota; kingdom Metazoa; phylum Chordata; order Testudines; family Chelydridae; genus Chelydra; species Chelydra serpentina. The sequence continues at coordinate 54,771,997 of JBAIAC010000004.1, read as the reverse complement.
TTGCCAATTTAGTTGTTTTCCAACGCCCCCTGTAAATTCAAACACCTGTTCTAATTTCAATTCCTGGAGAAAGTACTGCGGAAATAACCCTTACAGTTTGTGGCAGATGTGTTCTGAACTTTGTGGATGACCTCTATTTTTATGATGGACGGAGCCAGAAAGTTGCCTAACAACTGGAAATCGGTTGCTTTGACAATAGAACCATATTCCATGAAAATAGCAAACTAATACATATAAACTAATACATACATAATTAGAAAAATGAAAATTTATCTGTGTAGAGTTTTAAAAAATGAAATCCAGTGTTCTCAAAGTGGAGACTAAACAAAACATATAGGTACAGTAGGCATGAACTTTGTGAGCAGGGCACCCTATATTAAAATACCTGTCCATTGGAGCAACCAGTTCAATCATTTTTGACAAGGATAGGGAAATGAAAATGCAGTAAAAGAAAACAATGGTCAAAAGGGGGAAGGGAAGCGGGGGGAAAAATGTTGGGGAAACACCCAAGAATGTACAAAGAAGAGAGAATACAAAGCAAGAATGAGATGTAGCTATGGATTTTGTATGGAAAGGAAGAAAAGATGGGCGAATCACAAAGATAAAAGCTATAGGTTGTGTTCAGATGAATGGAACATTCTTTCTTATACATTGCACCTCCTGTTTTTAAGAAAGGAAAAGGGGGTTCAAGTTTGTATATAATGATAGTTTGTCTATTTTATATCTGTGTTACACAGTGGATAGATTTTTTGCTGGTATTAAAGCATAACTAGGTAATCAATACATTGGTAATCCTTATTCCACTTTCACCTTTGCCAGACAGTGACCATAGTATTCCCTATACCAGAATGCCGTAATACTTTGTTACAAAAGCATTTGAAAAGTCTTTCACTGAAGACTAGTGTTGTATGTATACCACCTTACTTCCTTCTGGAAAAATGTCTCAGGTTAATTTGAGGTGGGTGAGGACTGTGATGAGACTGGAGTAACCGTGTTACTGATAGTTACTATTGGGTATGTGACTGGGATTATTGTTGCCACACTAATGTAGCTACCTCTGGTTCAAAACCCTAGAGTCCATGCACCACTGCAGTGTCATATGGGGCTTTAAACTTAAAGGTTAATAAGGTAGGAATGTTTAACTGTTACACATTGTGGCCAGTAAAGTGGACTTATTTTTTCAGGTAACGTCAGGAAAGTTAAATAACATTTCACACCAAGGAACCTTGGTTTAAATTAACATTATTGTAAAGCACTTGATGCTTTGGTTAGATTGTTAGGATCTTTAGGACAATAACTAATCGAAACTAACATTAATGGTGGAGCAGTTTTTTACTGCTCTGAGGGCGAAAGTGTCAGGGTGACCTTGGACTAGAAATTCAGCGCACTTAATAGATTTGTTACCACTGTTAACTGTGCTCTGTATTGTAGTCTGCTGGTGCCAGGGGATCGCTAATGTGAAATGATTACAGTAAGGGAACAGTAGGGTGAAGTAGGGCAAGTCAAGAGAACGCAATTATACAATTATAATTAACTTGCCAAGGAAACCTACAAACATCAGACACTTGCTTTTGTGCTCTGTTGCTGCGTAAACTGGTAAAACAAACCAGTCACATCTGATTTCTCAGTCCAGTGTTTGTAACCTTTGACTGACAGGCCGTAATATTCATTAGTCTGACCTCAATTTTAGTGGATCATATCCAGTGCCTTGGTATAATGGCCTCTTTTAGAGGACGATTGTTCTGTTACTATGGTGAAATGGTTGTCTGAGAGCCATTTTACTGTAGGCTGATTTTAGATTAAAGTGGCCACCATTTTAAAGAGTTAACATAGACCTACAGCTACTTCACAGTGAGATCTGAGATTACCTCGGTTATTCTGCGAAATTTAGAAGCTATAGGCTTTTTAAAAATAACTACCAAGTCTCTAGTGAAAGAATGGCTTTTATTATTTTTTATATACAATATACTTTGCTTTACAAATAAGATTGTAGTACTAGTCTACCATTCATTGTTTTGGCAGTTCTTGCAAATTGGATACCCCAATACTCTGTGGCTTTTAAAACTTCATTTATTGTAAACATTTTTACTTATAGTCTCATTTTTCCCCTTACTCTGTGCTACCTTCACCTATTTCAATCTCTGTGATCCTCTCCCCTTTCACTGGAGTCACAATAAGGATGCTTTTTTTCCCAGTGTCACTGTTACTCTTTTTTTCTTGTGAAGTCTCTCAACACTTGCTATCTTGTGCACTTTTAGCTTTCTCTCACTTGCTCATGAATGTTGACTAAGCCTGTACCCATTTCATGCACCTATAGTATTTCCCCATGAAAGAACTCCCTGAGCTTCAGCCCCAAAGTTATGCCATACTGCTTGAATGTGTCACCTTCACCTGTTTTTTGTCTAGTCCATTATAAGTCACTTTTTTAGTGTCTGTGCCCACCTTCAATCTTGAGAATGAATTCATATGATCCTACCACAAAGCACAAACTCTGAGATCTGGGTATGAGGCCATTGCAATCCAGTATCACAAGACTTCTATCTGATTCTTTTAATTTGAGGCCAGTTAGTTTCCCGTATTTTTATCTGTTCTTTCTCAAAACTCGAGCAGACGAAGGACACTGGTTCTCCGTGTAAATACTAACTTGCCTGGGGTTTGCCGCTCTGTGTTCCAAAGGCTGGAGACTGTTCCTCGGGTTTTCTTGTATGCTGATATTTTCATATAGTTCTTAAACTGTTAATGTAACTGCTGCTGCTGCTTTTTTAAATCCGCACAAACCTGAGCAGCATTGGGAGACTGACAACCTCCTCTGATGTGAATGCTCCTGTAACTGGCAAAACAAGTGCTCGAGATTGAGGATCCAAACCACTCCTCCTTTCCCACTGAGAGAGCTTGTAATAATCCATGGCATCCCACATATACACAGGTGTAACTGTTCGCAGCCTCATGTAAACACCAAAGAAGGAGAAATATTGAGTTTAAGGATGGTACAAAGGGATATAGAATCATCAGTGGTATGAAATTAAGCAGAAGGAAATATGGCCTTAATATGTATGAAAACTTCCCAACACACCGATCTGTTGAGATTTAAAACTAGATGGAACACAATGAGGAATAATCCAGCACTGGTAAGGGGTTGGACTAGGGCTGTTGCGTCTCTAAATTGAATTACAAGTACCTGGACTCTGACCTATTTTTAACCAGGAGATGGCAGTAGTACACAGACACACACATTGAATTGAAGCCCCAGTTGGCTTGAGAAACTAAAGTACTTGGGATGCACTTGATCCCAGGTCTCCCATTCCCTGGCATATTGTTGGCTAATAGCTAAATCATTAACTTGGGCCAGCTTGCTTGTAAATGTTTTGGTTGCCACTTTTTCCATCTCCATTTCATTCAAAGTCACTATTGTGAAATCACTTATTGGGCAGATTGCAAAGGTGAATTACTCTGGTAGTAGTGGAATTTACTAGTCATTTATTTTAAAGGAAACTATTTATTTGTATTGGACAACAAAATTCTAGCTAGTGTTGGATTTGCACTTGGTAGAAATTTTACATTTTATGTAAATTCAAATAGAGCACAGACTTATTTCACATTTCTAAACATTATTTTATTTTTACAGGAGTTTATTTTATCTGAAGATTACAACAAGATGACACCAGTCAAAAGTTACCAGGGTAAGAAATGCAATCAGTCTTTGTTAGCAGAGTTATATTTTACATTTGTTAATGTCCTCAATTGTTTTTTAAAAACAACAAACCTTTTTCTCGTTTGCAGTAGAAAGGAAGAAATGCCCACATATATTTAAAGAGACCAGTCTCTCATTACATTTTGGAGTATAGAGATCTTACTCCAGATCAAGCAATACTAATCCATACCTTCTACCTAATAGCATTGTAATATTCACTAATGGGCTCTTCTAAAAAACCTAGCTGTCCTTACTCTTGTTTGTTAGGTCACAAAGGTGTTTTATACCAGTATTCATCATAAATTCAGTGTTAACTGATGACTATTGTGTAGGGGTGTTTTTTTTTTGTTTTTTTTTTTTCTTTTTTCCCCTTGTATCTCTCATCCTTTGACATGTAGGTAACGCTATACTGCATGGTATAAGCAGGGCCGGCTTTAAGCCAATTCCCTGGCGGGCCTTTTTTTTGCTCCTCCCCCCCCCCCCCCTTTCTTTTGCTCCGATTAATCAGTGGGAGGTGGTGTTTTGGGTTTTTGTTTTTTTTTTAATTTATTTATTTTTTTGCTCCGAGAAGTCCAGTGGGAGGGTGCAGGGCCCTGCCGTTCTTTGTGTGGGGTCCCGCACCTGCTAAAGCCGGCCCTGGGCATAAGTAAGAAAGGTTAAAAATAAGACAATCTTTCTTTCAAGAGATGTTGCTTTGGGATCACTTTGTTACATACCCCTGAAAGCTTAAAAAGAATGTGGATCTTCAAGAATGAAGATGAAACGCACTTTTTTGCTTTTAAAAGTCTTACTTCTGATTGCTTTCACTTAAGCTTTCTGGTGTGTTATAACATCAAGCAAGAAAAGATAAGTGGTTTATGTTAATGTGTACTGTACACAAATAGAATCAAAGTAAGATGTATGTGCATATCTTAAGACTCTCTGGATTGGTTTTAGTTATAAAATGAATTGTAAAAAATCTTGTACTGAGTCATATCTTCTGACTAATGTGCTGGTAAGGCCCAGATCCACTTAAACACATGCCTTAGTTGATTTAGATTTAAAAAGTCTCATTGACTGCAGTGGGACAATAAGCTTACATGCATGCATGCATTGGAGGTTGCAGCATCAGCCTAAATGAGCCTAAATGAAATTCATTGGTGGGGGAGATGAAGAGTGAGCTGAAATCTTCCTTGTCCTGCTACTCCATCACCTTTCTCAATACTCGTACATGTCTACGTTCACATACACTGTATGCATACAGATTTCTTGCTATTGCTGAATTAGTGTTCGGTACTGCCATTTCCTGAGAATTTTGCAGTATGATGCAGTGTAACTGATTCAAGGGAAATTCTCTTATTTCTCACATCCATTGCAGTAGGCTTGCCAGAGGGGGACCACTCTCTGTATCTCGGCGGGATCACTAGATGAAGGCTGGCACTTCTGACCAATTAAGTACAGGGCATATTGTCTTTTTTTTAAAAAAAATCAGTCGGCCTTGTGTGCTCTCAGTCCCACTTTCATGGTTACAAAATGGATTTGGAGGCCTATAGGAATAGGAGCGGTCCAAAATCTATTGCGGGTTAGAGCATATGCAGCTGAATGGGACTTGTTCCTTGTACAGCTTAAGTTTTAGTCTAGTAAACTGGCCCATTTGCTATAGAAGTTTGGAGGTCACTGTTAGAGCCACCTGTGTTAATTGTTACCAGGCCATGAGGAACCTGATCCTGAAAAGTGGAGGATCTAGTGACAGATGTTTACACAGATTTTACACCCTTGACTAGAACTAATTCCTCTCTAGATTCAACAGACAGAAATCTGTGCTTTATTTGAGAATTGTGTTCTTAGTAATTTTACTTTTAAAAAAAATATCAGGTTAGAATACAGCTGCAAAGATATTTGATCTCTTTCCAGTGTCAACTTTCACATAAACCGATATAAGCAGCCTGCTTTGCCTGACGTGTCTCAAGGTCCCAGATCTGTAGTAAACCAGTAGGTTTGTGTATTGAGGAATATGACATTCACTGTTATAATACAGCTGGGAATAAATCATTTTTTTTTTCAAACCATGTTTTTTACTTAAATCAGTTCAGTCAGCACTTCACAGTTCAGCCCAGAGGTCACCGGTTTAAAGAATCTGTGATAGGTAGAGCTCTGTTTCTTAAATAAAACCCTCAAGAACTTTTAACCTATGTAGAAATATAAATCTATTTGTTCAGCTGTGATCTTTATATAGCACCTTTTTTCACCATCCTATTTCAATAACTTTCCTGTGTGCGCAGTTTTCACGTGCACTGTTTGCATCTCACCTGTAACATCAAGTGGTCGGACAGAATACCAAACATCAAAGTCCTGGACTGCCCCTGCATGACTAGCATTGAATCTGTGATCATAGAGGGGCAACTTGGCTGGGCTGTTCACCTCGTATTCCTGGACGATATGACTCCCCAAAGCCATGTTTTATGGACAGTTGAAAACGGGAGCACATGTGCTGGGAGGCCAGTGAAAGTGATATAAGCACAGTCTCAAAGCTCACCTAAAGGCAGACCAAGTCAACCCAAATGCAGGGGAAACTGCTGCTGCCAATGGCAGCAGGCCTATTGGTCTGCTATTAAAGCCATCAAGAACAGCAAAAGCCAAAGAGAGGTGGGAGTAAAGAAAGCAGCTGTGGCAAAACCATGCAGCCACGTCTGCCTGACATGCGGACGCATTTTCAGATCCTTCGTCGGTTTCCATTCGCACAAGGAGATGCACTGAAACAAACCGATTCTGATTTGTCATCTGTGACCAGGACTCCACCAATGTGTGTACAGTGCTAAAACTCTTCTTCAGTTTAAGGCTGTGTCTATGCTAAATCTTCAGAAAACTGCAGTTGCACTTCCACCTGCGCAGTCTCACCAGTGATAGCAGTGGTGGGAGTGTAGACAAGGCTTGGGCGTTTGTGCCACTATGTTATCTAAGCCTGCTCAGTGAGTCTAAAAATCCTAGCCTTGAGCTCTGCCCATGGTAGCATTACCAGTGGTGATATTGCAGTGATGGGAGTTTTCCTGAAAAATGCAAGTGTACGTGAAAGTATATTACAGTAGAACCTCAGAGTTATGAACTCTGGTGGTTCGTAACTCTGAACATTTTAAAAATGTTACACTGTTTACAACTCAACATTGACTTAATGCAGCTTTGAAACTTTACTAAGAAGAAAAATGCTTCTTTCCCTTTATTTTTTTAGTAGTTTACATTTAACACAGTACTGTACTGCATTTACTTTTCTTTTGGTCTCTGCTGCTGCCTGATTGCGTACTTCCGGTTCCAAATGAGGTTTGTGGTTGACTGGTCAGTTTGTAACTCTGGTGTTCATAGCTCTGAGGTTCTACTGTATCATAAAGACATAAGGTTTGCAAGATTGGGCCGTTACATACATAGTCACATGACCAATCCTATTAGGACATCAGTTAGGCTTACCGGTGTGAATAAAGGCTTGCAGGATTGGACTCTCGAACTGGTTTGGTGGGAAGGGATTATTAATGTTTGGATTTTTTTGAATAGCAGATGATTGACTCTCTTCAGTGTTTATATGTGTGTTGGTTTTTTGTTTGTTTTTTCTCCTGCTTGATTTTCCAGCTCACCAAGGCAGGGTTATGATGATTCTGTTTGTCCTGGAGATGGAATGGGTGTTAAGCACAGGACAGGACAAGCAATTCACATGGCATTGCTCGGAGAGTGGGCAGCGGCTTGGAGGGTATCGGACCAGTGCAGGGGCCTGCGGCCTGCAGTATCCTTTAACATCTTAGCTTTTCTCTGATTCTTTTGTCTTTGACACGTCTTTGTTTAAAACAGCCATTTTCAGGCCTCCATCATCTTACCCATCTATATTCAAAACCTTACAAGGAAATAATTTTTAAAACTCAGTTAAAAATTGCCAGCCCCCATAGCTTTTTGTCTTCTTTATGCATGAGGTATATTTAGATTTAAACATTTTATTTTTAAAAACTTCGTGACCTATCCATTCTTAAAAGCTGCATCCTATTGTCTCATTGTAAGATAGAGATTGATGGGAGCTTCATTTAAAACATGCTTTTTCTTTTGGGAATTATAATAGCAGCAAAGTAGGTCAGTGATCGGGTCCGTGCGTGTGCACACGCATGGCAAAAATTAAATGACTTAATATGAAATAATGAGCACATCTCCTCTACCTTGGAACAGAACAATATGCTTTTGAAATGTGGGCTCAGCTGGAGAGTAAATGATTCCTAAAATGTTACTCAAACAGGTTAATTCTCCAAGATCTGCCCCTCGTTGCCTGACAAAAGAAATGTGGACTCTCTCCTTTGATCATACATTGCAAGTTTAAAAACAGTTGTTTAGAAAGACTGAGACAATGGCGATATCAATGAGTTGTTAGTGAAACTGTGCTCTTATAGTGTCTTCAGCGCAGTAACTGCCCATGTTACTAGTTCATGAGAACCTAAAGATCAAATGGACTTGAAACCGATTTCTGTACAAACCGGTGAAATTGACCAGCCTTTTTGCCCTGTCCAGTCTGAGTGAAATGCAAAAAAGTGTAAATAGTGAAGAGTAAATTCCACTTCTAAAATATTTGCCCTCATTAGCATTCTGTTGATTAACACAGGATCTTGTTGTCCTTTCTGCTGGATAGTTCCCTTTAGGGGTCTGGGAACTCTTCCCCACAGCTTGGAAACCATTTGAACTGGACCCTTCGATCATGTCAGAACAGCCGCTCCTGTGTTTGTATTAACACCAACAAATATAAGTAATTGGTAGCGCTAACAACCCCTTTACCCTGTTAATTCCAGACTCTGTTGTCTGCTGTGCCTTTTGAATTCAGAGTACATAGTTCTTTGGGTGTGTCTACATTGCGGGGGAAAAAACACCTGCAGCACAGAGAGAGACTCGGAGCCTGGGTCTATAGACTCACATTTGTATTCCTGTTTGGGCTGGTGTTCAGGTCTGAAACTCAGCCCCCTCCCCAGGCTTCAGGGCCTGAACTCCAACCCAAGCAGGAATATCTATGCAGCTATTTTTAGCACCGTAGCACAAGCCCAAGTCTGTACCTGGCTCTCAGACTCATTGTTACGGGGTTTTTTTGCTGTGTGAATGTACCCTTTGATTACAAAAGACATTATTGCAATGCAGCCTATCAATGCTAATAACCCATTCCTCAAATATCTCAAGTGCAACTAACATTAGATTGAGGGGCTATAACCTGTCCAAACTGATTATTCCAGTAATTGGTTGGAATCTCGCCATGTTTAGACCACACTTCAGGATGCACCTGTTCAAACTGGCATTTCCCCAAATATGTCATAAGACACAAAGCAGCTCTCTCAAAGAACAGCCACTGCCACCTACTAGAAACCATTTTAGAAGGAGGGAGGAGTCCTCTTCCTAGAGGTAATGGATGTGTCTCTAATCCTAGAGAGCACAATGGTACTGCGATGGGCTTGCCGTAAATGCAAATATAATAGTGGTTACTCCAACTATGACTCAAGCGTAATACAATCATTTAGTATTTAAACAAAAAAATCGAGTAACTGCTATGTAACTTCTTTAAAAATGCAACATATTCTTAGAAATACATCCCAGAATTCAGAACCTCTGTCTAGCCTTTATAAAATATTCCTCAATGCTTTCAATCAGATTTGATGTTGAGACCCGACATGTGTTTATAGGTGATCATTCTGGGCAGGTAACCATTCTCAAACTAGAGCAAGAGAACTGCAGCCTTGTCACAACATTTAAGGGACATACAGGTAATGTTTAAGGTTAAATAATCCTCTCTGGTTCTTCATATAGGCTCTGCATTACCATGGGATGAACTTTTTGAAAGTTGTAAGCAGCTGTGATGGTTTGAATTGAAATGTCTGTATTTTGGGGGGGCACAATAGATGAGCTTAAACTGTCAACAAGGTAAAGGGTGATAATTCTGTATTACTAAAAACAGGAGAGAAGCCAGACTTAAATGGTGAAAATTTTGCACCTTATTTAAAGTACTTTGGTGGGAAAGTGCTGCAACAACTAAAGCTCTGATAGAGGAAGACCTTAGTAGATAAAGTCCCGATCCTGCTAACACATGCATGTGAGGAGTCCCAGTTGTAGTCCTTTGAACTGCTCAGGGTTTGGAATGCTATGGGCAGTGTTTCCAGGATGTGACAAGAAGCATGTAAGGAGTTCATGTTTGTAAGTACAGTACACATTGCAGGAGCTGACTGGTCACTTTGCTGCTGGGGCTCTCTTACAAAACACTTAAAAGCATTGTCCTTGGGGTTGGTGTGTCAGCCCACCATATAACAGGTGCCTATGGAGAGGGGGGTGGATGGCTCATTCTTCATTGATCAATTTCTTTTTCTCCTATGGCTGTTCTTTGGCCTTAATGGACCTCCATATTGGCCTACCACTCCACTTCAAACCAGTCAGCTGGTGCTGAGGGTGTGGGAAGAGTTTTAACAACCCACTGAGTTACTGGCTTTGAGGCAAGGCTGCTCAGTTTTCATGCTGCAATTTTTGTGGTGGCATTGCCTCTCATTACTCCCCAGCACTGTTCCCTCTAAGCTGTGCGCGTGTGTGTGCGCACACAGATCCTAAACCCCACGCACACGGCAAAACATGTGCACAAAAATTTTCACAGAAGCATAACAATTTGCACAGAAGAATTTTTTGCGCATATGGCCTGTCAAAAATTAGAGGGAACATTGCTCCCCAGTGTCTCCACTGTTAATCACAAACTCTGCCTGCAGGGTGTGGAGATGGGTGGCCACATAGCAGCTCTTTGACCACTCAGGAGGTGACTTCCTATCCCAGGATTTGTTTGCCATTCACTGGGCTCAGCCTGCATGGGCTACAGAGCTGGGACTGGGCTCTGCACCAACAGAAACATAAGATTAAAATTTGGCTCTGGTTTCCTAGGCTTTTCAGTGGGGCTCATTCTGTGCCAGACCTTTCAGCTGGAAAGTCTGCAGTGTGGTGGTGCACGTGCAGGGTGTGTTGGAAGTATTTAAACTTAAGTCACATCTCTTTAAATTGTTGAGACTCACTTTTTATTACATTCTTCCCTTCCACTTTCAGTTGTAATTAAATAACTGTACTGTCTGCTGTTTTAGGTGGTGTCACTGCTCTTTGTTGGGACCCAGTGCAGCGAGTTTTGTTCTCAGGCAGTTCAGATCATTCCATTATTATGTGGGACATAGGAGGAAGAAAAGGAACAGCCATTGAATTACAAGGACACAAGTACGTTTGAAGAGTTTTTCCTCCTCCTGTGTTTTAGGGGAGAAAAACAAAATGCAGCAGCCACACTTGGAAGCAGAACCAAGGAATATATTCTTATGTCTATGCATGGGATTTTTGTGTGACTCCCTGTATTTTTGTATATTACCAATATTAACTATATTTAACGAGAGGTTGTTTTCCCCATAGGGGTCTACCTTCTCCCTCCCCTTGAGGGAGCACAGGATTCGGCATACCAGCCACTTTAACTCCCTGCTAACCAAGTATTTTTTAAATGTGAATGCATGTAGAATCCACGCTGTACTCAAGGTGCTCTGTCTAATTAGCCATCATTTGTCAACGTGTTAAATGTGTGTTCCTAAGCATCAGCAACTGAGCAAGGCAGAACTGGCTCCTGCTGTTGTAAAGGGGAATACACTAGAGGTAAGAACCAGACTTAATAGACCCAGAGAGGAGGGGATGACTTGGTATTTGTGGTCTAACACAATATTAAAGACTAATTTCACACACGCTTGCTTTTCCAACCATTGAATTACTGTGACTGTGCAGACTGACTGTTCAAAGGCATTTTCTGCTTGGCTGGTTGGCTGCCTTGATTTTGTAGTTCTGTACAACTCCAGCAGTGCATGCCTGGGACTTCCTCACTGAAACACTCAATCTTTATGCCTATATATATATAAGCTGACTGCCGCGTGCTCTTCCGTGGCTCATTGTTGTAGCGCCACAGCATCCAACATGCAGGCAAACCTCTCTCTTATTTGCAGTATGACCGTGTTGGAGAATGTGCTGGTTCAGTGAGGTAATGCATTGCATTAGATAGAACCACAGTAAAGATAGCATTTCCGCACTGTGCTGCCTTTGAGTTGGCAAGTCATATATACACAGTGTGGCGCTGTTCTAAATTGCCTTCTAAAAGCATTGCTACATAGAGGAGCATCCATATACAAGATAATGGACCAGTATTAAAGCACTTCTCAGTATGAGCCTGGCTTGGTGTCAAGTAGTGCTGGTGCCAAAGTGTGGGGTGAAGATTCTGACCTAATCTCAGTGCGCTAAGCCACCCATCTCTTGAAGATCCATTTCTTCTGGAGCCCAGCCCCCGTTCCCCCCCCCCCCCCCAAAAAAAACAAAAAAACAAAACAGTGCAAGAAAACAAAGTGAGCTCAAGTAATTCCTTCCCCCTCGGTCTCTGTCTTCTTTCTGTGCCTGTCTCCTAGATCGTAAGTTTTCTGGGCCTTGATATTTCTCTCTTCTATAGAGCTGAGGCACACTTTTTTTTTTTTTTTTTTCATGCTTAACCAAGAATAATAAAAGGAGGAATAGTCCATTTTTTCTAAAAACCTTTAATCTTAAAATGTTGGGAAGATCTGGTGCTGCCTTATCCGTTCTATTCTATTTGAAATTCTTTTCATTTGTTAGTGGCTCACAGCAGCACCTTAGGAAGTATTTTTCTCTTCAAGTTGCCAGATAACGCTGGGTTTTTCATTGCTTCGTTCACAGGCACCGTGTGGGGATTTAACAAATTAACCAATAACTGACACTTGTTCTGAGAGAGAGCGAGCACTTTACCATAGTGCTTATAGGTACTTGGGACTATGTTCTCAGAGGTCATTCAATTACAATGCAACCATGGCTTTCAAGGAAGCTAAGATCTCCAGCCTAATTAACTGGAAAAGCAATAGTTTTATGTCTGGAAACTAATCTTGTTTTAAATCTTCCTCTAATAAATGGTGCGCTACCCAATGGGGACCAAATTCACAGTACATGGTACAGTACATAATATATAATCTACTAATTGGATTTGTAGGACTAGTGAATTTTATACATAAATGAGCTGAGAGGAAAAATATGGCAAACCAGTTACTTTGCCTTGGGGTCATATCTTTAAACCTTTGACTAACTGATGTCGTATGTTTCTTTTGCAGCGATAAAGTTCAGTGTCTCTCCTATGCTCCCCACACAAGACAGCTCATCTCTTGTGGTGCAGATGGTGGAATTGTTATCTGGAATATGGATGTTGAGAGACAGGAGGTAGATATCTATCTCTTGTTCATCCTCTAAAAAGCTGGGGCCTTTCTAAAGCATGTAATTTGAATGATTGGTATCTTTTTAAAAGTTAGAAAAATAAACTAGTGTTTTAGGAATGCTCCAGTTGTTACACATGTGAAGATGTATGGCTTTGTGTGTGATCTAGTGGTTCAGGGTAGTTATGTAGCAGAGAGTTTGTGTTTTATGTATGTTGCTAAATAGTTTGAGCTCTGAGTGCTCTGTAAAGTGACTCTCTGAAGAGGGCATCGTGATGTGTTCTGCCTGTGTTTTTCAGTGACTCCATGGGATTCAGTGACAAGTGTGCAAGTAGATTTCTGTTCTCTTGTGCATAAAAATGATTGTTTAAATTTCAGTCAGTTACACTTGTGCAAAATTTAGAGGTAGTGGGATTACACCAGAGGCCCAATTTAATGTTTTAGCAGTGATGGTGGGAAAAAACCCTAGTGACTCAAATCTCAGTTTCCAGGGCTGTCAACTTACAAGTAAAAGGATGGATGTTTGATTTTTAAACAGCTGATTCTGGAAACTCAAATTGCCATTTGAGTCATGGTTTGTTTTTTTCCCCCTACCTTTGCCAAAAATCACTAAACTAGGCACTGGGTTACAACTGTGTAATCCCCTGCTAATTGTTTTGGACAGGTGTAACTGATTGGCAATTAATAAACAATTACTTTGATGCATAAGGACTGGTCCACACTAACCCCCCGTGTCGAACTAAGATACGCAACTTCAGCTACGTTAATAACGTAGCTGAAGTTGAAGTATCTTAGTTCGATCTTCAAAGCACTTACCGCGGGTCCACACGCGGCAGGCAGGCTCCCCCGTCGACAGCGCTTACTCCTCGCGGTGAGCAGGAGTACCGGTGTCGACGGTGCGCACTTCCGGGATCGATTTATCGTGTCTAGACAAGACGCGATAAATCGATCTCAGAAGATCGATTGCTTACCGCTGAACCCAGAGTTAAGTATAGACGTACTCTAAAAGAATAGAATCCTCCTTGCACACTCATAACGTATTGGCTCTCTATGGCTAACAACATAAAAAGTAGGAAAAATTTACTCTGTGCCTTATGTATGCTTGAGAGTAGCCTCAGTTCTGTAGTCTCTGTAGCTGCAACAGTGCTGAACCTTGGGTGTAGAGAAGGACATGCAGGGTTTGCACTCATTGAGCTCATGTTTTGCACTTCCTTGTAACTGGGGTAAACCCCGAATAAATCAATCACTGCAAACTTCAGTTTGTCCTGGTCTACCATATGGGGTTTAACGACACTTAATTGCTGAATTGTCCCATTTCTGGAGTGTAGACAAGGCCTTAGTCAGTAAGGTCAGATGACTGATACCCACAGTTGGCAGATCTGAGTTACATGATGGGATTTTTAGTCTTTCTGTAGTGTGGAACTACACTTGAAAGGAACACAACCCACATGAAAACCTCACTTCTGTGGGATTTTTTTTTTTAACCACTCTTGTTACTAATGACACCTGAGATTGTTGTACTACTGTCAGCTATCACTTTTGCACCCACTGCCTGTCTGACTACTACTTGTTAATCTACCATATGTGGAATACACATAGGGACCATCACTCGAAGAGGTTACCTACCTATAACTGGAGGTTCTTCATGTGTGGTCCCTATCTGTATTATGGATACATCCTCAGTTCCCATCCTCAGTTCCCTCTATAGCAGATTGATTGTTTGAACTGTGGTAAGAATGGGAAACTGGAGACGTGTCAGCCTGCACCACCTTCTGTGCCCGTGTCTCAGAGCCCTGCTTGCAAAAAAAATTAGACTCGAGCGCATGGTGCACATGCATATCCCATGTGTGGAATACAGATAGGGACCACACATCTCAAAGAGCCTCCAGTCACAGGTAACTAACTGCCCTTTCCCTTTTGGTGTAACTTTAACATTCCAGAAATAATATATATCTGCCTCTGGACATTTCCACTGCTTGCATCCGAAGAAGTGGATATTGACCCACGAAAGCTTATGCTTCAATACCTCTGTTAGTCTATAAGGTGCCACAGGACCCTTTGTCGCTTCTGCAGATCCAGACTAACACGGCTACCCCTCTGATACTTCAGAAATAATATGTTACTTAATGTTTTACAAAGACAACTACAACGGTTTAAAATTTAAAGTGCTTTGTTATAAAACAAACTGCTTTATTGTGTGAGAGTTGGTTGAAAAGTGGGTAAGAAATATAATTAGCTAAATGAGTGTTTAGCATCAGGTGTTAATAGATATGTCTATATTGGCTCATTCTTGTTGTCAGGAGGGAGTATATATATTGCTACATTGACTCCAAAACACTAATCCTTAAGATTTTAGTATAAAATATTTTGCCTTGGGCTCTTCTCAGGTGCTTTTTTATTTTTTTATTTTTTATTTATTTTCCCCCTTCCTTCTTGAAATTTTCTAGTTGTTGCTTTGGTGACATTTTTTACTGATTAGATTTTCCACTTGATGTGTGTAGTATTCACTTTGATAGTACTAGTTCTACCATGTCTCTGGAATTGCACAAGGGAGGAATTAAGCCATTTTATATTTTAATCTTCATAAAGTATTTTATCTTTCAATCTTAAAAGGCCATAAGAAAGGAATATTTGAAAGAGGATAGAAGTTGTTTCCGTTTTACTACTGAGCAGTTACTGTCACAAGCAATATCTACCTTTTTCAAATGTGCTTCAGTGCGCAGGAGATGAAAGCCTGATTTTCTCAGAACACACATCTAATTAAAGACTTGTCTACTTTTAGAAAAGTAGACAGTGGGGACTTACCCCTAAAGCACCCGCACCTTTGAAATAACCTAACCAAGCAAGCTGCAGTTCACAGTTCCTTTAGGACTCGTTCCATCGTAGGAGGCTGGAGCGAAGGCTTGAGTTTAAGGATTTCATCAGCCTTACCTTGCTTTTTGCTTTTGCTAAACTCCATCATAATCTAACCTTATTTAACCACAGTGTTGTGCATTTCATTCCTTAATGTTTGATATCCAAGCAGCTAGTGCATCTTCTGAAGCCATTCCAGTTAATTGGCTGTGTACTTAATGAGGCCGCTTTTTAAACAATCCTCTTCTACACCAAGTCAGGAATGGGTGTGAAGTGGATTAATGTGTATTTATATTAAAGCAACCTTGCAAAAGGTGGGGGTGAGTGTGGATGAGAGAATGCAGCAGACAGCAGCAGCTTCAAGGAGGGGCCCTATTGATGGAGATACAGGAGAATGACCAAGGATAGAGGGAGGGAAATATGAGGGGGGGGAAGCTGCATATTGTAGAGGAGGGCCCGGCTTCCCAAAGACAGTCCAGTGGCAAGGAGGTGGGAGCGCACCCAAAGAGCTCAGGCCCCTGCCAATACAGCTGCTATCACTTAGTTGTTTCCCTGTTGTCTCCTGCCAGCAGGGGCATGATAGCAAAACATGGTCAGGGAAAACATTCGAGTTTACCAGACTTCCCCTCCCAGTAGAGAATTGAGTCCTCATCATCACTTCTCACGCTGGGGCTTGGGTGAGGGTGACAGGCTATTGAGGATAGCCTTTGCTGAGGTTTCTCCATTCCTTACTCCTGGGGGAATTCTACCCCCCAAAATTAAAAATTCTGCAAATTATATTTGTCAAAATAACACTACATAATCACACCAGTTACAATTATTGTGGTAATTTGTTTCAAAATACCTGTCAGCAATTCTGTCTGTAACAATACAGACATACACAAAAATCCCCCAGGAATAGAGTTAAAGAAACCCCTATGAGAACCCAGTTCTTGTTTCTCTACCCCCTCCCACACAGAGCCCAGCCGGGGGGCAATCCGGCCCAGACACTTACAACCTCTCCTCCCAAAGCCCAGCTGCGGGGGTCCCCCCGACCCAGACACTCTTACCCCCTCCCCACACAGAGCCCAGCCACTGCCCCTCTGGCCCAGACACTCTCAAACCCTACCCCCCCTCACCCCGCCCAGACACTCACACCCCCTACCCTCCTAGAGCCCGGGGATCCAGAGGGAGAAACAGCCTGATGTTGGGTCCCAGGCTCGCATGGAGTTTCCTGCACACTGTCTCCTTCCTTCAGGACATGCTGGGAACTGCATCTGGGGGGGGGGGGGGGAGAGACGGGACCTTCCAGTTCCCTTCTCCTCCCCCTGGCCTTGTTTTCTATTTGTGAGCTAAACTCTGCCAGGTCCAGTGGCCCCTAGTGGTGGCCAACATCTCTGCAGCCCATTTATGGGGGTGAGTGGGGAAGTGTTCTGCACACACAACATTAATCTCTGCAAAATTCTGCCTTGCGCAGTGACGCAGAATTCCCCCAGGAGTAATTCTTACCCACTTCACTCACAGCATGACGAGCATAGCATTAGTTCAAACTGCATTAGAAAATACAAGATTTTACTCAAAATAAACGGTAGCTTTAGTATATAAATGTAAAAGCAGGATAGAGACGACTTTCTTTTTGTTCAGCCTTGGTCAGGATCTGCCTGCCACCCCCACACATGTGACTTGAAACACAACAGTCTGACAGCAGGAGGTTCAGAAAAGCCAATTACAATTCAAGAGATTGAGCAAAATTTTCAAACATTGGGTGTTTAGGCACCTAAAAATGAATGACCTGGTTTTAAGCCACAAGTGGGTCCAGCTGAGAGTCTCAGTAGTGCTGAGTACCTGTAACCCTCAGTGGTGCTCAGGATCACACCATTCATTTCAGGCATCTGATTTTAAGCATCCATGTTTCAGTCAAATGTTGGCCTTTCTTTGAGAATAGAATCCTACTTGATGGTGAGAAACGTTCCTCCTGTGTGAATGTTCAGAACACAGCAAAATAAATCCCGGGGAACACTGATTTTTATTTTTTTTTTAATTTTTTAATAACCTTCGGCTGAAAAAGTGGGATTTTTTTAGACAAGTTCAGCATAACACTGTTTAATAATTGCAACAGAAGCCACACAACTTGTTTTGCTATTGGATTCCTACCTGAAGCTTTTCTGCCTATTTATCATAACCCTTTTGTGTGTTACAGACACCGGAGTGGTTGGACAGTGACTCCTGTCAAAAGTGTGACCAGCCTTTCTTCTGGAATTTTAAACAGATGTGGGACAGTAAGAAAATAGGCCTTAGACAGGTTTGTTCTGTTTTGTATTGATGGAGTAATTTAAGAGAACAGTATATCTGATAGTGCAATGAAATATTTTAACATTTTTCATATAGGAACTTGTTTAACTTTTCTGTTGGCTGCTTGGTGATTAAAGGCATTTAGCTACCTTCATGCCAAGAGAGGGGGAGTGGGCAGGCAAAGACCTGGTGATGGGTGAATATCTTGGCCCCCACAAACAGAAGCACTTTTTGCAATCCATTTCTATAGAAAATGCACACTGTACATTGGCTTGGGTAAATTTTGAGTTGCATGTGGGTTTAGCCACATGAATCTCATTTAATATCAACAGGAATATTCTATACAAACATACGTGGCCCAAAGTTCACTTCTGAAGATTCTGATGGAACCAGTATAATAGTCTACTAAAAAGGTCATTGCTTTCCATTCCAAGGCAAATGTCCATAATTGCTGTTCCAATTTCCCAGAGTTATTAGCAAAACTGGTCTACAGTTTGCAGTATGAGAAAAATGGACAGTGTTAGGTAGCAACTGTCACATTGCCAAAGGTGTTTCCAGGCCTGTTTTATTAGGAAGTATTGTAAAAAGCTGAGAAGAATCTGCTCACTTGATTTTGATGGATAGTGTTTAGATGGGCGATGTCAGACATTCAGTTTAACACTGAGATGTTGTCTGGCTCGCCAACAGGAATAAATGCAGCGTTCCAATATTACAAAGCCAGCAGGGAGGGGAAACTTGCTGCCCCCTATAATCCTAATACACGATCCCAGAGCCCAGCTCAGTGTGAGCGATCCTACTCTGGTTCACTTTGCTTGTAGTATTGCTGCTCCTTTTGTTGAGACTGAAAAGGTGGCAAAAGGGACCACATTGAGCTGCCTGTCAGGAATGTACATTTGCATGTGTGTTCGTATCTGAGATCATGTTTGAGGAGGGAGAAGGATTCGCCCAGTGTCCCTGAATGTAATTGTATAATACTGATAAAAGGATAGTAGTCTCCTAATGATACACAGGCAAGTCTCGTAACACTAATGTGACTTGTGCGTGTTGGTTTGCCCAAACGCTAACGAGAATACTCTTCTGCCCCCTCCCCTCCCCATGCACAAAAGAGAATATCCAGTCACAGGATTTTTGCCTGATTAAAACACCAGGCTGAGAAAAGGTTTCAAAGATCTTTACTCTAACTAGTGATACAGACTAAAGTAAGTAAAATAGCTGTGATCTAAATTCACCACATAATATAACTAGCTCTTGTGTAGCTCTTTTCATCCATCACGCTCAAAGTGCTGTAAAAAGGTCAGTATCCCTGTGCCTTTCGTCCCCGTCTGTGAAATGGGTATAGAGAAAGCAATTTGGCCAAGGTCACCCAGCAGACGGGAGAGCCTGGAACAGAACCCAGGTCTCGAGTCCCAGTTCAGTGCTCTGTCAACTAGGCCACAGTGCCCCCATTTGGCCATCGATAGCTGGCTTACCCCAGATGCTTAGCAGGATGTAGTTGTTAGTGAAAGGTAATGAAATGCACAGTTGAGACTAGTTTTTTCCTATTATTCAGCTTTTTCTCCTTCTGCCCTGAATGGGGGTTCAGAGAATTTGCGGTGGCCCCAGGTGAGTTCTGCTGAGGGTGAAGTTAAGAGATTACTGCTGTGCTTTGCTTTTTCCATTCTAACCAATCCTTTTTTTGGCTTGCCTTTTCAGCATCACTGCCGGAAGTGTGGGAAAGCAGTGTGTGGCAAATGCAGCTCTAAGCGCTCCTCCATACCACTGATGGGATTTGAGTTTGAAGTGAGAGTCTGCGATAGCTGTCACGAATCGATAACGGATGAGGAGTAAGTCTAAACGATAACGGATGAGGAGTAAAGTTGCCTCGGAGGAGGCTTAATGAGTTATATAACTCCTCAAGCTGTACTCCCCTGTACTGCACTCTGCTCAGAGTCAACCAGATGGGAGTGTCACAGAGCGGTTTAAAGTGCTTTCTCCTTTAACAGGTCAGGCCATCAGCCTCCATAGCTCTGTGTAGAGCCGGGAATTAGTATCCTCCTTTATATGACTAGAGTGTTCTTGTGCCTCAGTTGCTGTGTTCAGTGCTGCCTACCTCATTACTATAAAAAGAGACACAGTTTGGAAGGAGTTCAGCGACATGCCACCACTAGTGGTGTGCCATGTAGACATAGCCATAGGGAGACCGTGAAGCCATCTCCTCTCGCTCAATAATTAAGTTGTCACTGAAGAAAATCAATTACTTAAATTAGTGTTCAAATTCTCATTTCCTCCTTTGTGACTAGTTCAGAGCAATACTGCAGTCGCTGACTCCTTGACTCTTGATCTTTGATCTTTCTTTAGACGTGCACCCACAGCCACTTTCCATGACAGTAAGCACAACATTGTCCATGTACACTTTGACGCAACCAGGGGATGGTTATTGACTTCCGGGACAGACAAGATTATTAAGGTAGGACTAAGGAGACTGCTTTAGTTCATTTTCTGTCTTTTTCCTTGTCCCTTCCTCCTCCCACGTGGTTTCAGGTCTAAGACTCCCTTTCCCTAGACCATGAGTCTGTTATTGGCAGGAATCTCTAGGCTTTCATCATACACTGCTGTTTCTCACCAGGTATTTTTCACAGCCATTCAGAGATTTTCTGCCCAGTAGGGATCATCCGTGTTCTTCCATTTGGAGTTGCTCCTTCCTTTCACAAGCAGGTGCCCTCTACAATGGAATTGTTCAATCAAGGAGTTGGTACAAAAGTGCTCTTGAATGTCACCCTGTCGATCAGAAAGCTGTGCTGATGCAACACGTTCTCCTCTCTCAAAAGTGTCTGGCCTTGTCTTTGCTGCCGGCATGGCAGAGGATGAGAAGATTGTTTCAGATTAAACTGGTCATTCTGTGCATGGTATCTGCCAGGCTGGCTGGGACACTGTTTTAACTGACTAATTTTACGCCTAAGTCAGTAAGTTCCTTTGCGCCTTTCCATCTGAGTAAGGACACTATTATTTCAAACATATGCTATCTGTTGTAGTATTAGTACTAACAAGGGAGTTGGTAAGAAAATAATGTGCAAGGCTAATCTGAAATGCCAGTTTCTTCTTCGAGTGCTTGTTCATGTTCATTCCATGTTAGGTGTGTGTGTTTATCACTGCCGGAAGTTTTTCCCCTCAGTGGTATCTGTAGGGGACCAGTTCTGGCGCCCCCTGGAGCGGCACGTGTTTGCCACGGTATAAGAGATGCCACCTTTCCGCCAGTGACAGTGCTGGAACGTTCCTTTGCTTCAGCCAGCCTTTTCTTCTGAAGAACTGTTTGTTGCAAACCTTTCTATTGTACGTACTCCTTATGGAGTCGGCGCTGACACCGACACTGGAGCAGCCGAGATCAGACTCCGCACCCAGCACCATGGTGTCAGTACTGAGCACCCTGCGTGTACTGTTGTCAGACAGCAATCCACGTCCCTGGCACTGCCCAGTAAAAAGAGGAAGACCAGGAGAGGTCGGTCTCCTGCTCGCAAGGGTAAGGAGACCCATGAAGGGCGGCTCATCACCTCCAACTGGGAGTCGAGCCCGAGCTTCAGTTGTGCGGGTTAGTCCATCCCGGGATGCACTGGCCACTCCGGACAGTGGCACGGGAGTCTGGCACCTGGCGATGCCGTCCACCCCGGAGGCCTTGCAGGTGGCGCAGGATATCTTGTCCCTCCTGGTGTTGCCCACACCGGTGACGGCAGCTCCCAAATCAAGGGGTAAGCTTGCCTTTGGACCACCACCTCGATCCTTGTCAGTGCAGCACCACTCGCCACCTCAGGGAGCGTCCCACCAGTGCTCGCCCGTGCAGAACCACCACACCTCGGATGTAGAGCTACCTACCAATTGGAGCCCTTGGTGCCAGTCTCTGGACTCCGGCCATCGCTCTGCGGGCTGTAAGCGTCAGTCGCCAGTGGTATGGCGTAGACCTATTGAGGCACATTCATCTCTGCAATCCTGGTACCAGAAGCGTCACTCGCCTTCAGATCGACGCCACTCCAGCGGAAGCCTCCGTCAGGAATCTCGGTACCGGTCACTGGCCTATAGTCAGAGTCAATGCTCATCATCACGGCGTCAGTCATGCTCTGGCTCCCGCTCTATGGACTGGCACCAGTCGGGAAGCGTTCAGCGTGGATCACTGGGGTACCACTGCGGATCTGCCGAAAGCTGACGCCGGTCACTGGGATCTTAACGCGGTGCATAGCCACCCCTGTACAGATCCCACTCGGAGCGTGGCAGTGGACACATTCAGGACTGAGAGGCCTGGTTGGTGTCGATGTGGTCCCACTCTCTAGAACATGGCCCTCCATCCCCAGAGTCGGACTAAAAACCCCTGCAGGCGGGGCAGGGTCCTCCATTGGCACCACCAGCACTATCGTGGCCCCCAAGGTCAATGGCCCATGCCATGGCACCGTTGGAATCTGTGGGGGTTCACACAGCCACCCCAACGGGTGGCAAAAATTGCCAAGGCCCTCTAGCAGACCCCCTCATTGCTACCCCCTATTTCCAAGCATGTGGAGCACAAGCACTATGTGCCTGCAAGAGGGTATGAATATCTTTATACCCACCCTGCCCAAAACTCGTTAGTAGTGTTCGTAGTCAATGACGGGGAGAGCCAGGGACAACCGGGGGCTACTCCCAAAAATAGAGGCAAAGAAATCGGACCTTTTTGTGAGAAAAGTTTATTCGGTGTCAAGCCAACAGCTGAGGGTGGTGAATCATCAGGCCCTATTGGGCCGCTATGATTTTAATATTTGGCAATCGATGGCCAAATTTGCCGATTCCCTCCCGGAGGACCCCAGAGAAGAGTACTAGGCCATCCTGGAAGAGGGGCAGGGAGTTGCGAGGGCAGCACTGCAGGCAGCCTCAGATGCGGCTGATTCTGCAGCGCGGACCATGGCTTTAGCCAGAACAATGAGAAGGGCGGCGTGGCTGCAATCCTCGGGCTTGTCGGTGGAGGTCCAACAGTCCATCCAGGACCTCCCCTTCGATGGTCAAACTCTATTTGAGGAGAAAACAGATGATAAGCTTAACAGGCTCAAGGGCTTGGCTTACCTCAGGTGTCGGGGTATCCTGATCTACCTGTACCTCAACCACTGGCTGGTCAAGGGTCACTCCAGGTCCCAGGTCTCGGACACAGTCACAATGCTGCTGAACACGTGCAGGAGACTGGGCCTGTTGATAAACAAGGAGAAAACAACATTAGTCCTTGTACAAAGAATAGAGTTTATTGGGGCAGTCCTTGACTCCACCAGGGCGAAGGCGTTTCTGCCACACGACAGGCTCCAGACGATGAGGGACCTCATCACCAGAGTCTCTGCGTTCCCTCTCATGACGGCCAGGGTCTGCCTATGGCTGCTGGGTCACATGGTGATGTGCCTGTATGTCGTCCGCAATGCGATGCTCCAGATGTGACCCCTCCAGCAATGGCTGGCCTATGGCCTGTCCGGGGATCACCTAAATAAAGTTGTTACCATCAGAGGTACCAGAAGTACTCACCGCGTTGCAGTGGTGGACTAACCCCAGAACGGTCCTCGATGGATTCCTGTTCGACAGCCCGTGTCCCTCGGTGTTGCTGATATTGGATGCCTCGGACATCGGCTGGGGAGCGCACTTCGGTGCAATGCGGACGCAAGGTACGTGGTCCACAGAGGAGATGACGTTGCATATAAATGTCAAAGAACTCAGGGCGATTCGCCTAGCCTGCAGGATTTTTCTCCCACAGTTAACCACCCGAGTGGATCAAGTGCTGATGGAAATACGACCTCGATGTTTTACATCAGCAGGCAAGGGGGAGCATGCTTGTCAGCCCTCTGTTAAGAGGCACTCCACCTATGGCATTTCTGCATCCAGCATGCAATCCACCTAGAGGCCTATCACCTTCCCAGCGTCAGGAACACGCTGGCAGATCACCTCAGCAGGTCCTTTTCTCACCACGAGTGATCACTCCACTCAGAAGGGGTCCAGATGCTCTTCCAGAGGTGGGAAACTCCCCACGTGGGACCTGTTCACCACCAGACAGAAAAGGAAATGTCATCAGTTTTGCTCCCTGCAGGGCCTTGGTCTTGCTTTCCCAGGCGCCATTCTCCTATCCTGGTCGGGGGTCCTGATGTACGCGTTCCCACCCATCCCGCTTGTCAGCAGAGTCCTGTCAAAAATCAAGAGGGACAAGGTTCGAGTCATTATGATCGCCCCAGCATGGCCGCGCCAGCATTAGTTTGGCACACTGTTGGATCTGGCAGAGCTCTCCCCCCACCCCCCGGGGCGACTTCCTGGATCTTCTTTTGCAAGACAACGATCACCTCCTGCACCCTGACCTTGCCTCCCTCCATCTCACGGAGTGGATGCTGCATGGTTGAACCCGGAGGAGTGAGCCTGCTCCAGGGAGGTGCAGCAGGTCCTTTGGGGAAGTAGAAAACCCTCCACTAGAGCGACTTACCTGGCAAAGTGGACGAGGTTCTCCCACTGGGCATCTGAGCATAGCGTCTCCCCGACGTGCTCTTCTCTGCAGTCAATCTTGGAATACCTGCTCCTCCTGAAGAATTGGCCTGGCCCCCTCTTCTATCAAGGTTCATCTAGCTGCCATCTCAGCTTTTCATCTGCCGATCCAGGGTAGGTCGGTGTTCTCACACGAGATGTCCGCCAGCTTTTTGAAAGGCCTCGAAAGGCTCTTCCCTCTCGTTAGGGATCCTGTCCCACAATCGGACCTCAATCTTGTTCTTTCCAGACTCTCAGGTCTGCTATTTCTTGAACCCTTGGGCTCTTGTTCCCTTTCTCACCTATCATAGAAAGTCGCCTTCCTTGTGGCAGTGACATCGGCTTGATGAGTGGCAGAGATTAAAGCCCTAACCTCGGAACCACCTTACACGGTCTTCTACAAAGACAAGGTGCAATTGCGACCCCATCCGACCTTCCTCCCAAAGGTGATGTCTTCCTTCCATATCAACCAGGACATCTTCCTCCTGGTGTTCTGTCCTAAGCGGCACAAGGCCAATGAGGCAAGGCGGCTACACTCCCTAGACATCTGCCATGCCTTGGTGTTTTACCTGGAGCATACCAAGCCCTTTCGCGGGTCAATGCAGCTCTTCAGAGGACCTCCAACTGGATTACCTCATTGTGGTGTTGTCTGATTAAAATACAATTATGCAAGCCATTATTTCTACCACTGTGTTATACTTGCAACAAATCTTCTACAGAATATAACTCATGGCCAGAAGGCGTTAAACAGCTTGCAGGCTGGATGACCCAAAGCCGACCTTTAAAAGTCATGCTAGAAAGGTATGTGAATGGTAATTGGGGCCATTCATAGTAAATAGGCTAGAACTTTGAAATGCAAACCTGTGAAGTAATACTAATTGTGTGTATCTTGGATGCTATCCTTGTAAATAGAGAGTTCTTATCTATCACTATAACTATTAATTCAGAGATCAAAAGGAAATATTAACATTTAGATGAATCTTGGGTGAAATGTTATTGTTTATATATCTCTTTGAAGTTTGTGATAGGGCAATTTATCCATTAGGCAGTCTGTTAATTTGTGTAACTAATTACCGGTGCGGTTTGGGAAACAGAAGGTTACATCAAAAGCCTATTGTTTACCCAGGACGGCATGGTCAAGTGGATGCTAAAAAACTGTATAAAAAACATTGGGTCCTGATTCTGTCATCTCAGATCTGCTGGAGGCTTCATACAGGAGAAGCTTGAGCCGTAAGGACTGAGATCCAAGTTCTAACTGGATTGCCCTGAAATATAAACATTGAATTATAACTTATAGACTATTTCTGAAAGAACTCTTTGCAACCACAAAGCTCACCCTCTCTGCTATGAATCTGAATCTTAAGAACTGAACTCATGTCTGTATGTATATTGATCTTTTAACCATACTCTCTCTTTTGTTTTTTTAATAAATGTTAGTTTAGTTAATAAGAATTGGCTGTAAGCATGTATTTGGGTAAGATCTGGAATATTCAATAACCTGGGAGGTAATGTGTCTGCTCCTTTGGGATTGGTAGAACCTTTTCTTTTATATGATGAAATAAGATTTTCAGAAATCATCATATTTGACTTAGGTACCTGGGTGGAGGCCTGAGGCTGGATCACTCTAAGGGAACTGTGTTTGCATGTCTGAGTAACCAGTAAGATGGTAATAGAAGCTGTTTTATGCTGGCTTGGTAAATCTAAGTATTGGAATATCCACCAGCTTTATGGGGATTGACTGCCCCATTCTTTGCAATTCACCCTAATTGAGTGGCCACAGCTGTCCCCCACTGGGACCCCAGTCACACTCATGCATGTAGACCTGTTACGAGATGGCACAGGTAACAACCGCCCTCTCAGGTGAGGGCCCACTTGATGAGAGCGCAAGCATCCTCGGTGGCCTTCCTGGCGCATGTCCCCATTCAGGACATTTGCAGAACCGCGACGTGGTCTTCAGTTCCCACGTTCATGGTACCCAATGCCATCACCCAGCAGACCAGAGACGACACTGGGTTTGGCAGAGCTGTGTTACAAGCTACACGTCCGGCGGGGAGGGATAGCTCAGTGGTGAGAGCATTGGCCTGCTAAACCCAGGGTTGTGAGTTCAATCCTTGAGGGTGCCATTTAGGGATTGGGGCAAAAATTGGGGATTGGTCCTGCTTTGAGCAGGGGGTTGGACTAGATGACCTCCTAAGGTCCCTTCCAACCCTGATATTCTATGATTCTGTGAACTCCTACCTGTCTCCGTTGGTACTGCTTGGGAGTCCCCTAACATGGAAGGGACATGAGCAAGCACCTGGTGTTCTTTGAGATGTGTTGCTCATGTCCATTCCATGACTCGCCCTCCTTCCCCACTGTCGGAGTTTCCAGCAAGAAGGCACTAAGGGTGGGGGGATCCAGCGGCGCCCCTTATACTGTGGCATACGCGTGCCACTCCAGGGGGTGCCAGAGCCAGTCCCC